>OX463846.1:15694805-16076900 GCA_949825065.1 Odontocerum albicorne | reverse complement strand
TGAATATTTAAAATATTATGTATCAATATCATAAAACAGTAAATGTAATATGATAAATAAATTAAATATCATGCAATGTGATTTTTTAAATAATTGTAATATCAGCGCGTTTTTTTGCCTTTGTGCTGTGTGAAGTGTGATGACAAAGGAGCAAAGGCCGAGCACCCATATAATGAAGTGAGAGTGGGTGCTTACATCAGAAAATGCTACATCGGGCATAACATCACTTGTATTGAGAAGGGTTATTGATAACCGTGGTAATCACGATCCTCAGAATTGAGGGAATGGTCAAGAAATTAAATTAACATGAAAGAGTTGAAAATAACCGTAAAACAAAGGTCAAATTAAGGTTACTTATGAAATCAACTAGGTATCTAAAAAAAATCAGATTTGTTTTAAATATTTTTGAGGCAAAATGTTGAGTCTCATTTAAAAGTCAATAATATAAACTTTATTTATTTCTAACTGACGAGAACCCCGAGATAGCTGGTAGAAACGAATATAATTACAACAAAATAAATTATAAAACAAACTTTCAAATGCGCAAAACTTCAAGTCGATTTATACCATTGATAAATTTCATTCGTTGAGTATTAATTTAATTGTTATATCTTGTGTTTTTTTTTTTATTAATTTATCTACTTAAAAATAAACTTTTAACATCAAAATACTGAAAAAAATATCCTTCTGAAGGCAATCAATTTCTTTATAAAAATTAAATAAGCTTTATACGATTCATTGAAAAAAAGGTTTAAGTAGATAAGAGGGTGGAAGAAGAGCCCGATAAAATAAACCAGACTGGGTAACTACAAACAGAAAAGAATTGAAAAAAATACAATTGGTAAACAACTTTTCATTTGACCGGTTAACAAAATTAATAGGATTTGATATTTCGATTATGTTAGCCTATTCAAATATTTCAATCTGTTAATTAATATTTTAATCTGTAAACAATATTTTTTCTTTATTAAATTAACTTGAACACAATATTTTGTTTAAATTTGTTTTCGCGCTCATTTGAGTTATAATTATATTTGATTTGATTATTTAATGTATTATTCAATACGTCTAATATCTTACGTTCATGTAATTAGTGAACATCATTAATTACTGTTTAATTTTTAAGACTTAAAATCTAAAATGTTCTTTTTGTAATATTTATTTATAGCTGCATAATGCCGAAGAACTCTCTTGACGGGTAAACGGTAAAGAAAGAAGAAAAACTTACAGTAAAAATAAGCAATTTTGATAATCAAAAATATTTGTCTTCTTTTGTTCTTTCTTTACATGAAATTGTCAACCTTATTCTACAGGTTTCATATTATACCTGTCATGGAGAAGCACAAAACCACGCAATATTCTCATGCCGAAGCTGTCAGTAATCAAATGCATTATATTCTCAGAATACTATAGCGCTACGTGATTCAAAATGGAGAATTCACTTCGCCATTCTGATTGCGATGCCATTCTGTTGGAAATTTCGATTGGAAAAGATGCTGCGGTTTCTCGGAATAAAAAAGAGAATTTTTTCTCGTAGAATGCGTTGAGAAGGGGGAAATCGCGAGAGAGCGAAACGCCTCGGGTAGGCTTTGGATCGCGGCTGACTGAAAAATGCACTTAACTGTGCCTGAAAAAGAAACAAAATGTTTTAGGTCATTCCATTCGAGTGTTGAAAGCATTGTTAATATTTTTAATCCTGTATTTATTTATTTAATATTTTATTAATATTTTAATATTTTATTAGGTTTTTTTTTATATTCATGTGTAGATTTTAGTTTTCATTTTTATTTATAAGTTTTTTTACACCTCATTACACCAATACATTAAGTAGGTTAATTGTCATGCTGCAATGTCTTTTTAACAATTGATTGGAAATTATTCAGTTAAGATACGCTTGCTGGGTGAGGGATGACGACGTTTTTCATAAGGAAATTAAAAATAATTAAATTCATAAATATCAAAGAAAACAGACGGGCACTTAGAAAGATATACATAATTTTAAACAACAAAAATTGTCGTAGATACGTCAGTGAATATATGATTTTTTTCCAAAAAAGTTTTGAAGTGAGGGTATAAGACTCGTGTAAGACGGCAATTGATTGTCATACAAACATTGAAGAAGAGAAAAACAAACAATATTTTTTTTATTTGTTAAGTAGCCAATACAAAATAAATTACATAGATGTACTATAAATGCATCGTGTACTCAAGGTCCAAACTATGCATATTCAAAATTTATAATCCAGTGAATGCGTAGCTATAATATGTCGAATGAATAAAAAAGGTGTGAGCTTAATAATTTTTGGCTACTACTTCGGTCGGGTATCATATCAAAATTCTGTTAGATAGCTGTGAAACAGATAAAAGGGATTTAGAATTGCCGTTTGACTTATCATCGTGGCATTATACATATGTGTTGTTTATATGTTTGATTATTTATTTAGTTTAAAAAATATATAAAACAATTTTAATTTTACCAAACTGGCTCACATTTACCATTTTATATCCGAAAACTTAAATTAATATATCTTTAGCTGTGAAACAGATAAAAGTGATTTAGAATTTCCGTTTGACTTTTCATCGTGTCATAATAAATATGTGTTATTTATATATTTGATTATTTATTTAGTTTAAAAAATATATAAAACAATTGTAATTTTACCAAAATGGCTCACATTTACCATTTTATATCCGAAAACTTAAATTAATACATTTTGTCCCTTCAACAATACAATATGCCCTTAAAATATAAAAACACCGAGACAACGAAAACTCCGGATCCTCTCGGCTTCTTTTATACTTTTTGACATTTCGTTAAAAAAATGAAACCTTTGTAATATAATTTATTTTGTCATTTTATTTTTAGAAGCTTAAAGTCATCGCTACTCGCAGAGTAATTATGAACCTCCTATTATACTATACATCAACCTTTTCGGGTATACTTTGTGAACAAATTATTGTGTGAGTTAAAAATTGTAGACTAAGGACATTAAAATGTTTAGATATTTTTACAGTGCAAATATCAAGTGTATAAAACATATCCTTCTTTCAAGTTAATTTGATTACAGTCCTCCTCCCTTAATTCAATATTCAATTCAGACCAATGAAACTCAAATGAAGTTTTCTAATTAGAGTTTAATTGCACAGAAAAAGAACGTTTGAACAACGTTAAGAGATGGTGTTATAAATAATATCATACACTGATTTGGATAAATTTCGACACAATTTATTTCTAAATCTACTGATACATACTCGTGTATCCAACTTTTTTGTCATTTTTTAATAAAATTGTCAACATATATTTAATATGTTCTAACACTTCAAATCTCATGCAATTAGTGTACGAATGCATATTGTTCATTTTTAAGACCCTACAATAGTTTTACAGGTCTTTGAGAAGTCATTCCACTTGGTTTTTTTTACTAACAGCTATTCATTTTTTTAAAATCGTTCTTTAGGCTATATATTTTTGTAAACAGTGCCTTACAAGGTATTGATTTATTCATTATTATTATTATAAAGTGCACTTCACGCGTATTTTATTCAATGGTTCAACGATGCGTTTATAAATCGAACGAAACTCTGAGTGAAGTGGCATAAAATAACCCCAAGTTATTGTGATGCCTTATCCACACCACCACCACCCTCCTTTTCACATGAATCCAGTTACCCTCTAAGCTGCTTCGAAACCGTTCCTGCACTTTACTTGCCCATCTCAAGTTATTGATTGTGCAATAAAGCGGGGATTTCATTTCTCTTTTCTCCGAAACAGTTTTCCTATCGATCACATTTTTTTTATATATAAGAGAAAACACTAAATATTGATTTCATTATTTAAAAGCATTTTTTAACAGTGAACTAATAATGCGTTATTATAGAGAAATACAAACAAACAAAAAGTTTTAACTCAAAGATGTAATACTATATACCGATGTATGTAAATAAAATAGGGTTAATACAAAAAAAAACGTGAATGTGAATAATAATGAAATAAATTCACAAACGTTACAAAGTCGGAAAATATTAATAAAATAAGCTAGACTTAACTTATATAAGGAAATGCTTCCACATAAAAAAAATACTAAAATACGGAAATGCTCCCAAATAAAGGGGAGGCGCAAGCCCTTACTTAATTTCAGTACTTTCATTTACACAGATTTTTAATGGCCTTGCCAATTTCGTACTACTTATGTTTTAAATAAACATTAATTTTCATTGGTTAATAATGAATCTAAGACGGAGTACATTACTTAATTCAGTGCTTCAAATTACACAAATAAGCATTACTTACGAATTTATTTATAAAGCGAACTGCTTTGTACTCGTACTTAAACAGGGGTGGTGAAGTAATGTGATATGCGAAAAAAATAAATTACAATTAATTTTTATTACTCATTATATAATATATTAGGGAATTCATGACATCTTCGTATAAACATTGTTAGTTGTGTTGAGTACCTTTATAACATATTCAATAAAATATTTCGTCGTATAAAGAACGTACTAATGACTGCAGATTTGATGCAAGTATATTATACCCCAACTCATTCACTTATTTATATGGTTATCTTAAAAATGTCCAAAGTGGTTGAAGAACTTGGAAGACAATGTAGCTTTTGTCCCCGTTAATCGATCATCCGTGTTTAGAACCATTGAAAATGACACAACCCTCATAGTTCTCTCTCAATTTGTTGTCCGTCGTCGTACGTGTTGGTAATATTGCTTCACACCATGAGGTAACCATAAACTCGTAACCGAACTATATAACATAATGGTATTTTACATATTTAAACACACGAGACTTGCCGTCGGGACCACGAGGTCATCCTTCTCAATATATATATACGAGTATATATTTTTATAAGATAGTCAATGTTGAAGAAATTTGAAAAAAAATTAAGTTCAATTTGCATTACTTTTTATGCCAATTTTATATATCGTATCTTGTTTTTTTTATTATCGCTTCCAGATTACAATAAATAAGTAAAATAAATATCTAGAATCAGATGATACACGTTCTATGAGTAAAATTAGTCCGCCAAGTACCGAACCTTCGAAAACTAAATCCGTCAGGAACTGAACCTTTAACGTATGTTTGCTTAGCATGAATGTTAACGATTGTCACTGTCCCTTTTTAAGCGAAAATAAATGTTAATGTTGTATGTATTTATAAAATTTTACTACGATACTTGCGAATTGGATAAAAAAAATTCAACATATTTTTTATAAAAAAAAGGCTTCATTAACTCCACAAAAAAACATTTAAAATACTCTTTTGCGTGAAATGACTAAAATTCCGTGGGATAAAAACAATTTAAGGAAGTAACAAGCCACATAAACATCGATAAGTCATAACCATTCTGTTTACTTTGCCTTTAATGCAAACTAATGAGATCAAGGGAAAAAAATCGGAAAATGCGTACTTAAGGAAAATTATTTTTGTGAAATGTGCGCGCCGTGATACTGTTTTAAAAATAATACAAAATAATCAAAGCTTTTTAATTTATCAAAGGTTTGATTTTAAGTCGAACTCCATATTAGAATACTCGTATTCAATAATAAATTACTTTGTTATTACATTAAACCTCCTATTTACAAAAATTCAAGCCCACCTATCGAAATAAACGTGTTTCTACCTCTTGTTAAAAACATTAAACAATAATAACTAACCAAAGAATGCAAAAATCCTTTGAGTCCACCCCCACTTAAACATGTTACCAGTTGGACCAGAATAGCTTCAATTCGGGCTCATTTTGTCAGAAGGGAACCTAGAGATAAGAGGTAAAAACACGTGTTGCGGGAATAAATGTTATTAATAATATATAGCATGTGATACTGATGGGTTGAAGGAAGCATTGTGTTTTGGTTCCAATATTTTGGTTCAGAACTATTCAAGTAATTACGTTACATGGATGTGCTCTGATCGTCTCCCTTCGCTGTGCCATCACATTCAGTACAACGGTATGACCGGTGAATTCGCTGCTGTGCAACGGTTAATTCACCTAAAAAATAAATTCTACTGCACGGCTTTGCTTTCTAAGTGAATTGACATTGGAATGGTGAGGGTATCATCGGCTACAAGGCCCAGTACGACGATTACTTCCAAATACATCTGTAATTCTACCAGGCGTCGAAGTAACAATACTACCTCGCATTGTATTGTACATCCACATACGTCTTATTAGCAACAAACTCTTTAAACTTAATTGGGCCAATTTTTATTACATTTTCTTAGAAAACCATGGTGAACCTTTTCAGACTTAGAAAACATCAGCGTGAAGAGTGGGATCGGTAATTAATTATGCCAAAACTAAATATATACTTGTTGGTGATGTTCCGAATTAAAGGTTTTACTTTGACTTATTTTATCAATAAGTATTATTTCATAACATTCGAGATGCTCAAATGTTTTTAAACGGTGATGAACGATACCAACAACACGTTCAACGAGATAAATAGAAGAATATTGGAGTAAATAAAAAATACTTTTACCTCTGTCAATTAATTTATTCGTATGATGTCCTTCAACATATCTGAATTGGTTACTAGACGAACACTTGTCGGACTTCCATGAAGAAATGAAAAATCTTACCATCTAGTTTACAAATGTTGTCTATTGAAGTTACTTATACTTACTAGAAAATCAGCCTTGTATGAGCCCTTAAAAAGGCCAGTTCATACGTACTCCGCAAAAAAAATCTTCATCACTATCTATGACTCAACAAATGATGACGATGTCTGAAAGACGAGATATTATAATCTAGAATTATTTGACGTGAATGAATTAAAATTAAAATTTCATCAAAAGAAAGACCTGGAAACTGTAAACAAGGTTCTTTACAGTGATCCAAAAAGGATGTAAAAGAGTGTATAGAGGATAATTAAGATGAATCGATTGAATGAAGGGGAAATGTCTTGCCACAAGAGTGGTGAGTTGGTTAAGATATACTACAGAGATAATTAGCGACATTGGCAACTGAAGGATGCCAAGATTCATTCTGGATACAAAGGGCTGAATATTGATTAATTTGAACTCATTGCTTTTTGGAAACCATAGGGAAATAAATGGAAACCCCGAATAGGAAGGGAATCGTTCTTTCTACTACACTAAGGGGTTTATGTGTGTACATATGTAGGAGTAGATAAAATATATTATTATTCTTTTATAACGATGAGCGATTTTCTCGGCTCAATTTTATAACGAACTTTCAGGTTGTATTAGATGCACGTAATTTTTGTCACTTTTTTAGATTTAAAAAAAAATTTATTAAAATCTTTCTCTTCTATAATTCCTATAAAATTTCCATCATATGACTCCTGAAATATATCCTTTATTTTAATATTTGTTACTTTTATTCTAATATTATTTTCATTTACTTAGTTAAATACGTTGTCACGGATACCGATAATATTTTGAAACAAAATCTCGTTGATTGGAAGAAATTGCAATTTAAAGAAATTTTACAATTTTATTTTATGAAAGTGTAAATTTTAAATAAATTGATTTAAATTTTCATTTAGGTAAAATATAATTTCATAAATTGTACCATGTTCTCAACACACAAATAAAATATTATTTGTAATTTGTTTTATCAAACACTGTTTATTCCACTTTTTGTAAACAAGTCTTGTTCGTGCTCCCCTGATGATGAAGTGAAAACCTTGAAACCGGTTGGGTTATACCGTTATAAAAAGTGGAATAAACAGTGTTTGATAAAATAAATTACAACGTTTTTTAACCTCCACAATGTTAATACCTTAATATTTTTATATTAATTTTAAAATTATAGATATTCCACACACGAAAGTAACCAATATTGGTATACATGTTAATTTTAACGAGTATAACTTTATCAAAAATAACTTTTCCCTCTAGGAATATAAAGGAAGAACGTATTTTACTGTATATTATCTGATAAGAGAATCCTTTGTTTTATCAATGAAATTTTGACATAACCTAAATATAACTTCGTATTTCAAGTATAGTTCAATATCGTATTAAACTCCTAAACGAACATTTAAACTCGAGTACCAAATTCTTCAAGTAAAAGAATATTACGAATTGTATTTTATTAACCTTAACGATACGAACACTTATACAGATATACGAGTTTGGTATATTTCTCGTTGCTGAAAATAAAGTTGAAGTTTTAATCTCGACGTTAACTTCATATGGCTAAACGATGAAATTTCCGATCGCGTATCCGGAAATCTGGTATCTAAACTTTTGTAATAAATTTTCCTTCGCATTTTCTATTAAATTTTAAATTATAATCAATTTGCCTGATAAGTTTTACTGGAAATACTGGGGGGTAAACATTTTACATTATTTGTTTGAACTTTATTGCTATAAAAATTTCAACCTGTACCAATAAAAAAAATCTTGACATCGCTACCTATACATAATATTTTTCTCTGAAAATTCAATATATTTCAAAGGGTGAAAAAGAGAAACTTCAAAGTTGGGATAAATGCTACTTTTACCCTTTTTTCTTATTGTTTTGCAGAATTCTGTGTATTCAATGTAACATATATTTTTTTATACTTTTCTCTTTTTTCATTTTGTTTTCTTCCGAGATTTCGTATTATTTGGGTTTTCCGCCCATATTTGTCAAAATATGTTTCGCTTGAGTTAGCTAGCTTACTATTCGACTCAAAATACTTTTAGTGAAATTTAAATATTTTAATATAATAAGATTATTATATATGCATTTTTTCCAACCAGCCACAAAGTTGTTAAAATGCATAATGTGAATGTAACTCTTTTTTGTATTACATCCGGAATTGAACCCGAAAACCCCGAGTTGAAATTCAAATGCTCCACATATTTGCAACAGCGGGCGTCATGTTAATTAATCAGTATATTTAAAATCTTTATCTCTCCAGTCGAATTTGCGTGATGGCGTTTGAAATGTATAGATAAAAAAACTTATTTTGAGCGCCCTTGAGGAGAATCTGTTCTCAAAACGTCAACATATAAATTGTACTTTTATTATTATGTTTAGTGTCAAAACTTAAGGGGTTGTTGAAAAAACACCAAAGCAGCAATTTGATCTATCGTACCTAAAATTTATTTATAAATAATAAAGTAGGATCCAATTTCTTGAAACATGATTTCACAGTGAGAATCAATCTTGTTTCGTTTATAAAACAAAGAAAAAAGCAGATCTGCGGATATTTTAACGTCTGATTCTAGGATAAGAAAAAGGAGAAACACATTTCAGTATTTACTGAAAGAAGAGAGAGCAGCATGGATTACTCAGTGCAGGGCCAACGTTTGCTTATGTACAAAGTACGGTGTGCACGCAAGCGACCAAACCACGGGGCGGCTGTAAAACTGCTATCTGACTTTAAATATGAGTATATGAATAATAACATTGCACAAAATTTTAAATTAAAATATTTATGAAAATCTATTGAAATTTATAGTTTTTTTAATTTAGACCATATATTTTTAGATAAATTAGACCAATTAGATTGGATCCTTTCTCATATAGAAGACCTAAACCAATGTGTTCTAGTTAGGAAGATTTTTATCTTCCACTTAAAGTTTGATTTTCGATAGGATTCAAGAAAATTGTTTAATCTGTTATTTTTTTTACACAAAACCTTTTAACATCTAGTTGGATAGTCAGAAAAAAACATTTGGCCTAGATTTGTAATGTAAATAACGGGAGTAAATACAATACATGCTATTTTTAATATGTTTTATTGAATGTTGCTATCCATGAATGTTTAAAAGGGTAATTTTAATGAGAACGCTTAAATTTTCAATTCAATATTTATAAAAATAAAGAAAATCAGATTCATTTATGTAGAGATTATTAATTGGTTCGTTAAAAATGATACCAAACCTTTCTTTTTACATGAAATATTTATTGATAAATTTCTACATTATTTTTAAAACGTCACCCATTAGACTTTGAATAAGATTTTAAACGAATCCAATGAGAATGGTTTCTATTTCGGTTTGGTACCGAACGAATCCAATGAGAATGGTTTATATTATACATATAATATAATGGACATTTTTGTTATACTTTGTGAAATGCGAGATACTTATAATTAAGGTAGAGACAGGCTGACGATGTAGAAGATAATCCTTTTGGAATATCATACTTCATATTCTTAGTTAACAGGTGGATTAACAAAACATGATTTTAATAAAAATAGCGCTTGTTTGTATTTTACTTCAAGCTTACTAATATGTACTGTCAAGTAGGTGTGTGTTGAAAATGTGTGATGAAAATTATTATGAGAATCTCAAATTCAAGCGTTAAAATAGAAAGCGGGTAGTACCTTCGGATCAGTACTTGATATAGCGTTACAAGTGTGGCTCGTATCCGTGGATTGATAATTGGTCTCCACAGTCATCATAAAATATACCGACAGCCATAAACTATTATGTGATATTTATTGTTGATTAAATGCGTATTTTATTAATCTCTGCATATAAAAAAATAGGTGATAGGTTTATTGATTGCAACATAATATTTAAATATAGTCGTATATCCTAAAATAACACATATACGTTAAGGCAATAGAAAATTAAATTATTTTTGAGAGAATAGATATTGAATGATCTGAGCTCATCTCATAACATCCTCCATATCAAGATACACCTCCACCAAGAGTGGAAGCTGTATCTGAATTGTCTTTCAAGACAAACATGGACCGATAATAAACAAACATTTATATTCTCCATTTCTCAACCATTATATCCACTTCCTCTCTTATGATACCATTTTTCTTGTTAAAAAAATTGTCTATCGCATTGCATTAAATATTTTTAAACGGAGATAACAAGTTTCTTATTTTTGTAATGACGTTTAATACATGACTATAGTAATGAACCTAGAAGCTTATGATAAAGTATTTTTTAAGGTCTGTTTTTAAATATTAACTGAATAGAAAAAAATATATACATTCCATTCACAGTGACCGTGGTTTAATCACAACGACGATCCTGTTCGAGTGAACCGAGATGAGAATGATAAAAGAAAACATTGCTTGTTGTATCGCAAACATCCAGCATCCACCCTCCCTATTAATTTCCATTCCCGGGGTAGCAGACGGCACCTGTGGCTTGAGTTTAGCTTTTTTGTTCTAGAATTTAGCTAAAGAAAGAAAATGAGAAAAAAATTACACTGGGAGAAAGTTCTCTGATATCATTTATTTGTTTCGATTTGAGACGTAGCCTAGAGAAATGTTTTGAATGTATTATTTGTGAACCTCAAAATAATATAAATATAAATTAGTAAAGCAAAATAAGATTTTCAAAAATAGCAGAATACAACAATGAAATTTTGTAAAAAAATAACTAGTGTAAGCAACTAAAAAAGTAAAACAACTAAAGTAAAGCTCGTAAATGAGTAATATGCAGGATGACACATGTAGTGTATTATAAGTAAACCAAATTGTTGTACAACATTAATTCATTTGTTACCCTTCAACATTCGAATGAGTCATGGTGACATATTGATGAGCAAGTCTAGAAGACAACATTGTCTTCAGCCCCATTCATCGAGTTTTAGTGCTTCGAACCACTGGAATAGGCACAGTATTCGCAGTTCGTCATCGTGCATGTTAACTATTCTACTTCACGTTGAGAGGCAATAGCACACGCACACTTCTAGCATATGTGAGTATTGCTACCAAACGAACACTTAATCAACTAGGACCCTTTTTATTGTTTTGGTAATGGTTGGGAATCGAGCGAGGAACCTTCGGGTGGGAGACAATCGACCTATTATCTATACTACATAGGTTGCTGATATTAAATAGGAAGCATCGACATGCAAAACTTTTTTTCACATTCACTGACTTGTTGAAGATTCAGCGCAGTACCCCACATACGTGGGTGACCAATATGTCTGATCCCTGTTAGAATTGCACTGCCACGCAGTCCAATGACAGCTGCTGCATAAGTTTGGAAAGACGTAGTAAAACGTGACACACCAAATGAATGAAACTCTGAAAGAGGGAAGAGTAGAAAGTCTTTAGAATAAGAGAAATTGGATTACGAGTTGTATGCAATACAAGCTGTATTGTCGGGGCTGAAATGAAAGATGCGTTCCAGGATCGAATGAAGTGGAAATCTCTTTTCTCTACATATTCTGATGCCTTTTAAGATAGTTATTTTATTTTCTTTTGAAAAATATCATGTATCAAAAAGTTTTTCTCTTGTAGATTAATATAATATAAATTTAAGTCTTTGGATAAAAAAAAAACAAGAAATGAGTTATCACAATTTGTAGTCTGCCATTAATCCATATATGAATGTGAGAATGAATGAATGTTTTATGATTTGTTAACATCGTATTTCGTAGAACATGTTTTTTTTCTCCTGATGATATTACAGAAATGCTGGTGCTTTGATCGGCCTTTGAACCGAGGAACTCAAAGGTAAAATATTAAAATGTGTTTTATTTGCACGTATTTTTAAATTCGATGAAAAGAAATTTTGTTCATATTGCCAAAAAAATTGTTTACTTTCTATCAAATATTTATTTCATACGAAAATATTTTTTTATTTACATTTATCTTAATATTAGACTTGATTTATTTATTTATTTTCAGATCGTTTCAAATAAATAAATTAATCCTATAAGTAAAAAAACAGCCCCTATAGTTTCTTTGAATTATTAATTTTAAGTTGAGATTAAATTCATAAATATACATAAAAAGTACGCAAATAGTGATAAAAATTAATCCATTTGTAATAAGGAAGGTAAATTATACCCATTTTTAGTTAAACATAAGATTTAAAATGAATTTGATATTGATAATAAAGTTTTGATAATTAAAATAATATTTAAGTTCAAACTACTTCCAAGACGCTTTTTTCAAATCTGGAGTATGTGTTTCCGTTTGAATCTATCTTTTTAAAAAGAGTTCTAGTCGGTTTTCAATGAATGATTCTTCGATATCCTGGTCGATAGGAATAGATTTTTGTTTCCTTTGCCTCACCTTTGCTTCTTGGACCTTTTCCCTCCATCTCTCTCGATGTCGCAAATCACTCGGGGATAGTCGGAGTCTCGTCATGTCGTCCTCCACCTTTCTTATAAAGGCTCTTATTGGGTCTTCCTCTGCACCTATTAGGGGGTTCCCAATTCATAGCTGCCTAAAGACAAGCTAAAGCGTAGATCCATCATCGTGCAATGCCACATACCAGGGTTATCGGGCTTCTTGCCTTCTATCTGCTGTTGGTGTCACTTTAATTGTGTAACGAATTCGTTCATTTCGGATCTTATCCAATCTAGTGACGCCCAGTGACCTCCGTAGCATACGCATCTTCACGACATGAAGTAATTTTTCCTCTTGTTTCTTTACAGGTCAAAACTCGGCTACATTTCGTTTATCCACACATAGCCCCCGTCGTTCCTCTTCATTTGTTCCAGCTAATTCTCATTCTTTTTTTACGTCCTAGAGTACCTCTTCATCTGTTGTAATGATTAAGCCAAGATATTTGAGTAAATGTGTCCTTAGTAGGTTTTGTGATAGGAGTTTGGTCATTCCAACGCCCGGATCTGGTGTATTTATCATACTTGTATGTTGTCTTGGTTCTGCTTATTTTTAATCCACTTTCCTACAACATTTGTCTCCATTTGTTCAGTTGTTCTTGGATTATTTCAATATGTTTATCACAATATCGTCTGCAAACAACATGTTCTTGTGGGTTTCTCTCAGGAGGTTCCAAGTGAGGCATCCCATGACTATAATAAACAGGAGCTGATCAAGAGTTCAACTGTAACCGTGATTGGGTTACGGTTTCCACATGTCGACCTAATGATTGTTCTACTATCAGTGTACATTTCTTTGATAAGGTTTGGAAGAAATTTTCACATGTCAGAAGAAAAAAAATATATATAATATATAGTACAATATAAATACAAAACACATAGAAAATAAAATCACCAGATATTGTTTTATTAGTTTTTTATCGAGTTAAAGTTAAACTTCTTACATCTGAACATTTTATCCTATAGATTCAGATCTTAAAATAATTTTAAATAATAAACTTACTATTAAGTTCTATCTTTATTAAGTTGTTTTGTAGATTTAAGTAAAGGAAAAAAATAAACCCGTTTCAACAATTATATTTATATTTCCACGTATTTATATGTATTTTAACACTTGTAAAGTATAAAAATGACAAGTTTATTGCCATATTGCAATCTTTTCCAACCGACCAGACAAGAGTTTTGCAGATTAGTGCCTTTTGCTGGGTGGAAAGTTAAAACAATATTTTCACAAGGAAATAAACTTAAACATTCTTAAAGCTTGAAAAACAAGGCACATAAAATATTTGCAAATGTCATCAAAGACTTGGAAAGAGCAATAAAATACATTCCATTGCGTCACTGAAAAGATATATAAAATAATAAAAAAGTCGCTGTTTGAAGTAGCGATGAGTATAATGGTTCTGGTTCTGACAGCATGGGCAGTAATGAACGGCGTGAGGAAGAAGAAGCGGTAGATATACATAAAATGATTATTGCAATACACTTATGTTGTTTAAATTACCAACTATATCTTTCAAATAACCAAAAATTACTTCAAGTGGCCTTAAGGGAAAATCAATCTTCTATATTATTTTGGGTACCAATAGGAATCGAAACGTTCTCCCCGGGTTGGTAGACAGGGGTCATAGTAACTAGGCCATCGAGGTCTTCAAACATATGACTCGCTAAAATCTTGTGTCTTCATTAAGGTAGTTTTTATTTTAAACAAAATAATTTTTTTCTTAATTGAAGTGTGTTCAATGTCATTTCAAGGAATATTACGTATCTTATAAAAAATATCTCTTTGAATTATTTAAAAAAATATCTAGAAGTCAACATTTTCAAAATAATAAATTATTGAACGATCTCCAGAATCAAGTTGATTAGAAGTCTGTTTTCCAACACATAAGTTACGGGTTCAATTACTATTCATACCTATTTAAAAAAAAATCCATTCTGGTTTTGACTTAATATTTATTTAACACCTTTCTCATTATTTGTTATTGATTATTAGATTGCAATAAATCCGTCAGATGGCACTGTATATAACAAAAAAAAATAATACAAAACAATACAATTATAGAAATAAAAAAATATTCATATTTTTATAAAAAATTGTATTGTTGACAATATAGACAAAGAACACAAAATTAAATTGGCCTTTTCCAAAAACTCCGAATCGTGCTTTCGTACACTCCACCATATCATTCTTTTCGGATTCGTTCCAACAACTGTTCTCGATAGTCAATACCAATATCCAAATAGAGCTTTGGATTCTTACACGTAAGCATTTTCCGCCCATAAAAATACGTATTTTGTGTAGGGATGCTCCAGTGGCGTATTGAGATGCGAAGGGATACAGGAAGTATCGCCAGGATGCCTGGTGAAGGGCCTGAAATGATTTGATATGGAGGGAAGGAAACGTAATTGATGTGAATGGAAAGAGTGTGGCTTAGTTATGGTTGATTGTACGAGAAATATTGCAATTGAGTTCATAAATATTCTCAAGAATGATTGACGATTTATCCTGAGAAAAAGTGTATTATATGAGGTTTTTTTTGAAAAATTATTTTAATCTTTTTGATTAAAGAGTTATCAAATCGAATCCAATCTGCCAGTACAGTCAGTTCTCGACTTACGACCACCTCGACTTACGACCATTCGGACTTATGACGGAGACCAAAATTATAAAATAATGTGTGCGTAATTGGTGTGTGCACATTAACTAATATGACGCAATCGATTGCATCATCTTTATGTAAACAGCGTCAGTTCGTCACCTTCCGTGCGTCCGAAAGGTTTGACAAATTGACGGTTGATTACTCTCTCTTTATATAATATTTCAAGTTATTGAATTGTTTGATTTTTCAATCCCAAAATGTCAAATCAAAATAAAAGAAAAACGATTGATTTAGAGAAAAAAAATTAAATAATAAACCAGTATGAGTACGGCAGTGTCGGACTTATCACGGGAACTTAAATTGTCTCATTCAACCGTGTCAACTATAATAAAGGACAAAAAACGAATTCTCGAAGCAGTAAAAAAATTGGTATCAGTAAAATCGACGATAATTACTAAACAACGAAATGGACTCATACATGAAATGGAAAAATGTTTGAAGATTTGGATGGAGGATTTATTACAAAAGAATGTTCCACTTTATTTCATAACCATCCAAACTAAAGCACGTAGTCTTTTCGAAGATTCAAAGAAAATGAATGGTGTTAACTGCAACCAAAGTTCTAATGCAAGCTCCGGTTGGTTTGAAAGATTCAAAAGACGTGAAAGCTACTATAATGTAAAGATTTGTGGAGAGGCAGCAAGTGCAGATCGTAAAGCTGCTGAAGAATTTAAAGATAATTTGGAAGTGATGATCGAAAAAGAAAAGTATTCACAGGAGCAAATTTTCAACGTCGATGAGACAGCCCTTTTTTTGGAAGAGAATGCCTGAACGAACATATGTACATTAAGAAGCCAAATGCATGCCCGGATTTAAAGCATTCAAAGACCGTTTGACCCTTCTGTTGGGTGGAAATGTCGCCGGATTTAAATTGAAGCCACTTTTGATATATAATTTTAAAAAACCCAAGAGCCTTCAAGGGAATCGATAAGTTTACTTTGCCGCTACATTATCGCTGGAATAAAAAAAGCATGGATGACACAATATCTTTTCCAAGACTGGTTTGACAAATATTTTATTCCTGAAGTAAACAAATATTACGAAGAAAGAGAAATAGATTTTAAAATATTGCTGATTATTAACAACGCTCCGGGTCATCCTCCAAACTTAGTTGAATCCCATCCAAACATAAAAGTTATTTATTTACCTCCCAACACTACAAGCATTTTACAGCCGATGGATCAAAGGGATATTGCTAACTTCAAATTGCATTATTTAAGAATTACTTTTGCCCAAGCAATTGAAGGAATAGAAAAAGACCAGACTTTGAGAGAATTTTGGAAAAACTATAACATCTTTCAAGCAATATACTCAGAAGTATCGTCAAATGTAACGACATCATGTATGAATGGCATATGGAAAAAAACTATTAAAACGTATTCATAATATGAATTTTAATATAAAAAATGAAGTAGGAGAAGTCACTAATATCATTGTACAATTTGCTCAAAAACTTAATCTGGAAGTTGACAATGAAGATATAATTCAACTTTTAGAAAATGATGATGAAGAGCTCACAAATCAAGATTTGATCGAGATTGAGGAGGAACGTGCTATGGAAAAAAATCAAAAGAATTAAAAGAACTAGATGAATATAATGAACTACCAAAAACTTTGTGCTTAAATACATGGCTGCAGCTTTTAGCCAAATCATCAATGGAATCCAACAATTTGAAAATATGGACCCAGACACCGATAGATCTTCGAATGTACGCCGCCTGATTCAGCAAGCACTCGCCTGTTATAATGAAATTTATAAAGAAAAGAAAAAGCAAACTTGTATACAAACAAATCTGGATATGTTTGTGAGAAAAATAAACCCCACTACTACAATCACTGAGTCACCTATGGATATTAGTACAGCTGATGAAAATACTACAGAATAATTTTGTAAATATATATTATTCATTATTATATATTATATTACATAAAGTACATATTCTGAAATAAATACTAGTAACGTACTACCCACTTTTTATGTCTACTATTTAAAAAAATTGTATGAAATTCGACTTACGACCATTTCGACTTACGTCCTAGGTGGCGGAACAGAACCCCGTCGTAAGTCGATAACTGAATGTATATTTAAATTGTTGACTCGTTTTGTGGATAAGTACTTATTTTTATTGAAGCTCAAGACAATTATTGACTTGTTGAAATTAATTAGACTTTAAAGTGTAAGTTTCTAGCGATCTGGCTAAAAGTTTGTGGATAAAACTATTTATATAATAGCAAATTAATTTGAGTGTTAGAATACGTTTCTGTTAAAATGGTCACATTTTTGTGAATAAATAAATATTTTTTTAAGTAAAGCTCAGCTTAATAATTGATCTGTTAAATTGAATCGCATATCCATGCTGTGTATAAACACACTAAATTGAACTCTTATTTGTGTATAAGTATATAATTTTTAACAAAGAAGCTAGAACTTACTTGCCACGAATGATTTCACAATTTTTAGAGAAACAGTCTAAGAAAAACCAATTATAAAAACATGAAAAGAACGAAAAGTAAAAAGAGTTTTCAAATAGTTAAGGAACAAAAGACTTTCTAAAGCTATGTAAACAGGAACAGTTTTTTTAACATACGCCACAGCCAATTCCTTTTAAAAAAATGATTTTCTCTCAGACCTATACGTAGTCTGGCGTTAACAGAATATGCCCATTTTGTACTTGAAAACATTTCTGCGCGAAATTCCCTCGCAAAAGTTGCAAACCTATTGTACGTTAAGATCGGACATTCCGAAATACAAGATAGATTTACCGAAAATAGAATGGCAAATGTTTGCCGAGACATTTCAGATGGTGATTTTTTTCTTAAGTTATAATCATTCAAGCCATCTTAAATAATTGCGTAATACAAGATTTTACGGGATAACACTTTAATATTCTTAGTTTTCACAAATCAAGTAAGCGGTTCGACATATACCTATAACTATATGTAATATATATTTATTACGATTAACAAAGGTGTACTTACATTTCAAATAAAAGTATAGAATTTATTTATTTAATTTAAAACAACATTTCCAGGAAATTCATCAATGAATATACACGTAACAGATAATTTTTCAACAATACCGAAGATTGAAAACTCATTTATAAGTGTTATTATATCTTGTGCAGTTCAGTCATGTTTACAGATTGGAAAAAATGAAAGAATGATGCAGATGGAAAGAAAAGAAAAAAAAACAAGAATTTTTCCATCGATTCAGTCCCTTCTCTCCAAAACCCTGACAACGTTTAATTAAATATGCCCACATTCAATTCAGCACCCGTATGTACCAAGTTGTATGTATTTGAATGTCTTGGATATATATCTGTTATTTGGGAGCCATAGTCAATCAAAACATATTCGAAGCAACCCGTTTAGGAAATAAAATTGGTTTACAGAAAATAAAAATATTTTTTTTTTCGATTTTAATGAGAAATTCGATATAAATAAAATTTTATTTATAGGAGCTATACAAAACAACCGGAACACGAATTAATGAATACGGCAGTTAACCAACATCATAGATGTCACTAAGAGCGTTGCCACTTTGAGGTGGAACTTGACACTAGATGTATCGATGAAATGTGGAGCTAGAAAGTGCTGTAGTGGTGACCAAGTACGAGTACATGGAATTGTAATGTGGAGAGATCTTTGGTAAGATTATAAATGTAGTTGAAAGCAATTTGCCCATGATAGAAACGAGTGGAACAGGAAAAGCGGGAATTTTTATCCAACAATGAAGTCAACCGTAATCATGATGTTTACATAAAATAACATCGTAAGGAAAATACCAAAAAATATAGTTTCTGGGTATTTGAAGATTTTTATGCAAGCGCAACCTATGCACAATGAGTCTAGTGTAATTATTATTATTGATTATTCCTTTTCTTTCAAAAATTGGGATTATTTCTTTGTCCAGCATCGGTAATAAACCTGAAGCAATCAACAACTAGGTCACGGGAGTCGTGTGAGACAGTATAAAATATGAAATCCCTGAAAATGTATCGAATCCACTCAAGTTCACGTGCCAGCCATTTGAATTTTGACGTCGATTAAGGCAATACAATATATATTTCTTTCGGTACCGAGACTGAAAAACAAACAAAGTTGATGTTTGACATACTATATGCACGATTATTTGTGCGCATGCTCGGCATATCGACAAACTTTTGTTTGGCTAGGCCAAAGTCTTGACAGTTTTAAGTTGTTCTTAGTGTCTTGACGATCAAACATTCTCCTTCAATGTGCTGTTACTAAATTCTAGTAGATTAATAATAAATCGTTATATTGTATCACGCTTTAGCGCGATAAAAAGTTATGTCAAACAATTAATAATTTACAAAATAATATCTGAAAGCTAAGTAACTCGGAATCTATTGAAAATCAAATTCGGGATGCGAGGCTATCTAGCAAGCCATTAAAATAAAAACAATCAAAATTCTGACCACTAAAATTTTTATATTGCATACTATATCTCGACAAAGTATGTCTTATCCATCACTAGTCTTATGTTGTACGAATATCAGAGACAAACCTGATCGCAGATGTCGAGGAAGACAAGTACATGTCTACCTCTTGTAGTATAATCAAGTCCAGAATTGTATCGGGTGACATAAAGAAGTGGAGCGTATAACTCCCACGGGCCGGCAGTACATTTCCTCGACGGTCTCGGATCCAAGTCGGGAGTTGATTGAATTTTTACTGGATTCTTTCGGCGCGCCAGCTCGACACTTTTGAATTGTACACATTGTGTTTGGCGCCAATTGCCAACCAACAGCAGCAGTCCGGAGGAGGCACATCCATAAATTACGATGGGATTCGGAGAACGAATTTGACGTTTGCAGTAAATATCTTGACGTGTGGACCTCATGAAACATTCTCTGCTTTGATCGTTTTTGTACTGCCGAGAATTTTATTTTGCTGAAAAAAGTAATTTGGTTTTTTTTTTATTTTTATAAAAGCACTCTACTGTAGACGTTCACTCTAGAGGTCCTTTTATTGTCATGTCTCCTTAGAGGGTATATGAAATAACCCCTGAAGTGTGCGGGTACACATCCATTAATGATTATCATGAAACCAAATAAGGCGAATTGTTTCAACATTTAAACATACATAATAATATATGGCACTACATGACCCTGATGTGTATGTAACACATATAATTTTTTATCAGATATCGAAAGAATCGTGATTTAACTTTCAAAGCCGCGAAAACCCGTATCGATTGTTCTTAAAAATCATTATTTTGCTGATTTTTACCATTTTCGTTAACGATTGCAATAAATATGTTAAGGTGTGACACCATGAAATATTAATTAATTTTATTGTTGTTTAATTCAGCAAAGGTTTATTGTGATTTCTGTAAAATCATTACTTAACAGTTATTTTTGCTTGGTAACCTTCAAGAATCGAGAAGACAAAAATATTTTAAAATCATTGAATATATTTTACAGATAGACTCATGATAAAAATATAATGTTTGTGCTTCTATGGTTAATTAATATAATGTTTGTGTTTCTATGGTAAATATAATGTTTGTGCTTCTATGGTAAATATAATGTTTGTGCTTCTATGGTAAATATAATGTTTGTGCTTCTATGGTAAATATAATGTTTGTGTTTCTATGGTAAATATAATGTTTGTGCTTCTATGGTAAATATAATGTTTGTGCTTCTATGGTAAATAATTAAAGTTTGATATTCAGACGATAAATAAGATTGTGATTTTTTTCCGTTTAAAATTCAAATCAACCCTGGACAAAAAAAAACTTTCAATAACAATTCATAACGAAGTGTGGGTATGAAAGTGATTTTCCTCCTGTGTAAAACAAAGTTAATGAGAGTACTAAGACATTTATGCTCGAACCGAAAAGTATCAAAATATATTAAAAAAATTGTTCATAATAGTATTTTGGTACCAACTTTGATGTATGGGAGTGAAACGTGGACGTGGAAAATAACTGATACGAGCCGAATAAATACGTGTATCGAGAAAAAAACATGGAGTGACAATGTAAGACAATACAAAATGAAGTGATTAGAGATGAAAATGAACTTGAGGCTAATGTGTTGAGTAAAATAAAAAAACGGTATGCTGAGATGGTTTTGGTATGAGAAACGAATGAAAGAAAATAACTTACATAACAAATATATTCTGCAAATGTGAGTGGAAGGCATGTGAGAGGAAGACCAAGAAAAGTATTGGTGGATCAAGTGAATGATATTTTAAAAAAGGTAACATAGAAAATCAGATAAATCGTACAAGTTGTATGAGAAGATGTGTGGATATGGAATGGGATAAGGGTGTGTTTCATGATAAAAAAAGTCACTTGCCCTCTCTGCTTACCCTGACAGGTAAATGGCGTGATGGTATGTAAGAAATCAAAATACTATAACGTGCGAATATGTCGTTATATTTGGAAATATTGGAATTTTATACATTTAAAAATTAAAGTAATAGTAAGATGAACATGATCACAAGAAGATGGTTTGAGCATGTAGAACGAATGGATGACGAAAGACTATCAAAACAAATATACAGTGTAAATGTCAATGCAATGCGTTGTAGAAGATGACTATGACGAGAATGATTGGAACAAAGTAATGATATTTTGAAAAAAAAAAGGAATATAAAAAGTCAGAGAAATCTTAGAAACTGTTGAATGTGTATGGATTTAGATTAAGCGAATGGAATTGTTTCTTTGACTAGCCCATCAGAGAAATGGCGCGATGGTATTATGTATGTTTAAAAAAAATAAAAAAATGTATACAAACACAAATTTAATATCTAATACTTATATAATTTATGGACATTTATTAAAAATATTGGTTTAATATAATAAGAATGAGTAAGATGAAAGTGTCTGTAATGTGTCGTTTGCAGACGGGCCACTGCGTAGTGGCTAGTTACCTTTACAGAATAGGTATTGTGGAGGATCCCGGTAACGAGTGTGGTCTGTATGATGAAACTATGGACCATATATTTTTTGTTTGTCCTTTGCGAGACATATTTGATTTACTAAAAGCCATATCTTGACCGCGTCCAATCAATGCTGCGTTTCTTTTTTCTTCGAGGAACTTTTCCACGTATAGATCGATTGTTAAATTTTGAAGCTTAGTCAGTTGAAACTTTGAATTATCTAGAATTGTCATTTTTAAAAATCGTTTTTATCATGTGGACTCATACAATTGTATAATTACTTTAATTTGGTGGCACAAATCACCATAGTTTGGGTGAATTTCCTATTTAAAAAAAATACATATATATGCCAACATAAATAATTATTATAGCATTGATTTGAAACAATTGCAGCTCTAAGAATACTCTTCAAATTAAAAACAAAGCATTACAATAATTCAGATGAAATATGATATTAAAAAGTCTCCGATATTCATTCAGCGGGGCTCAAACTTGAAATACTATAATAGAATGAAAAATAAACAAGGCGCACTCAAGGACTACCGACGCCGGCAAACAAAAAAGAAAGACAGAATACAATTTCATTACAAAACAAAATAAAACCTCTTTTTGTAAACTTTGAAAAATTCTTCGTTCATCTCCGTACGAGTAACATTGAACGCTTTTATGGTTCAGAAACTTGAAGTACTTAAAATTAAATTCCCCCGTGAAAACATATCATGGAAACTTTAACAATATTTCACTTATTCAAATGCGAGATATCGCCAACGAAAACAAAACACTTATATTACAAAAATATTTCGCCCTTGAATGTAACATGCAAAAAGAAAGTCATGCGCAGTGTTCACTTATGTTGTCAAACGAATATTTTCAGTTTCAAACAGTTGCGTCGCGGGCGTCGTGGCTTAAAGGCGTCTCTCGTCGTCGCGACGCTCTAAGCTCCGCAAGCTTTCGCGGCACGTCTTTACTTTGAGGCTCAGTTGGTCTTTATTGGAAAAGTTAGCTTAAGTTGTTTAGTGCGGCCGAGATTAATGGTCATAGCGTGTGATTACAGATGTTATATCCCGCAGGAAGGCACTTTCAGTGAGGGGTGATTTTTCACAACGCGAAAAGTTAACGTCGTTCGTGATCTCGACTTTTGGTAATATTTTAATTTATTATATTTTACTTTGATTAATTTGAATACTCAATTATGAGAATGAGAAACCATTAATCATTTTCGGGAATGCTTATTTATTTTGGCGACATTTGGGCAAGGCAGGAGAACCTTGTTGAGATGTTGAAAAAACGAAGGCGAAACAAACTTAGATAATTATTTACTGTCACTCAGAACAACTGTTGGTTATTTTTATGGATTTTAATTCTAAAGAAATACTAAATGGAAAAAAACATTTTCACCATTTTATTAAAAATAAATTAACATGTTTAAAATATTATTTACCCAAAGTAAGTACAAATACAATTTGTTTTAAAATTCAATGTGATGCAATATTGTATTCAAATATAATGTTTGTGTTATTTTTCCGTAATAAATCAAATAATTTATTCAGTTTAACTTTTTTTTTACTTTACCGAAATTTACCACCTTGTATCATTTCCTTCTCGTCCTTTTATCTTTATTATTTTTATTCGTTTTCACATAGTATTTTCTAATCATACAGTTTTTTTAAATAAACATTAAATAATTTTTATTTCTTATTTCATTGATAGAAGGTTTGTTCTTTTTTCAATTTACTGATGAATATCATATTTTAAATTTAAACTTTTGCGTTCATTATTTTGCGAAAGTTAATTGGGAAATTATTTATAATTTCATTTTGTTAAAATTTATGGAGGGAGTTGTTTTATTCGTGACTTATGACAAACTAATTAAAAACTCTTTTAAAGCTATCGAAATTTACTTTATTTCAATCAATGTAACAATATATATTAATTAAACAATGCATCATATTAGAATTAGAAAAAAACATAACTTGAATCTTAAAAAAAAGAAATTCTTTGTGGTTTCATATAAATTGATTTTTTAGACTTATTAAATATTTCAGACTTTTTTCTATGTATTCAACATTTTTTTATTAAGTTCATTGCCAGTTTCCGCATTCTTCATCCCCGTGACCTGACGAAGAAGATATAGGCCATTGAAACCGATAGTGAATTCAATAAATTAAACAGTTGTAAATACAAAGGAAAAAATGTTTAATTTATATTATTTAAAATTCAATATTAATGCATGAAAGTTTCAACTAGCAAAACGTCGATCAATAAGACCATTATATTATTTTTAAGCATTTACATTTGTAACTTTCGTAGCTCTTGAAGTAAACATAATAAAAAAATCGTTTTTACATATTTTTTATACAACAGTATATAAATTTGACTCTAATATACCTAACCTAACCTAACCTCGTATTAGTACAGTAGATTCTCGATTACTTGGATTCACATTAACCGACTTGCCGATTAATCGGTACTAAAAAAATATTTTTCAATAACATTTGGAAATATTATTTAAAATGAAAAAAAAGTAATTCGATTACATACAAGTAATACAAAATGTACCTGAAAATTTATTTGGAAAAAATGGAAATATATCAGATAGTAAAACTGGTAAAATCGACCAGAAATCCCGTTCAATGACTTCACAAATAACACTAGTTAACAAATTTTAACTTCTTGTCTGTAACAGAGATTAAATTAGCTGATTCTTACTAAATCGATCCTGCTGAATACGAAAATCAGTAAAAAGTTTGTAACACGTAACATTTTTGTGTAACAGAAGAGGAAGTGTTTTAATAAAATAAGTACGTTTTTACGCATTTCAAAAATCGTAATCACAACAATTAAAATAAATAAATTCCTAAAATACTAAATTTAGACACAAAATACAATGTTGTTACATAAGAAAATAAAAAAAGCAGAATAAAAAATAATTACCATAAGAAAAATTGACTTTATATACCAATTTTTGTTAAAAAATAGCCTTTCTAATAAAGTTGATCGAATCAACTTTTTTTTAGAGATTGTATATTAAATTAAATGAAAACTTAAATAAGATAACTTAGAAGCCTAGATGGGAAAGCCTTAGAAGCCTAGGCAAAAGTCTAGATGGGAATGCGCGAAGTGTATTTTCAGTGACATTCGACATTCTGGATTCTGGTAACTAACTGCAAGAGTTCTTGTACAAGCTGTTCGTAATTGTCAGCTTTATTATAACCTAGGAAACCACTAAGAACTCTTCCAAAGGCTTTCCAAGTTTCTAGTTCTTTAACACTTAATTTTTTTTCGAACTTTTCATCTTTCAAAAGTTTCAGTTTCAGTCAAAATCTAATTTCAGGTTTTTCTCTTAAAATGTACGTGATGGAACATTTTCAAGTTCATATTCGTTATCAGCACACAAAAATTGACCTAAAGTGGCCGTTTTCCCCCTTGTTACAAAAACTTTGTTAACTAGTGTAATTATTTGGGCGCGCTTTGATTCAGTGTTTCCTTTTTATGCAAGCGGGAGGGCGCATCACGTCAAGTCGTAAATTATATCAGTATTTATACCAGTATGTGATACACTCAATTTTGTTTTTTCGTCTCACAGCGCCGTGTGCTTTTAGTATGTTTATTTTTTCTTAACTATTTAATATCATTTTATAAGTTTTTGAGTCGTGGTGTCTTATTTACATCTCCCCATCCCAAGCTAATGTTGCGAAATCTACTTAACACCATGTCTGAAAAGTGAACAGAGGGGAAAACCAAAATTCTTCGCTGCCGTACTTTAAATAAAAGGGTGTGTTGGATAAATTTGACTTGAAAAAAATGCGATATTTTTTTCATTTTTTTAACGAACTATACCGAGTCAAATTTTCCCTTCCACCTCGGATAATCGAGAGTTTACGGTAAACGAAAAGTGATCTTAAAAATATATGGTAAGTTTAAATAATGAAGGATAGATTTAAACAATATATTTACAATACTAAAATAAACTTGAAATGAATGAACAGCTAGCTTGATGAATATATCGCGGCTGATTTAGTCATTACCTCAGTGACGAAAGCAAGTCTTAACGAGACGAAAACATATTAAATCATATCAAAGAATTCCTTCCGACGATAAACTAAAATTACAATAATAAATTTATGTATATTTGCAAATTCTTTCATTAGCTTTCTCGTCAAAAGGAATCAAATGAGAATTAAGCCCAACCCCCCTTCATAGTCCGAAATTGAAATATTTCGTTTGTCGGCGCCATAAACATAAATAACCAGAATATATCTTGAAACCCAAATCAGTTGAAAGCTAAAGATTCCTTTCCTTTTTATTATTGTGCGTGTCCAGCCTCTATAAAGGAACGGATTTAGCTTCAGCGAATGCCCCTGATGCAGAGATTCTCAAGTCGTTTATACCTGGAACTGTTTGATACAGAAATGCCACATTTAAAGTTAATCAGGATAGGAACTTTCAAATAACTTGAAGTTTTATCAGTGATGGGAGTCGAGCAAAGAAATCTAAAATATGGAAAAAACTTTCAAATTCAAAGGTTAGTGGTTCGTATAAAGTACTGATAGGTTTATATTCAGATAGTAGTTTAAATAAAGTGCTGATAGGTTTATATTTAGATAGGAATATTTATTTATGATTTTCCATATAAGAAGCATGTCGATTTATTTCAACGAATGTTTATCGTCTTATTGAATTACGTTTGATAAACAATACTTCCAGATGGGACATGTCTTTTTTAACTATTTTATTGTATTATATTAAGATTTCGTTATTTATAAGATAATCTAGAGGGTTTATTGTCATATGACAGTATATTTTAACCAACCAGAAATATGTTATAAAGTTTCTCTTTCTAGGTTTTCTGTAGTTTTCTTATCAAATATGTTTTCTGAACATATGCAGGTATGCGGAAGTATCTAATCTAATGGGCGCAGAAGTACTTTTCTAGTCTAAAACTCAACGTATTTATTTTGTAATATTTTTAATGTCTCAATAATAGTGGGTTCGAGTTCCGAGTTGGAGCCACCTTGATTAGAGTTAGCTCTCTAAATGACGCTATATAAATTGTCCTTTTATTTAAATTATAATTATTGAAGGTCTTAAGTAAAAACCAGACTCGTTCATCCTGTCGTGTAGCTCATAAGTGAACATCGTGACTCCCATAATAGCCTCCGAAGACTCCCTTTCATCATTCTTTGCACTCCGTGGCTCGAGGACAGTTGTTAAGGGTATTCCAGTTGCGTCTCCCACTTGGTCAGTCCAACGCATTGGGATTATTCGTCTTGTGTGTCATCTTTCTACGCTTCTAGTAACTATAAACTTCTTCAAAATATCTCCTTGGCCACGAGCAATGTACCCAAAGAATTGAAGGACTCGTCAATGGCACATAGTCGAAAATTTGTCGATTCTCAGTTCTTCGAGAATGGAGTCGTTAGTTTGCCTCGCTGTCCATGGAATTTGTAATATACTTCTCCAGCACCACATTTTAAATGCATCTATTCTACGTTTCTCGCTTACTCTCATAGTCTAAGTCTCTGAGCCATATATTAATATTACGAAGACGAGAGACTGCACTAGGTGCATTTTTGGCATGAAGGTTATAGTTCTGCTTTTTCAATGTATTTTTCAACTTTGACATTTTTTCACTACAGCATCACAATCTCCATTGTTGGGAAAAAAACGGACTAGAACAATTTTTAAAAAATGCGTACGAGTCTAACCAACTAGGCCACGGGCGTCATCTACCATAGAACTGTGATGACAATTGGTGCATGAGGTGCATGGCCGCGCGGTAACGCACTGAACTTTCGTGCTGAAGGTCATCGGTTCGAACCGCGCGTTTGCTACTCCCCTCGAACGACACAGGCACTTTTTTCGCCTAGTGTTCGAGGGTATAAGAATACCTATGACTTCGGTCATATCTATTCTTTAAAAAAAATTCAGCCAAATATTTATTAATAACGTATAATGATTACTCATGATGAGAAAATCTCGAAAAATGAAAGATACGGAATGATTTTAGGCATTAGATGTGAAATGGGTTAAAATTTTAAGTATGCATCTGATGAAAAAATAAGATTTTTTTAAATTTACCTTTCATGACTGCCAAATATTTCGTCATTTTAGTGTATTTATTTTTTATGTTGGAGATATTTTCAATTCAACAGCTTGAACATTATAAATGAGCCAGCTTCAAAGAGGTCGAGCGTTTGAACCCGCTCACATTCAAATATCCACATGTCTCATATTCTCTCTTTGGGTATCAAATAAAAGCTGATATTCTATATTGTGATAAAGGTCGAAGATTTCAGACCACCAATAAACTAGAGAAGGCCAAAAATCTTAAAACTTCGAACAAGATCTTGTGGTATATGTAGTTTAAGCGAAATGAGCTGTCTGGATTTTTTAAGAGACATCTTGTTTTTTTTTTACATTATCCATAATATTCAAAATTCTTCTGAATATCGTAAAAAAATAATGTCAAGGATTCGGCCGCGTCCCATAATTAAGACTCCTGGGTGAGTGTGTGAGCAACGCTGAACAAACAAAGACTGCCTAGTTTTCCTTCATTTCATTTCTTTCTTGTGAATTTTTAACAGGTTAACTCAGGTTCCCCGAGCTGTCTGATCGTATCAAGTATTATAAAATTCTTAGGCCATAATCAAAAAACGCAAAAAAATTCTCTAGCCATTTGATAAAAAGAATATTTTATTTCCACAAATGCTGATAAAAACTTTAAAATTCAAGTTAATGTCATTATATGAAGCTACTTGGTAGAATATTTGTACGCTGGTTCAAATTTCATTCTGATCCTCATCAGTCCAATTAGGGTAAGCAGAGAAAAGAGATTAAGTTAAACAGGTTGATTTAAAAAATGAATTTATTTACATTCAGAAACTACGTCCAAAAATTGCTTTACTTGCTATATGGATTTGCAATTTTCCTATATGCATTACAGCCTGGTGGGTTTATTGCTACATGGTGATCTCTTCCAGCCGATGAGAAAGTTGTGGACGAGGAATTAGTTGAACTAGATTGGAATTATAAAATTGGGAACCAATGAAAACCGAATCAGAAACTTCTGAATTAAAAAACGTACGGCTTACCAACTAGGCTAAGGAAGTCGATCAGTTTTACCGAAAAGAAGAACTTAAAGTTAGATGAAGAAAAGAAAAGAAGAACTTAAAGTTAGATGATAACGAGAATTAAAATAGTGAATTTAAGAAATCTGTTAATAAGCTGACCACTCACATAGTCCATCCAATATCCGAAAGCCATTTTTGAACAGATTACAAATTGACGGTCTCTATTGTCTTGTGGATAAAAAGCCTGAATGTGACGGTTTCGATTTTCGTAAGTGCCCAGATCTTTAACAAAGAGTTGGAGTCTGGTTTTAAATTAAGATTTGTTTTAACACCTGTTAGGTTGTTTGAAAATTATTGCTACATTGCAATACACCAGCTAGATTATACTGTCTACAACAAAAGTATTATATTATAAATATTTAACATACTTCATGAAAATAAATTTTAATTTTAGTCATTAATTTTACTTTATTAATAAAAATAGAAACTGCTCCATTTTATTATGAAATTTTTGAAGTTTATTAAATTATGCCGTTCTTTTAACGTGACAAAAAATTATTTCAAAAATTTTAATTTCATATTGAAAAATTCATAAAATTATCATATTTTCAGCTTTTTCAGAAGTTTAATATGATTCACTCAAACAAATATAAAATTGCTGGTATCGTTTTCTGCAATTAATTAGTAATAATAATTTGCCTGATGCCATTAAGTCGAAAATAAAATAAAACAAACTGACCGTGAAGTCAAAATTAAACAAAACAAACGTATACACATACGAGTATATGCAGAAGCTTTTACATAACGTAAGGATTATTCCAATGTTTTAAAAAACCATAACTTATTTGAGTTCTGATTCCACTGACGATGCAAACTATAATGATTAGCAGAATAATCCAATTCGAATACAATTCTTCAATGAAGAACATTTTCGAGGATACCGCTGCTCAAGTAAAAATGAAACAAAAGAATCTGTGACCGTGAAGTGAAAATAAAATACAAAACATGTACATATGCAAAAACATTGTTCGAATTTTCAAATACATTATGCTAAAACAAATGAAAATCGATCAGCTGTCATTGTTGAAATTGACCTTTGAAATTACAATTAACGATTTTTAATAAAGTAATGGGTGGGTTGAAAATTTTATTGGACTTCAAAGATCCTCTTTTATTCGTATTGAGTAGTCGAGTTGTGTTTTAATAGAGACACCGTCTATGTATCCTTCCTGGATGATGTTATTGTTAAGTAAGAAGTTATTTGGTGCGATTGGCTAGGGTTTTTGATATTGCTTCTCCGTGATGGAAGAAAAATACGAACATGGTAATAGAGATTATAATTCCACGCCATAAATGATAATTAATCAATAATAATTACAATCAACAAGTCTCAAAGACAGCCTTTATATTAAGTTGGTGTATATCTATCTACACCAGTTAGCACACCCTTGGCTACATATTTGTTTGTTTAGTTTAATATTATTATTTTTTAACAATGTATGGCATGAAAATATAATCCTTATTGCCAGCATCGTATTTTTTCCCAATACGGTGAGTTTACTTCTTTCTCTAGAATGGTGGTGAGCCCTCACGGTGAGAAAACAGCCTCCCCACGACAACTCAAAAAATCCTTGCCCATCGCACCAGATTTATTCTTCCTGATTTAACAATACAAATAGTGTAGTGACATAGATTGTGAATCTATAAAAATAAAAATCATTCAACAAACACGAAAAAAAGGATCTTAAAAGTATCAATGAAAAGTCATCCTGTCTTACCGAACAGCACTCCGCCACTCGAGTTCAATATGAGGTATGGGATTTTGTAAAGAGTTCAAAGACGAGGTGACAGAAAAAAATGATCCTGGACTCAATTAAGTAAAATTACTGGAAAATTTCGACTCTATTTTTACCTAAAAATGCACACAAAAAAAATCCTACGTTTAAACATTTTTATATCGGATTGTTTGTTACCTATGTACATAGTATTTAGTTACTGTTTACAAGTATTTAGTTACTGTTTCACACGTTCTTGGAAGGGATTTTCAACTAGATAAATGTTATCCTCTTTAATAATTAATTTTCATTCAAATATAATTTGCTGTTCTGTTCACACTTTTTTAAATTTAATTATTCTAAAACTATTTCAACTTTGTAATATTTTATACCTAACCCAAATTCGTTGTAAACTTATATTTTTTAAAATACATTTATCATCATAAGGGGATATCCCCTTCTATTGGATTTATCTCCAAATGAATACGAGTAGTAGTCAATATTTTAACTATTAATAAAATATTTTACTTAACTTTTAATATGTTTTAACTTTAAGGCTACTTACTCGTATATTTCAACTTAATATATAATTTCACTTCGTACCATTATATTCTAAATTATATTTAATTTTAAATGGTATTTATTATACAGAAACGTAAAAAACTTACTAGTATAGGTTTATACTGTGTTTGGTTTATTTAAAATAACAAAAAAAAGTTATGGTTTACTTTCTTCAGCCCTGTTTGCTAATAATCAATTAAATTCTCCAATAACAAATTTGTTTTCACTCTTTGTAATCTTCCCTGTTTCCCATTATACTCTTATCCCACCTCTATTATGTTAAGTATTGGTCTGGATATAGAACAAATAAACCCGTGAAAGGAGCATTATCTAAATCACAAATCGTACTTATTCAGCAAAAATATAATTGGACCATCTTTTTATTAAATTTAACGGTAAACAAACTCTTCTTCATACTTAATAAGATTCTTAAATAAAAAAACATTATGTTTGCAAAATAAATTTGTAAAGGCTAATGTAAATATTTAGTTTTATTATTATTGATTTTAATGTCTTCTTGTTAGCTATAAACTTATAAACTTTTTTATTATTATTTTATAATGAAATTAACATACTTACACCAACTTAAGGCAGGTAGGTATCGCAAAATAAAACAAAAAAATTAAGTTCATATGTACAGACCAGTCATAAAAAAACACTTTTATTGTGACTCCAAGAATATGCATTAACATTTTTAAATCAGAAATTTGTACGAGTCTATGTTTGTATTGTAATATATTTTATTCGTCGTTGCTGGGCCTCTTAGTCGAGGACCCCCTCGCCACTTCAACGTCAATCTTGAGTTGCTATTCCACGTCGATCATGTGATATTTTGTGAGAAAAAAGCCCGGTCCTAGATGCACACTCCCTCCCGCAAATGTCACAGATATGTGGATCCTGCTAAGTCGCCTTGGAATGCTGATGCATATTCTCAGCACGCTAACCGTTTCATACACGTTTAGCCGTTGAGACACTTTAGCCTGAGAGTAGATGGCTCTTCACCCTCAACGGTTCTGAACCACCTGCTCTCAATACTCAAGCTCCAGTTAAACAAGCCCTTAGTGATAATCAGACCGTTAACCTTATTGAAGATATCTGGGTTACCACAGGAATCAAATCCGCACCCCCGGGCTGGAAACCATATAACATATTTTACCATCTAGAATACAGAGGTTATCGTTTTATGTTATTTTGTTGCTGAAAAGTTATATTTTAGTCTTGATTCGTTTACGGGTCATTTAGGTTTTCAAGTAACTTGTGTACTATTACATTTTTCAAGTAAACAAGTTTTGAGATATATTCGAAGATTTCACGGCTTTTTTCCACTAGTTTGAAATATTTTTCAGAGTTGTTATCCTATTGATTTGGCTTAAATGACGGCTGACGTTTTAGCAATTTTATTGGTAGCAGCCTTCTTAATTCTCAGTTATGTTTTCTGACATCACTTTGAAGATCCTAAGAGCAATGCCTTCAAAACTTGAACCATCGTTTAAACCATCTTAATACGACAACTAAGAAAAACATTTAAATGTTTTGAGATATATGGGTGAGTAATAGAAGCTTAGAGCAAGTTTAACAACTCTGCTAGTTACATACGTAGTGTTTTTTCAGATGATATCGAACGACGTTTAGCGATAGGAAACAGAGCCTATGAGGCATAAGAATGTGTATAATCTACTGGACAGTATCAAAATCTACTAAGATTATCATCTTCACAATCGTATTTTGGTGCCGTATTTGATGTATGGGAGTGAAACGTGGACGTGGAAAAAAGAAAATCCAATAAATGCTGTATAAATGTGTGCACTTAGAAAAATACTTGGAAGGATAATGTGTGACAGAATATGGAAGAAAGTTATTTGGGGAGAATGTCAACTTAAGGCTGATATGTTGAGTAAAATCAAGAAGAGCATTGTAAGATGGTTTGGGCATATGGATCGAATGAATAAAGAAAGTCTTACAAAATAAATATACAGTGCAAATGTTAGTGGAAGGTGTGGTAGAGGAAAATCAAGGAAAGTATAGTTGGATCAAGCGAATATTTTGAAATAAATAAAATTAGAAGTAAGATAGATCGTAGAAGCTGTATGGAAGGTGTATGGATGGGGAAGATGTGAAATGTGTACATATACCTGGAAATTCCTTTTTTCGGTTTTCTCTGCCTATCCTAGCAGGAAACGGACGTGATAGCGAGTATGTTGAGATATTTAAGAAATGTAAATTTTGCTAGTACGGGTTTAACTGGAATGAAATACTCAATATATTAGCGGAGTTGAATCATAAAATGTTTGAACTTGACATTTTCGATAAATATGAATGCGTTGTATTTTTTTCGTTATGTTAAATAAACTAAAAAGTATAACGTCTACTTCTGCCCCTTTTGGCATAATTACATAAATCTATATTATGTACAAGTGAAATTCTGTTTGTTATGCATTCGGAAATGCTTTAAGTTATCACAACTGATCACGACAAGGTTATAAGCCATGTTCAAGGATAACTGTTCTTCAAGGGTGTGGTAAAGGTAGGGAAAGAAGAATGTGATGGGAAGAATCGTACTTAATAAAAGACATCTGGTTTCAACATTTAACGATATTTTGCTACTTGGAATAAATTGATATTCTGACATATCAAAGAATATATATATTTATTACACTTTTGACAAAAACGTGTCGAAAATTCCTTTGAATGTTAAGTATTTTACAAAGAAAATATTTGGGATACTACCTTCTTAGCGTAAAAAATGTGAGTGTCTCTTCTAAGAACTTCTTGAAGATGCTGACGGGAGCAACATCTAATCAAAATATGTTAGAAAAATTTAATTTCCTGACAACTATTTGAAGAATGGAAATATTGATATTTTTAGACTGGTGATAAATAACTAACTTGCCAAGTGCTCTTCCTTTTTTCACGGGGAATCCCCTTTTTAACAGGATCTCGGATATTCATACGAGTATCTTCGAAATTTTAGAGATTTTTTTATAGGAAACTTTCTTAGTAATGGACGTTAGTTCTTTCGGCTTAAGAATTATTTCTTATTTTTTGTTACTGCGTATAATTATTTTTAAACTTAGTATGTTATTGGGTTTAACCTGTTTATGAAAACTTTATAAAATTAATAAATAGGTACGTGTCGCCTCGTTCATTACAGATTGTAAGTTTTTAAAACTTGAGAATATATATTAAAGTAATCGTCTACAGACAACCTTTTTTTGAAACTATAAATTTATCAAAACCTATTATTTACAACAAAACATGCGTATTTGAGGGGCTGAAGCATATCCGGATTTAATTTTATAAAAATATCACGTTTTAAAACATACATGATATTTTACTTTTTCTTTCTAAATAAGTCAAGCATTACCGAGAACACAAGCTTGTTCGGTATGAATACTGATATTAACAATAAAGCTAGGATTATTGAGAAGTGTGTAGTAATAGGAATTGAAGTCAATTGGGCTCTTAAACAAAAGGTACTCGAAATTAACAGTGTATTCTTATGTAAGTAAGACAACAGAAAAAATGATGTAAGGACAGATCCACAAAAAGTATTATATATCAAGAAATTCAATTTTTTTTCGATTCCACTAATTTAATTAAAATGTTTGAATAAACGTTCAAGTGGTGATAGACCCCGATCAAGTATGACTTCATCCTGTGGTTAACAACTTCTTCATGTAGTGTTTTTTTTTTACATACATGCTGTGGCATTTCAGCAATCACAGATTCTGGACCGATGAAGTGGAAACTCCGAATTAAAAATATTTTTATTTCTAAGATCGGACAGTCTCTAACGAATAGATTTATAAAGCGATTATTTTATTTTGTTACATTAAATTTAGATGGTTTCTCCGTCGCCTAGTTGCTAAAACGCTTGACTTTGACCCGGGGGCTTCGAGTTATGGTAGAAAAATAAGAAAATATAGTTTCGGTGTGGTAAAAAAGTTTCTTTAGTAATATTATTTGCATGCACCGAGTACTTACGTGAGTTTTATTGTCTCTTTACGTGCGGTAGTGTTGCTAATACGTTAAATGACGCATCGTGAGTTCCGTGCTAGCTTCAATAGTTCTAAGCCCAAAGGCTCTATTACTGAGGCCGCAGATAATATTGTGTCATAATCACGCTCTTCAAAATGTCCAAATAACAAGTTCGAATATGTTGAAGAGAATCAAAGAAGAAGATTATGAATATAAATAACTGCCCGAAAGTGAAAGTCACCAGGAACTGAAACTGCGACATCTTATTGCCTACCAAACAGTCTGAAAGACCATTGACACGGATAATAGAAAAAAAATTACAACAAAATCTTATTATACGAGGGTTGCTGCTTAAGTTTTGAGATATGGCAACACCAGTGTAGATACGTCTGACATCAGCATCGTAAAGTTTGATTTTTTTAATAGTATACGTGCTCAGAAAGTTTTGCCATACGAGTGCTATTTGTGTTGTTTACAGTGACTTGAAAAATTCAACTCGGCCAAAAATGGAATTAAATCATGAACATTTTCGTGCGATGATTTTTTTATGATTTTCGACGTAGACTAACTCAACAGCAATGTGCCGATCAACTCGCTTTGACTTTTGGTGATGAAGCATCATCCCGGGCCACTGGGTTTGGCTAGTTTTCCGAATTCAATCGTGGTCGTAATTCACTCCAGGATGAATTTCGTGAAGGTCGTCCAAAATCAGTTGTTGTGCCAGAAAACATCGATGCTGTACGTGAACTGATATTGCAAGATTATCATGTGACTTATCGTGAGATTGAGGCATGTTTGATGAACTTTGAAAAGAAATTGCATGAACATTTGGCCGTCAAAAAGATTTGTTCGCGTCGGATACCGCATAATTTAACAATCGCTCAAAAAAAGGCTCGTGTCGATTGGTCCAAAGAAATGTTGAAAAAATTCGATCGCGATGCTTCAAAAGACATCTATAAGATCGTGACAGGTGACGAATTATGGATCTATGCATATGAGTCAGAAAATAAACAGCAGTCGACTGTATGGGTCTTTCAAGGCGAGCCAAATCCAACAAAAGTTGTTCGCGCACGAAGCACTTCGAGGCAAATGGTGGCTTGTTTCTTCGGTATAAATGGTCATGTCGCAAAGTGCCTTTAGTGGAACGTCATACGGTCAATTTTGAATGGTACACCATCAGCAGTTTGCCAGAAGTGTTCAGAAAAATGAGGAAAACCAACCGCCGAAGACGGATCATTCTCCACCACGACAATGCGAGCTCTCACTCATCGGCTCAATTAAGTGACTTTTTGAGCACTCAAAACATCGAATTGATGGGTTATCCGCCGTACAGTCCTGATTTGGCACCCAATGACTTCTTTTTATTCCCGAACATCAAAAATAAATTCCGAGGTCGTTTTTCGACGCCTGAAGAAGCGGTTGATGCGTTCAAAACGCATGTTTTGAAGTTACCTCATTCGGAGTGGAAAAAGTGCTTCGAAAATTGGTTCAAACGCATGCAAAAGTGTATTGAACTTCATGGAGAGTATTTTGAAAAACAATAAAGCCATTTTCAAAGATAAATATTTGTTTTTACTTGTCTGTCTCAAAACTTAAGTAGCAACCCTCGTATCAGCTATCACTCCAGTCATTTCTCACGGAAAAAAAGCAAAAGTCTTGAAAAGAAATCTTTTTTCTGACATAATAAAACATGCTGCTGATGACGATTATAATTTAAACAGATTAATTTTCCTCCATTTCAAATTATTTCTGCTTGTCTGTTTACCCTTTGTTATTCAGTGTTTACTCATTTTTTCCTGTCATCTTTTCAAGGATATCAAATTGCTAAAAAGAATACCATTCCAGAAATATGTTCGTTTCCAGAGATAAGGAATAAATTTAACTTTCTTTTGTTAATTTGATAGTATTCTCAAAATATATTTTCTGTTCTGAAAGTATATATTTAAATCTACTTTTTTGTTAATTTGAGCTTGGAAATATTTAAAAAATGTTTTACCTTTTTTAATGGCATTGTATTCATAAAAGCATAATACATTCGTTTGATATTATAATAAGATACAAGAAAATATTCAAATATCAGAGGATAAAGCGCTTAAATTGATTTAATTTTTTTTAAATGTGAAAGTAGAAAAAAATTGTTTTTGATAAGGGATGGGAAATTTTATTGAAATAGTATCAAAAATATCATATTTCAAGTCAACGCTCTGTCACAAAGGGTAGTCAAATACGAGTATGGTCGATAGTTTTCCATCCAGACAGCATTTTAAATGGTTTATTAACATTATCAAGATAACTATTATTACAACTATTTAGTAGCCTTAAAAAGGTAACAGGATCCTTATATATATTGTAATAATAATAATAAAATGTTTAGCGCCGTTTAAAGAGCAGGCTCTCCTTGAGGATTATCTGACTCGAACCACGAACCTATAAATTATTAATTATAAAAAAAACTTGTGACAATTAACCATTAATTTTTTTTTACTTTAAGCATGTTTCACTCAATCTTATGCTCAAATTCTGTATAAATTAGAAATCATATGGTGCAACCCCCTTATTTTTCTAGGGCAACCGGATTTGTGGAGCACGTCCCTCGAAGTATATTAAGTGTCGCAGGGGTGGGTATCTTTGCTATTCATTAAGCTGATAATGACTTTACCCCTTTAAGTTTCTCGCTGCGACCGCGTTATTAAAATCTGTAAATCATAGCTTATATGAGCCAGTCTCGTTCTGAACTCAAAACTTTAATGAGTTTACTCAAACGACTGAATTTAGTCCGGCTCGTGTGTGGGCCGATCGATGTACCACTTCGAGAGGAAGAATGTGTACGGGTTTAGGGGTGTGCGTTCGTGGTATTGATCGGAAATGAGAGATCTTTCAGTTCTGATTAGTTACAAATGTAAGTTGTGCAATTTGAACATTCAATTGTATTTGATTTTAAAGTAAGTAAGAGTCGTTAACCTTACAAACAATATATGTTTTATATATTGTTATGTTTAATTGTATTGAAAATAGCATTAGCAAGTTATTTTTTAAAGTGCGTTGAAATAAAATAGTTTTAGGAGCTTTAATAAGGTACATAAAAATGTAATTTTCATAATTGAAATATAAATGTATTTTAGAGATGTACGATTGTGGTAATAAAAACTTAATTTCGATTTGTTAAAAAATAATCATAACTTATTTTCTCCTTAAAAACTGAGATTATATAATTTTACTTAATGATAAGCTAAGCGTTAAAAATCATGTGAAAATCATTATGAAAAATCACATATTATAATACAATTTAAAAAAACATATTCAGTTACATTATAAGAGTTAGAAAAACAAACCTTTCGTTTATGATAAATGCTCTCTCAAAATATCCTTGACATGAAAACCAAATAGTTTCACATCCTTTAGAAAAGAAACAATTCTTTTGAACATTTCAATATACGAGTATTGTACCGGTGATAAAATTATACAAAAGGCAAGAAAATTTATTGTGTTTCTCTACCATATGATATTTATGAGTTTCTTTCCTGGTTTGATCTGAATTCTAGAAGATAAATTGGTATTGTAATTTAAATAAAAAATGGAAAAGAAAACTTTTCATGCATTATTAAACAAGCGATTTTAGCGCCATTTGAGAGAAACCCTGAAGCTGGGCTGCTACCAGGGTTGATTTGACGCATTGAGCTAAGGGTCGCTGGCTCCTCCACACGAAGTAAACTTTTTCTAACGAATTTTCAATAAATAAGTAAATAATAGGTTCAATAAATAAACAATAACGACTAGCGCTTAAATATAAGCATTCTTGCTTAGTAGTTAGGTATTCCGGGCTCGTTATTCAGCGTATTGATCATCTGATTGGTTTTCGTTATCAGCTCTTTTCGGCTGAATTTTATGTTTTACCGTCAATTAGTTGCTACCTACTAAACATGTTTTGCTCTATTGGGTTGATATGCATTACGAAACTGCATTATTTTTTAGGTTAAGTTAAGGTTTTTCAAACTTTTGAATTTATTACGACATAACTCGAACGCAACCCTTCCAAATATTTGTACTTTAATTCTGTGTTCACTAGTGCGACGGACCTGCTATCGAGGGGAAGCCCCGGCGTACGGGCGCATATTAATTCACGAGCTGTTTCTGAGCAGAGCTTTCGTGACGTTAAGTACTTTGTCGTTTATTCAATTTCTTTTGATTAAAACGACAAACAGGGTTATAAAATTTAATAAGCATATTGAATGAAATATTAAAAAAAACTAAATAATGGGATTGCGCATGAAACATAGCTGATTTGTTTTTTTTTTACAAGAGATTTGAAAGTCGTAAAAATAGAATTCGTTGCGTTATTTTTAAGGCCTTTTCGTGTTTTGAGAAGTACTTGGAAATTTATTTATGTATTGAAATTTTAAGAACATTTTTCAACATAACATGAAACAATACTTGTTATTAGAAACACGCAATAACATGCGAAAAACGTTATTGTTTTATGTTTTCCTTTTTTGAGAGTTTTCTGCTCAGTAGAGATTTTTTAAAATGATTAAATGTCAACAATTAAAAAGTCTTTGTTTATTTTATATTTGTCTGTTTGTTAATGATTTAAATAGCTCGTTATAAAATACTACCGAGTTTCGAGAAATAAATGTTCAAAAGAACTTAAAATATTATTCGATTTAATTTTGTATGAGACTTAATTTAATCATAAAATACTATATAAATTTCACTTGTTTTGTTTTATATCAAATACAATAAAGAAACAGGTATAGGGTTCTTAATAAGTTGGATATTTTATGCAATAAAATAATAAATGTACTGTTACATTGACGAATTCTCTGATTTTTTATTACATGTCTTTTAAATATGTCAATGTAGTTCAAAACATTTAATGGTCTCAGGTCACTGAAAATATATTAAAATAAAATTTAAATAAACACTTTAAATATATATTTTCTATAAATGCGAAATGCTTCTTAAATTTAAACCCAATTAAACCAGTCAGGATCAATGTCGAATGCATTGATTTGAAAATAATGTATTGCGGGTGATATAAGGCCCGCAACTAGGAGTTGAAACATACATTTGAAAATCAAGAAGCATAGGAACACCCCTTTTTTGCTTCTTAAACCATAAATCACTAGTGCCATATGAGCCAGCTGATTAACTTGGTTCAGCCTCGTTCCCAGAGCACATGACCAAAAAAACTTGTGAAAAACCAAACTTTTAGGATCCAGACTGCTTGGTTAATTCTGACAGCTACTGGTAGACCTGCAGAGACTGGGTATTCAGGAGGATTCGGCACAAAAGGCGCAATATTGTCTGCAGTCGATCTGCATGAAGGCTTTAGAAATAGCTAAGTGGCCATCAAATGTAAGGCAAGATATAAAAGCTGCGAATGCATAGGTCTATACTTAAAAGAAGGAAAACAATAAAATATTTTCTAGAAAGAAAAGCGAGGTGATATTGACCATTATACAATTTATATAAAACTTTTTGTCATTGTTAAATTTCATTATTACACCGTAGAATAATCCAAACAAATAAATATTTGACTTTGAAGATAAACGGGCATCTGGTTTTGAAATTTCAATCTCACGAAAAAGCTTTCAAGTCGCTTGGTGAAGGCTTCGAGGGCGCTTTCAAAAGTTTTGAGTGATATAGGAGATAATTCGCGAGGGGTAAACTGTCTAAATCGCTTAAGGCTCTCTATTTGATATGTCTGACGGGAGCTTTGGTGAAAAAAAAACAAAGGAGATGTATATAAAAAATGTTCCCGTTTTTAGCGGAAAAACGTGCAAGAATAAGAAGAAATTTTGGTTAGCAAATGACTTCACGCAAATAAAAAAAAATGTTTTTTCACTCGTAAAAACCTGCTGGTATATTTAAATTGGCCATGTGTAGCGCACTTTAGAGAATACCATACTAATGCTGGCATAAAATTTGCTTACAAGTCTTGAATTAAGCTTTTTAAAATCACACTCTGCAAAGACGAAAAATAAATCAAACCAATTTATTAAAAAAACACCAACTATTTGAAATACATAACAAAACACTTAACTCGTGTATTAAATAAGGCGGTAATCATTTGATATTTTACTTAAATTTCCCTGGATAAGTAATATCTTTAGACCATTTGGTTGTTAACGTTTACGATTGACGAAAAATGGGTTATACTAATGAAGATAACATACATGCGAGTACATAACATTATACAATTTACTTATCAAAGTAAGCAGATAGGCACGTCATTCGCAACTTATACATCTATACACCTCCTACGATTTATCTAACTTTATACTTCTTTCAATATATCATTCACTTGATCCAACCATACTTTCTTTGGTATTCCTCTACCACGCCTTCCAATCACATTTATACTGTATATTTCTTTTGTTAGTCTTTCTTCATTCATTCGTTGTACATGCCCAAATTTCAGAGAACTCTTCTTTATCTCTCTAAATAAAGCCTTTAGTTCATTCGCCTTCTTTGGAAAGTTTATTTAAGCTTAATGAGATGTGCTTTATTCTTATCGATAGTTAAGAACAAAGTAAAGAAGCATTGTTTATCTCAAAATATTTTTAGTCGTGTATGTATATTTTGTTATCTTTTCTTATTTTATTTGTTGAACATGCCTAAACCATCTCAAAGTATTCTTCTTCATCTTACTTAAAATATATTTGTTGAACATGCCTAAACCATCTCAAAGTATTCTTCTTCATCTTACTTAAAATATATTTGTTGAACATACCTAAACCCTCTCAAAGTATTCTTCTTCATCTTACTTAAAATATATTTGTTGAACATGCCTAAACCATCTCAAAGTATTCTTCTTCATCTTACTTAAAATATATTTGTTGAATGTGCCTTAACCATCTCAAAGTATTCTTCTTCATCTTACTTAAAATTTATTAATGCGTATGCTAAAATACTTTACGTAAATGGTAAGGAAAACTAAGAGGATATAATAAGTAACAGAATGACTGTCAAGTGAAAGATTTGAAAAGTGATGTAGCGAATTGAAGATAATTGTTCGAGGAATGTGTGTGATAAGTAGTGTTTGAGATTAACGGGAAAATTAAACAAAAAATGTAATAGATGGATGAGCCCTGCTATTTGGAATGAATACTTATGTGTGGTGGCGAATCAAAAGGGATATTGAGAGAAGGGTTACGACTGGGACAGAGGTAAACAAAGCTCTTAACTTTATTTATAATAATCACTATATCACAAGTAGCAAAAATGAAAACACGACCATAATGACACCTAAGCCTTGAAGTATGTGATTGAAACTTGGAGAATGCATAAGAATAATAATGCCGTGGAAAAGCGTGTACTAAGAAAAAAATCTTTAGTAATAATGTATGAAATAATCTGGCATGAAGATATTGGAAATGAATGGATTACTTAATTGAATTTCGTTAGTAAAATAAAGAAAGAAGCATAGAATGATTTAGATATTTGGGAGATAATGAGTGACGAAAGACTAACTAAACCAGGATCAGGTTTTGAAAGATAGCAAAGTGAGAAGTTCGACTAATATAAGATTGCGAACGACGAGACGTAGAGTAAGCCAAAATTGTACGTCTGAATAGAAATGTTTGCATATCAATTCTACATTCCTATTCAACAGGGTGATATGAGTGTATCTATTGTAATGTATTACATTTTTGTTGAATACAGTATAATCTCTATCAACCAACCACAAATATTTCAAAGAGACGTTAAATGAAACTCAGACAAAAAAATTAAAGGTAGCGGAGGGAATTGAACCCGTAACCTCCAAGTTTAAAAAATCAGCTTCTTACCAACTAGATCATGGAGATCATCAATGTACTAATTGTAATAGTCGATTAACACTACACGGAGAACTGTGGCGGGATTGGATATTGAGTCTTATGTAAATACGAGTATGTAAACAAGAATATCAGCGAAAATTATTTTAAATACATTATATATAGAAAATAATTTAATTATTATATTAATTAAAAAAAAGAATCGGTTAAAATATTATCTTCACCTACCCTTTTTATAGACACAAAACATTATGTTTTGTGTCCATAAAAAGGGTAATCGAAGAAATAACACACATATATTGAGGAAATAGAAAAGAAAATACATACGTGAGAAGCTATCAAATGGTTTCGACTCATCTCAAAACATCCTCCCAATTGAGATATACCCCCAGTAAGATGCGCCAGAAAGATGGCGAACCCGGTAGCGAGGACGTCAGGTGTTTTTCAGCCCCTACCATTGTACACGTCATAAATATAAAAAAAATAGTGAATGCAATTATAAACTCGATAAATATGTACGTAAATTGTTAAATATGTGTGTATAACCGCACCACTTACACATATAATATATACGAATCCCCAAATTCCCTGCCAACATTAGGAGATAAAATAAAATTGGAGTCCAAATAATAAGCGGTTTATTACCCGGAAAGTCGATATACGTGATAATCAATAAACATAAACGAAATACATGAATATTGATGGAATAAGGTGTTTAATTAGTCACATATACCATAATATACGTTTATTTCTATGGCAAATTTCATCCACGAAACATATATATTTTATTCACTAAACATGTTTATTTTTGGTTTGATTATTGAAATATTCTCTAATGGTTTGCGCATGTATCCACCCTTATTGAAACATGAATAAGTAATTTTTAATACGAATTTCAATAAGTTCAGTATAATAAATCTTGTTATTTTATTTCGAGAAAAGACCTTGATCAATTGAAACTGGTAAAACATCAAAGAGGTACATATAAAAGTAAAATAAAACATCAAATTTGGACTAAGAAATATCCATGATGAAATGAGTGAGTTGATCTCTTTTACATTATTAAAGTAAGAAAAAGGTTAAGTTAGTTTAAACTTCTCCCTTGAGAATGAATATTAAATGTACTCCTCGAAGTTAACAAAAGTAATCATTATAAATCAGTAGGCACTGCACATTAATCTTTACTGTTGATCTTCACATTCCATAAATAACAATTAGAAATGCTTCTTCTTCTTCTTCAGCCTCATCCGCCCACGATTGCGATCAAAGCAAGTATTTGAGTATACTATTATATTATAGTTTTATTGGATTTTATTTGTGAATTTTAGTTGCTTGCTTTCAAAAGAGTAATAATAATATAATATAATACAATATACCTTCAATGACATTTTGTTTTTCCCTAATTCTCTATCGTCCCCCCTCTCTGAGATGAAAGTATTTTTTTATAGTATGCCTGGATCAAGAAGGGAACGTAAACAAAGTCAGATGAATCGTAGGAGTTGTATGATACTGTACATGAATGTGAAAGAGGTGAAATATGTGAGTCGAGATAGGAAAGTCTGGCTGTCTCTCTCTCCTCTCTACCTACCCCAACAGGTGTTAATGGCAAGATGGTATGTACGAGTATGTATGTATAAATAATATAGAAAGAAGAATAATTCTAACTACATATTGTATTAATTTAATTTTGATCAACTTCAGTATTTAGAGCCAGCCTCGCCATACACACTTCAAATACATCACCAAGAAAAATTAAATTCAGATCAAGTTGTTAGTATGTCACAAATACTTTACAATGCAAGTTGATTTGATTTACGGCTCATAAGCATTAGGGTCCTACAACGGAAATGCCCTATTCACGGGCGGATCACGAGTGGATATACTAAAGTATTGTTTCCGGACCCGAAAGCGACAAATTGTATTAAAGTACACAAAACGCGGAAGTTCACAAAACATCAGACTTGTGCTGAGCGATGGTGGCTCGTTAAATATCCTTCTTGACAACGCTCATTTGCTACTGCTGCTGTCAGGGACATCGTGAGTGTGAATTCCGCCTTGGACCACCGTCAGATACTCGTACTACAATCTGGTTTAGCAATCGGAACAAATTATATTCTGATTTACAACTGTCGGTTTTATGATATCCATATTTTTTATACATCTTTCTTTACTGTTTTAACATAACATTCAGGGAAAAAAATGGCTGCTCTTAGGTATGTGCATAAATATAAAACCATTACGACATTTCTCTGTTGGATAGGCAGAGAAGGCATATTGCTAGACTTTCCTAGCTTGATACACATTTTTTTTATGTTAGCATAACACGAAATCTATAAAACACACAATTTGCAAAAAAAAACAACAGGTGATTTTATTTGAATACACAATTTTAATGGATCTGGGTTTGTTGCCTTCCATTTGTCGTGTCCCCAGTAAACTTGCCTGTATCTCACTGAGGAATGGACATTCTTCCCCTCTTCTACAATACTATTCTTGTTGATTTATAAATTTGAAAATAATTTCAAATGACAGCGTCATTTCATCGTAATAATTAGTAGAATTAATCGGTTTATCGATTTTTTAGCAAAATAAAAAAAATGTATCATCACTCTTTAATTTATTGAGTTCAATACAAGTTTCAAAAACCTCTGTATTTTTCGTCAGATAATGAGGAACTGGCCTTCTAACGAAGACGATAGGGGTTTCTGAAACCGGTAGTGAACTCAATAAATAAAAGAGTAGTGAATACAAACAAAAAGTGTAAAAAAAGTTATTTTATTAAAAATAAATAAACACGAAACTACAAGGTAAACAAAACGTACTTTTTAAGATAAAAGACATTGATTTATGTGTTTTCTGTCATTCCAGTGCTAAGCACTCCAAGCAAACTTCTTTGTTTCCCCTCTGTTCGCTCTATTACGTGTTCCGCTTTTATTACACCAATTTTAGTTCGCTACTCCTCCGACCGTTTAACTTCCTCTTCTTAGACTAAGATGAACACAGGCTTTTGTTAAATAATTGATAAATGGTGTTTACGTAACTAATATTCAACTATTGCTAATAAACCTAAACCATATCTTATAGTTAAATGGACTTGGGAGGTTTTTATATTTAGAGGATATTTTGTGATTTTTTTTGCGAAACTCAAATGTTTTTACTGGAGCCCCGCAGTACATTCTATATTATCTGACTATCGAATTTGGTCTGCCCACATTTCCAAGTCTAGTTTTAGGTTGATTATTCACGCTTTAGTATTCAAGATTTACTAGTTAGGATTATTGCTCCTACGGTTTGCTTTAGAAATGATTCAAAGATCGCGTGCAATTTTTTAAATTCCGGAGTTTTTAGAGCATACGTTATTGTTTATTTCAACCATGGTAACTGCCGAACTCCAAATAATATCATTGACTTCTTTTAATACAGCCAACTTATGACATTGAACTCGTAAAAATATTAATAAAATGAATCTTTTCTTTGGAATACACGCATTTAATCTGCATAATTATTGTGACAGTCAAATTTGACACAGAAAAAAATTAAAACATATTTTACTTAAATTAAAATCTGCCAAAATGATACTCAAAAACAGTATTTTAGTACCAACTTTGATACATGGAAGTGAAACGTGGACACGGAACAAGACAGAAAAGAACCGTAGAAATGCGTGCGCTTAGAAATATATAGATGGGGGGGGGGGACTAAGTTTAACATAATAAGGTGATTTTGAGTGAGTGTGAAATTAAGGCTGATGTATTGAGCAAGATGAAGAAGATCACGCAGAGATGGTTTGAGTACGTGGAACGAATGAATGAAGAAATATTAACAAAAAAATATACATTGTAAATGAAAGTGGATGGCGTGGTAGAAGAAGGCCAAGGAAGGTACAGTTGGATTGAATGTACGATATTTTGAATGAAGGAAATGTAAAAAGTCAGAGGTATTGTAGAAGCTGTATGAGAAGGTGTTTGGATGAAGAACAGACGAAAGATGTGTGTTACTATAGAAAAGTCTGACACTCTCTCCTTTCTGCCTACGCCGATAGGGAGACGGCGTGATGGTGTGCATGTATTAATATAATGGAATAATGCAATACTAATATCAGATTTAAGATAATTTTTATGAAGTAAAATTATGTTAAATCGTTAAATAAAGTCACTAGAGAGGAAAATAAGTTTGTTATTGCGCTTACTTGTCTTGTTCAGAATTTTATTTCCATCTTCGATTTTTCCCCATAAAGAGCTTTTTCTTGTACCAAATGCCACCCAGAGAAATGCCACCCAGAGAAAGAAATACATTTTCCCCTTTGAGGTGGAATATTATTATTTTTCTGCCTGAAACCATTCTCGTATTAATATCTCAATCAAAGCATCAAATATTATTATGGCCTATCAAATAATAATTAAAAAACGGTATTTACTTTTAAAATTTGCGTGTACATCTATCAAATTTAGCACCATGTTTTATCGTTACAAATGTAAGTTAGATTTGAAATAAATTTAATGTAATTCAAGTAATTAAAAAATCTTAATTTGGGACAAATAACATAATTGAATAAAAATATATTTTGAAACGTTTTTTTTTAAATTTAACTCAAAGTAGTTTGTCTTAAATTTTATTTCTTACCATGTATAGGTATAAAAGAAAAAAACACGTGTTTAACTTATGTCGCATAATTTCAAATTATTTTATGCATTATATAAGATAAATTCAACGAGAGATGACCTCCGTATATTAGTTGACAAGACACCTGTCTACAAACCTGCGGATTTCTAGTTTAATTTGCTAAGGTACCCAAAAACAACTGAAAAGAGATCCAGTCTGCTTTTACAGTAAGGTCTTATAAATATCTTTCTGAATGGTTGTAATGGGTACATGGTAATATGTTCGCCAAGTTGCACTGTATACTACAGATGTCTTAGTATAATACAATTCAACAGCTCACATTGTATTTAATTTTTGTTAATTAAAAAAAATGGTAAGTTTGTTGCCATTGAATATTTTTTCTAGCCATTTTTTTTCCTGAATGAGAATAAACCAGAAAGGAGATTTTTTTATTAAGTTTATCTTCAGGATTCAAACTTAGAACCTTCCTACTACTTGGTTGTAGAGTTTATCTATTATTATGCTTTGCCGAACATTTTACGTGTTTTTTTTTTAATATTTGACGCTTTTCATTAATAACAAAGTGTTTTTTAAATGTATTGTTGATGTTTTTTTTTAATTTAATACGCTTTTCATACACATAAAGTCCCTTTTAATCACATATCATTTTTCAGATTGCAAATAATTAGTTTTTTTGGTCGAAAAGTCAAAATATAATGGTGAGACTTAATTTATTACAAAGATATTCTCGTAATAACTTCAATACATGCAATTACTCCTTAAATTCCTTTCAATTTCCAGTCTACAGAATATGATGAAATTACAGTTTCCTTTTTGTAATTTTGCAGATATCTTCGTAAAGCATTTATTATACAAATACATTAATAACCGGTCTTCGTCTTAATGCCGTCTGAAAGTTTCAAAGGGGCCAATTATGTACCACTCAGCCATGTTTAAGTTTATGCAGTTGGCACTCTCTTTTATTTTGCTTTCAGCTCATAATAGTGTCCGTGTTGCGCCTTTGATTTATTATTTCCTTTTTGGTGCTTGAAATGACTGGTAGAGGAAATGCCGTTTATTTATTGAACCAATATTAGGGGGCTTCCGTTCAGCGGTGATATTGCTTCTACCTAGGTACATTATTACCTATATCGACGCCATACTCAATTTATATTTTATGATGTTCACATACGTTTTGATGATTAAAATATTCAATACATGCGCGATTGAAAATGATTATTAAATATTCTATGAACCAATGACGTGTGTATTAATTATTGTATTACGTGCCAACTGTTTCAGTTCATCAAGTACACAATCTTGACAAAACAAAACTAAAGTTTTAATTGCAAAATGATCAAAGTTCTAAGGCGGGTGACAAAATCCATTTGCTACAACAACTTTTCAGATGGTAAATTAATACACAGCAATTTTCTCGTTACGAATAAACTTGATAAATATGCACTTGAAGTAACTTATGAGCTAAAGGAAAGCATAAATTCACTTGTAATGAGATCCAAGTTTAATACAAATCTCCAAGAAAATCCGCCAGGAATCAAACTTGGGACGACATCTTGCTTAGTATGAGTGCTAACTGTTAGATCACGGCGCCAAAATACGTTTTATAGATGATCAATCGATATTTACTTAATGAAAAAATATTTTTTTATGTAACAATATAATTTATATAGTTCTATTTAGAGGGCAAACTCTCCTCAAAGACACTGTAATTTAAAAGTTGAACCCAATATTATTGACAGTTAAAAAATATAACAAAATAAATATTATATATACAAAATGAAAGTAAATAAATTAAGGTGCAGGCTGCGGCCATTAGATTAGGTATATCCCCGCATTTGCATTTATTTAGAAAAACATATTTGCTAAGAAAACCGTAGAAAACTTACCAAGGGAGACGGACTAAAAGAAATCTTTGTAGACCATCTCTTATGTAATAGGAACACATGCGGCTTTAGGTGAAAGTGTAGTGAATGTATGTAGTGTGTATATACGAGTATATACACACTACATACATTATATAGTCATAAATTTGGATAAAATCCCCCAAAAACAGTTGCCTTCAATTATTTCCTAAAGCCACACACGCCACTCATATCTCTAATATTTAGACGCAGAACATAGAACCAACGCGGCAAAAGCCCTGTCATAATAATACATCGCCTCTTGGGATCAATTCGGAACAATAAGTCCTACTCCTTTCAGAAGGAACGTTATCTGAAACTTGTAAATGTTGCTACTATCTAAGCCAATATTCAATAATTCGTATGGTATAGCTCAGAATTTTGGCATTGGTGAAATGGATATATTGAAGACTTTATCGTGGATATATTGAAGACTTTATCCCTTATTTGAGAGATGCGGTGAATAACTTTTATAGCGTCTATTCCAATGAACGTTACTTATTACCAAAAAAAATACACTTTTAGTTTAATAAGTGCGCTTATAGTTTAATGATGTGCTTATATTTTTTTTTACTTGTGGTTATAAATGAAGTAATAATAATAAATGTCACCAAGTTATCTTCTTTTTTGAAGTAGGCACAGATAATAGAACTCCACGTCCATCTATCCACGCATACAACGTAGGTCTCGTTCAAAATTATTGGGAGAAATTGCTATGTTATGTCATATAGTAATAAGCTCGCCAGATGACCCATGTTTAACCATGTATACAAAAGAATGAAAAATAAATTAAAAACAAGCTTTTCTATACATCACTATTCTTCGCATTTCATCATTTAAAATTTCTATAACACACATTCTTTCTTTGTTATCACTTCCCGTTTTTCATTCATTTCAGACTGACATTTTTAAAATATTTTTTGCAACTTTTTATCTTAATATGACCAACCACTTCAAGATTTCCCTTAAATCAACTTAAAAATGTATACGAGTTTAAGTATATAAAATATTAATATTTTTGTACACAATATGAATATTGTTCAAGGTTTTAAGTATAATTTGACAAGCAATATACTGCTACTTAATGGATGATGGTAGTTTTCGGTCTTTTAAATGAATCCTATATTTTTTTAAAACTGTGCAATAATACTTGTAAGTTAAAAGTTCCCCAATGTTTAATTAATTTTAATAATCCTCGTTACTTTGGCACTTTTTAAAACTAATGAAAAAGCTCGTTAACCCGTACATTGCAAAGTGTAATGTACGGGTTAATGAGTATAGCTTTTGTCTATCTATATACGAGAACTAGTTTTATATTTTTCACAACGATTTATGTGGCTGCAAACTTTTAACATAATCTTTTCAGAGATAAACTTTGACAAAAGTTAGAAGATTTATATTTTTAATAACCACCATAAAACTTAAACTCATATGTTTAAGTTTTCACTAAAATATGAATCCATCCATCCTGTCGTTTAACTCATGACAGCGTCGTGACTTTCACGATAGCCCTGGCAACTCCTCTCCATCCATATCTGCACTCCGCGGCTCGAAGTGCAGTATTCAAGGGCAGCCCATTTACGTCTTTCACTTGGTCAGTTCAACACATAAGGATTCTTCCTCTTGTTCGTCGTCCTTCCACACCTCCAGTAACCACAAACCTCTCCAAACTATCTCCTTGGCCACGAGCAATATGCCCAAAGAATCGAATGACTCGTCGAAGGCATATTTTTTTAATCTAGATATACGGGGGTGTGGGCTGAAAGCCCCCCGATGTCCTTGCGGTCGAGCTCCCCCTACATTAGTGGGGTGTATCTCGGCCGGGGGAATGTTTGTGGGATGAGCTCGGACCTTTTAATGTCTTCTCTCTTAAATGTATTTTTCTGCCATCTATTTATTTTCTGTGTTTTTTTTCTCTTTTTATTCTACATATGCTAGGGTGTGGGCTGAAAAACATCTGGTGTCCCCGTGGCTGGGCTCGCCCTATATTGGTGGGGTGCATATTGACCGGGGGGATGTTATTAGATGAACCCAGACCTTCCTGTCTTTAATGTATTCTCTGCAATTTATGTGTTCTTGAAATATATTTAAATGTATTATGTACATACTATGTTGCTATCAATAAACCTATATTTATTTATTTATATTGTCGGCAATCTGTCGGTGATTCTCAGTTCTTCGAGAATGGAGGCGTTAGTTCGCTTTGCTGTCCATGTGTTTCGTAACATTCTTCTCCAACACCACATTTTAATTGCATCTATTCTACGTCTCTCGCTTGCTCTCAATGTCCAAGCCTCTGCGCCATACACGAGTACTGCGAAGACGAGTGACTTCATTATCATCGTGATGGTCATAGTTCTGCTTTTCCATCGTATTTTTTTCCATTCCAGTTTGTCTTTTCATCTCAGTCTCGCCTCCTCCATTGTGGGTAATTTATTGTTTTAAAATTAGGTTTACATAGTCAATTACTTATTAATATCAACTGTTATTGAGTATATTGTATGGTAACGCGGTTATGCACCGACCTAATGCGTATACATTTTTCGGTTCGAACGCAAGGCATAGTTAATTTCTTTTCACCTAGTAATCAGATATAAGCACACACACGATTGCGGTCAAATCTATACTTTTTTAAAGAGATTTTTTTTGAGGTTTGAAAATAATCTCAAAATTAATATGAAAGAACATGATTGTTTTTAATAAAGGTTAGTCAAAATTTTAAAAAAACTACAACAATTAAGTATCAGTAGAATTAATTTATTTAAGTACTTAATTTAAGTAACAAAATACAATTTTCGGGCAATCGATTTATCAATCGTTAAATACATACACATTATAACGGAATTATGATATGTGTATGTAGAAATGTGCGTATCGATTTCTGAAATAATATTCATAAGCTGTATTTTCTGACAATCTAGAAAGATTAATCCGTCGTATGCATGATTCAAGTTGTGATTTATAGAACAATTAAACTTGAATTAAATCATCATTAAAACGAAAAAGCAATTGATTATCTGCGTAATAAGATAAATAGTCATTCATTTTTATTTTCGTAATTTTAGGATACGATTTGCTATTCTTCATGATCGAGTCAACCATGCCGTGAATGGAAGACGCCAATGCGTATATTGGTTTAACATATTGTATGCAAGCTTTTGTATATCCGCAAATAAGCAATATTGAGAGATCAAACCCAAAGTCCCGATGGCACGAATATTAAATATTCAAGACGCTCGGTAGGATTAATCTGCAGCAGCCTTTTGTCATAAGAATTTATAATATGTGGTTTATAATAAGCTATAGAAACACATAAAATAAGATATAAAATGGTCTAAGAGTAAAACCAGTCTGGAAGATAATCCGTCAGGAATCAAACTTGGGGCGTCTGTTTGCTTAATATGAATCTGTTTGACGACGGCCGACGTTAAACTATTTTGATTGCATAGAACAGGAAAATCTAAATACAACTGTAAACTGCAGGGAAAAAAAATATTGAACTTAAAAGCACAATTTTTTTTTTCGAAATAAATGGGTTAAAACTCACCCAAAAACTTTTATCATATGTAGAACCTTGCCAAAGGTTAGTTTCATTTCAAACTTTTTACCACAAAACTAATTAATTTCCATTCCATAGAAAAAATTTACTGTACAGACGGGTACCGATAGACAATTAAACCAATTTCTTAAATATTTAAATTCTATAGAAAGTTTTATAAAATTTACACTAGAAACAGAACAGAACGGAAAATTAAATTTCTTGGACCTAACATTATCTCTGAAAAATGGCACATTTGACTTTGATATATTTAGGAAAAATACTTATTCAGACTCTATAATTCCAGCAACTTCCAACCATCCTAATAACCAAAAATTCGCCGCCTTTAACTGTATGCTTCATAGATTGCTCAGTGTCCCATTAACCGACGACAATTTTAAAAAGGAATTAATAACCATCAAAAAAATTGCTACAAATAATGGCTATCCTGGAAGCCTCATTGATTCACTTTTAAAAAACAAAACAAAAAAGAAACTTATAAAATATTATATATTTAACGACACCTATAAGCATACCTATAAATGGAGCAAAGTCCTATTTATAAAAAAACATATATGAAATAACCAAAAATATTCCAAGTCACATAAAGCCAGCTTTTTACACTAATTTTAATCTCCGGAAACTCTTATTTAATGGGAAAGGCAAAAATGGAATACTTAGCAACAGTGGTGTGTATAAACTTTTATGTGCTGACTGTGATAATTTCTATATATGAAAGACAGGAAGATCTTTTGAAAAGAGATTTCGTGAACACAAATCTGCCTTAATAAATCCTCTAATTTATTCTGAAATGGCTAATCATTGTCACAGTGAGAATCATACTTTTTCTATCGATGATGCCAAATTCTTACATATCAGTGATAACGGAAATAAATTGGACAGATTAGAGGCCCTAGAAATTTCTAAGTCAGTACACCGATCAGAACATCTGTTGAACAGTTATTTTCCCAAAATCTCTCCGCTCTTGGCCGAAATTGTCCCGTGCCTTCCTCACCCCCCAGCCTCCAACCGTTGAAGCGTGTATATCGGTACCAGTTCGAACAACATTTAGTCTTGTTTGCGTTCCCCTGAAGATGAGGGGAAAGCCTTGAAACCGGTAGGGTTATACCGTCACAAAAAAGTGGAATAAACAGTGTTTGATAAAAATTAATTACCATGTCTTTAAACCTCCACAAGGTTAATGCCTTAACTATAAACAACATATGAGAAAAATTACTGTTTAAAAGTGAAAAGGCGTTATTACATAATAAGTACATATATATATTTTTTGTTTATGAAACACCTACTAACGATAATTGTAAAGCCCGACTAGCATTTACGAGTACATTAAGCATTGGACCAGAAAATAAAAATATGGATTTAAAACGTGATTGTTTAGTTTAATTCCAGGACAAAATAAAATAACAAGAAATATTTTTCTGATAACTAAAAAGATTTTTGTACTTTTCATAAAAATATATAAAAATCATATTAAGAGAACTTTTTAACTTTCAATTTTTATCTATAAATTCCGATATTTTTTTTTAAAAAACGTGTATTTAGTATTTTTCGCTGACAATCAACGTAGAACAAGATCAACGAAGATTTCAAATATATGTTCTAAAGTAAAATAAAATATGCAAGATACATTATTAACATAAAATATCGCATGTACAATTATATAAGAAAAAAAGTTGAGGTTAAAAATAAATCATTATTTTTTCTTGTAGCATCTTATAATCCTTTGAAATCGGCGTGAACCGTGTCCTGCTTGGTAAGACATTTTCGTTTAATCTAAGGGTTGCGGATTTAATCACATTTGGAACCCATTTTTCTAAAAGAATTTTGGTTGGAACCTGAAGGATTTTTCTACACCTAGATCACCACAAGTTAATGAGCCCACCAGCTGTTCTATATAAAATTTAATTATAATACATTACTTGACAAAATATTATGCTGGTGAGAAGCGTATTGTTTGACAAAAGGAAAAAAACACGTAATAAGTATCAACATTATCTTAAAGCAAAAAAAATATAACGTGTCGTTCGAAAAGTAGTTTCGTAATTCTCGGATAGATATCGGGACTAAATTTTCGTTAATAACTTTATTTCAAACATGCCCAGTGTTTATTATTATGAAATGTTAGATTAAGCGGATTTTTGGTCATTGTTTATTTAAATTGTTTGGACGGTTTTCTGGCGTCATTTTGAAGATGAAACTTGATGTATTTTTACATCAATCGCGAAGAACAAAATGCAACATACTCGTATACCAAAAAAAGTATATGATTAGTGTATGACGACTGTGCAATAAGGGATCGTATGTGTCAAATGTGGTTTAAAAAAATCCATAATGGTGTTACGACACTCGCAGATGGTATCCACTCTGGAAGGCCGATTACCATTGACGACGATCAAATCAAGGCTTTGATCGAGAATAGTCAGCATTCTATGACACGAAAGATTGCCGAGATACTGATAATATCGAGAACCACCGTCCACGAGCATTTGGCGCTATTTTGCGTTTGAATTTTACTCATAATTACTAAATTGCTCTCCAGGCAATCCATAATGAAAATGTTCGAGAAAGTTCGTAATGCATTATTCCTCCGTAGTGTACCATATAGAGACACTTATCCTCCAGCCAGGAGTTACGATTTCGATTTCAGTTGGAACCCAATATATTTAAAAAAGGGTTTCAGTTTGAATTCCACTTAAAAATATATTAATATATTTCTTGTTGGTTGAAAGAGATAACCACATAACAATTAACCCGCCAGGTTGTACTGTTTACAACAAACGTATATTAACAATACAAATATTGTTATTTTAGAAGTCTACTTTACAAATGGCACTATAAAAAATATCATTTTATTATTATTATTATTAAAACGCTTTCGTTGTCTACACTATAATCTAGCGGATGTGTCGCATGTGGCAATCTCTTACAACCAACAAGAAAGGTGTTAAGGAAGCCTGAAGTAAAAACTGTACCGAAACCCTTTTTGTAATAAAAAAATCAGGATTACGGGAATCGAACTCGCAGCCTTCGGATCGGAAGACAAACATCTTACCAGCCAGGCAACGGGGGTCAGTGTTCGTATTTAAGTGAATGTATTTATTTTGATATGTTTAATTCTTATTTCCCACTTTAAGTGTAATGTTTTACAGGATGAATAAAGGAGCGAAAGTATTGATTGAGTTAATTATATTTTTCAGGAAGCGGGGCGTGCCATCCCCGTGCTTATAGTGGTGTCGCTAGCTGGGGTCAAAGTATGCCGCCCGAACGATCAGGTAACATGATTTTTTTTAAATTTCATTTATTAATATCGTCTGATTAGTTCCAATTTTTTTAATAGGGTTTGAAGCTGTTTTTTTTTTTAATAAAAACTAAAGCATTTTTCTTGATGAATGGAAGATATTTTATTATGGCAATTATTAACCCGTTAGGTTATATTTAATACAAGGAACGTGTAATACAATACAATAACTTCCGCAAGATTCTACTTTATGTAATGAAAGTGTCATACATAATAAAAACCTCCATGGTCTATTACATGAGATGCCTGTCTTTTAACTCGAGGTCATGGGTTCGATTCCCCATAAAACTTTGATTTTTTAAAAGAGTTCATTTCTAAATACCATATCATGCATTCAAAATATGTTTAGATTATATTGTATAACACTTTTGTTATATACAGTACCACCTGGCGGGTGTATTACCATGTGACAATCTCTTCCAACCAATTAGAAATATGTTAAAGATACATTAAGTGAAAACCAGACTGGGTACTTTTTAAAAGAAGTCTGGGTCCAGCGGGATTTGAACCCACAACCTTGTCGTATCTTTCTGGTTGGTTGGAAGATATTTACAAATAGCAATTCACCTCTCGGGTTGTACTATACACAAAGAAAGCGTAAAATAATACATTATACTGTAACGTAGCTAAAAGCTTTTTTTTGTATAGTTGAGTTACATCCACAGTGTTTGGTACAAAAACAAAATTAAGTTCATATTGGTAGTTCCCGGTAAAGCCTTAACAAGTCAAAAATAATATTTTGTGTTAACGAAAGTTCTAAATATTGTTTATCTCCTCAAATTAAACATTTGTTTTCAAAATTTATATCAACTGAACTTGAATACCCACGTACATGATTAAAAAACTTTATAACATATCAGCGATAATAAAAAAATGAGATTTTAGACTCATGTTGGTTTACGTCTACCAAAAATTTACTAAATACCACAAATATAGTTTACATTACTTTCGTTTATTCATCTGATTTGACCGTGTAGAAGAAGACTTCTCCGTAACTTACTATCGGTATTGCTAGCAGTAATGTTTCACCTGTTTTTCATGAAATTTCTGTTTAATGATGACATATTTTTCAAGTCCATTTGAAGGAAGTCAGATATAAAATATATTTATAACCACACATTTTTATCCTCCATCAGTTTATGCTGTTTTATTTAACAACTATAGTAGCTGTACCCGGCCACGCGTTGCTGTGGCTCAGTCTGGTTAAATGGAAAAGAAAGAAAAGAGAAAGCACACGTTTCTAATATGTTTAATTTCACAATGCTTGTGGGTATACAATATTTTTGATGTCTTTCAGCCACTCTAAGTCTGTCGCGTTCATCACCGTGCTCGCAAATAATCGCGTCACTCCAAGAGGTCGATTCACGATATGATTTGAATTCAAATGAAAGATCGATTGCACTGAAAAAGAAGAAAGAAAGTTATAGCAAAAACATATATAATTGCGAAACATTAAAAAAAGAAACTGAATAATATTGTTAAGTTCGTAGACGTCTTTGTTCTTGGCGGCAAGAATATCTCCTTCACTCAGCCAATCGTGATTCTTATAATAGATTTGAATATAGGGAAATACTTTTTCAACCAATTCTTCTTTTGACGTCACAATCAGTGATACAGCAGTGTTTTTTCAAACGCGTCATTAGTTTTCCAACGTTAGTTCTATATTTTTTCTTTCTTCCTCAACGTAATTTTTTATGCAAGCTTTTCGACAACGGCAATCTTTGTTTTAGGAAACTTTTGCAGGAATAATGTTTTCAGTTTGAGTATAATATCTTTACCCTGTATTTCGTTTCATTTTTTGCACTTTTTGGATGTATGTTATGTGTCACCATTCTTTTCTCTGTTGTTATCTATATAGTATTTTCATCCTCTGATGAGGAATATTGTTCTACAATTCTCATACTTTTTCGATTTTTGTTAAAATTATTACTTGTTAGTCATTCGTCTTCACTCTGAATTAAACGGTCTTGTTGTTTTATTCTTCCTCGTGGGTTTAATAATTTCTATAATTTTATATTTTAAGTTTAAATTTAATTGTAAGCGCTTTATATTTTAAGTTTCAATTCAATTGTAAAATTGATTCGACATAGGTACTAATTATTCAACTAATGCAAATGTCAAAAAAGTTAGGTTAACTTTTTAAATATGAATCAATACTAATTAATTACAATTATCTTCATCACTGCCCTCAAACATTTGAAAATCCGCACTTTTGGACATAATCAATAATGGATTGGACTTAGGTCACTTTCTTGTTTTTAATTTTGAAATAACTGCTAAAACGTATGTGTCAAAAATTATCGTATACTCTGAATAAACTTAATACCGCCGAAATACATCCAACTAAAATTATTTTGTAACCTAAATACTAGTAGTATAATCTCCACAACTTACCACAATCTCTGAAGTCAATTTTATCACAACACAACTATTTTTTATTAAAATTTAATACAAATATATAAAGTTCCGCGACACAAACGACGCTCTCGAAATACAAAATGGCCGACATAAACTTTGTGTTTTTTATGTCAGCTAATTGGCGTTCATGACGCGACTTTTCAATAAACGCACATTAAAATTTAAAATGTATTATTTATAAAATTTATTATTTATTATTAAACATTAAATTATATAATATTTTATTTTCATAGATTTAATTATTTAATATTAATTCCAAAACGTCGAAAATGCAATGTGACATCTGTCAAAGTTTTGTTTCAGCTTGTCGCTGCAGGAGGCGCAAACGTTATTTTTTGTGATTTCTAAACTTTTTTATATACACCGATATGTAAATAAAAATATATAAACATTTCTGTATACGAATGTCAACTTTTGTCAAAATTTCAAAGCGATCGGTACAGAACTTTCTGAGATTAGACATTTTGACTATACGAATATTTTCATATTTATTTATATAGATAATAATCTCATTGGCAGTAAAAACGAAGCAATACAAGAAAAAAATATACATTTTTTGTATAGGTTTCACATGATTTATATTAACATATATAAGAAACAAGATAAATCAGATGCTACCAAAAGGTCTGAGTTCGTCTTGTACGATCCCTCCCCTCTGTCAAAGCGTAAAGAGAAGAAACCCGACCGGGAGCACCATATATGTTTTTCAGCCCACGTCTTCACATTGTATAAAAAGCAGAGAAAAAAACAAAGTACGTATTTGTTCAAATAAAAACCAAGGGATACAAAGAATTCTTAATTCTTACATAATCCTCTTTTTCGCTGAGTATTAATTTTCTGATCGAATAAATTCTTATATCCCAATTGAACCCTAGATATATTATATGAGGGTTATCCAGAAAGTAAGGTTACAACATTTATGTAGGATCGAAAAATGCTTGTATTTAATTGAAATTCACAGAATACTTCACAAATTTATTAAATTATTTTTTAACGTAATTGCCATCGAGATCGTGACATTTCTGTAGTCGGGTCACCAGCTTTTGTATGCTAGTGTCATGGACCTCCGCCGCCAGCTCTTTCAGCCACTTCTTCACGGTTTCCTTGACCTCCTGATCGTTAAAAAAATGTTAGGGTGTAGTGACACACCCATGTCTCAATAGAGTCCAGAAAAGCTTCTCTCTTCTGTGCAAAACAATCCAAGAATTCACGCGCGGCAGTCACGCGATTTTGACGGTGCTCCGGTGTGAACATTCTGGGCCCCCACCTCGCACACAGTTTCTTGTAACCAAGTTTTTCCGACACAATATTATCAAGGAGACTTCGAGAAATATCAGGAAATTTTTCGTGAAGATCGTCAAGCGTCACACGGCTCTCATTTCGCACTTGTTCTTCAATTTTTTGCACATATTCGTCAGAAATCACTGCCTTGCCTCGTCGCGAGTATCAGTACGGCCTTCTCTGAACAACCTGACCCACTTCGTGACATGTTGTCGACTCATCACATCACTACCATAAACTTCCACGAGCTTGTGATGAATATTCGCGGCGCTATTGTTCTGCAAAGTCAAAAAACTGATGACCGCGCGGGTCTCGCACGTACGAGAGTTGGCGGGAGCGCACGACGACCTCTCCATCGAAATATTTTACTGTGACTGAACAAAATGGCCGACAAACACGCAAAACCAAACAAACTAACCGTTAGGATCCCCCTTACATGCCAGGTGCACCAAAATGAAACAAAAAATTTCCCCCGGCCTCAGGAGCCCTTGTAACTTTAGTTTCTGGATGATCCTCCTATATATATTTTTTTGTACAAATAAATTGCTAGTTAATTTATATAAAAAGACAATAGAAAATTGTACGTAACATTGAGAAATATCTTAAAATTTATTTGTCGCTTTTGATTAGGATCCTTTATAATATGCAGTCTAGTTTATTTTAAGAATTATTTTAAGTTTATTCTTTATTTGATTTTCGTTACAACAAATATTTACTATAATATTTTATTAAATTCCGTTGATTTATAAATTGTAATATCACAGATACAACAAATTTTCAAAAATGATCGCACACAATGATGTGCTAGTGTCGACCTTGATATATGGAAGTGAAGCCTAGGCATTGCAAGGGAGTGATGAAAGCAGAATAATGATGTGATTGCGTGGGATATCAGTTATTTCAATATTTAAGAGTAAGAAATAATCGGATAAAGTGTTATCCCTTGTAAGAGATGAATGTTGTTAGTAGAGTTTTTTATAATCCATTATGCTTGTGTGGAATAATCCAGACTATTGGTCATATCGTACAACAGTGTCCAATATATTCAATCACGGGAAAAATAGAGGTGATTTGTCAGACTACTGCTGAGGGCGAATCATATATGAGATACCTAAACATATGACTGTGAGAGAGAAATCGTACGAGAGAAGAAGAATAAATGAAATGAAGATGGAAAACTTGAAAAGGTTCAACAAAATTGATATAATGAATAGCAAGAAACGATGCATATATGTATAATATGTCTGAAACAAGTCGAGAGCGAGGAAGAAAAGACCGAGGAAATAATGGATGGAGATAGTTGGAGAAATTTTAATTGAGTAAGAAGTGTGAGAAACAAGAGAACATAAACGGTGAGATGTATTGATATGGAGGATGTGAGAGCTATGTGAATGGATGAAAAAGTGTAAAGATCTCTCTTCTCTGGATGTATATATGTATGTAGAAATGCAACCGAATGTTTATATCACAAAAATTATTTTATATTACACATTTCATGGAATTGTTAAAAAAATAAGAAATTAAAATTCTTCAATTGCTATTTTTAATTAGCACTGTCAACAAAATTAATGTTAAAACGTGACCAACGGGCATTTGCTTTGGAGCAAGTAGAAAATAATGAAATTATTTTTAACGTTTTTTTCTCTTTGTTTCTGGTTAAATTATTACAATGAATAATGATTTGATTACATCAAGGGTGCGTGCACTGCAAACAAAGAACACTCTTAATGTATGGATGTTTGTACGTATCGTCGTGCAAAGAGTAAGCTATGCTAACTCTTTTTTTTGGCAAAACTCGAGTTTCTTATTAGTTTTCCGAATATGAAAATTTAATCTGTCAAAAAGAGTCTTAATTTGTATATGAAAACTTTTGAATACTTGATCATACTCGTATGTTACTCACTTAAGTTTGTAAATGTCAGAGATGCAAAAAAGTAAATATGGCCAGTCCTCTACTTTAGTGTATAATTAATTCCTAAAAAGCGTACGAAAGGGCATCAATTTAAAAAAAATATGGAAAGATATATTTTAGGTTGGTTGGTTAAAAGTTATTTTTGTATAGCAATAAGCCCACAAAGTGTTCCATGTATAACTATGTACACAAAAAAGTATTTAAAAACATTTATTTTACACTGGAAAAACAAGTATGATATTCATGAATGTAAATGTAAATACAAAACAAGTTACTAAGACTTATTATTAATAAGGATAGTGAGACGTATTAGTTATATTATCAGGTATTTTCTTTAAAATAAACTTATACATAACATAACATACTCGTACATGGTGGTGCTTTTCCGGTATCGATCACTTAACATCGCAGACTGCACGAAATTACTGTGTTTACATAATCTAGATATCTTCCCAAATATCAAGTTTATAATAAATATTCCCAATTGCCTAGTGCAGTGCTTCTCAACCGGGGTTCCTAAGAACCCTAGGGTTCTGTGAGAAATCGCTAGCGGTTCCACGAGAAATAGTTATGAATAGGTTAATCTATTAATTTTTGTTCATAGGTTCATATTTGCAATTTTACTGTACACATACGTGTATAACACATTATTCGGTGTTATAAAGTTGTTAATAAATTTAACAAAAACGTATTTTATTGTTTGCTCAAACCTGCTATAAGAAAAAATAAATCCTTATGAACTGGAAAGAGAAAGAAAGGTTCTGCAAGGGTAAAAAGGTACAGAAACGCTGATTTTGTGAATTGTAGATTTGTTTGTTATGTTACTTATATCCTAGTTTTTTAGGTACGACCATACATTGTTCCACCTTAATTTATTTAATGGCGCCTATGAGCTGCTTATATAAATTTAATAACTAACTAATAGACGTGATAATATACTCCATAGCAGCGTTGTATATTAATTATATTTATTAGTGTTGTAAATCATATGTAATTTTAGAGTATATAGTGTTGTAAATTTAGATTTCTTAATAAGTTTAACCTTCATTACATCATAGTAATTCGTTATATATTGTAGGACAATGTATGCTGAACAACCGGGATGACCCAGAAACCTGAATATGGGGCGTAAGTCTCTTGTGCCTGATTAAGTCCGCACATGTTAATTAAGAACAGATGGACAGTCATTTGGGATGTGACCAAAGTATAAGAGATTAATTTGGACTAACCTACGTCATCATGTCGATATAATAAAGATGCGGCTCCCAATAATAAAAATATAGAAATATTTATTGCAAGAGAAACAAATTATCAGTTAAATTATCATTAAGATTCAAACATAATGAATACCTTCACGTTCTATTAACATTATTTTGCGTGCTTAATAATCCCAATTCTCCTTCATATCTTCGCGAAAAACTCCATTTTTCAGGATATTTTCAGGATACTTATGTTCGTGACCAGGCTATGGAAGCGACCAGGCCAGGAAACTCATATTTTCAGGATACTTATGTTCGCGACCAGGCGATGAGAGATTATTTTTCAAACCAACATACCACACCTCATTTTGCACATCTTCATTTGCGTTTCACTCAGCATGGTGGTAGAACGCACATACAAGAGTTACCAGATGTGCATAATCCTTATTTACATTAATTACGAGAGAATTGAATAAAATATTATTTTACTCATAATATTCTTTCATACAAATGTTCCTATCTTTCCCTTTCTTATTTTTGAATAAATTTCTTTCCTTTGCTACTGCCATTATTGTTTAAAAACTGGTGATTTGTTTGTTTTTCATTAAAACAGCTTAATGTATTGCAGATGAGCTGGTTGTTTGCAAGAAATTTCTATATAGCAATAATCCCGCCACAAAACAATGGATATAAAACAATAATTAAAATTTGAAAATGTAAAATATTGGAACAATTATTTTAAAATGAAGAATGCTCGCATGGGTATAACATTTTTTCAAGTCAATGCATACATAACATCTTATATCAGCATTATATTTCCTTAAGTGGTACCCCGTGTTTCATGTTTCCTCCATTACTCGTATCCGTTTATCCAATACACACTCCGATTTCCTAGCCGCAGATAAAATTGTTATATTTATCATATTCAAATCATCAAATGATTCCTGTCTCCTTTTAATCTTATAATTCTGTCTTTTGAAATTCTATTTTCTTTGTAAAAAGCTCTAACATAAATATTTCACCGAGCATTGGAATCAAAGTTGTTCAACCATTTTCTGGTTGCTTGGAAAATATTATTACCCTTTGAAATTTAATCTGTTAAATTGTATCTTGAACAATGAAGTGTATAAATAAATGAACAGCTGACATCTCGTCATTTATTTGTGCCACTCTGTTCTCTCGTCTGACGAATAAGAGACAGGCAGAGAGGACAGTGTGTTATACTTTTCAATCACAGCATACATATTTCACCTCAACATTTATAAATGTTTTATGATAAGTTATTTGTAAAGCAATTTATTTTTGTTTTCAACAGAAAGTATATGGAAATTTAGTTGTATTTTAATTAACTTCACGGTGTAGCGTTAAGTTGGTAGTAAATTCATAGTACGGTATTTGACAAGCAATTTAAAATTTTCCGCTTTAAATAAGCGTGAAAACTCTGGCGCCATGTCATTCTTCGTACGAATGCATTCTAAGCTTCTTATAATGATCGTTCCATTTCGTTTCAGATAAACATAATACTTTTTTTACAGCGTCAACTTAAGTTACAAATATTATTTTTAGTAATATTCATAAAAAAATTGCAATAGGCATTCATTTAAAAATGGTGTAATTCATTTAATAAATTTGCATTATTTTGTTCAACATTTTTTTTATATCAATTATACATTTCCATAATATAATATGTAAGAGTGTAATCTCATATATATTATATAAGCTACAAATTGATTGATATAAACATAATGAGAATGTTTTAATTTTAAGACTAAAAAATCTAGACTATAAACATCCTACCTAGAAAATTTAATATTTATACCTAACTGACAAACATAACTGAAGAGCAAGAAATAGCCAAAGTTTTGTATTACAGTTTCGTTGTATACAGTACAACCTTGCTAGTTTATTGCGATGTGACTGTCTCTTCCAACCAACCAGAAATATGATTAAGACGCCCTAAGGCAAGATCAGACTGGAATCCTTGTTAAACATATTTCCGTATGGCAATTAACCCCCTAGGTTGTACTGTATTATAATAAAAACAATAATAAAAATATAATACAATACACGAAAATGTAATACAATAAAAAATGCTATGTTCTTCGAGTACCACCATTAAATTGTTATTATTGTTTAAGAATAAATATGAACGGAGTCATAGATATCATTATACCCCCAAATACAAGGAGGGGAAAATGCTCTGTGTATTACTGCGCGGCTGTAACTTTTCGATAGTGCAGAGGTTCCTTACTTGTGTTCCGCGGAACCCTAGGACTCCGCCGATAAAATTTTAGGTTATAATTCTAATTCCTCGTAATAGTTCAAAATGTGTATAAAAACTTTATTTAACAGTCCCATACCTGAAAAAGAGCCCAATCTCGTATGTTCTGAACAAAAATAAAATACAGAAATAAGTTTGATGTCACTCTTGATATTATAATTTAGCTGTCTACAATTAAATCATATTTTGAAAAAAATATTGAAAGAAAACCAGTTTATTTCTTAACATTGTTTACCTGTTTTAGTTAATATTATTTGATTTTCTATAATTAATCTGTTTTATTATATTTTAAATAAATAAATTTAGATTTTTTTTATTTGGATATTATTATACAATCAGAAAAATTGTCAATGCTACTAATTTTTAATAAAGTGGAAAGGGTTGCGCTGTCAAAATATGTTGGCAACAGCTGGAATAGAGATATGTCAACGGGAAAGTAAATTCGGACTGACAGCTTTTGGCAATCTCGGGCATATCATGAAATGTGATATTCACACAAATCTTAAAAGAAATGTGAAATGTGCAACTCAGGGAGCGTTAAAATATAATGGAGTAGAGACCGTGTACAGCGTTCCATGGAGTAGATTGTTTAAACAGTTGGAACAGTAAATTAAATCAAGAAATACACAATTTACCCATTCATTTGATGTTATTGTACTCACGTGTATAAATAAGGTTTGCTCATTATTTTTTTTCAATTTGCCTTAAAAATATTTTATGGGATGGATTATTTTTTATCTTTTAAATAATAATAATAATTTCGTTTATTGATAGTAAAAGCAAAGCAATACAACAAAAATAATATTCATTTTTATCAGTTTCCCATTATTCGTATAAAAACTAAGAATAAAAAAAAAAGGTGCTATCAAAAGATCTTGTACGACTCTCCCGACCAGGCAACACCATAGTGTAAAGAAAATAACAAAAAAACAAAACTCGGGACATCATGGATGGTTATCAGCTCACACCTTAGCATTATACAAAAGAACAAAGAGCAAATATAACTATAGAGTATTTGTACAAATAACATTCAATAATAATAAAATGACAATTTATAAAGCGCCGTTTAGAGATCAGACTATTCTCAAAAGCGCTTCGATTGGGGTTCGAACCCGAGAAGAATTATTATTGACAGATTTAAAATCAATACTAATTAATGTTAAATGTACATGTAATTTATTATTTTCCTGACCCTATTAAATGTGGCGTCATAATGGCATCTATGTTTCAAAATAAAATCTTTAAAATAGTGTGAGGCAGTCTCTTCCACGTTATAGGGCTAGTCATTCCTTAAAATTTATGGAAGTAGCCCACTCTTTTGCTCCGATTCAGCTCAATTACACTTTGAGACCCTGACAATCTCAGTGACGCGTGTAACTCCCGATGGGTACATAACATATGTTTAAAATAATACAATATGGGCTAGACCTATATTTAACACATAATATGCCAAATTAAAGCGTTTTATTAATATCCTTAGATATTACAATATTTAATGAAATAATATTTTTTTGGATATTAATTATTTTTATTTTCATTAACTGGATGATCATTTCGGCTTACTGTGCCATTGATAAGTCTATAATACGAATGAATGAATGTAGAGAAAATTTTCATCAAAATAAAACATTTAGTTTTGTTTCACCCGTTTCAGTTATAATGACTTTGGATTTTGCAATATTTATTCTCAGTTCTTTTCGTTCACATTTCATGGCCAATTCATTTATCACACGCTGTAGTTTATTTTTATTCTTCTCTAACACTACCATGTCATCAACATGCAATAGTCTAAATACTTTCCCATTCGACAGTTTTATGCCACATTTATTTTTGATTACAATTTTTATTTAAATTAGAAGTTATTCGTAAGGAATTCAAAGATTTTTTTAATGAGAAAGCACATTTGTAATTTTAACTTTTGAAGTACTTGTGGCACTTTTTCTGTTTTTATTGTGTTATTTTAATTTAGTTATTGGTTGTGATTTTATATGCTTTATGTTTTAAAATTTGTTTGGTTGTTGTTTTAATATGAATATTTTTTTGTATTTGTACAATTGTAATTGAAATTTAAATTTTGGTTAAAGCTGAGTGAGGCCACTTAAAATTAATCAATGGATAAATAAATAAAAATCTATCCAATATCCGTATTTTGAACTATGAAGCTAGTAAAATTATTTTTTATTTCAGAGCGTACAGATGGCGCACGCGCTGAGGCGCATATCATACGCAACGTGTGAGCCCGCGCGCGCCCTCTTCGGGTTCGTGGCGCGCGAGCCGCGCGGCCCGGCGCATTCACAGTTCTGTCATTCCTTCACTACTGACACCGCCAAGCAGGTAACGCCTTTAATTTATAGCAATACCCCCGAGCCAACCAGTTTCGGGGTGGATGGGATCATGCTTTTAAGACACTTGATAATAGCTCTGAAGATAGAGACTGCACCGCTTCCGACACTTAAGAAAACATTCAAAGATAACATCAATTTGTTAGTGTTCTTCTTGATAGCAGCTTTCTTTCGATAGACAAAAAGTTACAAGGTATCTTCGGACTTTTATAGTGTTAGATAGTTATTCTGTGTACGTTGATATTTTCCAACAAGGGAAATAAAAATTCTTATCAATCAATTAAAAATTCTTATAAATGTGCTCAGTGATAATATTCTTCAAAGTATAACATATACTATACTTCGCCTTGTGTCAGTCGGCACTTTCTTACGGTTTATCAGTTTGGGAGGAATGCACCTTAACACAAAAACACATAATGCAGGTTTACCAAAAATTTAATTTTCAAATAATTAATAGACTTCCTGCCCGGTATCCCACAGCAGAGCTTTTCAGTGAGCATCGGGTCCTGAAAATAGCCAATTTGCATTTCTAATCCATTCTCTGGTACTATCATCGAGAAGAGGGGAAGATGCAGACTCAGCAGAGACACATGACATGCATGGCAACTAATCAAATGTTTACAATCCCTAGAGTTAAAACATATTTTGCCAAAAGGCAATATGCTTATTTGACTCCCATGACATACAATGGGGTGTCGAATTCAATAAAGGTAAATGGAGAAAAATACATATGTTATTGAGTGTCACTTGTCAGGTTGATAAGAATATGCAACGGGGTTTTATATAATCAAAAATCAGAAAGAAATATCGATTTATTTTTTCATGCTATATATCCTCAGTGACATACAGGCAAAAGCCTAGTTTCCTTGGGACACGACACATGAAAGGCAACAAACCAAGATCCCTTAAAATTGTGTTTCCAAATTGAATTGCTTGTTATTTTTTTGCAAATTATGTATATATTTTTTTAATGCGTAAAATAAATAAAAAAACAAAAAAAATTGTGTCGCGTCTGGATTAACATATTATATTTCTATTTATTTTGGTTTGCTTGCTTTGCAAATTTCTATACTCCAGTCTGTTTTCAACACAGTTGTTAGGCTCACAGTTGCTATTCGTACATATTTTCATATTAGTCCGCTTCTAAAATTTATATTCTGGTTCAAGTGTTGCGAAGGGATTGATTTCAAGATTTGTCTCTTTGTATTCAAGTTTCATAATAGGATGTTTCCATTGTATATTTCGCATCTGTGTCTGAGAGATGTTCCTTCGGCGAAGAGTAGTACATTGAGGTCGATTTTTTTTCTTTTTGTGGATATAATGGATTAATTCACTAGACAAGACTTTTGACACTTTCATTAATCAGAAATTTTATATATGTTACCTCTTGGTCTATATGTAATATATTTGCTCTGCTCTAAAGAAAGGAAGTTTATTAGTATACAGATCAATGAACTCCGAATCACCAATTTGTGACATGTATTAATTTATTAAATACTTGGCTATAAAAGATTTTATTTTGTGTGCATTAAAAATACATTAATAATTTGAAGTTTTTTTTAAGTGGTTCATACTATTTTAGTTGTTTGTACAATCCGACCCTGATCTAAATAAACTCAATGTCTTATTTTTTCCCCTTATCTATCTGGTTTGGGTTATAACGCTGGATAGGTCTTCTTTCTTCAAAGATCTTCTATTGTTGCGTCCATTACTTCCTTTCATTTCACCCCTGAGCGTCTACCCTAAATGTCTTCCTGTTGAAAACCCGACTTTCTCTTTTTTCCCTACACGTATAGATAAATGAAAATATAAAAATATTATTAAATGCTTAAAAAATCCGAGGCATATTTTCCTTCAAATCAAACAGATATATAAAATTACTTCATATTTAATAATATTTATTTATTGAAACGATATACGGCACTTAAGTGTCTTTAAGAAACTGTAGATACAATTTTGAAACAAAATATACAATATTGTATTATAGTTTTATTTTATACAGTACAACCCGTCGGACTTATTTTCAATGTGGTAATATCTTCCAACCAATCAGAAAGATGTTAATGAACCTTACATTAAAACCAGAGTATAACTTTTTTTTAAAAACACTAGTTCGTGCAAAAATTGAATCCGCAATCTACAGGTTATGTCAAGAATTTATAAAAATCAAAACAATTAAAAACACTATGACGCATGAAATTAGACTATATGTCACAAAATATCACTGAAAGGAAACAAATATTTAAATACAATAAACGAAAATTCAAAGCTGATTAGATTACATAAAAATGACAATAAATAAAAATATAAATGGGGTAAGTAGTTTCTCAGTCAATATCTAAGATTAAGGAAATTCCGGAGAAGGAGAACCCTCCTGAACTCAACAACATCTATATTAAAAATATCTATTAAACCAGACAGCGTTACGAGCTATGTTAATACATTCTCTCGAGAATCCATTAACATAGCTCGTAATGCTGTCTGCATAATAACACATGCAATATTTACATCTCTTTAAGACCTGTATAGCTTAAATGTATGACAAAGATCAAATCATTACTATTTATGATAAGCACTTAATCTCAAACTCATGTCTCGTAATTATCTTTTTCATTTTCTTCGAGTATTGGGTTTCATAAGCCTCCATAAAATCTTCGTAAACCTGTCATAAACAAGTGTCATTGTTTGATTTAAATTTTGATCTTAAAGATTTATGTTCTTTGTAGCATTATATCCTTTCAAATACCAGATGGTAAATCCATTACTTGCATGTGAAAACTAAACTAGAACAGTGTCCAAGTCTGACATTGTATTATATATATATATATATATATATATATATAATATTGTACAATCTGATATACTTTAGACTTTTTCTAATCAACAACAAAATACTAATAAAGTGTTAACTTGCTTAGCCTAGTTCGTAAGACCTGCCTTTTTACCTGGAGGTTGGGGGCTAGATTCCCCGCTGGTAAATAGATTTATTAAAAAGGTTCAAATTTTAATTTTCCCCTAAGACTTGTTTAAAAACCTTTCTGGTTGGTTAAAAGAGATTGCTATATGGGTATAACTCCGCTAGGTTTACTGTATAAAGCGAAAGTGTTTTATTGCATAACCATGACATTCGTCAAATTTGATCATCCTAATCAACTTTGAAAAATCGAGATGGAAAACTATTCCACCACGGATTTTTCAAGTGCCACAGGTATCTCAAAATGTTAAATTATATTTTCTATAGTTTCTTCATCATTTTGTGATCCTCTATCTATTATTAGGAAGTGTTCTCAAAGAAAGTGTTTTCTTATGCGCGAGATATTATTTTGTAACTATACTATTCGATTTTTTCAATATATGTATTATCTTAATTAGAAATAAAATAAACAAAATTATACCCTATAACAGCGTTTCTTAAACTGTTTACCCTTGCGGAACCTTTGGATAATATTCATGTCTCAGGAAAACCCTACATAAAAAATATTATAATATAATATCATTATTAATATATTTCTTCATATTTTATTTACTTAAGGCTCATAAGGAAAACATGATATACTCGTATATTTTTTGATAGCTGATTTAAGTAAAAAAAATTACGTTTTTCTCAAGTATATTGACAATTCTTGAGAAAAATTAAACGCAAAAATCACTCAAAAATACATATACACAAGATATTTATAACCATTTATCGCAGAGCCCCTAGCGATTTTTCGCGGAAACTTAGGGTTCCGGGGAACTTTGATTAAGAAACGCTGCCTTAGAAGGATATCTAAATAGAAGTTTTGATAAAATTTTAACATCTAAAATCACTTAACACTATCATAAACGCTGAAGGTTTTATGAATAACATTGACAGGGGTCAATCAAAATCAATTTAAATTTTCGTTTAACGAACCATGCAACATCTTGATAACGTTCCGGGTCGATGATAAAGTTGAAATATCAAATGATAGAGTAGGTGTACCCTCGCAAAGGGGATAGTTTCAAAAGTCTCCCATAAATTAAGGCGGAAACATATAGTTTTTCTTTTTCATTCAATGACTTCTCTATTTTCGTATATCGTTAAAAGATTATTGGAGCGTTAAGAAATAACCCTTATAGTCCGAATATGTTTATTTTATGGTGAGGTTCAAGGGGTTTTGTTTGTTTTTGCCTCAAGTAATCAATACATAAATTACTCACGTAAATTTGCTTCGATGTCGACGTATGTATGGACAATAATATGTAACGAAGGCCCAATCTACATAAAAACTATTCTAATATAATTGAGGAAACATCTCACCGCGTCACGCTTTTATTTATTTATTTTTCTTTGTACCTTCGTTGCACAAAGGATCAGCTACACAGGAGTAACACTTGATGCGCCAATTGCTGCTGATGAAGTTTTATAGCGTTTAGGTTAATTACAAACAAAAAAAACATATTAAAGAATAAGAACAACTTTTTTTTAAATTGAAAGAAAAAAAAAGAAGTATGCTAAATATTACGTTTAAATCTTCAAATAAAAAATATATTTTAAGTCATATATTTGTTTCCACTACTTGAACGGCCATTTTGACTTGCTAGGCTCGTACAATCAATGTAAAATACATGCAATTGTTTCTTTATATGTATATGTTGAATAGAAAAAAGTACTTGAATTAAATTTTATGAGTGTAGAAAATCTATAAAACCATTTTTGAGACTAACCATAATATGGGTGTTATATATTTATTATTTTACAGCTTTACATTAGGTTTTTCAATAACTAATTACAAGTTTAGGATTACCGATGGACTTGAATGGAACTAGAACAAATTAATACACGACCGTGAAATTTATATTAAATGAGGTAAACATTTTTGCATTTACAGGATTGATCCATGCTTTCTCGATATTTAAAAAAACTACAATATTTTTGTATATGTGATATACGTCCATATGCAAAAGTAAAACAACCTATAATTTACCATACATGTATTGAGATATTAAGATAAATATACCGCTTTTGTATGGATGAAATCGCATATTGTTTTAGAATGAAATATACGAGTATGTACCTTGAAATGTGTGTATTAAGGACCACTTTTTATTTCTGGTGGAATCAGGACTTACGTTCTTTATTCCAATAGAACACAATACTTTGATAGTTTTATTAATAATCCAGTTACTTTCGATTGATGAATGAATTTGTTATTTAATTTAAGACACTTTTATGAAATAAAAATTAAATACAGATAAAACAGATAATTTCTAAATAATTAAAAACCCAATTAGCAATGTTCATTCACGTATAGTTAAGTCATGTTTATAGGTCAGTGAAATGCTATAAATTATTTTAATGGTGAGAGAAAAATTAACAATAATTTTCCGTCTATTCAGTTACAATTCTCCTTAACCCTGACAGTATTGAACGAAGCAAAATATGTTCACATTCGAGTCAGAAATCTGTGGTATCCATAATGTAGCTACGCGGGCCAAAGCATATCTGCCAAGAGAGCGAGACGGCAATCAATTCGTTCATCATTTTATACTAAATGCTTCATTTGTCGCGAATTCATAGATCGACCTAACTAAAAATACTGAGTCTTGACTATTTGTAACTGAAGAAATTACTTTTTCAAGCTAAACGGCGTAGAGATTTGTCATAGATTCCTTTACCTCTTCAGATCTGTATTACTTTTAAGGTTTTAAAAAAATATTCTTGCTTGTGAGTGTATTATTTACACTTAATACAAAATTATGTCGTATTACTTTAGATAGATGGCGCCCAAAACGTTCAAAGTCGATAATACAGTATCCTACACTTCAATTGTTTTCATTGGACACAGAAATATACCACAAAGTTGTTTACAAAGTGCATATGAACTCTGTGTCAATTATAATGGACATCAGGTCTGAAGGGGGTAAGTAAATGAGTCACGTGCTTTCATTACCTCACTTTATACTCGTAGTTTGAAGCGTATGAGGTCCGACTGAATTCAAATCACGAAATTTTAGTCAGAAATTAGTATTAAGTTGGACTATGAATTTGAACCTTACTTTTAAGATTATGAGTACATTTTCTGATGTTTTTTCTAGTTTGGTGAGAGCATGTCTTCCTTATTATTATCGTAACTAAACTGCACACTCGGCCATTTTGACACAAATAGAACGAGTTAATCCATAAACTAACGTCATAATTCGGGGATTTGAAACGTGAAGCAGGGTATATGATAGCGATACCTAAATAAACCGAGATCAATGAAGCATTATGTGTGTACGATTAGTAGCGGCTCGCGGTGGGCCCCGACCAGCCTCGTACTATGATGCTGCCTGCGCTGCGCCGGGAAATCCAATATGTGTGAGCACATTAGCTATGGCTGGCGCTGGCTTTCAAAGGATTAGTCTATGCTCTGACTCCACTTGATCGTCTGTTTTATTTACTTATTACTTAGCATTATGATCTGTGATTCTCAAAATTTATATAATACAAGAATCAGTAAACATAATAAATCTTCCTTATCCAAGACAGTATACCTATCCTCTTGTTTTACAGTTACTGTTCAGAGATAAATAATTAAAAAATAATCCATTAAAGATTAAAAAGCGTTATGTATCCAATATAATATCGTTGATTGGAAGACATTGCTGTTTATTAATAAATTATCCAGATCTACACAAAAAAATACAACAAATAAATAAATGGAACAAAACAATCAGGTAAAACAATTTATACTTACGTATTATAATACATAAATACCATTATGGCCTTGTTAGTTGTAAGATGCTTGTCTTCCGATCCGGGGGCTGTGGACTCGATTACCATTTGAACCCAGAATTTATAAAAAAGGGTTCCAGTCTGGTTTTCATTTAACACCTCTTCTAAATATTTTTGGTTGATCGGAAAATATTACTATATGGATATAAATCCGTCAGGTTTTACTGTATACAAAAAAGGAATAATAGAAAATAAATTTCAATGATTTCTCAAGAAATATTAAAAAAGCTGGGAGCATCTGGTTCATTCTTAAATTCATTCTTATATTATGTATTATTTGCGAATATAATAGTGTCTTGAAGTAATTAAGTAAATTGTTTAAATTAAGTTTTTATTTTCAACGTCCGTGGCCTAGTTGGTGCTTGATACCAACCAGGGGCTTCGGTTCGATTTCTGATGGTAGTCGAAAAAATAGGGTTCTAGTTTAGTAAATAAGTTCGTCTGGTAAAAATATTCGCGCGCTAGACGTGTGTTATTGCCTCTTTACGTAGCGTGTTAAGACCAGCCCGTGCGATAACGAATTGAGAGAGTAACGTTCCTCCTCCAGGGTTGTTGACTCTCGTCCATGCTCTCTAATATGTTCGCATCACCAATTGGAGTGTGCTAAGATCACCACACGAATTAATTAATGAAATGTATATATACTAGCCATTATTTTTTTACATCAGCTAAATAAATCAAATATTAATATAATTAATACATGTGTTGAATTTTGGCAAGAATCAAATAACATTCAAGCATTTCATTTCATAAAGAACAATTGAAATTGATGTAAGCCAGTTTGAAACTGTAGATCCATACGCATACCCACAACAATATATTTCTTGTGAAAACAACTTATAAAAAATACATTTAAGTAGTACAAAACTTGATTAAAGTGCTTTTTTTAGTAAACTTTATATTTTTTTAAAAGTTAACCTTTCAGGATGCATTCATACTACAATAGATAAACAATGACTGAAAGTTATAGAGATATATTTGGAATTTGTTCATGAAATGTTTTCAGTCCTTTTTTTTCAAATTTTGGTGTCAAATAAAAAAATAGACATGAAATAAAAAAGTTAAGAATTCATAAATTACTATTAACTTACATCTTTTATACCAAGATCTAATGTAAGTGAATCGGCGCTTAAAATACAGTAAATTTAGATTTAAAAAAAGCTCATTAGAAGTAAACTAGTTTTGTCGCATCCAATGAATGTAGCGTTTTTTCTTTCTTCGAGGAACTTTTCCATTTATAGATCGATTGTAAAATTATTGAAGCTTAATCAGTTGAAACTTTGAATGATTTAGAAATGTAATTTTTAAAAATTGGTTTTATTATATTGACACATATAATTCCATAATGTCTTTAATTTGGTGACACAAATCATCCTAGTTTGGGTGGACTGCCCATTAAAAAACATACGGAAATCGAATGTGGAACACCTATGTGCTAAGCAAGCGTGTAAACTACTAGTGCACGGTGCCAACCTTTCCATTTTTTTTCATAAATATCAAATTTTAATAAAATAACATGAAAAAGGTTTTTGCAATCCTTCAAAATAAATATATGAGTACTATATAATGGTTTCCCTATAAAATGTCACTTTTAACTCAGATTTTTACCCAAGTTCATAGGAAATGTTACCCTTAGGTCAACAGATCACGCAGTTATAAAAAATATGATGCTCGTTAGGCTTAAGTATTTTTTTCTGTATAACCATGCTTAATATTCCAAATATATCATCGTATTATGTGAGGTAGAACCACGTGTCGCCGTAATTGATTACAGTGAAAAAGAAATATTCAATTCAGTTTTCATGCGCATGCGTATCTTCAAAAATTTCAATCCAAAGCTAAAAAACCGAAAAGCTTTACAATTTTCTATCTACTTACCATAATTTGTTTGAAATATTCACCACTAACTTTTTTAAAAACTACGACATGCTCGTATATACTATTTTTCTGTAAATCAAATAATTAAAGAAATATAAATCCAATTGGGTTTAAGAGTACTCAAAAGGCCCCGGTCTGGCTTAAGAGTTAGTCTAAAAATAATACTCGCACGCGCTAGACGTGTGCGAATGTTGTTGCTTGTCCACGTGCGGTATCATTTCACGTACGACAGCGAACTACGAGTTATCTTCCTGTTGCAGTGGTTCTTAACGCTTTTCAACATGTCCTATCACCAGTTTATCTTGAGGGGGTAGCATACGCATTAAAAAAATAAAAGAAAACATTTTGAGTGTAACTGGTTTTGATTACATAGGAAATAATTTTGGGACCATGTGCACGAGTGGAGATCAGCTTCTGTAAAGTAATAAAATCAAGTTCTTAATCGGTTTATTACAATATCCGATAATCTATGCAATAATATAAATTCAATTCATAAGTTTAAACGTATACTTAGGATGAAATGAGTATTTTTCTCCTTTTGTATGTTGTATTCATAATATAATTTACATATAAAACGCACTAAATTCAACGAAACTTTTTTATGCAAAAGATTACTATCATAAATTAATAAACAGCAACTAAAATCATAATTGCGATGTAATCAGGATCAGAATAAATAGTATTAGATGAACCCAACACAATAATAATACAAACATAATTTATCCAATGCATCTAATCAAGAACAACATTTTCACTTAACTTTTGTAAGTACTCCAAGTCATACAAAAATTCATAGAATTCCCATACTGATTGCCCAATCTGTGTAATCTTCTTATTTATTTTTTACAAAGTTCGTTAGCTATCGTCCATTTTAAAAAAGTTACACGAGTGCGCATGAAGGCAAAATCTACGTGTTTCAAAAAGTACAAACATTCCCATGACAAAAAATATCAGAAGGAAGTGCATACAGATATACCATCTACCATATATATATATAATACAAAATCAACACGCCAGGGCTCAGGAGGCCCAGAGCGGTAATATTTAAAAATCTATTGACAAAAATAACAACAAAAATATTTTCGTATAATTCCTCCTCTTAGTACTCGTTCACATTAAGAGAGACATCGATATTTCAATATATTATCTTTATTTAAAAAGTATGAGAGCTAAAAAAAATTACGCCGTGCCGCTGGATGAATGGTTCTAATAAATAAAAATAACTTTAAATAGCATTAAAACTGTCTCCAAATATGTCCCACGTTGCAACATAGGTACTCATGTAGGAGTTATTCAAATAATTTGTTGTAGTTACACCTCTGTACAGGTAGAATAAAACATTTTCCCTGGTGCAATATCTGCGCGGTTAGGCTCATCAGCCCATCTACCGTGCCTGACAAAAGAAGTTGCATTTAACCCTGTCTTCCAGACAGTGTAGTTGGACAGTAGTTCATAATATCTATTTGCATTTCGTGGTCTTCATGTATGCATAAAAAATATGTAACGCCTAGGTAACATCAAAGTGTTCTGAACATGCCACCCATTTCTCACTGTTCAGTTGGAGACGGGTTTCGTAACTACTAGTTCAGAAGGTACCTTGCACAACCTTCGTTTGTTCTTCTCCTAGCAGCTGCAGAAATGTTATGTGCTATATAACAGGAAGCCAGAGAAATGGTGTTGAATTGAGTGTCCCATTAAAAGTTCACATTGCCTGTTTGAGTCGCATGTCGACGAGTTTCACATGATTTAAAAAAAATCCAAACTGGAGTATATTATTCAGCAATAGAGTGGATCAATTATACTTCATCACCGCGACACGAGTTTCAGCCTCTTATCTTGAGAATATCTTCATGCAGAAAAAAGTCTCACGATGATAAAGTTTAGCTTTTTGTATGTGGACGTATATATGTAAAAACGACCCAACCTACATTTTACAAGCTCTAAGGTAAACGAGAAAACATGATACTGCATTGTATGGGATTTTATGGGATGATTTTATTTATAAAATTTAACTGTGAATGACATAAATTCTCTTGAGATTTCCATTTTAAAAATGTGTATTGTCGGTTGGGTCTTTTTGATTCTTCATATATGAATATTATTATTATTTATGAATTAAAAATTGCACATTAATAAGAACGTATCTTCCCACTTCGGTATTATAAAATATTATTAAAAGTGTAAGAGAGTCCATGAGTATTTTATATTATTTTTATACATGAAATGAATATCAAAAAATATACGAGTATTTATTGAATTTTACGAGACAAATTTCAAGTTATTGGCTATTTCATCCCACGTCAAATAATCGTCTGTGACAGATTGTAGTTCCTTTTTTCTGCTTAGATAGATTTAATTTATGGCTGTTGATACTTAATTTATATACTTTTTATCAAAGTTTTATGTATAACTACGGTGACCATATTGTTCATAACATACTGTTTATATATTTATTTTTATGACATTAAAAAAAATTTGTATTCGGGCTGACCTATGACATCGCTAAATATGTTACACTGCAATCAGTTTTAAATGCGGCAGTACGTATCATTTTGGGTGGTACGAAGAAGTGTCACAAAACTACACTACTTAAAAGACTTGGATGGTTGAAAATAGAGGAGAACGTTCGACATAAGGTAGGACTTAAGGTATTCAAGGCGATAATTAATCAGGTTCCTCGATATTTCCAGGATTGTTTTAGACGCGAGAATTTTTTTGAATCTTGTTCAGGTTAAGGTCGTGCGCAGCGAATACTTTGTTTTTTTTCAGATTCCAAGTCGAGGGTGCAAACCCAAATATTTTTGCAGAACGTTTCAATTAGCGAAATCTGTGAAACAGTCTTCCAAAGTGCAAATTTCCAAATCGGCCATGTTTTTAGTAGACTTATCCTATGTACACCTTCATTAAGTTGATATGTTAAGCTATTTAGGAAACGCTCTTGAGGTGATCTTAATGATTCGGAAACAGCGCTTTGTCAAGTTATCGTTATCAAAATAATAACCAAGCGTTGGAAAATGTTTGTAAATATATTTAACACTCTTCCACAGTGCGATCTAGATTGTCTGGATTATTCCACATGAGCATAATGGGGAATCAATGAAATCATACTTTTGTAAGGCATGTGCACTGCAACCATGGTTAAAGCTTAAGAAATTCAGTGTTCACCATAATCCTAGTAACAGGGCAACTCCTAGGAGAAACACGCTAGAATCAAATACAAGGTGGAGATTTCCAACTGAGAGACCGCTTTCATTGTTAACTTCAGCTGTCTGGTGAATTCATATTCTTTTCAGATAACGTTTTCCCTCTACGAGTATCTAGAAAAGTCGTCAGGATCTAAGGCGAGTCAGAAGAGGGCAGGAATCACCAACGTACAATAATAGTAATTTAGATACATATTCTGGTTCTTCCTCGTTCATAGTTAACTTAAAGCTTTGATTTTGTAAAAATACAATGACATCTAATGAGGAATCTTAGTATGCTATTATTTTAAAAATTATTTTACAAGCATAAATTTTAAAGTGCTTTCATTTCATAGATATACTCGTATATTATAATTTTTCCTTTTTTAGTCAATTAACCTTGAAGATGAATTTCTGACCATAATCTGTTACCTCCGTAAAAATATGATACATTGTATCTTTTTCCATTATGGTCACCCTAAAGGTAGCGCGTGTTCCTAGTTTAAATTATTACCTATACGTTACAAATTGATGTAATTGAGAAAATTGTTTCATAATGCCATGTTCGGAATAGTTAAAACTAATAGGCGATAATTATTCAACAATCCGATTACACTGCCATTTCACTTTGGTTCGATAGCAAGTAACACTTCCCGTCGAAAGAGAGGGAACAGGCACAGCTCTTTGCTGAACTATTGCCCTAATGTACAATGTACAATAATGGTGCCAACTGCTTCATCCTACATTAATTTGTGTCCATGTTCAATATTGGAATGTTAACTATTCAAGATTGAGAGTAATAAGGTCACTTGAAAATATCGTTGTGAGATTTAGACAGTATTATTGGTTCTTATCTTTTTTCTCAAATGCATCAAAGGTAAAGTTATTGGTATTCACTAGCATTAGGTAAATAATTAATGACATTGAAAATGGACATTTATTTATTACATTCCAAATGTTAAATTAGTGGTTCGTATTTTTGTGTAAATTTATAATTAATTGGCGATATTTTGGTATTATCCAAGTAAAGCTTAAAAAATAATAACTGACAGCATTTTCATTCCATGACGTATTTTTTTTAAATACTCAGTATACTGTATTACATTTTCGTTGTATAGATGGATTCGTTTCTATTTGCAAATGTCTTCTAACGAACCAAAAATATGTTGAATAAGTCTAAAATCAAGCTAAACGAATTACCGACAAGTTCACGGATTTATTCGAAGTAAAGCTTAAAACAAAATACAACTCGAAAAAAAATGTCACATTAGCAAGCATTTCGTGATGATCTGTGGCTTTAGATATTTTATCTAATTTATTAATTTCGTCCAGTCATTACAATTATCGTGTGTGATAATAATAATCAATGATTTGTAGTAGCACCTTACTCGTATATTATCAAATGGCCATGAGGCATCTGAAATATCGGTATGAGAGATATTATTTATTTATTCTACCTCACTTTGAAAAGCATTTCGTTAATTTAAAATCAAATGAGAATTAATGCTTATTCCTGCAACAAAAAAAAAACATTATTTTTTAATCTCCTTGAGATTATGATTTTTACATATGATAGTCCAAACGTGGACGTAGAAAAAGGCTGAAAAGAGCCGAATAAATGTTTTAGAAATTAGTGCATTTAGAATAATACATGGGGTGAAAATGTATGGCAGAATAAGGTGTGAAGTGATTAGGGATGAATGTGAACTTAAGGCTGATGTGTAGGATGATCGAATCAAAACATATTCAGAAATTCACAGAATAAGGAGATTCTTTATAAAGTGACATATACCGTTATATGTTTAATTTTGTTCAGTATTGATTTTTCTTTTGAAACTTATGGTTTTTGTCTGAGAAATATACATTTTTAGTCAAAAAAATTATCTGAAAATCACTGTTTATGATAAAACAGTTAATACCGTTTTTTTTTAATTATATAAAATGGGCCTGAGGGTAAGTTTTGACTTCGAAACTTTAGGCTTTTAAGAGGTTAAGAGTAAAACAAGTGGAAATCAGCAATTATATATGAAATTGCATAAATGATGTAATCTTTATGTACTTTTGTGAGAGGAATCAATTATTTATGGGTAAGTTTCTATTCGTTAAAAACGAATTTGAATTAAAATAAAACGTCTAGAAAAGCGCAGTTTATGAATGAATATGACAAGTTAAATCGTCTTTCAAATGGAGAAATTGATTTACTTGACAAACCTGTTATTTGTATGTTCAATTAAGACGGATGCCAATCCGCATTTCCGAACGTTTTTCTAGGGGTTGCAGACCTTACAGAGCAAAAAACCTGAAATTCTTGGTATGTTTGTAAAATCTAACCGTTTCATTTAATATAGTTTTTTATATTCAATGAAAATATGTTTCACAATGAACATAAAAAAATATGGTCTGTAAATATTTGTTTTACCTCAGCAAGATTTGAACTCGAAATAACGAGAATCTAAAGAACGACTTTGTAGGGGATCTTTCTCTAGTCGTCATGTTCATGAATGAGGTTTGTGATCTTCATGATGAAGCCGGTATAATATTCTCCAACAATTTCTGTCTCCGGCCAGATGTGAAGCTTTGCACAGAATGGAGTTGGATTTCATTGATTTGGTCGGTCAACACTAGAGGATGCAGCGTCCTGTCCTCCTACCAGAAACATTGGCCACCATGACAGTTCATTCAAGACTTGTATCATCTTATCCTAGATATGTGTCCGAAGAAACGCAATAGCCTTTGATGACATATTGCGGATATGTAAGTGTTTTTTTATGGAGTTCTAAAATAATCTTACATGGGATAGTGGAACTTTATTGATTTCTCCAATTTTTGGTGAAAACATTTACGACATCCTACATTTTTAAAAACCTTGTGTGTGACCCGAGTATAAAAAAAATATTTCTTGGTTATTCCCGTTTAATTTAATTATAATTTATTTTCTGTCTTTTGTATTGTATTTTTGCGAAAATACTCGCAACTTGCTATGCTGTTTGAACTCCGGGCCTTAAGCCGTTTTAGAAGTATATTTACTGCACTGAGAGTAATGATCATTATTCCGTGTCATCGGACCTTAAGTCCGTCGTCGCTACTATTCTTTTCACACTCAGATATGTCGCCACCGGAGGAGTCCCTTTGGGCAGTTCCTTCTTCGTCACTACTTGACGTCGCACTCAATAAAAATAAAGATTTCAATTTTCTACTGTAGATTGGGCTGGGCGGGGACTTATCTTGTTGCCCATAACAACGTGGGTGGTGGTGGGATCGAATTGAATTATTAATAATACGGGTGGATGGCAAAAAAATAAAAATAAGAGAACGATGAAAAAATAAGATAAACGTATTTTGTTAGTGAGTCTTCATACAAAATAAAAATTAAATGAAATTTTTGTATAGACGAGCAGTAATGCACTTCCCCCATCATTTTTGTGAGAGCACTTGGTCCTTAAAACGTGATCTTTCTTTTCCTTGTTTTTATTATGTTTTCCATCCAATTTTTTTCTTTTGAAGTACGAGTGTATTGTAAAAGCAATATTAGCAACGTAAAGTAACGAGAAACATAAATTTGTAAGGGTGCATAATTAAACAGGCATTTCTGAACGTGTTACTCGTTTGTCATTTGCCATGTTTTCTTATTTTCAATTAAGAGGAAAATTAATTGCCTTCTAGTTTATGGATACTTGAAAGTATTTATTAAGAACTACATTATTCATTTTCTGCAAATATATATGAGAGAAAATATATTTTAGCCAGATGTCAGAGTTCTATTACGATTTTTTTGTGAAATAAAGTGAGTTGCTTCGATTTTATAATATAAATTGCACGCTATTTCAGATAGAATGCATGACAAAGCGAGTATACAAGTCAGAAGTGTTAGGTGTACGTGGAAGAGGTTGACTGAGACAAACGTGATTGGATCAAGTGGAGCAGATTATAAAATTAGGTAAAGTGAGAAGTATGAATAATAGAAAGTTGTACATGACCAGATGTATGAATGTGGAGGAGGCGAAAGTTGTGTGATGGAAAAGAAAAGTTTAGAAATTTAAATAATAAATAAATAAACATAAGTTTATTGATAGCAACATAGTATGTACGTAATATATTTAGACACACTTCAAAAACACATGAATGGCAGAAAATACATTTAAGAGAGAAGCTATCAAAATATCTGGGCTCATCTAATAATATCCCCTCGGCCAAGATACACCCTATCAATGTAGGGCGAACGTAGCCGCGAGGACACCAGATTTTTTTCAGCCCACACCCTTGCACATGTAGAATAAGAAGAAGAAAAAAACAGAAAATAAGTAGATGGCAGAAAACAAAAGGAAATCCACAAATACCACCTCAGATTAATCCAAACAAATAAATAAAGGTTCCTTGACAGCAACACAATCTGTATATACATATACCATAAATAATAAATTGATTTTGAAATTGCACATACCATATATCTGAAAATAAACTGCAGAAAGAACATTTAAGAGAGAAGACATTAAAATGTCCGGGCTCATCCCACAATATTCCCCGGCCGAGATACACCCCACTAATGTAGGGCGAGCCTGACCGCAAGGACATCGGGAGGCTTTCAACCCACACCCTTGTACATATAGACTAAAAAAACAAAAAAAAATACATATGTCAGAAAACAAAATATAAAATAAACCCATACATACCACCTCAGGTTAACTGTCAACAAGAAAGGAAAAAAGAAAAGCCTCAAGTAGTACAAATTTTATAAAAATAAAATGACAAATGGGAAATGATGTTCACACATACAAACCACAACACAACGCATGGAAATAATTAAGAAGTAATATAAAAATGAATGAGAAGATAACGCACAAACACGCACACATAACCCCCGACTCATCACCAGCGAAAAGAGAGAAATAAAAGCAAGTAAGAGTCCAACTCGTAGAAAAAACTCAATAACCACTTAGAAGGTATCATTTTAGAGCATCTCTGAAGATACAACTATTCACCCGCTCTTTTAAGGTCAGGGGAAACTCATTCCAGCATTTGCTGGCTTAGTATGAGAAGGACCCCTCGAATAGTGTTAGATTATGGCTTGGGATCAGTAAAAGAGTTTCTCTGTTTCTAGTTTCGTAGTCGTGAAAATCTCTAACCCAATTCAGTTTTTCGATGGGTTAGAGATTTTCACGACTACGAAATGCATTAAATTACCAGTACAAAAATGCCACTATAAGAGATATAGTGGCATTTTTGTACTGGTAATTTAATAAAGTACGCTTAAGTGAAGAAACCGTCTCTGTTTCATGTCAATAATTTGAAAAGCTCTCAAAAAAGGGGAGAGGCGTCATCTGGAGGGAATGTTGAAACAATACCCACAACAAGCATTTTGTAATCTTAGCAACTTTTTTTCAGTGTTCTTTAAACGGCACGGTCCATAGATGTAATGACCATACTCGACTATTGGGATAATGAGTGCGTCGGTTATTCTACGTCTAGCCTCAATCGACAGGTTTTGACGAATGCGATAAATATTTTTAAGCCGCGAAAAATCCCATTGTAATTTAGTTTTAACGTGAGCCTCGAATCTTAAGTCATATTCTATTTACACACCTAAATTGCGCACCACGCTCTCTGTAGGCACAATCGCGTTACTAATATTTATTTCCAAAGGCTCATTCGACTTTTTGACTTTGTTGTCTTGTATCCATGACAATCATAACCGATTTCGAAGGGTTCAAGAGAAGCGCATGCCTCTCAGACCATATCATTAGCCGCTCAAGTTCATCATTTATGTGTTGAGTGGCAGACTGAACCTCATCACTTCCAAATGAATAACAAAGTTGAGTATCGTCCGCATACATGTGGTAGTTACAACTCCTTATCACATTTGTTATCTCTGCTTCTCCGCATGGGACACATAATGTACATATAGAAGTGTACTCATACATACATATCACGTGATGGTGTGTACACGTATGTACCGTATATTCTAATGAACTACTTGTATTTAAAAAAAAAGAGGTTTATTTTGTTTATTTTATCATTTATTTGCATAAATGTATTTAAAATCATTTTTGAAATTATTTTCTTAAACTAAATTAATGTTAAAATCTAAGAATTTAATACACCTTTTGTTTTCTTTAACGAGCTTACTAAAATATAGTTTTCTAAATAAAATGTAGGTACATACGTAAAAACAGTCTTTCGAGTATACATAATCAAATAAATCATTTAAATTCACAAACAATGTATAGATCTTTTATTAAAATAATAAATAGTGGCTTACAGTACAAATAAGATTAAATATAGTAATGATACCTTAAAACATCCATAATGTTCTATTAACCACAATATTTGTATGTAGAATACCTATCGAGAATTCGATCGGAACATGTTTGCGGTGTACGGTAGCAAGTTTACTCAGCGCAATGTTCGGCATTCCTTGAATATTTCCGTCGAAGATTATTCCGCGAAGTGAAATGATTCGGCTGCACTCATTTCGTACCTTCAAATTGTTGTGAACTTCACGCATTCCAAGGATTCACCTCACGAATGGCCGAAGCCTACCCACAACCCGCGTTCTGCCCGCATAGGCTTGCTGGTAATGGTTACCAATATCACTGATATCGGATCAAACGCCAGTGTAGGTAAAGGAGGTTCCTTACAACAAATCAACTGAGCATCCGGTTTGATCAACTGTTATATCGTAATATGACACTTGAATTTTAATAAGTGTAGATTCTATAATAGTTGTAACCTCTGTACATTTTTGTACTATTAAATAAAACTGTGACGCCACGAAACGTATAATTTAAAAATTATTAAAAGGTATATATTTATTAATCTTATTTTTATAACTTTATATTTGTATTTTTTCTCTTTGTTATTTTAGTTTTAAACATTTCTAATTAATTTTAAGATTCAAACAAAATTAACCGTATAAATGTTTTAGCCGTACATAATTGTATTACGATTATGAAAATTCTAACTAGTCAACATGTGAAAAATATAATTCATAACATTTTTTTCTTTGTTTTATCTGATTTATAATAATAAACTTTTTTTTTTTTTTTTTTTCATTCCTTACTTTTCGTTTAATAATCGAATTATAAATAAATTAAGATGTAAGTGTAAGGTTTATTGAACCATTCGACAAATACTAAATAAACCCAAGTTATCAGTCCGTCAGTTGAATCCCAGTTGAAATGATGAGCCAGCGAACACGATCAGGTCAGAACTCACTACGGGATCCACGGCCGCCGCTAGCTATGAACGGGGAACCAACATGAACATGGAGGGGGAAACATTCCATAGGCCGGCGTGAGATCGCCGCCCGTGTTGTGTCTTTTATGTCGCGTCCAAAGCAACATTATTTCTCGTGCAATAATCATTAAACTCCCGATTATTTAATCGTAAAAGAATTCTAAATTTATTAATAATGTGTTGTTAAATATTCGAAAAAAACTAAAAATTTATTACACCCGCTGTGTTCGCGAAATTACACTCGAAACGATTTGATTTTACGAACGAAATTTCGGAGTGACGTTTGCGGACGTCCGCTTTTTGACGGTTGCATTGTTTACGATCGTGAGAAACTTCAAGAAACTTATTGCAAAAGTATAACCTGAGTGTTTTTAAATTTTGTTATATATTTTCCAACTCTAGATTTCAATTAGAAAACTGACAGTGATTAAATTCTAAATAAACTATAATATAATAAATTGTGTGTTTTTTATACATCTATTGACAGTTGTGGAGATCGGAATGTATATAGTTGATTCGAGTTTGTTCTCATTTAAAGTGTGTGTTCATTAAATTATTTTTCGTGTTTTATATATTTTAATGAATTCATATACAAGAAATAACTTTAAATTTTATTTTTCCACTTACAACTTCTGGGTTTTTAAAAATGTGTTTTGAAAGAAAACTATTTGTAATAGTTTTTTATCTATAGGTCGCAAACGCCTCAGTTTTTGTGGCATACTAGAATCTCGTAGGAATTTTATAGCTGTTGACAATTTACATTTTCCCAATAAAAACATTAGTGGTATTTATTAAATTTTTCTTTCAACTATTGGAGAAAAAAGTGGCAATTAATTTATTGTTTGAAAATATTGTGTTATTATTTAAGTGGTGTACTTCTCAGGATTCAATGATTTTATGTACGCAAGTTCTTAACCATCAGTTCTGGTAGAAGCAGAGGCATGGAGTTATTATAATGATGGTCGCAAGTCGTCTACCAACAGTAAGTCCATAACTGGTTTGAGTTTTTAGTCATAAATTTACTATAATTGCACGATGCCATTAATAAATTCCATGGCATCACGGCATGAATTAAAAACATATTTGTAGCAAAATTATGTATCATTTGTGTGGAAGTGTATTTCTTTTACAGAATTATTATGCGAAACTATAATTTCGTTTTTTTAATTATAAACATAAATTATCGCTGGGAGTACAAATAATACACTTCATTATCAAAATAACGCAAGTAAAAAAGTGTGGAGTTAAAATAATTGTTAAATTATAGAGTCGTGTTAATTTAGAGTGCAAAGTGAGTGAAACACGTTGTAATTTAGAGTGCAAAGTGAGTGAAAAACGAAGGAAAGTATAGTTGGATCAAGTGAATGATATTTTGAAAGGAGATATAAAAAGTCAGAGAAATTTATGAAGTTGTATGGGAAAAAGTATTGATGTAGAAAAGGTGAAAGATGTGTGGCGCGATATTAAAGTCTGGTGCTCTCTCCTCTCTGCATACCCCGACAGGGAGACGCCGTGATGATATGTATGCCTGTGTTATTCCTATGTAATTTTAATATTAAAACTTTTGATTTGCCTTTCTTGTATATACGAGTACATTTTAATGACTTTTTTGGCTGTTTTTCATTAAATGTATAGAAATATGCCAATACATACATACATCCGTATATAAATTGTTTGTTTAAATATTTCTTTATTTTTGCGCATAAGTTACGTTGTTATAGCCTTCGTTCAACTTGATTATGAAAATATCTCAACGCTCCCTAAAAATTAAAATAGCTCCCCAAGTGCGCGATATAGCGCCCGTTGGGAATCGCTGATTTAAAGGCAATGTTACCTCATATAGTCATATGGAACCTTGTACTTCTAGATCTTAACTTTTGAAGGTCACTAATGTAGTTAAATTTATTTTTACTTCTCTTTTCAAATGAAAAAAAAATACAAAACCTTTCGGGAACTTGTCTTCTAAAGGGTTAAATTTACTTATGGAAGTTGGACGTATTTATATAAAAGGGACTTGATCCGCACTTAATTTGTTCTGAGGTAATTGAGAAATTATCTTGCTACTTAGAAAGGGCTTGTATGGAATGAAAAAGAAAACTTTATCATAAACTACAAATGTAACGGGTTTGATACAGTTTTCAAGGATTAATCTATATTTTTTCGATATTTCAAATAAAAACAAAATATGTGTGTTTTGTAGGTTGGGCTCTTTTTCATAATTACGCCCAAATATATTGTGGTTTGTTGCCCTGGGATCTAAACCGCTTACCTCTGTTTAAGAGGCCTGCGTGTATTTTTTTTGTTTTTTCTTTATTATTCCTTCTGTTGAAAAAAAATGTGGATTTTCATCAGCCGTCTGAAACCTCCTACCTGCAGTGTACATTATTTAAAAATTATCGAGATATTAAAACAAAGTTTTCCTTTTTTGGACTAACTTATTTTTTTATGTGAATTTGAATGTGTTTACATATGAAGGGAAAATATATTTTCCTTCGCTTTATCTATGTAAAGTAAAATAACTCAATTTTATTAGGATTTTTTATCTCTTATCTCCTTAATTAATATTTCGAAAACACTGATAACTTAAACATGTTTGGGTTAAGGAAACACCTTTTTTCGACTCACGTGGATCTGATTATTCGCACATAGGTTTACTACCAGCTGTAAAGGTATAAAGTCAATATTTGCTTGTTATTTTTTCCGATAGTATTTTATTTTATTTGAATCTTGATTGTAATGACGAATTCAATTCATGCTTCCTCATTGTACAAACAACATACTACTTATGACACTAAATTACCAAATATATCAACCCCTTTAAACTTGTGTCATAATGAGCAATAGGGAAAAACTATTAGATCATAACGAGCAATGGAGACAAACCTTAAACTAGCCTCGTAACGAGCAAGAGAGAAAAACCATGAACTAGCGTTATAATGAGCAATGTATAAAAATCATAAACTAGCGGCATGAGCATTAGATAAATGTTATAAACTAGTGTCATTGTGAGCAATAGATAAAAATCATAAACTGGTTGTCATAACGAGCAATAGAGAAACAACATATGTTCGAAAAATGAAGATTTTATAAAATATATTATATAATAAACGTACTCGCACGCGTCTTATTGTGTGCTATTACTATTACCAGACGAATTCTTAATCCAATGCAGTTCCCTTTTTTAATTTTCTTGGGTACCACCAGAAATCGAACCCGGAATCCTCAATTGAAAGACAAGCATCTTATCATCTAGGCTAAGGATGTCGTTCGTTCTGTTTTATATAATTTAATGTCGAAGTATACTACAATTTTTGTATTCTATTGCTCATCATGATCAGTAACACCTGTAATGAACCATGTTTCAAAATAATTTTATCAATATAAATCAACATTAAACAATGTAAAAATACAGACTTACAATTATGATTGTAGTTTTGTATTGACTTTTTCGGAATCGTTTGGTTAAGGGTTATACAAAATATCCCAATTTTCCATATTCAATTTATCAAGTATAAATTAATAAATATAATAAAATTATATATATAGAAAATAAAATAATTTTTTTTCTCAAGATTATCCTTTCTGGCCTTTTAACATCTTTATATTTGGTTGCAAAAAAAAAAAACCTCATGGCAACAAGCCAATCAGGTTTTGCTGTATTAAGCGGAAGTGTAATATAATACAATACATGTTTGTTTTTTTCCAGAATATATTACTTTAAATTAATTTATTGTCATAGTTTACTGCACTTACCTCAATTATTTTAACTAAAAGAAAACTGGGACACTTCGTTCGTTCTATATCGTAATATTGCCCCATAATAAGCGGTAGAATTTGTTCATTCAAATTGAGCAATTAATTACCTTTTTACGGTGTCCGACATAAAGATAGTAAGATTGTCGAGTACAAGTATTACGAGTAAGCTTATCTTCCATCTACGATTTTAACTCCAAATGACGTTTAAAATTAAGTAATTTACTTTTATGTATGATAATTAATTAGGTTTAATTTCATTTATGCATATTTATTTTATCTATAGCGGGAGAAATATAGTAGTAAGGTTCAGTTATATTGCGCAAGTGTTATTTCTCACGAGATCATTGCTATTATTGCTACCTTTTAATTTGTTGAAAAACCTTCATACTTTGAAGTACAGAAAAACGATCAGAAAATTTTCATTTATTTGAATATTTGGTGATCATATCGTTGTAAAATGTTAACCATACTTTACAGAAGAACGTTTTCAAGATTTACTGAAAATTGAAATCTCGTAAAAGAGTATGTGCAGGGTGTCCCCAAAAATGTAAACACACTTTTACACCATGCCGTTTACATGAACTTGCTGCAGGAATTTGTCATACTACGCATTCGTGGGGAGTTTAGGGATGAGGATGACTTTTATTTCTAGCAAGATGGTGCATCACCCAACAAACATCATGATGTGTTGATGAAAATTTGCCGAAAAGATGGCTTGGACGTAGAGGTAGCATTGAATACCTCCCGCACTCCCCAGGCCTCACGCCAATGGACTTTTTTTATGGGCACTCGAAAGATTAAGTTTTTAGCATGAAACCGTCACCAGCTGACAAATTTAGAACAACCGTGATGCTTACAATTCCCCGTTATCAGCAATGCATGGACCAGAAAGGCCATAATTTTGTGTTTGCGATAACTTGAAAAAATCTAAATATGTCTTCTTTGATTTAAAGTTTTAATTTTCGATGTGCCTTAGTCCTGTAGATTATGTTTTTTACGTCATTACAACGTTATTTTCTTTAAGTTTACTTAGATATAATATGTTTAGCAAATTTATTTTTACTCAATTAATAGAGATTGCAATGGTTTTTTTATTCTTAATAAATTCAAAACGTTTATAAATTAAAAGCTTTTTTTGATAGTCATCAAAAAACGCTTTCAAAAATCGAAATAAATAATTTTGCTCAATATTCTTTTTTGTATATTTTATTTTTAAATTAATATTTTTTTTGATTTTTATTTTATAAGAAAGGGGATTTAAAAAAAACATTTAATAGCTACAATTAATTAAGGAGGATTTTTGATATGCCAGTCTTTTCCAATCACTTTATGCGCGACTATTTATTGGCTTAACACCAATCCCTACTCAGGCATTAAAAACATTTCATCAAACTTGTAGAAATTATTCAAAAAAATTAAATGTTTCGACAGTTACTTGCAAAACAAAGTTTCGTCTTCGCAATTTTTTAATTTGAAAATCTTCGGCTTTGATGCCTTCTATAAAAAAATGCACATTTTAAAGGTTCTCTAGGATTTATATAGAAACAAGATGAGGTGGTTTGTACAAGTAAAACGAAGTATTGAATAAACGAATTTGTAAAGCAAGCATAAGTGGGAGTCATGGTATTGAAATTTTGAAATGTAAGGAGCAAGAAATTCGGAAGATGTCTGGATTTGGAGACGGTGAAGGAACTATGTCGTAATAAAAATGAGGCTTTATCCTCTCTGCCTATCCCAACAGGATAGTTATGGTATGTATGTAAAAATAACAAAGAAATGTTATAAATTAATGATTGTTATTTCAGTACTTACAATTACCACAATTCTCGTGTGTCATCTACTAATGATCTAAATTGAAATAGGCCCTACAGTTGAATTCTATGCTGAACTTTGTATTGGTTGGATGTTGCTGGAAATGCGACCGAAAGGTTAAAGGGCTATGTTTAATGTTCATGTGCTTTGTAATAATGAAGATTCAACGCGAACTCGTATGTTCTAACATAACTGGAGTGTCTTATGAAACTTTCAATTAGAGTTTCAAGATGCTGGATTTCTTGTTTTGTCTAGACCAAAGTTTGTGTACAATTGAAATTGAAAAGTAAAAACTGAGTTTTAGTCATGTTCCTTGATTGAATGTTCTTATTTTATGTAGTTATATACGCTTAAATATAAAATAAAACTCAACTTGCACGTACTGTTTTGGTAGTATTAATAATATATGTGTATTTACTATATTTCGAAGTATGAATTAACTCTAATAAACGGAATACACATATTTTTTTTCATATATTTATTACATACATTAATTTTTTATTTATTTTTTATTATTACAGACATTAATTATATTTATTACAGACATTGTTTTGTTGAAATTGAAACACAATGAAGAACGTTAAAAATCAAATGTTGATCTCCATTGAAATATTTAATGATGAGAAGTTAGCTTTATAGCGATAAATATGCTTTATAATTGAAAGTATTTCTCCTAACACTAAAAACAAAACTCGAACAATTCTTCTGGTTGGTTGGAAGAGGTTATCGCTTGGCAATAAACTCGTCAAAAGTGTTAATAAAAATAAATAACTTTCTCCTTTCTTTAATTTCTAAAGTTTTTAATACTTAACATATGAAACGACCTCCTTCATTTGTATTGTTATGTTTTATATAATGTTGACTGTTTTTATCGAAATACTTACATACCACCACGCAGTTTCTCTGTTTGGCTAGGCAGAGAGATCAGAGCGCCAGACATTTTTTTATCTCGACACCCATATTTCACCTCTTTCACATTCATATACCTTCAAAATAGTTCTTACTGTCATTCAGTTGATTCAACCATACTTTTTTTTTCTATCACGTCATCCACTCACATTTGCGCTAAATATTTGTTTTGTTAGTGTTTTTTTTATTCATTCGTTCCACCTGCCCAAGTCATCTCAGAGTGCTTTCGTTCATCTTACTCAACATCCTAAGTTCCTAATAACTTTATTTAAAATGTGTACAACTACTCGTGTAAACACATTCCCCAAATAAAATACCGCATTAAACATAACAGTGCCGCCCCGATACATCACTTGACAGCTGAATGTTAAAATTATAAAATCTTCTTTCGTGACTATTATTGATTTAACACTACATCAATACAATGATGAAAGGAATGGTTTCAATTTTATTATCAAATTCTTACAGGGCGCGTCTTATTTAATCTACAAAAATCAAAATATATCGAAATACTGCTTTTTACCGAAATAATTTATAAATCAATACGAATCGACATATTATAATAGAACGATTTTTTTTCTTTGGAAGCTATTTTTATGAAGAAAACTGAATATTTTATAGTGTGTATAAAACTCGTCTGATTATTACGGACTTTATGACTGATTTCCACTATGCGGAATTTCTCGACAAATTTACAGTTAGTTTTGTTGGTTTTTAGTACACGTAATTTATTAACCGATTGTTATGTCGTATATGAGTATGAAAAAACATATCTGGAGAACCGACTGAAAAATTCACATAGAATATCTCCTTGTGTTCAGATTGGCTTGATCTTCCGCTTGATTAGAGCCAAATGTTTTGAATAATCCACATCAAAAGGTTGGAACAGAGCCAGGGTTCTCTGTGTGTAGGAGCATTATGTAGAGTAGGTTTTCCGCATATTTTTCGCTTCGTTGGTTAAAGGCTGTGATGTCGCAAGGGACGAGCGTATGAATCTCGAATTCGGAGATAAATTTATCCAGAAGGCCCTAAAAATAACCAGACAGCTTTCTGATGTGCTTTTGTGAGTTTACTTGATTTATTGAATTAATTCAAATATTATACATAATCTTCTTTATTTTACCTCATATACACATATCTCAGTCAACTTTCTCTGGAAATCTCCACTTTTCGTGTGCTTTTTTTTAATGTATACTAACTTTTGTTAATATCAGTTACAAATGTATTCTTTAGTGACGATAATTTGTGGAACACAAAATATGATAAAATATAGATTGGTAAAATTTAAAAAAGTAGTTTGATTTTGGTTACACAATTTTTCTTTTTAAAATTTGAACTCAAATATTTTATCGATGGTAAATTTCCTTTTTTTATTAACTGTTTTTGGGAGATACATTACACTTTGAGTAATTTTTTAAATCATGCGAGTGCTCAGATTTTTTTTACTATAATATAATGTGATTTAATTAAATTTTGTGTTCAAATCAGTATTATCATCGTATGCATTATATAGTTAGATAGGTCCAATGTATATTTTCATAAGACATAAAAATATTTTTTAAATTTATTCTTCTGTGTGATGAATATTACCTTTCTAAAGTTTTTTTACTTTTACAAAATTTTATTATCGTTTTTCACTTTGTTGTGATTCATTTTTACGTAGTTGTGATTCACCGAAAAATTATTTCAATCATGAGTTTCCTATATTTGTCGATAATTTATTAGAAAAGAGGGTGCTTGTGTCTAACAAAATATAAATAGCTCTATTTGCGAAATTTCGGGAATCTTTAGAGATAAATATTCTACGAAAATGTTTACTTTGATTCTCCTCAGGTAGGAATGTGATTAAGTTTGTAAGCGCAATATATGTACACATATTTTCTGTAAGTATTGTTTTTTTTGTATTTCATTGAGATGAGCGGGAAATTTTTGCATTGCATTAAATATTTAAAGATTTCAAATTATTTACAGTGTTGATCGTTAAGTTATTAGGTTTATTAAAAGGGGTGCAATATTTACCTTTCTGACCTAGTTTGTAAGATGGGCATCTTGGGCGTTTCGGGTTTGTATCACGATGGTTCCAATTTTTTTTAAGAACGTTTCAATCTAATTCTTATTTAATATTTTTTTAAACACCTTTCTTGGTGGTTGGTAAAGATTACCACATGGCAACAAACCCATCAGGCTGTACGTTATATAAAAAATACTACATAAGCTGTACTGTATATAAGCTGTACTATATAATATTGTATACAATGAATAATACATATATTGCAACATAATATATAAGCTATTTATTTCTCTTCAGTCGTGTTTGCCGATAATATGTCTATGAATTTTTCTAACTAGGGTAACATTTTTAATCTTTTATTTTTTTTCTTTTGAAGTTAAATGTTTATTGCTTATTTATTTCAAGCTATTCACTGTTCTTAAATGCAAGGTTATACTTGTAACCTTACTTTCTTCAAATTTATAATTGTAAATAAAAATGATTTTAAAAAAATATCTAAATGTACAATATTTACAATAATAAAAGGACAGTTTACATAGTGCCTTTTAGAGAGCAGACTCTCCTCAATGCCGTTGTAACTCAGAATTGGAACCTACTATTATCGATAGATTAAAATATTTCAAAATAAGTATATATAAGTTGAATGTGCGGATAGGAAGGTGGTGGCTGTGACCATAAGATTTGGTATTTCCCCACATCTGTATATGATAAGAAAACTACAAATAAACCTTTGTAGATCTTCCGATATGTGATATTGCCACATTTGGCTTTTGGTGGAGTATTGTACCATTTTTTAAATTAATATCTGTTGACTGACTGGATAATAAAATGCAGAAATCAATAATATAGAACCGGTACGTAAAAATTTAATATTGGTGAACAAAAATGGAGGAAAATAAATCGTCTGTGTTTCATGAAAGGGTATTAATTACATTCGGTTATTAATACTTCATTGTATTGATGAATAAGGTTTCGACGTCAGCCACATATTGGATTACTTTTAATTGCCTTTCCCGATGTTATATGGATTATCGAGGAATGTAAATTAAATTCAACAGGAAATGGTTGTCAATTTTAATTTATGTTCCCTTGTGCAGGTTATTTCTCTGTGGGATAACTGAGGTGAGACTGAACTTCTTCAATCGTGGGTCGCGTATTGCTTATATTTTGAATTAATTTAACGAGTATTGAAAAGTTTCTGTTGTATGATTTCAAATGGTTTTACTTCACATCAAATCTTTTGTATCTGCCTTTTTTAAATATATAATTTTTTTAACATGATACCATCACAATATTTCCCTGTTGGGGTAGACAGAGAGGACATAACACTTGAATTTCCTATCTGGACACATGCTCTTCGACCCTTTCCCATCTATATACCTCATACAACTCCAACTATTTCTCTAACCTACGTTTCCTTCTTTCAAAACATTAATTTGATCCAACCATACTTTCCTTGGTCTTGTTTTTCTATCCCTTTCACTCATATTTGTACTGAATATTTATTTTGTTAGTCTTACTTATCCAAACCCAAAACCCAGAGCGCTCTTCGTCTTACTCAACACATCACCCTTAAGTTTATCTTGTTTCATTAAATAATTAAAGGTTTCCTAACACCTCACTCACATGACAGCAAAGGGCTGCATGCCCGCGTGGTAACGTTCTGGATTTTCGTAAGGTCTCCGGTTTGAACTCCGCGCTCTACAATTGAATGTCACAGGCGTTTTTCCGTCTAGTTTTAGAGGTTTAAGGATATAACATATAATATATTACTTTGGTCTCCCTAGTTTTCTTAAAAAAAAACGGAAATTGATAGACCAAAAATTATAATGAAAACATACATAAAATATCAGGAATGTAATAGAGAAGGAAACAATGGGGGTCAATTATGGTTACGTATTAAGTAATTAATTTGATAAATACCATCACGCCATTTCCCCGTTGGGGAAGGGGGAAATGACAAATCGCCAGACTTTCGTTTCTCGACACATATCCTTAGCCTCATCTACATCCATACTCCATTTCATGTAACTTCTACGATTTCTCAGACTTTCTTTGTTTTCTTCTTTCAGAATATCATTTACTTGATCCAACCATACTTATCTTGGTATTCTTTTCACACGTTTTCCATTCACATTTGCACCTTATGTCTGTTTTGTTAGCCTTTCTTCATTCAATCGTTCCACATGCCCAAACCATATCGGCGAGCTCTTCTTCATCTTACTTAACACGTCAGCCTTAAGTTCACATTCATCCCTTACCTCTTTATTCCATATTATGTTATACATTGTCACACCATTTCTCAATGCACGCATTTCTATAGCAATTATTTGACTCCTCTTAGTCTTTTCTTAACATTTACGAATATTAACTACTTGAATAAGACTTCTCCACACATTTGTTTTGTATCGATGCTGTTTTTGCGACCATATTTTCTATTCTTCATAGATTGTCCTATTTGATCGTCTGAAATCATAGTTATCGGAACATTTTAGGGAAAAATATCAGTAATTGTAATAATAAAAGGACAAATCAAATATCGTTGTTTAGAGAGAGAAATTTTCCTCAAAGGCCCTCAAACTTGGGATTCGAACCCACTATTATATCCTGTCCTTTAATTAAACGTATTTATAATTATTACAAAATAATTACATATACGTTTAATTAAATTATATGAATGTAGCGGCTGCGTGCATTAGATTAGGTACTTCCCCGTATTTGCTTTTGTGCAGAAAAAACATATTTGTTAATAATCCGCAGAAAACTTATGTATTAAAGAAAGACGAACTACAAAAAAACCTTTGTAGATCTTCCGATATGTGAAAGTAACACACTCGACTTAAGGTGTAGTGTATGTATGAAGTGTCCATATACCGTCAATATTTTAAATAAACTTTGATTTCGTTATGTTTTATGTATGAGCTTTGAAAAATTGCATTTTTACTGTATCATCTATCACGTAAGATGGATATTTTTAATGATATATTTTAACGATAAGAAAGCAAATAGAAATAATTTAAATCTTTAATATTTTGTTTTATAACACTAGAATTCTTGTTATCGTTATGCTTTATGTATGAGCTTTGAAAAATTGCATTTTTACTGTATCATCTATCACGGAAGATGGATATTTTTAATGATATATATTTTAACGAAAAGAAAGCAAATAGAAATAATTTAAATCTTTAATAGTTTGTTTTATAACACTAGAATTCTTGTTACTTTGGTTATGAATCGTTCGCTCTAGTTACTCGTACCACTGTTGGTTTTTGTTTTAAATATAGCTTTATACCTGTTGATTAAAACCATTTGATATACACCGATCCTCCGTAGTATCCAATCTCCCGTGTTACACACTGAAATTATCCTCAATTAAGGGTCGTTTAATTTTATTACGAATTGACATGTTAAAATTCAATGACTTGTTAGTAATGGGATAGTTTTAAGTATTTTTTATTGTTTTTTTTTAATTAAATTAAAGTTTTTTTATTAAATTAAATTATTATAACTTATTTATTTTTATTTAACACTTTTATTGCAAATACAATCTGGCGGGCTTATTGCCAGGCGGCAATCTCTTCCAACCGACCAGACAAAAGTAAATGAAGCAAGTTACCTGGTCGCATAATTCATTCTAATGACTATCCATCCCCACGAAATCCACAAACATATACGTGAGCACATGCCTACGAACCCCACAAAGACGGACAATCACCCGAACATTTTTTTTTTCATATAAAGTGAGATATCATCAATCAAAAGGAAAGGAAGGGAGGGTGGAGAGGAAAGGAAAAGAAAAATCAGGAATGAAACACGTTATTTTACTGACTAGAAATCAAGAGTTTTTTCAGTCGCTTCTTAAAGCATGCCAAGGACGGAGCGAGTCTTATATTGGTTTGTAACTGATTCCAGAGTCTCACTGCATGGACAGTAAAGGACGACGTAAAGAAAGAATAGCGGTGAACTGGAAAGGCCAATAAACAATCTCTGTTTGAGCGCAGCGCTAATCCATGATTGGAAAGACGCTGAAAATTTTCGGCTATGCACTCTGCATTAGGTACTTATAAAAATGTTGTGATTTGCAAATATTTAACATTTTACTTGTTCTGAGAGGATTAAGGTAATCTATCGCTGCTTTGTATGGGATAATGTGGAACAAAAAAATCTGACTTAATTTAACCATGAAATACGCACAAAAACATGCTGCATTTTACACATTATTGATACATGCATTTTACACATTATTGATACATGCTCTAAAGATATTTCAAAAAGATCAATAAAATGAGTTTTGAGGGTTTCGTCATTTTTGCATAATGTTGTCAATCAGAATATAATGATAAAGTAAATGTAAAAAGAAAAAATAACGAAGCTAAGCAGTCTTTTAATTCTATGATTTCAATAAGTTTGAGAGGATTTTTCTTTTGTATGGTGTCCTTCCCGAATGGTTCGTTCGAAAATATTGAAGAGCGTGTTCGGGAAACAGTATTGTCTTCGGTCCCAGTAATTGAGCCTTCGGGTATAGAGCGTATTTGGCGCGTGAGTATTGTTACCAGATGAACTCTTTTATTAGACTAATCTCTTTTTTTATTTGGGTGCCGTCGAAGGTCGAACCTGGAATCCCCGGGTGGAAATTAAGCCTCTTACTATGAATTTAAGAGAAGGGACTTCTTTTTTTTATTTTCGATTTTACACTTGATTAAACATATATTTTCCTAGTTAACGAAATAAAATTGAGAAATATCTTATTTAACAAACGTTTTTAAAAAAAAAAATAATTTAGTAAGTCGTTTTTTTATGGTAATGCTGAAAAAAGTTTTAATTTGAAAGAAACTTTATATTTTCAATTTGGGGGCACAGGAAAAAATGTTTAGAATTTATAATTAATTTAATTTTCATTAAAGGTTTCGACTTTTACCTTGTGAAAATCCATATAAGAATATTTAATAATAAATTACTTTTTTATTTCACTTATTGTAATAAACCCCGCGACACGTGTTTACAGCTTTTATCTCGACACTCTCTTCAGGTGGAATGATCCCGGTTTGTTACGAGAACAATGCTTATTAAATACTATCCAAATTCAACCATTTCTTTGTAGGTTATTTTATTTATTTATTAAACACTTCATTGTAAAACAATATCTTCCAACCAACCAGAGCGTTCCAATTGTTTTATGTTTATGAAGCATGTTGAACCAGGCTTTCTAATCATGTTTTGCACAATTCAATGAAAAGCGTGGTACAATAATGAAATAATATTCTTTTACCATAATTAATGGTATTAAAGGATGTTACCTCAGGAGAACTTACTGAAAGGAAAAGAAAATGGCAAGACTGAATGTCTATAAAATAGTCAATTAAGAAAATCCAGCGTTAAGAAGGTAATCATATATAAAACTTTTTAGTGTTATTAATCATAAAATTCGGGACATTTGCAGAGAGGTAGGTATATACATGGTAGAGAAAAGCGAGAGCGTTTGGAATATTGTGATTGATGACTTTGAAATCATGTTATATTGTAAAATATATTAGCAATTAAATAGTAGACTTACGTAAGAAATTCAACACTGTAAAATTGTGGTAGTTTCTTGTTTGATAAATGTTAACTTAGTATTTGGAAGATGACCTCGGTGGCCCCCTTCCTTCCAGTTGGCAAGACGCCTGCCTTCCAGGCCGGAGGTTGTGTATTCTATTCCAAATGGAACCCAGTTTTTTTTTAAAAGGACAGTCTCATTTTCCCTTTAGGCTTATTTAACATCTTTCTGCTTGGTTGGAAGAGATTGCCACATGACAATACGCCCACCAGGTTGTACTTTAACAACTAAAATGTAATACAATGCAATTAGGTGTTTATTGAAAAGTATTCAAATTTAATTATTTCTCAAAGTTCCATTCATTCCTTTTTTGTAATGAATTAATGTCTCGAAATTCCACTCATTCCTTTTTTTGTAATGAACTAAAAAGTCAATAAATTTCTGATTTGTAATCCTTTGTTATTTTATCAGCACTTTTATTACTTGAAAAAGAAAAATGCGGTAAAAATATAGTGATCAATAAAAGTGTTCATTCATTCAATTATTTGTATGGCAAACTTCGATTGAACGGCTCAGCAAATATTTAAGTAAGACATCTGCGGCAGAATATTTGCTTCGAGACTTGGACTGTTTTCTCGCAAAAGCCTCATATCAAACGAGGAGCGGTTCCGTAAATCTGTTGGAATGACGAGGAAATTCTCGATTCGAGGCCCAGCAACGACTGCGACGACCCTTCAACGATGACCCTTTAACATATCCAAATTATTGGTCTCATTAATCGATTCTGTGGGCTAAGAACCGCTGGAGAAGGCACGAGATTGACAATTTGTAATGTTGGAGTTTACCAACACTACCGCCTGCGAAGATGCAATAACATTCGCACACGTCTAGCAAGTGCGCTTTATGTTACTGGACGTACTTTGTTGCCAGACCTGAACCTTTTGTCGGTTTCCATCGGGATTTGACCCCGAAACCCCCGGCTGAAAATCAAGCGTCTTTCCAACTAGGTCACGGAGCTCATAATTTATTCAGAACTACCAAAAAAACTTTTTAAAGCTTCTTCTTAGTTCATTTAATACCACTATAAAATTTTACCAACGTACTCGTATTTATGATATTGAGTATCATTTCACGTATTATCATATCAATTTATGTTTCTAAAAAATAAATTATTAAATATGTCATTTTAATCATCGCGTTTTTCACCATTTTAACATTAAAATATTAAAACATAAATGATTACATTTTGATAACCCTAAACAATGCGAGGCATGTTTGCTTCGCAAAATGTTTGGTCTGTGGTTTTTTTTTTAGATTTAATTCGTTATAAACTCTGACTGAATGGGTTAAAAAACTCTCTGCGCAAAGACAAATTGCTTTGATCTCGTGTTATTACGAAATGATTAATTGAATGCGATCTTGATACATTTTGACATACTTTGGAACGCGTTATATTTACATTCTTCTCTATTTAATCGTGATATTAAAGTAAGTATATTTTACACTTTAACGTATTTTACATTCGATACGTTATTCAGGTTAATTTGTTCGTTGTACAATATGTGTTTTTGTAATGGAAATAGGCATATACTGTACTATCACGACTCTTTAAACGACGAGTAATTTGATAATAATTTTATAATGATGATTTGGTTCCCTCTTATGTTATTGCGTTTGTAATTTCTAGTTATGGTGAATTACGAAGAAAAAAAAACTGTACGGTTCTTGTTACATTATTTAATGCAATTTAAAAAATATATACTTTATCAATACTTGTAAGCAAACTTATTTTTAGTTAGGAAATAATAAAACTAAAAGTTCTAGTTATTATATATCTCTGCTTTCCTATTCGTGTTGTAATTATTATATACACATATAGTATCTCTGCTTTCCTATTCGTATTGTAATTATTATATACACATATATCTGCTTTCCTATTCGTATTGTAATTATTATATACACATATATCTGCTTTCCTATTCGTATTGTAATTATTATATACACATATCTGCTTTCCTATTCCTATTGTAATTATTATATACACATATCTCTCCTTTCCTATTCGTATTGTAAATTCAATTCTAAGTCAAATCAACGAGCATTTAATTTTTTGAATAGTAATTTTATGAAAAATATCAACGTTTTGTAAAAAGATTCGGTGATCAAATCTTTCACGTCAATCAGAAATTTGCAAAGATAATTTTCTTTATTTGATCTCTTAATAGCTAAATATGTTTTTTTAGTGTGAACTTGAACATTTTGTGATTGCGTTTTAGAAATTTTTTATTGAAATTTACTATAAATATTTTTTCATTATTGTAAAGAATCCAATTGTTTTTTTTTTTTGTAAAAACATAAATTGTCTAATTATTTTCTTAAAATTGAGTTTGAGTCTCTTGTAATTTTTTTTTGTTGTGATATTCATTTTTTGTAAACAATGGTAAATAAATATTGAAATTCTTTATTGGACTAAGATAATAAATTATTTACATACAGGAATTAGTTTTGTCTTTAAATAATAAAAAAGGTCTTCACGTTTTTCGTAGTACTATTTTTAGTTTTTGATTTTTAAATTCAGCTTCTTGTTTTTTTTTGTACATTTTTTTCTAGCTCTAAAATTACATTTGCTAATATCACATATAAATATTCGTACAAGATAGACAATATTAATTTGAAAAATAATACGAGTTATCCTTTATTCTTATTTTAATGTCAAAACAGTAATGAGTAACAGTAAAAATTTGAAATAGTTTTGTCAGAACACGATATATGTGTATGACATCGAAATAAATAAGTGAAATTTAAAAACTGCGGCGATGTCTCTTAAACATATTTTCAATAATTACAAACTGTTCACAGTCGCATTCATGTATTCGTATGGTCCTACTTCCCATATTGAAATTGGTTAAATTTAAATATTGAAATGCGTTCTCCGTTCTCAGCCTTCGAGTTTTAGAAACAGTGGAGTAGGCACGTTACATGCAGTTTGCCTAAAGAAACACAGAAATGTTACAATAACCTCGTAGACAAACTAAATCAAACTGGGATCGATTTAATATTATTTTTTGGGAATTATAGGGAATCGAACGTGAAACCCTCGGATGGAAGACAAGCGTTTTACTAACTAGGGCAAATTGTCACTCTACGCAATAATAACAACATGTATCGCACGCGAACGTTTCATTAGCAAGCACCTCATACATTTTTTAAAATCCATTTTCAATATAATTTACAATCTAAATATTATTTAATGCTTAATAGTCATGACTTCCCTTAAAAATACAGAAAATACATTTCACAATGTAATGGGCTCACATAAGTAAGGTTTGCTGAGTGGAATCGACTGGAAGACACGACATTAAAAACAAATAGTACCCGACCAGATCGTCTTCCCTATTGAAACAGTCTGTTTAACCCTTTTGTTGACACAAAAAATATCAAGAGAATATTTAAATGGAGCTGTTTTTGATATATTTTGTTCAAATATTCAGTATATTGAATAATGTTATTCTTTCAGTAAAAATATTCCGGCTTATTTGAAACACCCTAACAAAATAAAAATATACTGTGTTTTCAAAAGTTGTTTGTCGATATATAATAATTACTCTCATTTTCAACACATACATCTGTGCCCATTTAGTTTAAGTCTCGCAAATTTTAAACGTATGATGGGATTTGAAATATGGCATTTAAACATAAATAGTAACTTTGAGATTTGTACTCATGATAGGATTTGAACTTCGTGATTTGAACTTATGAGATTTAAAGAACGGTGCACTCGCTTCATTTGGTATGCTATACATATATACCATTTCGCCATGTCCCTTTTAGGGTATTTAAAGATGACATCTCCACATATTTATTTGAAAATATTTAAGGAAATTCAAAAAAATATCTTTGATATTTAAATGAAATGTGGTGCTCTACAGGTTAAGAGTTTATCCATGTTAACTTTAGTCGAAGTTGAAATCTGGGACGAAGGACATAAGGCGGACGGGACTACGGAGGAGGTCGGGTCCAGGATCCATAATACGGTCAAATTACACGGAACCCACATCCGCAAAAAAACACAATGGGCGCCCTCGCATAAAACAACACTTTTTTGCAATATATTACTACGACTTGCGGAGATTTTTTGTACATTGTTTCAGGTCCAAAAGATACTCTAATGCTGACACGTTATGCTCATTTTTCCGAATGAAATAAAGGGGTTAAACCAACAGACGGATAATAATTATTTTGTGTTTTTTTGATAATGTTGAGGGTGTTTGTATTTTTTACGGTTTCGGTGAAATTTAATATAACTTTGAATAATATTATTTTATGAAAAGGGAAAAGCATACAATTCATTTTGTTAAAATGACAATGAATAACAAAATCGTAGCAAAAAGTCAAAATTTATTATTTGTGGCTTAAATTTTTTGCTGTGTCTTTATCATCGGTCACGATATTTCATTTTGTTAAATATACACTTATATGAAAAAAGAAACTAACTAGCAAAATTAGTACATTATGTTTGTTTATTTGATAAATACAGAAAACAAAATAGATTAACCCTACTCGTATATAACATATATACAAAATTATCAAGCCACTGAAATGAATTTTTCATAGTTAAATTTTATCTTGCCCATACAAAGCCTTTTGATGTTTCTACGATTACCTCAGAATAGGTATAACGTGGGTTGGGTTCTTTTTGCATATATCATATACAACCAAATTATACTATACGAGTATTTAGTTATCACTTTATTTTGTTGAATTTATTTGTTTAATACTCCTCAACATATTCGCATTGTTGGTGCGAATTTGTTGAATGACGTGACTGGGAGGTAATACTGGGAGACAATATTGTCATTGGACCCATTAAATGAGTCTTTGAGTAAGAAAATTTTTGGGATACTATTTAGAAACGGTCACCCCACATACATCGTCTGTTTTTACGTTTTATAAACTTTAAACTACATATTTCAAGAAATGTGTTGGATAATGGTCTATTGTTGGAAGTGATGAGTCTAACATCGTCTGTTTATACGTTTTATAAACTTTAAACTACATATTTCAAGAAATGTGTTGGATAATTGTCTATTGTTGGAAGTGATGAGTCTAACATCGTCTGTTTTTACGTTTTATAAACTTTAAACTACATATTTCAAGAAATATGTTGGATAATGGTCTATTGTTGGAAGTGATGAGTCTAACATCGTCTGTTTTTACGTTTTATAAACTTTAAACTACATATTTCAAGAAATGTGTTGGATAATTGTCTATTGTTGGAAGTGATGAGTCTAACATCGTCTGTTTTTACGTTTTATAAACTTTGAACTACATATTTCAAGAAATGTGTTGGATAATGGTCTATTGTTGGAAGTGATGAGTCTAACAACCTTGTCAGATAGAAAAAAAGTCTTTGATCTTACAATATTATTTAAGATTGTCAGCTCGTATTTCAATAATCTGGAACTAATTCAGCTTGTCATGTTACATGTTGTTTGTAGGCCCACCCGGACAATTATTTTGTTTGATAGTTAAAAGGTTGCAATTTATTATTTGTACAACTCTTCATAACAAGACTGCACAGATAAGGCAATCAATATGGTCATTGTATTGTATGGACTTTGACTAGTTATAAAAGTAAAGTGAAGAAGTCGTTCTTGTTGGAATTAATGGATTAAATTGTACTGGTTCGCTTTGTTATTATTATTTTGGGTTCGTCTTGTACTAGTTTTTTTTTTCTATTATATAGTACTGGTTACATGTCATTATTGATTTTTATTTATAGTTATTTCTAAATCTTTAGTCTCGTATAAGTCATTTGACTGCTGAAATAAAATAAACAAAATAACATCATCGAAAAAAAGATTTATGATATGAAATATTCAGTCCAGATTGTCAGAACGGAAGAAGATCACTTAACTACTAAACGACTGAAGTCGACATAAAAAAACAATAGTACACTTAAGTATAACTAAAACAGCTTGCGGCATTTTGATTACGATGAAAAGAAATCACCTGAATGACCTTCTTACAGAAGCAAATACCGAACAGCCCATTTGTGTCGGGTCTCAATTCAGACATCTTATTTGAATGATGCTACTCCGCCTGACACTGATTAATGGCCCTTCGGAATGTCCATAGATAGGAATATCAAACGATCGTGTCCATCAGCGCTTTTTGTGACATTTTCTATGGCAAAATGCAATAGCGACTCGGGAGCGTTTTTTAGTGCCTTTTATTTGACCGTCCATGGAATTATGCTTTCAACATTTTGAAAAAGATGGATTTCAAACTCTTTTGATAGCTTGACGCTAATGGTGGTGTTTGAATGGATAAACAAGGGGTCCTCTCTTTCAGTTAGGAAAATATGAGAGCGCAACTGTATAAAGCAGTGCTTTCCAAACTTTTTTATCCATTACCCATAATCGCTTTTCAGAGTTACCCAACTTTTTATAACCAACAAAACCCTTTTTTTTTAGTAAAAGACGCGATTTAAATGCGTCTGCCATTGTAAACGACCATAGAAAATATATTCAAATATATGTTGTTTACACCGGGGCGCTGTGTCATGTCACAAGATCCGGGAAGATGGGCGGGAGGGAATTACACGACAGAAAGAGTTGTGTGCTTTCTAGCACTATAAAAATATACATTTACGTCATATCAATTTTACCAACTCTAGAGCAATATACCCAGGTTTGAGAAGCACTGTTTATAGAATATAAAGACTGCTACGATGAAGAGGGTTTACTGGTTTTATGAAACTAAAGTGTTCATTAGAATTGTTGGGTATTTTTTGGTCTTTGTTGTTCTTTCACAGAATTATCTTCTGTCATCGTTTCAGATTTTTCACAATACCTTAATAAAATCTCAAGATTTTCTCTTCAATTCAAAAAGTAAGAGAGTATTTAAAAAGTATTACATAACTCGGAATATCTCATCGTCTTAGTCCGATACACATCTGAAGTGTTTTCATTACTACGACTTCCGTGACCTAGTTGCTACAACTCTTTCAATCCAGAATTTATTCCCGTTGGTATCCATTTTTTTTCAAAAAGTGTTCCAGTCTGATTTTTATTTAAGGTATCTTTTATAGTTTCTTGTTGGTTGCAAGAGCTTGTTGCATGGCAATTATTAACCCGCCAGGTTGTACTAAAAAAATTAATAGAATTATTTGAAGTTTTTTTTTTTAATTAATCGATATTTTTCTTGAAACTCAGTTTTATATAACATATAAATAGTCATTGAATGGATAAGAAATAATTGCATAGCAGTAAACCCGTTAAATGCATTTTCATAATATAAAGTTAAAAAAATTACATATGTGTAGCGCAATTGTGTATCAACGATTACTCCAAGAACGCTCCTAGACTTTATGTACGAGTACAACACCTTCTAAGTGTCAGGACAATAAATACGGATTTCCAAATAAAATCTCTTCGGGATTCGCCCAGAATCAAACCAACTCGTGAGTGCAATTATTAGGCTACAGGGTTGATAAAAGTAAAATGTGAAATTAGTAAATAAATAAAATCTGTAAGAGAAATTTATAAAATCTTTCCTCTGATCTTGTTTTGGATTATTATAATGGCGTATATAACATTTTTTTAATGTCACAAGTCACGGTCGAATTATGGAACGAGAGTAAATATTTTTTTGTTCTACAATTGTATTCTCACACATTCTATTAAGCCATGTCCTTTTTGAGGTAGACATGGCAAGAGAGAGAAACAAATGTGAAAAAAAATAACAGTTCTATTTTTCTTTCTCATGAGAATATGAGCTCTAAAAGCATATTGTCAAAATTAAGTATACCTCTGAAATAGAAACTGATACAATAAGAACAACAAAGAAAAGTACTTTGTGGGGGTGGGATAGATGTATGTTGTCATATTTGCAAATTATTGTTGGATTTGTTTTATTCGCATCAAATTATATTTTTTTGTAATAAACAAACTTCTCTTTCACGGTCGTTCACTAATCATCAAAAGTTGCATTCTGCATTTTCTTACTCTGACAATTCCTTTTAAATTATATTTTTAAAATAGTCAGATAATTTTTTTATTGTAATATAACACTATCGTTGTATACAGTACAACCTGGCGAGCTAATTGTCATATGCCAATCTCTTTCAATCAACCAGAAAGATCTTAGAGAGGCCTTAAATGAAAACCAGACTGGAACTTTTTTTGTTAATAAATTAGTTTCCAGCGGGATTCGAACCCGTAACCAATTGGCTGGAAGAGTCTAATTAGCCCACGGAGGTATTTTGTACGTTTTTTAAGAGATGCTAGATCATAGGTAAATAATGTACTTTATCTCTACACAGCAAGTTGTCAGTTGCTACTAATCTCGGATAAAATATATGTTTTCCTTTAATTTTTAGAAGTGTTAAAACCTTTTATGAATACGGATTTCTCTTTGATCTTATTTGTTTAAAAAAAATAATAAAATAATTTCTTGAAAGCTTTAGTCCTTCGACCTTTTACCAAACCATATTAAAAATATCGAACCAAGTCTGTTGGACAAATAAAAACACGCAATTGTAAGCGCTAATAAAATACTTTTGAAAATGAATTGCATATCAGAAATGTGCGAACACACGCACGGGAAGTATTTGCGTGGTTTGCGTGCAAGATATTTTGTTATTCTCAGATATCAGAATAATAGGATAAACAAAATAGGTCATGAAAATATTTTTCTCCTCTATTAGATTTAAATACGGATTTCCAAAGTGTTTGATATATAAAGTAGTTATATATTTAATTGAAGAAATTTTACACTTTCTTTTCTTCATTTGGTATATTTTCTATACACATTGGGAACTTTCTAGTGATACTGAAAGATTTAACTCGGATTCCAATGCAATATTCATCAGTTTGATCGAAATTCTTGCTAGAGATTAAATGATTCACTTGTATTGTATTGTATTACACTTTCATTGTATGTAATACTATCAGTGGGAATGGAATCTGCAACCCCCAGGTTGTAAGACAGGTGTCTTTCCAATTATGCCATTGAGGTCATCAGACAGTTGTGAGTCATCACTTGTGATATCGTTTGAATATTGAATAGTTATTTTGCGACTTTTCTGCTTTGCCTGTTAACATAGTAAATTTATCAATTTTTGGATCTTGGGAACTTTGTAAAAATATAATACTTAGTGAACTGATCTCAGTTGAGTGTAACTAAAGATTTGGTATAATTCAAAGAAAAACAAGATACGTAATTTATTTTAAGAATAGTTCTTCATTGTTTGAATGCGCAGTTTTATCCTGTTTCTTTAATTCTTTTTGTTTCTTGTGTTTCATGCCATTGACTATTTAGTTCAACAGATAAGTTTCATTGACAGCTCTCAAACAAAGAAGATACGATTATGTATTAAATGTTAATAATTCCGATCAACCTAACAAAATGTTTAGTGCTTAGTGAATGATTACTTATACACAAAAGATAAACAATAATACTTGTAAGTTATATTTGATAGAATTATGTTACATAAAAAATGTTACCAAACGTGAGGAAATATAAGGGAAGACAGGAAAGGTATACAAATTGGGAAAATCATGCTGCGTCATGATGTAGACTAAGGATTGTTGTATGTTTGAATATGGTTTGTTAATTTGTTTCAAAATCATTAATTTTAATTTAAAATATTTATTTACATATTTTCAATGACAGTTTTAGTCGTATTACATGAAACATGGATACGTTTTTTTTTTTTGTTAATGAGGTTATGTTTATACAACATTTTTACCCAAGGAGGTAAGGATGTGTTTCGAGATCGGAAAGTTTGGCGCTCTGTTTTCTCTGCCTACACTAACATGGAAAATGGCGTGATTTTATGAATTTATGTGCGTTATATTATATGTATAGAACATTTTTAAGTTCCAATAAAATACGTACATTTTAGTTGTCATATCTCACGAGCGGCTGCAGCTCACGCTTTTTGCATTGTTTATGTGTAAATTTCGCGGGTAAAGTGAGCCTAATGGGCCGGCTTATATGGACCATTTATCTTGTGTAGAGTAGAATTGTGTAAACATTTGAAAAAAAACTTTGTTTAAAAAATTGTTTCATTATTTCTTTCATATAAAAATTACTCGCAACTGGTCAACTGCTCAGTGTTTACATGATCTTTCTCCTTTTTTGCATTGCATTCCCAAGTACGATCCAAGAACAATCACGATTGTCTTTCAGACAATCGTATCATGTTACCCAACCACGGTCAATTTATGAGAATTTTTCCGATTCTTGATTTAATGTATGTACGCCTGCCAAAGACAAAACATTCCAGCCAGGAGAGGATCAGATAAAAATATAAGTATATATTTGTTTTTTTTTTTATATATTAGAGGATATCATAGGCGTATAATTTTTGTAGAAACTCTCAATCTAACTTTTTTATTCATTGTTGGTATTTTATGATATATTGAAAAAATCGTTTCACGACTCGAAATATCATTGTCATTTTACGTATTAACGTATCATTGTCATGTATTATACATTAATATTTTTCTTAAGATACAAAAGTCAATGGTCATCTTACAATATGTAGAATCCCGTAACAAAGTTACTATCTTACGATACGTTGGTTGATTTAAAAAAGAAGTAAAAGTTCTAAATACATGATAATTAGTCAACTAGCATGTATTTAGAATTTATACAAAATAAACATACACTTTTTTGAAGACAAATGTTTTGTACATTCCCTAATTTTAAAATAGTTAAAATTTAGCCACTTCTATATGCAAGGACATAAATTTCTCCCGACTGAATCTTAATTTTAAAATATCAAATTAAGATCGCTGTTTCTTTTAATATGCAAGGTGTTTTCAGTATACTTCACTAAATAATCCGAGGTTAAATGAGGCCTGAAAGTAAAATAGAAAAATTAGGATGACAAAACAAGTCAACTATTCACCAAACCATTGCCACTGGAAATGCTAACACGCGATCACGATTGTTACAATTTTAATGACCGTATATTAGACCAATGATGACACGTTGCTCCCGCCTCTCTAGTTTGTGACCAAAATAAAGTAACAGTCGATTTTTAATCTAGTTGTATAATTTAAGTCCTCACCAGTATTCTAGCACCAACGTTGATACATGAAAGTGAAACGTAGTCGTGGAAAAGGATTGCAAGGAGCGGAGTAAATACTGTAGAAATAAATGCATATACTGAGAAAAATACATAAGGTGACAATATATGACATAAAATGGAATGAAGTGGTAAGGGATGAATGTAAATTTAAGGTCGATGTATTAAGTAAGATGAAAAAGAACACTCTGAAATGGTTTGGACATCTACAATAGAATGAATTAAGAAAGACTAACAAAAGAAATATACAGTGCGAATCTGAAGAAAATATGAAATGTATGTGTCGTAATAGGAAATCTGGCGCTCTGTTTCCTCTGTCCCCCCCACCTCCGATATGTATATAATACGAGTATGTATATAATTTTAAAATTGATAACATTTGTTTAAAGATCACACGATAGTGTAAGTACACCTCTGGCAAAAGATAATATCAAAACGGTGGGCGGAATGAATTTTTATGAGAATTTGACTTGGAATCTTGTCCGATCAACTTTTAAAGTGCATTTCGCCTATTCTTAAATTATTATTCTTGTTTTTGGCTGATTCATTTGCGAATCCATAACAAAGGCGTGACAGGATTCACGGAGAGGTGTTGTTCTCTTTAATAAAATTTGCCTTCCAAGGCAAGAACCAACAAAATAAATTACTGATATTGCTTGCAGACCTGACATGGTTAATAGGAAATGTAAATTCATGGGGGAGATTCGTTGTTTTAAAACCAAAATATTAAAAGATTTATTATACTCGTAACAAACGATATCAAGATCTCGGATAGTCGTAGTTATATGGTTCATTGAGTCGCTAACTAGAGGATTCGAAGTTCGGCTTATCGTCATCATTCCAATTAATCGTATTTAAATGCGCTTATGGGCTGATCTTTTAAATTGAGAAACAAAGGGATCTAGAGGAAACATTTTACTATGAAACAGCGTAAAAAATACTATTACATTAATTTAGTATCCGTTTCGATATACGAAAGGTACCAAATAAATGCCTACACTGAAGAATATTATGCGGTGTGTCAAGAAAAGTTAGAAATCGAAATAAAGTCAGATGAATGTTTACTTTAGACCTATTGAGTGAGATGTAATCGAATAATCAGATATAGTTTCGGTATATTGAACGAATGAGTAATGTAACAATGATAAAAATAATACGAACGTGAATGTGAAGCAAGTTTGAGGAAGACTGAAAAAATGATGGTTTAACTAAATAAATCTAATTTTTAATGAAGAAAATTAAATGATTCTGAAAAACTGAAGGCATTATATAAAAAGACGTATGGAAGGAGAGGAAACAAAATTTCCATTATTATATTACGCGATATAAACATTTGGTGCATTAACTCATTTCCTACCGCAACAGAGAACTGGTGTGCTTATTTCTGAAACACACTATATATTTATGATATTTTTGAGGAATTTATATCTTGGGGTTCTGGTTTTTGGAAATGTGAGTACTCATTAAAATTCTTGTTAATTTATTTGTTTTTTTTACTATCATATAATTAATCATTTTGAGGGTTGAGTTGTCATAGAAATTAAACTTTCTATCTCACGATTTTAAGGCTTTTTAATAAATGTTTTTAGACGTGTATTGCACCATACAACCAAATTATTCTCGCTTCTCGTCCGCTCTGAATGTAGGCACCTGTGTAATATTAACCAATTTTACGCTTGTCTCATAAAAAAGGCTAAGGGTTGATTAAAGTATCAATCACCATTGAAATTACGATTTGAACGCTTTATTTAGATGGTGGCCCGGTCCCATGACAACGATAGATTACAGTATTATATATGTATAATATTACACTTTCGTTGTGAACATGACCACTTTGCCGAGTTTTTTAAGCCATGTGGCAATCTCTTCCAATTAATCTATAACATGGTATAGAGGCTATAAATTAAAACCTGACTAACTATTTTTAAAGAAAATGGATACCAATGGTAATAAACCCGCAACCACTGAGCTGGAAAACAGGCATCTTACCAACTAGGCTACAGGGATCGTTCGAGTATACGAAAACTAATGACATAGAAGCTTTATAATTGTTTTTGAAGATGATGCATATTGAGTGATTTTACATTTTAACAAAAACTCATTTAGATTGATTTCAGTCTCTAAATGCAAGCAATTTTAAAAAGAGTTAAAAAATTATCAACTTTTTAAAATTTTAATTGTATATTCTTACGTACACAACCAATAATTGTATCGTATCATTCACTTGTATACAACGTGTTATAGCATAAGCATGCCATACATGTTGTCCACAGCATAAAAACTATTGTTATATTAAACTCATGTTGTAATACAGAAATAATCCAGTGAAACTGTCAGTCTAATTTTCATGTAGCAGTTTTTTTCAACCAGCTTGAAAGTTGTTGAAAATCCTGTATTAAAAAAACAGTTGAAACCCTTTTATTCGGTAGCAGAGATAACATATTTAGCCCAATAAATTACTATGATACGGGTTTATCGGAATATCTACAATATAAAGTTTTTTTGTAGTCTTCTCCTTTGGTAAGTTATTTTACTGAATGTGTTTTTATAAACATGTGTGGATGCATGTAAGTACCCAATGCAGTGGACGCAATCACGACCTTTCTATCCTTCCACTTAACTTATTTTGTTTTAAGTTATGTTTTACATCTTTCAATAATAGTGGGTTCGATTTCCGAAAATAAATGATTGAAGATCTTTATTTATAGTGATCTTAATAATCTCCTCTCTAAGCTGCAATATATAAATTTTCCTTTTTTATAATTATTATTAACACATCTTTCTCCAAAGCCTGTCTTCTGACCTTCTGGAAGTTGGGGTTTCGCATCCCGTTAAAACCCACATAAGTATTTAAAAAAAATGTTCTCTCTTTTTTACACTTAGGATTTGTTTCGCATCTTTTTCGTTGATTGGAAGAGATCGCCATACGGCAATAAACCTGCCAGGTTGTACTGTATACGACTTAAGAGTAATACAATTTAAAGTTCTAGTTACTTATTAAATAATTATTCATACAATCAAACGAAAATTAAAAAATAATAATTGCTATGTATTCAAAATAGTACATTATTTAAATAAATATTGTTCAGTAAACCTGTAGGGTATATCATAAATTGATTTTATCAGATGTAGATTCTTCCATATTGAACTAATAATACTGTGTTACAATCATTAATCACTTTTTTCATTAAATATAACATGTGGAATATATATATTTAAATTGCATTGTTTTCGGTAGCTTGAGGCCTTTGTTTTTTTGTGTAACATGGAAGCTAGCTTAATCGAAAAGAATTTTTTATAAAATTCAATCTCGCTTTAATTGTCTTCGGCTTTGATCCCGTCCTACCTGTACGGGTAGCCCTCGGTTTACGACGGTTTGCTTTGCGCCGATTCTCAATAATCCCGTTTAGCTTGGCTTTTCGAAGAATATCCGTGGTTCCTGTGTAGCGCGTGTCCCGCCTAACGGTATAGCGAGGACATAATTCTTGCAAAAACTAACTATGTGCTTTTGACATTCACATACATATCTTATCAGTTAGCCAAAAAATAGATGATCATCAACCAGACAATTGTAAATGATAGTTGAATCTTACAATGAAAAAATATTTAATTGTTGTTGGTCTTTTTTATACGTTTGGGATTATTTTATTTTTGCATTTAATACATTGAACTGTGTTTTGCATTAATGTCTAGCCTTGAAACAGTAATATTATGTGTACATATAAATCACTGCGTAATTTCCTTCTTGGGGTAAGCATATTATATATGACAGAACGCGATACTTTCCAATTACGGCATACTTCTATCGCCTCCTCCACATTCATACATCTCCTTCTGTTTCTTTTGCACCTTACCATTCATTTTTTCCAAAATTAATTTACTTGGTCCAACTATACTTTTCTCGGCTAAACTGATTAAATACATTCATAATGTAAGCATAGGTCAGAATTGTGGTAGAAGACGACCAAGAAAATAATGGCTGAACCAGATAGTGAGTATTATATAACATATATTACTATATTTTTTCAGGGAGATCTGGGACGGAACTCATTTACTTACATTACGTAATGATTCGTTTTACGCCGATCCTTTTTGCGTCAGCTCCTTAAGGAGCGGAATCTCGATGTAAATGGAGGGTTACCTAGACAAGTTATTTATTGCTTTTTTCTGAGGCCATTATTTACCTTTTTTCTAATTTTAGGTTTTAAAAAAAGGAATTGGGGAATATGCTATTCATCTTGAATTTTGATATATTTTAAGTAATTAACATTAAAGACACACGTTATTGTGGGTTTTAACAAATTCATGTTTAAAATGTTGCTTATCTTTAATGCGTACGTTTTTTTGTTTAATTCTAATATCCCTAAGGACTCCATGTGATTTATTTCACAATTAATAGTTTCCTCATAATTATATATTATTTAAGGGTTCCAAATTCATTTTACCTGGAGAAATAACACGAGTACAAACATATATTCTATAATTCGGATTAGATATTTTATTATTGATTTTTATTTAGTGATATTTTTTAATATTCAAATCAATGTTCAATTTAAGTACATGAACAATAGAAACGACCATGTTAGAATAAATTCAATACAACTTGAATGAAATATAACCGATTCTACAAAAAAAAAACACTTATTTACATTACAAAAAAATAACTATATAACGCTGTTTCTAGCACCTGTCCACCCCTAGATCGCTTGAAGAATTTATGCTATGCAGTTACTATGTGCAAAAATAAATTCATATGAAAAACTATCTGAAAATCAGTCCGGCACGAATTGAACCGGGACGCTTAGGGGCCAATCAAACATTTTAACCACGAGACAAAGGCGTTGGTCATTAAAATAGTGTCTTCAATAACAATAAAAACAATATTGAGTGATAGAGTAAATTTCAAGTTTAAATAGGATATTTAATATTTTTTTCATGTAAACTTAAAATATATTATTACTGGTATAAATATGCATCTCGAGTAATCCATTTTAGTTGTAATATTTTTCACTATTTTGTTTATTTTATGATCGTTTTACCTTATAAAATAGGATTTATATCCATGCAAATCAATATTTATATTATGAATTGTTCGCACGCTTTGATATTTTTAATGATTCATTTCGCTCAGAAATCACGACTCGAAGATTAAAGACCTCCAAAGGCAAATTCTTTATTACTCAGTCATAATAATTTCAAAGGATATAAATTGTCTAAAGAGATGTTAAAATTTCGATTCTTAGCAAAAGTTAATGTAAAAGTATAACTATTAAAACCGGAATGTTCTCCCAGCTGTGAAGGTAGACGTTTTAACTCGCAACCATGCAGTTAAACTTAACTTACGTTTAAACTGAAGGTTTCAATTGACTTTGGAAACTTTTCATTGCCCGAGTCGGTATAAACTTACTTTTGTGGGGCCGTTTTAGATTCTGGTTGGAATCGAATAAAATCTTTGTTCAAACGATTAAGCGACAAGTTGTTCTTGGAAATTTATCGTTTGACTTGTAACACTGCCTCCAATCGTCAAGGATAACAACTGAAATTTAAATACAAACAGGATTTTAATTTTTTTCTGTTCATTAATTTGTTTTTGTAAATAAGATATTTGAATAATTCTTCTAATATTATGTTATTCATTTCAGATTCATTGATAATATAATCATTATACTCGTATTATCAGAATTTTTGTATTTGACAGCTTCAGTTTCAAATGTGCCTTAAACTAGCGATCTTAAAAAAATTACATCGATGAATTTGGGTTTTTGGTAATCGTTTTTCCAGTCACGATTTTGAATGGTTTTATCTATAAAAAGGGTTAGGCTTTTTTTCCGTTTCAGTGTAATAAAACTAGAGTCCGCAACCGGCTGGATTAGAAACATTATCTCATACATATGTAACATTCATCTAATCACTCCATATTCCTTTTGAAGTAGGCAGATACGACAGATCTCCATGCCTTTCTTTTCATGCACGCAGTCATACATGCTATTTTGTTTCTCGTTCTTTTTCATTTAATCCTTGATTTACCTGTCACTCGTTAGCCATTCATTTTAGACAAATATATATATTCAATTTGTAAGTCTTTCGGAACTTCGGTTCTCAATAATACCAAACTATCTCAGACTTTCTTCCTTAATTCTTTTCTTGACATCTGTCTTTAGCAAGCAGTTATCCTGTTTACTAGACATGTGAAACTCGTTTTGCACCACCGCATCATATAAGCTTTTTTACATTAGGCTGCATATATTCAATATATAAAAAAAATTACTTCAATATAACTGATTATTATTTTTTCCATCTTATAATTAATTTTTATATTTTACTTTTGCTCATATAGTAGTGTGTTTGATATGCCTGCTATATACAATAATTCCTTAGTCGGGTATTAGAAGTTAAACCAAATATTTTACTCAAGGCACGCATTTTTACCGCATTTTTTTCTTTTATCACTCCTTATTAATGTCCAGGCATCGCTTCCATACATATTGCCCTTTTACTATTATTATTGCCAGATAGTAAAAGTCTTAAACCAATTATTTCAAAAATCGAAAATTGGTTTCTGGTTTAATAGACATTCATGTGAAGTAGAAAAAAATGTTTTAATATCTAGGGAAACCATCAACCATCCGCAACTGATGAAAATTAGACCTTAGAAGTGGTCAGTTTTTAAGGAAAACTCGACATCCATAGAATATCCCATAAAGTAGTGTCCGTGGACACAGACTGTGAATCTTAGTCAATATATATTTTTATATCAATAAGATAATTTCATATATGATCCACCTACTAACTTCATGAATAATATAAATAGATCTGTCAAAAGGATCCTCGCTTATTATTTTTTTCCTGAAAGGGTGGGATCGAAACTGTGTGATACTCAATGTGCTTAATGGTTTAACGTATGACAGAAAATTGTAAGAGGGATGTGAATCTCAGAATATTAACTGTCTTATTGAGTTAGGTTCGGAGAATAAAACGAGTTATTTCGATCATTGTATTGTAGTGCCTAGTCTTATATCATACGATGTACATGTTGTGGAGTGTAATCAAGTTGATGACACAGAAGCTTTTGATGAACTTTTTAAGTTCACTCTTCTTGAAATATGATATATAATATCTTAGATAGAGGTAAAAAATGACAACAAAGCATGAATGCACTTTTTAAAGGGAGGGCTAATGTTGAAAGAAATAATCTATGATACTTTTGCTAACTATAAAAGTTATCAAAAGCTCCTATTTTGGGCCAAACTTTTGGAATTCACCGCTGGGTTAATGTTATGGTTTCTGTTAAGTGAAGACAGAAAATACACACCGCTTGAAAATATTTCTAGTGTGTTGAAAATATTGATCAAGATAACTGATTTGATTTTTCCAAAGACTTCTCAAACTAAAGCGATCTTATCAACTTCTGAACTTTTGATTTCCTGCACAATACTAATTTGATGACCTGAATAGTTATATCTATCAACAACAGTTATTTGGCTCAGATATTTATAATACAGAACAAAGGGTGATTACCCAAAATACGCGCACCATGTCGAACTTCTCACGGTGTGCAATTATAAAAGCCTCGAAACAAGAAGGCAAGAAACCATTACGAGGTTCCTACATAAGGTTCTCTTCTAGATAGTTTTAAGTATCCCTCGATACGTATGTCCTCGATTAATAAAGCCTTGCAAAAAATCGTACTCTATTCGACCTACCAATTTACAGAACAAATGTCATGACTAGACAAGTTACGCGTGGTAACTTGTCTAGTCATGACATTTGTTTATTTGCATACGAGTATATTGAAACAAACTGAGTGATATTTTGTGTTCGATCCCACCTCCATCCACTCTGTTATGGGGGCTAAATAAGCCCCCGTCCAGCGCGATCTACACTAGAAGATCAAAATCTTCTTTATTTATTTTTCATGTGCATGACGTCACGTAGAAGCGAAGAAAGAATTGCCCAAAGGGATTCCTCCGGTGGCGAGTGTGAACCTGAGTGTGAAAAGAAGAGTAGTAACGACGGACTTAAGGTCCGACATCACGGGAGAAGGAGAATGACTCGCAGCGCACTAAATATACTAATAAAGTAGCTTAAAGCCTGGAGTTTCAACAGTCCAGCAAGTTGCCAGTTCTTTCACAGAAAGTTTCGAATGCAGCAAATACATCCTTTGTCGAATACATCAACAAAGTATTGTGGAGCTCTTTTCGGAAAGTATTGACTCGATTATCATCGCAGTATCACAGAATGTGCTCTGCGCATTAGATCCAGATGACCACAAAAACTGTGTAGTTCAATAGCTTGGTTGCGGGATCAATTCCAGTTGTACTCACAATTTTAAAAAGGATTTTAGTATATTTTTTACTTACTCGTAATACTAGTTAAAACATGTTTCTGATTGATTGGGAAAAAAATGCTACACAACAATAAACCTGTCAGGCTTTACAGTATACACAACAAAAGTGTAATACAACCTGGTGGACTTATTGCTAAATGAACATTTCCTTTAACCTTCAAGAAATATGAAAATACCATATTGAGACCCTTTTTGGGGTCTTATCGAGAATCATACTTGAATTTCTCAGATGATAAGTCAAGCCGTCTACGAACTAGGCCACAGGGTTCAAGATTTTTAGAAATCACATCGATTTTTCGAACATATTTGTTAAAAAATAATCGTCTATATGGCAACCCTCTCATCCTTTATCTCGATGTTATATATTTTTCACGAAGTTAGGCATTATTTTCATATGCCCATTTGGTGTAGCAAGTCTCTTAAACATGAACGATCTCATGTAAAGGTATTAAAAATCGTGTAAACATGGTATCACTTTTCTGAATTCATGAACAAGGTTCTAATAAAAGTTTGGCACATCATGCAATATTGCATATGTTATTATCACCCGTAGAAATACCTAGAAAAAAATCGTTATATGTTATCCTCGTTTGTTTGAGTTGATGTATGTAATATAATCATATAATGCTATAAATTTGATTATGCAGGGACGTTAACAAAGGTGTAGCATGATACCTACGTAGTCTACTTTTAGAAAAATCAAGTAATATCTGGGAATAAACAATTACTTAAGTGTCTTAAACTTAAATTTCAAGCACTTAAAAATAGGAAGTTTCCAAGAATTTTATTTTCTCGGTTCTTAGGCCTCAGGCGAAATTGTCATTTTCTCATGGTTTAGTTATTCTGAAATTTCATGAAACTCTTTAACACGGACTTCATTAACTTTTGCTCATTTTTGTTCTCCATTATTTTTAGGATCATTTATTTTTCAGAGAGACCCCAGAGAGATCTTCGTAGATTTATCTTCTTTAACTTGGACATTCTTTTAGGATTAAACAATCCAGTGGCTTAGCTGCCGTTTTTCAAACTTTAGTTTTAAAATCAGTAAACTTCCATACAAACTAAAACATCGTTTCCATATCGTGCAATCTTTCCAATTATGGAGCTTATTTTTCACATCCTCTACATTCATACACCTTCTCATACAACACGTACGATTTCTCTGACTTTAAATTTTCTTTTGTCAGATTTCTAAAATCTGATTCTTTATTTATTTGTAACGAATAAAGTGAAATATTAAAATTTAATGATCAATTCTCTAATTTATAAACAATTGAATGCTTATTTAGCAGTTTTCGTACTATAAAATGTAACCATAATTTTTAAGAACAATTGATTTCTCCCTTTTTAGTATTAAAAAAATGGATTTACTTGTTTCAGTGTTCGTTTAACTTATTTTCAAATAAAATTTAGATGTTTTAAAATAAATACTTTATTTTTTACAATGAAATGGATTGAAATATTTTATTTGTCTAGCATTGAAGTCACTCAAAGGGCAAAAATTCAGTGACGTGCTCTCATATATTCGATATCCTTTCTTATATGAATTGAAACGAGTGCTAAGGATTTATTTCATTGCTTTTTATTCATTAAAAAATAGCCACTGCCTTTGTGGCTTAGTTTCTAAGAATATTTTCTTCAATTCGGATTCGATCCCGACGTAACATGAAAGTGGTCATATTATATATTTTCATTTAATACTTCTAATCATCTTTCTGATTATCCCTCGTGATCGAATGTAATTGTCAGTCGTGTTGCGGATGGAAGACACCTGTGCGTGTATCGATTTATACTGTGCAAGTTATTGCAACTCAGCAAACACACGGCTTTTTTCACGTCACATGAAACCTTAACTTCCGATAGAACGGATATTAAAGTTTCAAGACGATCAATTCTACTGCAATCGTTCGTTAAGCAGAGTTTTTTTAATGTTCGTTTACATTGTTATTTTTCTGTGCTTAATAGTGTTATAAGAATTATGATAAGTAATATAAAAACTATAGAAAAATATTATTTAAGATGTAAAACGGTAAATAGAACGAAAGTGAAACCGCTAGGAATCAAATCTAGGGCACCCGTTTGCTTAGCGTGAATGTTAACCACGGCTTCTGAATATCCGAATATATTTTTCGAGCTAAAATCACAGTTATGGTTCCTAAATATTTATTTGGTGATAAAATCAAAATCTCTTTGGAGATAAAAATTATCTAGAGTTTTAAGCCACGCCACTGCACCGGTCCGCTTAACTCGACTCGAGATTCAATAGGACTTATAGTTAAAATCTTTTTAGAAGCTTTTTTAAAATTCTCCCAATCGTCTTGTTCTCAAGACTATAAAAATACGCTCTAGATCTACCTGAATTATATATTGCGAAGTTTTAAAACTGAAAGTCTATAGATAATGCGGAGATTATACGTTACTTTGAACGTAGAAAGTTCCAGCGTTTTGAAGTATTTTGAGAGTTTAAAATTTTTTCGCTTCTCCTTGAAGACTTTTTATTCCGTCAAAGCATTTTTATTCGTTGGGACAATGAAGTGACATTTTTATTTTAATTCTCACTAATTTAAAGGTGGTACTTAACATAAAGTTCTTCGAATACTTAAATATGGCGAATAAAGTTAACAATTTAACAATAAGGACCGAAGTATTTGGAAGTGAAATGTGTACTTGGAAAAATATTGAAATGATGTGAAATAAGCGATTAAGAATGTATGAAGTATAATGAAGAAGGGCATTCCATGATGATTTTTAGCATGTAGACGACCTCCGTGGCCTAGTTGATAAGACGCATGTCTTCCAACCCGTGAGTTACTGGTTCGATTCCTGCTTATTTTTTAAAGAAGAATTCCAGTCTAATTTACCCACGGCCGCTTTAACATTTTCCTCGTAGGTTGGAAGAGTATACCGCATGGCAATAAGCCCGATAGGTTATACTACTAGTATATGCAAAAAAAGTGCAATACAGTACAACGAATGAATAAAGAAAGGCTAATACAATAAGATAAATACACATTGCAAATGTTAATGGAAGGCGTGGTAGAAGAAGACTAAATAAAGAATGGTTGGATCCAGTGTATGATGTTTTGAAAAAAGGAAACGTAAAAATTTTGAGAAATCGGAGTAGTTTTAGAAGGTGTGAGAATGTGAAAGAGGCGAAAGGTATGTCGTGATAGGAAATCTGGCGCTCTGCCCTCTTTGTCTATACTGACAAGGAAATGGCATGAACCTGTAAATATATTTTTTAAGTACAATAAATAAGTCAACATCGTGACCTAGTCATGTATTTTTTCTATCAGTTTTTTTCACTTAAACTACAGTAGCTTAAAATTACAAAACATAAAAATTTTAAAAGTTTAAAAAAAATGAGGTTATGAAAAAAATTTAAAGTTATATTTTTGTTATATTCACTGACTACAGCTTGATGATGAACTAAAGACAAAATAAAAAAATGTGGTTCATGAAAAGAGAAATTGTAACCAATTAAATTTAAACCCAGACTGACGGCTAATAACGGGCTCCTGAAAGGAAACCGGAAGTTTGTAATCATGAAAAACACAAAGTGCCTACTCGCACCGAGTTTATCGTTCATAAAATTGGCTCCCGTGACATTAAAACTCGTTTACGAGCACGACTACGGTGCCAGTTATCCATCCCCTATGGTGCTTGTTTTATATATTAAGTGAAAATTAATTTTTTTTTTTAATAACATATTTTATACATTCATACTCGTATAGGTACATATCGCGATTTTCCCTGTCGGGGTAAACCTGAACGCCAGACTTTTTTATGGCGATATATATCTTTCGCCCCCTCCACATACACACATCTTCTCATACGTAGATACTTCGACATACGTGTATATGAAATTGAACATTCCCTTCTTTCAAAAAATTTTCACTTTGTCCAATCAAATTTTCTTCCACGTCTTTTATTCATATTTGCTATGTATGTTGGTTTTGTCAGTCTTTCTTCATACATTTGTTCTGCATGCCCAAACCAATTAGTTTTATTCTGTGTTTATTCATCTTAAGAGTTCTTTGGAGAGCTCTGTAATGTGAAGAAATCTTACGAAGGCCAGCGTCTACGTTTTAAAGACTTGTGCAAAAAATACCTTAGATTTTGAAATGGTGGCTGACGAGTAGGAGTCTCTTGCTCAAGACTGTTAAAAGTGGAAAGATATGCTCCAGATGAGATAATACCACTTGGTTAAGGTACCTGGAGAGGAGGCAGAACGAGCGGTTAATCTCAGACGAAGTCCTTAGAGTGCCTTAGACCATCTTGGAGGCGTGATGTCTGTGTTAAACTGTGCACCTCAATTATATGTATCGTCACTGGAAATAATGTAGCTTTGGACAACCGCTTTAGACTTATAGGGAAAGCTACGTGTCCATCGTCTTTCGTAGATGGATGGCCATGGAACTCATGGTGGAATGAAAAAGGGTTATATTTTAAATATCATCAACATACCGAAATAAAGCGTTTTTCTTTTGATAGGCAATCCACCCATTTTAGAATGATTGTTGTCACCATATCAAAGCTAAAAGTGCAATTATATGTGTCAATATAATAAATGATTTTTTTTTAACAAAACAAACATTTTAGATAATTTAAAGCTTTCACAGAGTACACTTAAAAAATAAACAATCGATCTATAAGTGGAAAAGTTCTTCGAAAATAGAGAAACGCATCATTTTTTGGACGTGATCAAAATATGGCAAATCAGTCACGATATAAATCAAATCAATCACGTTAAGGACAATTGAAAACCACATAATCTATAGTATCATCATCCAGACTATACTCGCTGCCGGGCTCTCCACAAAACCCATTTTGGAAAGGCAACTAGCAAGAAAGACAGGCATTTCCATCTTGTTCATTCTCATTATATTAAACTGTGGTTTCCAAGGAATAGATTACTGGATTGATTTGCATTATGCACCCATATTCATCATGCCAGTTATATCCAAATTCAACGCCGATCGGTGCCGTCCATCGTGTTCAATTTTATTTAAAAGTTCTGTTACTGGCTAAGAACAATCAGAAATGACATTGACTGGTTGAATATAACGAGCTCCAATTTATCCTAATTTATATAGCGCCATTTAGTAGTTTTTTTCATGACCCTATCACTATCATCCCAAAAGCACTGTGTCAAGTACGAGTATATCCTCAGTTTGCTAATAGACTGCTACAAAACGCAACTAAATTATATGTTAGGTATACCCGATCTTACCAGCCCAAAATGACAATGCAAAACATTTTTACACAACCTGGAATCGACCAATGTTTAAACATTTTATCTCTAGCTTAGATGCCTTCACACGTTGGTATCACGGGTAATGAATATGTCGATTTCTTGGCAAAGTAAACATGTTCAACCAGTCAATGTCATTTCTGATTGTTCTTAGCCAGTAACAGAACTTTTAAATAAAATTGAACACGATGGACGGCACCGATCGGCGTTGAATTTGGATATAACTGGCATGATGAATATGGGTGCATAATGCAAATCAATCCAGTAATCTATTCCTTGGAAACCACAGTTTAATATAATGAGAATGAACAAGATGGAAATGCCTGTCTTTCTTGCTAGTTGCCTTTCCAAAATGGGTTTTGTGGAGAGCCCGGCAGCGAGTATAGTCTGGATGATGATACTATAGATTATGTGGTTTTCAATTGTCCTTAACGTGATTGATTTGATTTATATCGTGACTGATTTGCCATATTTTGATCACGTCCAAAAAATGATGCGTTTCTCTATTTTCGAAGAACTTTTCCACTTATAGATCGATTGTTTATTTTTTAAGTGTACTCTGTGAAAGCTTTAAATTATCTAAAATGTTTGTTTTGTTAAAAAAAAATCATTTATTATATTGACACATATAATTGCACTTTTAGCTTTGATATGGTGACAACAATCATTCTAAAATGGGTGGATTGCCTATCAAAAGAAAAACGCTTTATTTCGGTATGTTGATGATATTTAAAATATAACCCTTTTTCATTCCACCATGAGTTCCATGGCCATCCATCTACGAAAGACGATGGACACGTAGCTTTCCCTATAAGTCTAAAGCGGTTGTCCAAAGCTACATTATTTCCAGTGACGATACATATAATTGAGGTGCACAGTTTAACACAGACATCACGCCTCCAAGATGGTCTAAGGCACTCTAAGGACTTCGTCTGAGATTAACCGCTCGTTCTGCCTCCTCTCCAGGTACCTTAACCAAGTGGTATTATCTCATCTGGAGCATATCTTTCCACTTTTAACAGTCTTGAGCAAGAGACTCCTACTCGTCAGCCACCATTTCAAAATCTAAGGTATTTTTTGCACAAGTCTTTAAAACGTAGACGCTGGCCTTCGTAAGATTTCTTCACATTACAGAGCTCTCCAAAGAACTCTTAAGATGAATAAACACAGAATAAAACTAATTGGTTTGGGCATGCAGAACAAATGTATGAAGAAAGACTGACAAAACCAACATACATAGCAAATATGAATAAAAGACGTGGAAGAAAATTTGATTGGACAAAGTGAAAATTTTTTGAAAGAAGGGAATGTTCAATTTCATATACACGTATGTCGAAGTATCTACGTATGAGAAGATGTGTGTATGTGGAGGGGGCGAAAGATATATATCGCCATAAAAAAGTCTGGCGTTCAGGTTTACCCCGACAGGGAAAATCGCGATATGTACCTATACGAGTATGAATGTATAAAATATGTTATTAAAAAAAAAAAATTAATTTTCACTTAATATATAAAACAAGCACCATAGGGGATGGATAACTGGCACCGTAGTCGTGCTCGTAAACGAGTTTTAATGTCACGGGAGCCAATTTTATGAACGATAAACTCGGTGCGAGTAGGCACTTTGTGTTTTTCATGATTACAAACTTCCGGTTTCCTTTCAGGAGCCCGTTATTAGCCGTCAGTCTGGGTTTAAATTTAATTGGTTACAATTTCTCTTTTCATGAACCACATTTTTTTATTTTGTCTTTAGTTCATCATCAAGCTGTAGTCAGTGAATATAACAAAAATATAACTTTAAATTTTTTTCATAACCTCATTTTTTTTAAACTTTTAAAATTTTTATGTTTTGTAATTTTAAGCTACTGTAGTTTAAGTGAAAAAAACTGATAGAAAAAATACATGACTAGGTCACGATGTTGACTTATTTATTGTACTTAAAAAATATATTTACAGGTTCATGCCATTTCCTTGTCAGTATAGACAAAGAGGGCAGAGCGCCAGATTTCCTATCACGACATACCTTTCGCCTCTTTCACATTCTCACACCTTCTAAAACTACTCCGATTTCTCAAAATTTTTACGTTTCCTTTTTTCAAAACATCATACACTGGATCCAACCATTCTTTATTTAGTCTTCTTCTACCACGCCTTCCATTAACATTTGCAATGTGTATTTATCTTATTGTATTAGCCTTTCTTTATTCATTCGTTGTACTGTATTGCACTTTTTTTGCATATACTAGTAGTATAACCTATCGGGCTTATTGCCATGCGGTATACTCTTCCAACCTACGAGGAAAATGTTAAAGCGGCCGTGGGTAAATTAGACTGGAATTCTTCTTTAAAAAACAAGCAGGAATCGAACCAGTAACTCACGGGTTGGAAGACATGCGTCTTATCAACTAGGCCACGGAGGTCGTCTACATGCTAAAAATCATCATGGAATGCCCTTCTTCATTATACTTCATACATTCTTAATCGCTTATTTCACATCATTTCAATATTTTTCCAAGTACACATTTCACTTCCAAATACTTCGGTCCTTATTGTTAAATTGTTAACTTTATTCGCCATATTTAAGTATTCGAAGAACTTTATGTTAAGTACCACCTTTAAATTAGTGAGAATTAAAATAAAAATGTCACTTCATTGTCCCAACGAATAAAAATGCTTTGACGGAATAAAAAGTCTTCAAGGAGAAGCGAAAAAATTTTAAACTCTCAAAATACTTCAAAACGCTGGAACTTTCTACGTTCAAAGTAACGTATAATCTCCGCATTATCTATAGACTTTCAGTTTTAAAACTTCGCAATATATAATTCAGGTAGATCTAGAGCGTATTTTTATAGTCTTGAGAACAAGACGATTGGGAGAATTTTAAAAAAGCTTCTAAAAAGATTTTAACTATAAGTCCTATTGAATCTCGAGTCGAGTTAAGCGGACCGGTGCAGTGGCGTGGCTTAAAACTCTAGATAATTTTTATCTCCAAAGAGATTTTGATTTTATCACCAAATAAATATTTAGGAACCATAACTGTGATTTTAGCTCGAAAAATATATTCGGATATTCAGAAGCCGTGGTTAACATTCACGCTAAGCAAACGGGTGCCCTAGATTTGATTCCTAGCGGTTTCACTTTCGTTCTATTTACTGTTTTACATCTTAAATAATATTTTTCTATAGTTTTTATATTACTTATCATAATTCTTATAACACTATTAAGCACAGAAAAATAACAATGTAAACGAACATTAAAAAAACTCTGCTTAACGAACGATTGCAGTAGAATTGATCGTCTTGAAACTTTAATATCCGTTCTATCGGAAGTTAAGGTTTCATGTGACGTGAAAAAAGCCGTGTGTTTGCTGAGTTGCAATAACTTGCACAGTATAAATCGATACACGCACAGGTGTCTTCCATCCGCAACACGACTGACAATTACATTCGATCACGAGGGATAATCAGAAAGATGATTAGAAGTATTAAATGAAAATATATAATATGACCACTTTCATGTTACGTCGGGATCGAATCCGAATTGAAGAAAATATTCTTAGAAACTAAGCCACAAAGGCAGTGGCTATTTTTTAATGAATAAAAAGCAATGAAATAAATCCTTAGCACTCGTTTCAATTCATATAAGAAAGGATATCGAATATATGAGAGCACGTCACTGAATTTTTGCCCTTTGAGTGACTTCAATGCTAGACAAATAAAATATTTCAATCCATTTCATTGTAAAAAATAAAGTATTTATTTTAAAACATCTAAATTTTATTTGAAAATAAGTTAAACGAACACTGAAACAAGTAAATCCATTTTTTTAATACTAAAAAGGGAGAAATCAATTGTTCTTAAAAATTATGGTTACATTTTATAGTACGAAAACTGCTAAATAAGCATTCAATTGTTTATAAATTAGAGAATTGATCATTAAATTTTAATATTTCACTTTATTCGTTACAAATAAATAAAGAATCAGATTTTAGAAATCTGACAAAAGAAAATTTAAAGTCAGAGAAATCGTACGTGTTGTATGAGAAGGTGTATGAATGTAGAGGATGTGAAAAATAAGCTCCATAATTGGAAAGATTGCACGATATGGAAACGATGTTTTAGTTTGTATGGAAGTTTACTGATTTGAAACAGTCTATTAGCAAACTGAGGATATACTCGTACTTGACACAGTGCTTTTGGGATGATAGTGATAGGGTCATGAAAAAAACTACTAAATGGCGCTATATAAATTAGGATAAATTGGAGCTCGTTATCACGTTTTCAGGCATTAAAATGTTGATATGCCTATTAATTAGAAAAAAAAATACATTGCGGCCCGTGATCGGGTTTGAGAAGCGACCTAAAAAGGTTGGCAACCCCTGCTGTAAAGAAAATTCCATATTTACAAACAGATATTATGAGATAAAAGTAAGAGTATAATTGTTTGAGTGAAAAATTCAACCAAAAATAGCCGTAAATTATATTTTTTCGGGTCGGTCAACATATTGTGTTTTCTTTTCCGAAGCAATGTTTCATCTCTATTTTTCCGCTTGGCAACCCTTCCGTTATTGTTGACGTTTCCTGTGGGAACACGTGTTTACACGTGACGTTGGACAAATCGAAAATGGCACGAGTAATGTGTAATTTGAAATTTTATTAAACGTGGATGGAAAAATGTATTTAGTAAAATACACCACCCTTTTTTCAATATGATGTGTTTATACATTTTATACTAAAGTTTTTTATCAGATTATATCGAAGTGATTCTGTTGGTTCATTGCATACTAATAAAAAACTCTGTAGCTTTTTTGTTCTTTAGATCGGGGGTTTAAGTTCAATTCCCGATGGCGCTCAAAACAAAAAAAAAATAATAAAGTAACAGTATGGTTAAACAGATCTTCTTGTAATAATACTCGCTCGCGTTTAACGTGTGCGAGTGTTGTTAGCTGTCCACGTGTAGTAGTATTTCTAGCACGTGCGATGCCAAACTGTGAGTATCTTGTATATTCGAGTGGTTTGTAATCCGAATAACGGGCTGAAGACAATATTGTCTCATGGCCACGCTCTTCAAAAAGTCTGCATCATCAATTCGAATGTGTTGAGGGGTACTGTTTTGTAGTTTTGTGACACGAAGCACTCGATTATATGCACAATGAACAATTAATATTAAATAACGAGTACTATATATGTATATGCCTGTAGAAAAAGGGTTCAGGGTTTTTTGTCACATAAGTGGTCTGTGTTCCTTTTGCTGGCCTTTTTAAATTAACTTAAGAAGAGCACAAGTAAATATGGGTTTCGCACCGGTGGTAAGACATTTCAACCCACCTATACACGGGCAACGCACTGAATCGGTTAATGGGTGTCAAAATGTGGGATGTCTCAACTCCTTTTTGGTAAAATTCGTTAAACAACACATTGACTAAAATTCTTACTCATGCTTGGGAATGTTTTTAATTGAAAATAGGCTGGAAAGTAATTGCTTCATGAATTAATTTACATATTATTATTCTAAGGCCCTGCTGTTGTTACATGTGGTTGAAACTAAAGATACTGCGCATTTTTTAACAAAATTTGCATAACTATTGTAGATGGAACAAAACAGATAATAGATTTTGAGAAAGGTTTCTTTTTATGAAAATATAATATTAAACAACAAAGTATGTCAAAAGCGCGAATTTTTATTGCAAATTTTGTTTCTAAACAACAGATGTCATATTATATATTTTTTTCCCACCTTTGTTTAAACTCGGATATACGATTCCGTTATTTCAGGTATGAATCTCGGTAGTGACGAATAATACTGTGTTGGTTAATACATAACATCAAGTCATTTTACTATCAAGGTAAGCATAGAGGATAGAGCGTCATATTTTCCTATCGCGACACAGATCCTTAGCATCTTCCACATCCATACAACTCACTCGACTTCTTCTCTGACTCTGTTTCTTTCTTTCAGAATATCATTCACTTCATCCAATCATATTTTCCTTGGTCTTCCTCACATGCGTCTTCTACTCATATTTACACCATATATCCGCTATAGTAGTAATTTAAGTAAATTGATTTTTAACCGTTTTGTCAGATTCCTTGCGGATAAAAAGCGTAATTTTCTCAATTTATGAAATATGCTGAAATTCCACCTTTTAACATTATAAGTAAAAACCGTTTAACATCATAAGTAGGCAATAATCTTCTTCGTTTTTATGTTTTTAGTACAGTCATAGATATGTTCTTATTGCATACATACTCACAAAATGTATGCGTAAAAGATGACGAAATACGAGAAATAAGGAGCGTTGAGTGTTCAAAATCTCCCCAGGAGCGCTTCCGTATAATCTCTCTAAAATTGTCAACTAAGGAGTCTCATTAATTCATATGTCATTACTCTTCACCATATCTGAATTGGCGACGTGGAAATATTGAAAAGCGTGGCTGGGAGGAAACATTGCCTTCGGCCATATTAATTTATCCTTCGGGTTTAGAACCATTGGAATGCGTAAGAAACTCGCGCGTAAATGGCCAACAACACTTGAACACGCGTAGCTCGTGCTTGTACTGTTATTTGACAGGTACTCTTTTTTATTTTTTTTCATGTTTTATCGGGAATCTGATATATTTATACTTGCAAATCATAATATTTTAAAATAAAATTAAAATACCTTCGGGGGAAAGTGAAGTGTTTTACCGTCATTGTCTTTACTTTCCACGAAACCTTTTCCACGCCATGGGATCGTTTTAAGTATCTTTTTTGGTCTAACGTTATATTTAAGGCTGATAATTCATATCATGTACAAATGAATCATTTTCAGGTCAAATGTACCGACTCAAATGTATAGTAATCGGATGCAAAGTATTCAAGAGGAAACGCGCTTTTATTGTATATCGTTAAATGGCTTCCCTTTTATACATTTATGTATATCAGTTCTGATATTATAGCTCGTGTCCATTTTCATTCATGCTTGGATTTGTAACATCGATCGCATTGTTAGTTAATGACGCAATGTTTAACATATCACGAATTAAGTTTTGTATCATACTTCCGTTCGTTAAGAGGTGTATCCTTTTTACAGAATTGTCCCCTTACCATCCTTGGCTAAGGAAGCGCCTAATTGTTGATCATTTGCGTAGATCATCCGCATATAATTGTGTCATGTGGGATGACGATGAGTGTTTAGCTGTTATTGAAATGACTTTGGACCAGTTATGTGATGATAGTCACGTAAAACGACCACAAGTTGTATCGGACGCACTTGGCCGTAATTAGTACTAACTTTGCTGTTTAACTTTCAAGTGTCTTTAAAAAAACACACGAAGAACGGATGCTGGTATAATTAGTCAAAGTATATTGTATTTGCTAAAGATAATAATGTTTCGTGCTCATTTTTTGTCTTATTCTGGATTTTCTCAATATTGTTTCATCTGAATTTGTTTCCGCGTACATTTTAAACTGCAACGTATTGTTCGGAATTATTCCGCAGAGAAGACGACAATCTGAAGATACTAATCGTTACTGAAACGTGGAAGGAAGAAGAGGGAAGGACAGATCCCGAACCCGATGGACCTATTAAATGAAGGATGCCAAAGGCCTAACGTTTACCACTACTCTTCGAAGGATGCCAATCTCTAATTTACTACTGCTTTTCGGTTTCCAGAGTACTATGGAAGATGATTGTCAAAAGTGTCAACAGCAGAATGCTTTAAAGGATTCACGATCCTCAGAAATGAAAGTAACGACTTTCTTTTCATAAATTGTTTTGATAGTTCTTCTTTATAATATAAACCACTTTTATATGGGGTGACAATGTATGTTAAGTGATTGGGGATGAATTTAAACTTTAAGTGAATGTATTTAGATAAAGATAAAGAGATAAATAAAAGCACTTTCTGATAGTTTGAGCATGAAGAACGAATGGATGAAGAAATAATTTTAAAACAAATATACATTGCAAATTTGGCTAAAAGGTGGGAAAATATTAAATCTGTATAGTAAGAACAAGTGAATGAAATTTTGAAAAAAGAAAATTTAAATAAAAGTTAGAGAAATCATAGGAGAAAAGGTATATGGATGTAGAAGAGGCGTAAGATGTGTGTTGCGATAGGAAAGTTTGGTGCTCAGGCCTATGTATCTACCTCGACAGGAAAAAGGCGTGATGGTTTGTATGTATCATATGTATGTATCTTACATTGATTTATTAAATATGTATCTTCCTTATGCTACTCCCTTGTCGAGATAGGTAGATAGGACAGAGCGTTAGACATACATTTTAGTCTCCTCTTTATCAATTTTTATACTGAATCTGCGTTCTCTCTGACTTATCACATTTGCTTTCTTTAAAATAAATTTTAATAAGTCTAACAAAAGGTTTCGTGGTCTTCTTGGACTTCGCGTCTTATTCATGTTTATATAATATTATATTATAGTTTGGTTTACTCAGACTATACATAAATTCAAACTGCACAAACTTTTATGCTATAACATATTTAATACACCAGTCTTTAGTTGACACATTAAACATTGTATTGTATTACACAACCAGAAAAATATTCAAGAAGCCATAAGTGAAGACCATACAGATTTTTTTTTACTAAAAATTGGGTTCCGGGTTGGATGACATGTGTCATCTCATCAACTATGCTACGAATACATTATTTATTGAACAGTGATAATTATTTACTTTGGTCTTAAGGAAGACACTGTGCATGTCCTGACTGCGTGATGCCAAATGTATTTTATATCAAATGACAGTCGATGGGCGGAAAGAATGGTAAAATATAAGAATCAGTAAGATACAAAATGGTTTGATGCTGTGGGTGGAGAGGAAGTAACTTACTACAAGACCACCAATTTAGTTTTGGCTGTTGATTTAACTTAAGTGAAGGTAAAACATTTCAGTTAATAGCCTGATCGCCAGTCTTGATCTAGGGTTGATTAAGTAACAATAAAATATCGAAATAACTTGTGATTTTAAATTTTCTTGAAATACAATATTTTTTATTAATTAATATTTAGACAGCCGTAAAAAATAACCATAGATTTACGTATTTGTTGTCTTTTTGGAACATTGAAAATCTCTTGTACAATATAATAGCCAAATATATTTTTTGTGTCACCTTTTTCGGCAGCCAGCGGGACCCGATAATCTACATCTTGTGGATTCACTACTGCATTGGTTTTACTCTTAGACTGTTTTACATCTGAAATGTATGTTTTTTTTGTAGCTTATATCACAAATTATCGTAAATTTTTAAAGCGCTACTAAGCGACAAAAATAGCGTTATAACTCGAACGAAAGGCTGCAGCCGATTAAAACCTGCCGATTACCTTGGAACTTTTATCTACTTGCCATTGGAACTTTGGATTTGATATGTCAAGACTGTGTGCTTGCTGAAGTACAACAGCTTGCATAAAATAAATCAATATACGCACAAACGTTTTCGTGGCCTATCTTATCTTATCGTATTGCTTTTTGATGCATACATTTTAAACCCTTAGTCATTATCATAATTATAATAATGTAATTAATTTCCTTTTGTGTTAAGATTATAATCTCAATAACGCCATTTTTCATCAAAAATGTTAATCACAAATTTTAGCCAAAAAAATAGTACTAGTTTGCTTGCATAATAATTTGTCCACACAGACAAATTTCTGAAATTACATATTTTATACCTTAACAGAATTTATATCACTTCTTTGTATTTTTTGCTCAGTCCACCCTGATATATAATAGTTTATTCAATCGGAATGTTCGTGTGGGAGACGAGACACGATCAGTCAGACCTGCCAGAGAACAATGCGGACGTTGGCATTTTGGAAAACCTGGGACGTTGAACGGCATTCTCTCCATATGGGAAGATGTCACATAGGTGATGACCAGATTTTATCAGACTGGGCGTATGTATGTATCATAGATTTATTATATGTTCTAAAGGCACGCTGTTAGTTAGATGTTATCTCTGCAAGCTTAAAAGGCTGCAAAGTAAATGGTTTGGCTTGTCAATATTTGATTTTAGTGCGATTCATTAGTTGTGACTAAAATTGAACTAAAAATATATTTAAATATTAAGTTTTATTTGCATACTGTTTTATATTACACACTCATTACCTGGTGGATTTATTTCCATGTGGCATTTTTTTTTAATTAACAACAAAAATTATAAACAGGCTTGAAGTGAATCAGTCTGATACTCTCTTTAAAACAATGCTTACCAACGGATATCGAACCTCGCGGCTCCCGGGATTCATGTGTACAACCTTGGGCTACGGAGTGCGTTTTGTAGTTCAAAATCATCTAAAAAAAGATACTACGCTGTTTGAACAAGCTAAGATCTTAAAACGCATGGTCTTTTATTACGACATTTAGATTTTCAGTGATTTTAAGCATGCAATTTTTTTTTAATTCTAATTTCTTTCGACAAATTCAGTAACGCCTCAGCAAGAAGAAACATCAAATAAAATAAATACAACAATGATATTTCATATGTCACAGTACCAGTCTGGGACTTGGGTCTGCGTAATGTCTGAGTAATTCTACAATAGATACGTATCATTTTGGAGGTCATCGTTCCAACCTTGTAGATAGTCCTCTCACGACTTTAAAACCAATGTAAAATATGTCTTCGTTTTTAAACATATAAAAAAAGGTGTAGTAAATCGTTTGTATGTAACCATCTATTTGTCTTAGACGATTTTGAAACTTAACAAAGCCAAAGGTCCGAATACTTATTATTTGACTTATCTTAAATACAATAATTATTTATTTATTTAAGACTTCATTCTTTAACTGATTGGCGGACATTTTACTATGTGAATCTTTTCCAACCAGATAAATGTAAATAAAGGACATGACGTAGTCACAGAAGTTATTCAAATTATTATTTATTTGTACAAAACTAATGAACAGTATAAATAACGAAAAAAAGAGATGCTGGAGACTAAATGAAAATCGGGAATGGAATAGCTATCATTACTGATTTGAAATTAAGAATTTTTCAATCGCTTTTTAAAACATGTCAATGATGGAGCGAGTCTAATGAACTATTAGACTCGCTCCATCATTGACATGTTTTGAAAACCAATGAACGATCTCTGCTTAAACGTATCGGAAGCCCATGATCGGAAAGACATAAATGATAAACTTAAAATATATATAAATATGGACGTTGGGACAGTTAAGTATTCTTTGCTATAGTGACACTATTTTATATACCGTTCATAGTCGTTTCGCTTTGCTCAGAGTTTTTTAGTAATATTATAACTTTTTCGATCGATTTCCTCCTGTCTTTAATACTTTAGTATATGATTAATTTTATTGTGTGCCTGCATCTTGTGCTACGAGCAGTATAATGTCGCAAACAGTTTGAGTTTGAGCAGTTATATAAGTAAGTTGGATCCATTTTATCCAACTCGTCCGATAAGAGGGGGTGGCGGGTCAGTCAAGGATATGAAAAAATGACAATATTTTATATGTTCTTCCTCATACTCCTTTCGCTCTTACCAGTATTGTTATGATTATGTCCGAATCACCAATTCGAATATGTTTAAGGGTACCATACAAACGAAAAAAATTAATGACAATTAAAATTACTTTGTTATTCCACTAATAACATTAATTCTCGCTACACGTGTTTCTACCTCCTATCAGGTAATGTGTAGCGGAGATTAATGTAATTAATGGTAAAACAAAGTAGTTTATTGTAAAATGTTCGAATATGGAGCTCTACAACGTTAAAGTCGAAACCTATAATAAATTAGAAATAAATTTGCTCGTTTCTTGATTTCTAATAGAACTTTCGCTACTGTTCGAGTTCATAAAAATAAATTAATAGATACGTCGATTTTTTTGGATTATTTTTATGCACTATATTATTGATCGTGGGAGAATGTTCGATGCAGAACTAGGATCGACATAAATGGAGACGTTTAATGTTAACTTCTTCGTCTTAATAGAAGGAATAGGGTGACTTTTTAAATTTATTTTATTACAATGTAATAAATGAACTTTTATCTACCATTAAAAAAAGTTACAATAGTAATACTCGAATTAGAATTTTGAGTGCGAATAAATATAAAATTAATTTGTCACAAAAAGTATAAACATTGATATATTGTACATAATTTACAAAAAATATCATAAAACAGTACGTACATGCGTATTTTTAACCATACATATAATACAAATATAAGAATCAGGCCAAGGCTCAGGTGCTCCAAGATCCAAACACACAAAAATAATATGAAAAAAAAAAAACAAAAATATATATGCGTATAATTCATCAAGTTCAATACACACAAAAAAACGCACATTGAACTTACAACATATTTTCAGAAATTTCGGGAAGTCAGAAAAGAAAGAAAAAAATAAAAAATGTTGAGAGTTACGCCTTAGCGTCGGATTTATGGATCATAGTAACAAAAACACTTCCTCAGAGATCTTTTAAAACCATTATTTAAGACTGTCTCTAAATATATATCCGAGACTGCATCATAGTTACTACCAAATCGATGCAATCTGGGTACAGGAGAGAAGATGGTGGTTTAAATATATATAAGATCAAAGAACTCTAACATTGTTGACCTGCACCATCTTTTTGCAATCTTTCCATACGCATAACTTATAAGAAACAAAACAAATAATAGTTTCACAAATTATACCGTAACAACGGTTGTCGACAGTTAGTCATTAAATCAATTATCGGAACACCTCAATCAGTTACATGAGGAACGGTAGTCGCATTCAGTAGCTGTGCTTGATAGGTAGTCGCGAGTCAATAATGAGGTGGTCGTGCATGGACTAATTAAAAGCTGCGCCGCCACTGCCCGACTTCCTGTCTAGTAACGAGACCTGGATTTTAATGACAGTGGTGGCGCTTCGTCAGCGGAAGAGGTCGAGTATGGCTCACCACTTGTTTTCAAACTGTCTTGTTTAGCCCCATAAATCTCCATTTGTACAACGAGATACTTCCGCCATGTCGGAACAAGATTACTTTTATTTTATTTTTACGACTGTTTTCTGACGTAAAAACTTTTGAAATAAACATCTTCGAGTTAAATGTAGCTTTGGTATGTAGAAATATTTTCCCCTCCGTAATTCAATCGTTACTTATATATTTTTTGTATTATTTAGTTTGATGATAGTTTTTTATCTAAAAATTAATTATGTCGTCGTTGCTGGGCCTCGTAGTCGAGGATCCCCTCGCCATTCCAACGTCAATTCAGTTGGAAAGCGAAGCTGTGCCGTGGAGATTTCGTTTTTTTTTCAACCTGTTTAAGTGAGTGAGTTTTTGCACACCAGCAAGCTCACTGGCCACATCGGTGTACTGGATCCGATGGCACACCTGAAGTGAGGCGATCGGAGCACACCATGTTTTCCCCCCATTTTTTTAAAGAATAGATGTGATCGAAGTCATGGTTATCCTTATACCCCCAAACACTAGGCGGAAAAAAATGCCTGTGGCATTCGAGGGGAGTAGCACAGCGCGGGGTTCGAACCGATGACTTTCCGCACGAAAGTCTAGTGCGTTACCGTGCGGACATGCACCTTAATTAAAATTCATTATGTACGTATATATCAATCTATTGTTAACAAATGTGTAATATTTACATGAAAAGAAACTCTGAGAAGTTTGGGCATGTATAATGAATGAATGAAGAAATACTCACATGATATAGCGCAAACGTGAAGGGTAGGCATGGTAGATGAAGACCAATGGATACATAATTGAATCAAGTAAATTATATTTTGGAAGAAGGAAACGTAAAATCAGATAAATCGCAAGAGTTGTATGAGAAATTATATAGTGGTAAAAAAGACGAAGGATGTGTTTCGAAATGGGAATGTCTGGTGCTCTGTCCTCTCTGTCTTCCCCGACAAGGAAATGCTGAGTACATATGTGAAAATAAAAATAAAATTCTGAAGAAAGATGTACTTAAAGAAATTAAATATTAGATTTGAAGTTGTATTAAATTTTCTGTGTGTTCTGTACAATTTGACGGGCTAATTGCCAATGGACAATCTATTCTAATCAGTAATTATCGAAGAAGTCTCAAGTGAAAACCAGAGTAGAATCTTTTTTAAAAGAGAATATACTAAGGGGAATAGATCCCACAACCCCCGAGCTGGAATCCTAGCGTTTTATCAAGTTGACATTATAAAGATGTTCACCAACATTCACGTAATTTATAAATGAAAAGAATACCGTTCTTTAGTACATTTTATGTAAGTTCAATTATAAACTTTAAAATAGTCTAAATTCAATAATCCAAAGTTGTTTCCTTTTTACTAATCATCCTTTGTATATTTCTGAATTACGTGATTGTTGCTCAATCCCATTGTTATATCCACTCCTCAATTGTTTCATTCGGTATTGTCTTTCCCTTAAACAATTTCAATTATATAAAATAATGTTTTGTAAATACAATAATATGCCTAACTAACAGATGAATTTTGCATATTTTTGTCGATCTCGGAATATTTAAGTTCTATAGTGTAAATAAATTAAAAACACTTGTTTGTTTATAAAATTTGATAAAACCAATAGTAATTAATACTCTTTTGGCCCTATGGATCGCCAACTCAATAACCAACACCAACAATCGACTCTTGAGATTAAATTCTGATATTTTCTTCACACTGCGCATACATTTTGTTTGCTGTTTTTTTAGGACTGGTAATATACAAAATATTATAATGTTATTATAATATAGGTGGTTCTTGGGAAAATTTTCCCCCTTTTAGTATTTTTACGAAGAATGTTATTAGTAATCTTATTAAGAATAATATGGGATTTGATTATCTCCCGATTATAATTTTGAGATAAAATTTAACTTTATACTTAGACATAATTTGTTTTTTTTACGGTGCATACTCGTACTCGTATTTTGTTTAAAGTATTTCAAGTTTTTTCTATTTTACTTCAGGAAATTTCATATATGTATAAAATAACTTTGTAAGTTTGGTAAAATAACAACTTTTGCTATATACTTTTCGACTTTACGCAAAGAAAATTTATCATTTACTCAGTCATTTTTTTTACAGATAGTAAACACCGAATAAATGACAATAATCGAAGTCATTATAAATTTCATTTTGAAAGACTATTTTAAAGTTGAATATCAAAATTTAAATAATTTCATTTGAAAATGATAAGGAAAATCTACAGTTTAAAAATATTTGTCAATTGATCGACTCTAGTTGTACGTACAAACCATAACGCCGGTTCCCGATCAGGGTAGGCAGAGAAGACAAAACGCTATACTTTATTATCGCGACACACATCTTTCGCCTCCTCTACATCCATACACTTTTTCATGTAACTCCTATGATATTTTTGACTTATAACATTTAATTTTTTTTCAAAATTAACATTAACTTAAATCATATATACTGTATTCAATCTTCCTTGGTTACGCCTTCCACTCACGTGTAATCTGTATAATTGTTTTGTTAATATATGTTAGTTGTATTTGAACAAAAATATATAGAATACAAAATTATACGAATATGCAGTTATATTATATAAATGTTGAGAAACGTCAAGAAATATTAATTAAATTTCCAAAAGCGCTGGTTACAAAAATGGGTCATAACTATTATCCTTTCTATGGAAGAAAGGAAGAACGTTTTGTTTTCTAACTTAGTTTGGCGTCCTAGATATCCATCTACCTCTACCATTCTGAAGTAATTAAAATCGCTTCCTGTGGGTGAGAATGGTTAAAGGTTTTGTAAAATATTTAGTTATTGTCAGGTGCAGGCCAAATGCTTTATGTAAAAATATCGGTATGCAGTAGCCTTTTTATTCGTGGATCTCTTCTATTCAAACAGTTGGAAATCTTTTTGACTGTTTTTATAATTGGAGGCAGTTGTTCTGACAATTTTTTTGGGCATGAATCCACCTTTGCAAGTTTTTTAAATAGCTGTCATTCCGCTTACTACACAGTTATAAACCTGAATAATTTTCTCGTCGTATAATATACAACCTGTCTGAGTGATTGTTAAGTGGCAATCTCTTTCAACCAACAACATATGTGTTTAAAGGTAGTTTTAAGTGAAAACCAAATTGCAGACTTTTAAATAAAATCGGGTAACAACGGGAATCGAACATGCAACCGGGTTAGAAGACAGGCTTCTTACCAAAAAGGCCATGAACGGAGAATACGTCGCAAAGTAAAAAATCTCCGTTATATGAAATCGTTGGGGAAAGCACATGATTTTTGGCGAAAGTTTTTAGTTATTATTATTTAAATGTGTATATTCAAATTTATATTATCAATATTATTATAAAAGTTATTCTCTTAATATTTTTTTGAGAAATTAAAAAGCTCGTAAGAAAGTAGGTTTAACTTTTTAAGTTTAACCTACTTTCGGTAAGCTTTGATTTTGAATAAATAAAAATTTAATAGAATTTTTTCAATATTTGAGGATATTTTATTTCAATTTACAGATAATCTTAATAACTCGGAGAAACTAAATTTTATTTGGCGTTTTGTACGACAATATAGATAATATTATTATCTTGACAACGTTTTTCTCTTATTTCCTTCGTTTTCAATAACAGATTGATGGAATACTATTTTGTATGAGAGAGTAAAAAGACTACATCGAATATATGCCGTGTTTTCTAAAATTTCTTGTTTTTCCTATAAATATCTTCGATAAATAAGTTACGCCTTACATTTCTTTCCGAATAATTTACTCGACATTCTATGTTCAGGGAAAAAAACTTTTGGTATTTTTTATACATCACAAACAAAGTAATTTTACATGGAAATAGGATATCTCCTCTTGACTTCATAGCTCAGGGATCAGCAACACTTGTTTGAATTTTAGTTTACTTACATACTTAAGAAACTATTGTTGGATTAAAAGAAAGTTTAAAATTTTCATTTTAGTATTCAAGTGCCATGTGTGTTGTGAAGTTTTTTTTTTATCGTAAAGTGATTATTAAAAATGTGTGTAATATATACGAGTTTTTGTTCTTGGATATTACATAAATGTAATTTATTGCATGATACTTTGACGAATCAACCTTTGTGGCCTAGTTGGTAAGACGCCTGACTTCCAAATCTAAGGTTGCGGGCGCGATTGCCGTTGGAACGCATATTTTTGTAAACATGATTCTAGCCTTGTTTTCTATTCAGATATATTTTTGGTTGTATGGAATAGATTGTCACATGGCAATAAGCTCGCCAGGTGGTATTATATACAATGAAAGTGTAATATACTACAATTATTTAAAATTAACATTTGTATTTAATATATTATTTATAGTAAAGGCATTAAATTGTGGAGGTTTAAAGACATTGTAGTTTGTTTTATCAAACACTGTTTATTCCACTTTTTGTAACGGTATAACCCCACCGGTTTCAAAGCTTTCACTTCATCATCAGGGGAGCACAAACACCATTTATTAATTCAATACAATAACCATTCAGTATTCTTCGTAGCTTGTCTCTTATCACACGGTCGTGTGCTTTTTCTAAGTCCATAAATTCACAATACACCTTTTTTATTTTTTATCGTTCGAGTGAATTTTTCCACAAGCATACGCAAAGAGATAATCTGATCCACGCTTTCTCTTCCACTCAAATAGACACTCTGGGCATCTAACACTTTTTGTCTTTCTTCTCACTCCTGAGAATTTTTTTCCTTGCAGTTTACTTACTACACTCAGTTAACTAATGACTCTGTAACTTCTCCACTCCATTGTTGCACCCGTACCTTTATATAACGGAACTATCACAGCACTCCTCCAGCCTTTCGGTGTGCAGTAAGATTCCCAAAATTTATTGAAAAACAGCCCCTCGATCATTCACTCTCCTCCGACAACTTTTATTTTTGTGCTCTTTCCATTACAACTTGACGTTTTGACATTCGCACTTCCAATTTCAGTCAACATTTTCCAAACGCTTGTTATTCTCAACTTGACCAGATTCACCATTATTTCTACTACTATCGCTGTTTTCGTACAGTTCTTCAAAATAGTCCTTCCATCTTGCACAAGTCATTCCTGATAAAACCCTTCATCATTGATTCTATTCATACCACTCTTTTAATGTTTTCCTTGAAAAATATATGAATTTCACTGTATTGTATTATATAATACTTTTGTTGTATACAATACAACCAACAAACCAAACGTGTTAAACAAATACTTAATTGAAATGGTTTAAAACAAAACTGGGTACCTAGTGGAATCGAACCTTCGAGCTAGAAGACAGTCATCTTATCAACTAGGCCACGGAGGTCGGTCGAATAAATATGTTAACAAATTGATAATTTTTATTAGTCTTTCAAAATAGTATATTACTTATAAGTATAAATGTATTCTTTACTACTTGTAAACGTACTTTTTGCAACTATATGTTTTAGTTATTTGTGGCTAGTATTTTTAAATTCTAATAAAATGCTTTCTCAAAAAACTTTTTGTTTACAAATACACAAAAGGCAGCTGATAAACGCCACTTAATGTAGTCAGTAAAAATGAGTTATGAAAGTATGATAAAATTAGGATAATCAATTATGAATCACCACCCACCAGATCATTTATGTAGCGGAAATACAGACTTACTCGTAGATGTGTACAATTTTTTAGGTTATTTCAACCTTATAATACCGTTCATGTGTGAATTTACTGTCCAAAACTCCTTAAATATTTATTAGTACAATTCCACATATTTAAATTCATTTAATTCTCGTCAATTTAAATTCACAAATCGTCATATTTATAGAATGTAATGCTTAATTAACTAATAATTATAAAACCGTAGAAGGACAAATTCGATGGGGCTCGTTTAGAATAAGGCGCAAGGTAGTTTTTAAGCCGTCGCCTCCAGGATGCGATATGAACATAACATTTTGTTAAAAATGTTTTCGACCCCTGAAATGTCACACGGAGATCTCGTATTCGTGTGTATTTTATGTCATTTAGACAAAAACAACTTGAGTGACAGGTGTTTTACGTGTTTTTCTCTGTAAACAAATAAATAAAACTGATGTATTGGAATACGGGTATATCACGTTTCACGTTAGGTATAAAATATTTTCTAGTCCTTTTTACTGGATATCTCCATAAATATCGCTAGACTTGTCCCAAATAATTCCACAGGGTAACATTGTCATAAGTTTATTATTAAAGCAACATTTTTTATTAAGTTTTAAATTATCTTGCTAAACTGTAAACAACATCAAAAAAATCACCATCAAACATTAAAATACCAATTTCGGATAATTTTCCATATGTCAAATCTAATATGGTATGTAAATGGGAACATCATTGAACTCTTGAAAAACAAAGTCAAAGGATCGTTATGTGCTGAAATTCAACACGTAATTCATTACTTCTAAACATTGGTTCCGCCAGAAAAAGATTTTAAAGAGATTTATATCCTATATCTCAAGAGTTCGAAAATTCCATTGTTCCATCGCTTCGCATTTGGCGAGAATCAAAGTATTTGATAATCCTATGTGTGGGTGTGATCTGAAGGAGTAAACACTCGATCATATATTTTTAATGTTTCAATAACTCCTCGAGCAACTTGTGCAATCTCCTTGTTAACATTACTTATTGTTACCCCTTCAATATTACATATTTTCGTTCCATAATAATATAAATGTTTTAGCCGTTTTTTTCTAAATTAATTTCCGATTACCATATTGACATTTAAATTTAACAAAAATTGAGAAACCTGCATTCGTGAAATTTATCACACAAATGGCACAAAGTACTCTCAGCAGGGTGAATTCCCTGAAAGTATTCGATCTTTAATGTTACTGTAACCCTTCAATAGAGTAATATTAATATATTCAAGATTATTCTTGTATACGAGTATAGTATGTCTGTCTGCATTACTCTTCCGATATGTGTGTACACTATCAATTAGTTGTAAATGCCATGTTACTTTCAAGATAATATAATAATTACGAATATTTTTCGATTGAAAAGTATTTTTTATTTTATTGTTGAAATTTCAATGATATACGAGTACAATATAAAAACATGAACCCATAATATTCCAATAACACGTGTCTACAACCTACATATTGAAAACATAAATTGTTTTACACATTTATCGTATTGAAATTATATTGTGTTACACTTACGTTGTATACAGAACAATCTAACTTAGTTCCATGCAGCAATCTTTTTCAACCAATCAGAGAGATGAGGCCTGAAGGGAAAACCAGACTGATACCGTTGTTTAAAAAATGGGTACAAGTGGATATCGAATCTATGACCTCTGTATTGGTAGATAGGTGTTTTTACCAACTTGGTTACGGAGGTCATCATATTTATAAAACAATTCTTAGATATATTTTGTTATTTAATCACGTTATTTATTAATTTATTCTTATATGTACATGGTTATGCATAATAAATACAACTGGTGGGTTCATTGGTATACAACAATTTCTTCCACCCAACGAGCTTTTCTTAGATAGATTTGTGGTAAGTTTTTTGAATCTGTCAGATTTTTTTCGAGATCACTAAAATGTAGCTCTTATTTAAACATTTCAAAGACAACATTAAAAATTCTCATTAATGTATGTATATATAATATTTTAATTTGTGTATTTTATAGTTTTTTCTGTGTTATCCTAGATAATATAGTATTTTTTTATTATAAAACTCCAAATCATACAAAAAATAAAATAATTTAATAGTTTGTCGCAGTTTGCTGTACCTTAAGCTATTTTTAAAGGCTTTGTGAGTTAGATTGCTGTAAAAATAGTTTAAAGGAGTAATACTCATAAAGACGGGAAAGAAGAAATTTTCAGTCAATTATGAATAAGTGATTTTAACGAGCTAAAACGTGAAAAACTTGTTAGGATTCCTCTTGTTGCTTTTTATTAATTTCCTTATGTATATAGAAAATTACCTCAGACCGTTTTACATTAAATAGAGAGGATATTATCACGTTAATGGTTGAACCAGTTTGTGGATTGGAAAACATTCACAAGTTCATACCGGATATGTGGAGAGAATTTCGCATTTTCCATTCATAATTATTTATCCAGGGGGGATCGATGACATAATGTCATAAAAATTTATAGTATTACCTACAAGTATGTTATATATATTTAATTGAAGGAAAACACATTGAAACCTGCATACAAGTAATTATCCGATGAGTTTAACACTTCTTTTTCATATAATTATCTTCCTAATATTGTTATTGTGAAATGTTGTATGGTTTAAGGTATGACTTAATAGGATCATTAAATAGTACTTAGTAAAATACGACGAAATGAGATATTAAGTTGATACCACCCTAGAATCCACCGAGAATCAAACCTACAATGTCTAACAATTATCTCTTATTTTCGGTCATTCCGTCAATTCTGAGGATCGTGTTGATCATGGTAATCAATCATCTGGCCACTCCATCGGATGGATGTTTGGCCTCTGCTTCTTTAGCAATTCATACTTTTCACCCCGCGCTGTGTGTCTAAAGTGTCGTGAGATTCTTCTTACACACAGCACAGAGATACGTGTCTCAACCCCGAGCTCTTCAACAATCGATCGACCAACTTATGATATGTTTTTTTAAATAAACATTTGTTTAAAAATAAATATTTGCACTTAATACATATCACTAAAATCATATAATAACGTCACGCCATGTTCCTTTGGGGTTGGCAGAGGTGACAGATCACCACTCAATTCAATCCAAATACACAGTCTTTCTGTCATCCCCAACCAGATATCTAGTCAAGCGTGCTCTTCTCTTTTACATACTTTTCAACCTTCCCTCAACGAATTTTTTTCCAAATATCTTCTTTCATGGGTCTACCAATTTTTCACTTTTCATTAATGTCAAACAAATCGTTGGAAAGACGCTTGACTTCCACTCGGGATCAATTCCCGATAGTATAAAAAAAAGGAAAAAATCTTCGACGCAGGTCGCAAGAATTCGTTAGATTTCGTCTGTGTTTGAAAAGAAAGGATATTTTCCGTTTTATGGTACTTTGTAGGTAGGTATTCGACTATTTCTCTCAAACACACTGCATAATTCTATTGAAAACATTTCATTCAAAAAAACAAAATAGATTATTAATTATTTATGAGTCTTAAGTTATTTATAAATATATACATAACGTACTGACACAATATAATTAACAACAATTTATAATATATATTATAGTACATACATTTTTGGAACCCTATTTAATTTCTCGTTAATTACAATTCTCTTTTGTTTTATAAATGTTACACTTTAATAAAATGAAACTACTTTCAATCCTTTCACCATTTCATAATAGTAGATTTTGATAAAAAAATAATGTTGCTTTAAAAAAATGTGCCTTCACGTATGAATCGGCCGAGAAATTCGAGCTATCGCACATCGCGGGAACCTGGATGAGGTCGGTTCTCACACATATAACCACCTTACTATTATTGAGTTTCTACTATAGTTTGGTAATTCACTAACTTAAAGAACATTTTTTAGGTTGCAGTGGTTAATGGGGAAATGTATTCAGCTTGTATGGATTTTCAAAAATTCAAACAAGTCGGTTGTTTATATTTTTTAACGAATTTAAAAATGCTCAAATACTAAACATTGTACAAAGTAAAACGATTCTTATATCGTAGGAATAAAGATTGGAGCTGGATAATCCCGAATAAAACGAGAAAATAGTTTTAATTTAGTTTTATAAAAAATAAATATTTGACGTGTTTTTGTTTGGCATTCAATTTTTTTTATTCTTTTTCGTTTTGTTTTCTTCTTACAGTAATTATTTCAGTTAGCTAGTTTTTTTAAATTTTAATATTCGTAGTAATAATTTTAATTTGCTGTTATATTTTGTATTTAAAAAAACGCAGTGCAAAAACTTTTTGGTTTTTAATAACTCCTGTCATATAACGTCGATCATTTACACCTCCTGGAATTGCTTATTCATGATTTCAATGAGGTTCCTTAAAATAATCGTAATTATTTCTCTCTCCGTTCAACCATAAAAAAATTGTTCCCCTCTTTTCTGGGTATCATTAATCTAAGCAGATTCCACAATAAAATATCTAGCTTACCAAAATAATTGTTTAAATTTAAAGGAAACAATTTTTTCGAGCATTTTTTACTCCCTGTAACTCGTTAGACAGAATACAATTATAAATAACAGCTCTGATTTTGTTATAAAATAGGTAATCCACCCAAACGAGGTTGATTTGTGCCACCAAATTAAAGTCATTATGCAATTATATGAGTTTATATAATAAAACCAATTTAAAAAAATGACAATTCTAGATAATTCAAAGTTTCAACTGACTAAGCTTCAAAAATGTAACAATCGATCTTTAAATTACTTATCAAACAAATAAAGGGATTCGGTGGAACGTAATTGTAGATTATCGGAGCAAATCTTTTACTGAAATAAATATTTCACAAAAAAATTAACCTATTTCCATGAGATCGTATTGTATTATGTTTACTGTATTCGTCGTCATCATTACTGGATCTCGTAGTCGAGGATCCCCTCGCCATTCCAACGTCAATTCAAGTGGAAAGCAAACCTGTGTCGTAGAGTTTTTCTTTCTTTCTTGTTTTCTCTTGAATGAACAAAGTCATACGTATTCTTATACACCCGAATACTAGGCGGAACAATGCCTGTGTCATTTAAGATGAGTACCACAGCGCGGAATTCGAACCAGCGACCTTCCGCATGGAAGTCCAGTGCGTTACCGTGCGGCCATACATATATTTTGTTTAACACTTTCTTGTATACTGTAAAACGTGGCGGGTTTATTGTCCTACTTACCAGAAATATGTTGCAGATGTCGTAAATAAAAACCATTTAAAAAATCGGATACCAACGGGAATCAAACTTAACTCCTGGGCTGAAAGACAGTCGCATGCGTGCATGCATGTCTTACCAACTAAGCCACATGAGTTGTCTGTAGACTTTTGGATAACGAGAGTATTGGATAACTGTATATCTTTTGAATAACGAATTTTGGATAACGAGAATAAAAATATATCATCAGCCTTACTAAATAAGATCTTTCGGCTATCGAACCATTGGAGAAAGCACTTAATTTGCATTTTTTTACTACATTGTTGATGTACTAAAAACCTTTTTTTTGGTTACAATCGGATTTTTTTTAAAGTTAATAAGAGTTAGGCATCAAACATTAAGTCTCGAGTTACTCTGAAGTAATATTTAGTACTGCTTTGATCTTAAAATTCCTATATTTGTATGTTCATGGTATACCTCACCCTATATTTTTCATCGGGAACACATGTATGTCATGAAACGTCTCCATCCACCCCGACACTCCATGTTCGCCAATGTCAGACAGAGACTGCGAATCCCCCTATCGTAACATCTGTGTTGCATACGATTTGTCGAGCTTGTTCCTTGTGGACAATAAAACAGCGCAGCTTTTAGCCAGCTACTAGGCGGATTAGCAATATGTGTTCCAACATCACACCTTTATTGTTATAGTTATAAGCTGCTGCTAAACGCAATAAGCCCGCCAGGTTGTGCTGTACACAACGAAAGTGTAATATAATATGTTATATAACAACGTCCGTTTGCTAAGCAAGAAAGTTCTAATCGTCAGACCGCAGTGCCGATATTATTCATTGTTTACAGCTGTGTGAGATGGCGGTTGATGGCGGCGAAATGCATACGTAATGGTGATGGAACAAAATGTTTCTGGGCTATCGATACCCGCCGTGGCTGGTTGCCTTTAGTACAGCCGTGTTGAACAAAGACTTGCTCTTTTTTTCTTCAGCCCGTCCTTCGCATTCCTCCACGCTAACCGCTGTTATTATTCGCGTTCTCGGAATAATGTTGCCGTTTCTTAGAATCGACACTTGCTCTTTTAACCGTATTATGGTTTCTTTGACCGGTGAATTACTCATGTTGTGTTTTCCTTCCTTGGTGTTTGTTTGCTTTATACAATCACTTTTATTGAATTTGTTTTTATGCAATGCTGTTTAATTGAAGAAAAATTGTGGATTAAATTAAAATCGTTTTTTTTTATTTATCACATTAAATAATATGATTTTTACCAATTTAGTATAACGATTATTTTATTATATTGCAGTTTCATTTTATACAGTACAATCTGAATCTGATCCTTAATTTATCCATCGAGATATCAATATCGGCAAATTCATTCAACAATGTCATTCCGTGTGCGAGTGGTGATACTCAGTTCTTAATACATCGTAAATATCGTACCGAAATAAATCTTTATTCACGATATCATAAATAATTGTCAGGTATATTTAATGAAAGTCTGTAAATCCCCAAGGGTTTCACTATTTGTGTATGTATTGTATTGCACATTCGTTGTATACAGTACAACCTGGCGGGCTTATTGCCATCTGGCAATCTCTTCCAACTAGAAATATGTTAAAGAGACATTAAGTGACAACCGACTGGAATCCTTTTTAAAAAAATCTGGGTTCCAGCGGGGTTTAAATCCGCAACCTCCGGGCTGGGAGACATACAATATGTACAGACAGGTGCGTAAATCTCTTTAAACTTTAAGGAGCACACGCATTAAAAGTTTTGTGGGGTAGAACCATTAGTAAAATACGTATAACCTGGAAAAAAAGTGTCGCAGAAATCTCTTTTGGACTCGCTCAACTATCAGGAAGTTCTTGAATCTACATGGTTGAGGCGCACTCCAATCTACTGTAAACCAGTGAATTATATAGATATCTCATAACGGCGACATCACTAAGTTGTATCACATCTTTAAAATTGCAAGTAGTTTTTTGACGATATCAATATTCTTGTCCTCCGTATACTTCACAGGAAGTATTAATGCAAACATACTCGTACATACCATCACGCCGTTTCACTGTAAGGGTAGGCAGAGAAGTTATAGTAGCAGACTTTTCTATCTTAACACACACAATTCTTCCTCTTCTGCACTCTACATCTTATACAACCCCTATGATTTTTATGTCTTTTTACATTTTCATCGTTCAAAATATACTTAACTTCATCCAACCATGCTTTTTTGCTCTTCCACTCACATTGGAACTATATATTTGTTTTGTTAGTCTTTCTTCATTCATTCGTTGTTTTCTATATATGATACCTAAACCATTTCAGATTGCTCTTCTTCATCTTACTCAACACACCAGACTTAAGTTCACTTTCATTCCCAATCGTTTCATTCCGTATTCTCTCATACATTGTCCCCCCTTGTATTATTTTCAGTGCATGCATTTCTACAGCATTTATTTGACGGCTTTAATTATTTTTCCATGTCCACGTTTCACTCCCATACATCAATGTTGATACTAAAATACTTTTGTCTACTATCATCCTAGAAGATTTTGATATCGTTTGGTTCGAGTATATGTTGTAGTACCTCATTGATTTTGTTTCATATCGCTACATGTCTTTCGATATCTTTCATAAATCTTCCATCATTGAGAAAATACTACTCAAACATTAGAATACCTCAACTTGCTCCCATATTTTATTATCCACCCCATATATTGCGTATACCATATGTATGTTGCGAAATTTAAAGTCATGCTGATAGAAAATTGCGAGAGAAAGTATTAATGAAATAATTACATGCGATAGAATCATATCAATGAAATAATGTTTAATGATTTTTTTTAATATTGGAGAGGTTGGCTCATGACATTTGTTAAAAAACAAAGTGTTTAAAAATTAATAAAAATAATTTGAAATCTCATCTCAAAACTAAGTGAATGCTTTTCAAAAAAATAAATATTAGCATTAAACATTGATTCGACTCAAAAACAATTCACGACTAAAATGCCGACACCACCCTGATTTTTTTATCCCATTTCGAAGTAACCATCTAAACGTCGGCCGTATTCGAAAATTTTAAGTGCCCCTGCTTGGACTCTCGGTTCGTTATTTTATTAATCTGACTGCACAGGAATGGCGCCATAAAATAAAACCAAACGACCCTGAACTGCAACGCTTCCCTTGGTTGTTCTTAGGCCTTTCCGTGCCGTTGAGTGATATTCATTACACTGGAAAATGACCCCTGTCAAATGATATAGTTGGAACCTTTTGGTGTAAAATTGATTGAAAAGAAATTTTGTGGGTGCTTACTTGACTAACATACAGTGAAATATTATTATTAACGTTTTAATGTGATTGTTATTCAAAAGATATTTGTTGACTAAGGTTTTTGATCTGTAAATATTGTTTTTGTTCAATAGTAAAAACATTTAAATGTACTTTGTGCCAAAGTTTAAAGTGCATATGTCCATTCTGCTATATTTTTAGCTAACTTTATCTTAATCTGTTATAGCTGTAGCGTTTCTTTATCTTATCTTATACGGGTATGATGGTTAAATCCAATCTGTCGAGTCAACTAAAAAGTTTACATCGTATCGTCTATTTAATTATCTTGTCTAATGCGAGTATGATGATTATAGCGTATCTCTGTCGAGTCAACAAAAAAGTTTACATCGTTTCGTCTATTTAATTATTTTGTATAATTCGAGTGTGATGGTTATAGAGTATCTTTATCGAATTAACTAAAAAGTTTACATCGTGTCGTCTATTTAATTATCTTGTCTAATATGAGTATGATGGTTATAGCGTATCTCTGTCGAGTCAACAAAAAGTTTACATATTTTCGTCTATTTAATTATTTTGTATAATGCGAGTATGACGGTTATAGAGTATCTTTGTCGAATTAACTAAAAAGTTTACATCGTGTCGTCTATTTAATTATCTTGTCTAATGCGAGTATGATGGTTATAGCGTATCTCTGTCGCGTCAACTAAAAAGTTGACAACGTATCGTTGCCTTGTATTCAACTGATTATGATAATAGCTTTTCTTTATCCAAAATTTTAAAATTTGTCGTTGAATGTTATTTTAATATTATATATTGGATGTACAAATAAGTCACCGCCGTTTGACAAAAGTTGGCGCCACCAGTAAGTTATGGTTAAAATTGTCAGATGTAAAATGTCATTATCGTAAGGTTGGACATCTGTCAACAACATGACCTTGAAATATTAGTGAATTTTTATCAGTATAACATATTTTTTTGTGTTCGAAAATGTCAAGTTTTGAGCCGAATAAGCGTCATTTGCGGGAACTTTTGATTTACTTCTTCAATTTGAAGAACTTGCACTTACATTGATGAGATTGAGTCGAGCACTCGAGGAAAAGCGCGCCCACTGCTACTCCAGACACGACAAAATTATTCTCCTGCATGATAATGCTCGTCCACATGTTGCGGCGCCGGTCAAAACCTTTTTGGAAACAATCAATTGGGAAGTTTTACCCCACCCGCTGTATTCACCAGACATTGCTCCTTCTGATTTTCACTTGTTTCGATCGATGACGCATGACCTGTCTGAGCAGCACTTCACATCATATGAAGATACCAAAAATTGGGTCGATTCGTGGATAGCCTCAAAAGATGAAGCATTCTTCCGACGCTGTATCCGTATGCTGCCAAAAAGATGGGAAAAGGTAGTGGCAAGCGATGGGCAATACTTCGAATAAAACATGAGGTTCCGTTCTTTCACAATAAATGCCCAATTTTTGATAAAAAACGGCGGAAACTTATTTGTACACCTAATATTTTCAACCAATGTCTATAGCGAATCTTTTTTTAAATTTCTGCAACATGTTAACTCGTATATTTATAATGGTTTACCGTCATCTTTGTAATTAATTGTTTATTGGTAATTTATATTCACTCTTCCAAGCTTTGGTTTGATTCCCGAATTAGAGCGATCTTGAAGTGATTAAATAGCGTTATATGAATTTTCCTTTTATGACTATTACCATAGCTGTAGTATTATGACTTCGATCAGAATGAATGTGTAATGAAGACCTTTGTGTACACTGATTCATTAATAATATTTTCCATTCGTGAATTTCACTTGGACCATTTAGTGAATAAAATCACTCCAGTGTTTTTAATAATGTTTTTATGCGTAGTCTATAGGCATATTTATCTGACTAGTAAACTACAACTAGTTTAAATGTGTTGCGTTGCGGTACAATTCATCCAACACATTTTTGAGGGCAGCACGTTTTTGCAGCAACTATTAACGATATTCATATTTTTTTCAATGACGCGACCTACTAGCTAGGAATTTTCCAGCTTGAACTTAAGAACTTTTAAGCACCACGTAATATAAGAAGATGTCATAGTTAGAATGAATATTTATGAAGCCTACAGCAATGTTCATTATGTTTTAGGGTATCTTTATACCAACACTTGAAACTACCAACGCTTGAAAATCTTCAGTGTATGAATTTACAAAAAAAAAACAACTTTTTATAAATGTTAATTACTTAGCCTCCTATAACATCCCTAGGAGGGGGTGGGGTAAAATAAATAAGAGTACATTTCTTCGTTTTCATAATTAAGAGAAAATGGGGAATACTTTGTGTTTTCAATTACGTTCAAATTAAAATTCTGTGTTCTGTCGATTTTTTACGGGATAATTATTTCAGCATTTTACGTTGAATAAGCTCGAATTGAAAAAAAAATTGCTTTTATTTTTAGACTTTATTCCATGTTTTTTTCAACCCTCCTCCGCAAGGGTCGTTAACATGTTTTATTGGTCTTTTCATAATTAATGCTATTTGATTTCTCTTATTTGGTTTTTGAAGCAATATCAAAAGCTCGATTGGTGAAAATGTTTTTTAAAGGTTTATTTTTTTAGCATTTTAATTATATAATATATTTTACTGCGTATATATCTACATTTTACAAAATTTCTTCGGCAAAGAGAGTTCGAAATTCCTTTATTGGATATCTTGAGAATAATTTATTTCGATTTTGCTATAATTAAGGCATTATATTTTATCTTTATGAAATAAATTTGTGTTATAGTTCATCTTATGATGTCCATTTTTTGTCCATGTATTTTGGAAACAACATTATGATTTGCTCACTAACTAGAAGTGTGCACTTGAAAATCTTTTGATTCTTTTAGACAAGTCTTATTGGATCTATTCTACTCCAACCATGTCAACAGCACCAGATCTATATCCTGTCAAAAAAAGTGATTATTTTCTGCAGGTCTCCTTCCGAGCAGCTAACGGGGCACCGCGTGTAAAACATTAGGTGCGACATTGATTGAATGTCGCAACACTTGCTAAGTGGTGGGTCGGCACCAATGCTTTATCTAAGGATATTATCTTTTGATCTAGCCTCCTGGGTGCGTAGACAATTAATATATCTCCATGTGTCCCATAGTAGGTGGTGTACCACCGGCAGGTTCTCCAATAACTGTAACCATGTCCTTAAGTTTTCTACGAGTAACTCCTATTGGATCAACTATCATCCAGAGTTATTTTTTGATTGTTATAATCTCATAAATAAATTTAAAAAATAAAGTGTTTATATGGTGATATTGTATTACTAAATACCGCCAAACGAGTAACTTATTTATTTATTTTCTACCGAATATTGTCTTTTTTTCTTCTTTGAGCTCAATTTTTCTTTGAGATCAACAAAATAAATACATATTGTAAACGTAAGCGAAAGGCGTATCAGAAGAATACCAAGGAAATTATAGATGGATCAAGTGAATGACATTTTGGGTGAAGGGGAGACGTAGAGAGTCAGAGATCGCAGGAGCTGTATGAGGTGTATGATTGTGGAAGAGGTGAAATATGTGTGTCGAGATAAGAAAGTTTGGCGATCTGTCCTTTCTGCCTACCACGATAAGACAATTTTGTAATAGTATATTTATACGATTATGTACGCATTTTTGCTTATATGTACATGATTGAATTTTGTTTTTTTCGACATTTCAAATAAACAAAAAAGTTTTGTGTGTTATCCTTTTGCTAATGTACGAGTACATCAAATTTTTGTTTCAGCAACTTTTCTTGATAAAATCCTTCAAAAAAGGTTTTTTTACTTATACACATGGATGAAGTAGGAATTTCAAAATTTGGATTGTTTCCTCTTAAAGTCTTTCCTCAGTAACATTTTCACATACAATAATTTCGTCCTTTCCGCATTTATAGTTTTAACCCCTCATTTAATTTACAATTTGCAGAGAGCATTATCATTTTCTATATTAATAAACCGGATTGTTTTAGTCCCTCGCTTCTAATTTAAGTTAGGTCATGGAGGGTTAATTCATTCTTTAACGAAACGTTGACAAGGTCACAGTTCCACTCAAATCGACTGTTTTCATTTTCAACCTCACGTTACAATATAAGGGATCGTCAACCGGTGGCCTTGGAAACTGATTTAGGGGAAAAGATTTCATAAATTGCTCGCGAGATTTTTTCAAATTGTTTGACTTATTCTTTACACATTCGTTTCGTGAGAATTGATTTTCAAAATAATATTGATTAACATCTTAAATTCAATATACATTTTTCAGCCCGAGGGTTTTGGTTCGATTCCCGATAGCACCCAAAAGAGATTGCTCTAGTTTGATTTCACTTATACACCTTTGAATATTTTTCTGTTTATTTGACATAAGTAACCACATGGCAGTAAGCTCTCCTGACTATATTTTTAACGACAGAAGTGTAAAACAATATACTATGGATATGTTTGACAATTTGTGTTATACAGAATAAAATTATATCTTGGACATAAAAAAGTATTATTTGGGCAAATTGTGCAAGGAATTTTGTCAAAAATAAGCTCTCATAGATTGTAATACAAATTGACCACTTGCAATATTCATTCTATGTGATCTTTTTCTTTTCATTTGTGTATTTATAAACTATGCTTTTGCAAAATTTATAATACGAGTAGGACAAATAAACCAGCTATTAAAAAATGTCTTATCTTGAAAATATATTTTGATTTATTTGAATAATTCATTGTACAATACTATATATAACATGACGGATTTATTGCCAAATGGCAATACCTTCCATTCAAGCAGAAAAATTGTGTGTTTATAGAAAGATTTACATAAAAGCTTTAAAAAAGGATTATACAATGATAAAAGAAATAATTGTAACATAAAAATAATGAAATAAAAGAATCAAAGACAGAATTGTAACGTAAAAATAAGACAAGAAACATTTGATGATTTATTAAGCAGGACAGGAAACACACACATCACAAATGAAACGAAGGCAAATATAATGTTTTTTAGTCGCCGTTTGAAACAATGATGAAGCCAATGATGAAGCGAGCCTTATAGTTGCCAGCTGGTTTCAGAGTCTATACAAATATTTTGTTTGTTGGGTTAGGTTTACTTTTTTCTCGGCATATAAATAAGGAATGCTCTGTAATTTTAAAAATATGTGACAAAAACAGTAAGAAGTGGAAAAAATTGGTTTGTGGACCTCAGGTTTGCTCAAGGTTATGTGCGCGATATATTGACGTTCGTGTTTCTAACTAACTAACCGTGATTTGGTCGCGATTTATCTTAACGATTTCTGGAACTGTTTTGAATCTCGGAAACGCCGTCTGCCAGCTATAAATTGTTGCCAGACCTTAAACATGAACTTACCGGAGTTGCTTAACTTGGGCGAAAGATATATAAACTAAGATAGTAGCGCCCTAATTAAAAAAGATTTATGCTTTGAAAAATTTGAAAATTCTAGATTGTATAAGGTAAAAACAAAGAAAAACAATCACTGCGTATTATTCGTATATTTTAAAACATTCTTGGTGTTTTGGGTATAATGTCAGCAATATGTTTATATATAAATCATTTATGAGAATGTCTGGGAAAGTTCTGGGAAGGATGGGGGAACCAGGACACCTTATTGCTCTGACACAGAATCTGTACTTGAGTAATTCCACCTATGCAAGGGTAGATGAGAAACAATCGCACAGTTTCAAATCTTTAGGGAACTACGATCAGCTATGGTCATCACGATTAAGAAGATAATAATGTATTAGCAACGAAATAAAACGACGTTTAGATGCTGGTGTTGTTATATTTCTGCCGAGTTTTTCGTTTCTTTTGAAAGAGACTTGATAACTGCGCGATATTGAATGTTTAACATTTCCGAATATAACGAAACAACACATCTTCTATTTGGTCGTGGCCGGTGTGGTATCTGTCCATACACGCTCTAATTTGTTCAACCCGGAAACTTTTGGACCTTATTGTTATGTTTGGAATTTGATGTATCGTAACAAAATAATATACACGTGTGTGCTGTGTATTTAGTGACACCAATACATATTTTTTACGAATGCTTCAGTCAATCATTATCTTCCGATAAAGACATTAGGGCGCAGTCATAGAACAAGATGCGACATGATGACTTTGATTCCAACCCAACCTGATCACATATAATTTGGCTGGAGAAACATACAGTTTCTTGCACTAAGAATTTATAGCTTATTCCTGAGCGAAAACGGTGATTTTTATATTGTCGCACCTTCAATTGAAAAAAAATGTTACGATGAGACATTGAATGCTTGGGAAGCATTTGAAATGTCAGTGCACAGAGGTTGCTATGGATAACTTGAACGAACTTGGTGAGTAACTCCAATGTCCTCATTAGAGCTAAAACTCAAAGGCAGTTTATTAAACTCACTTATATTAAAGTTCATAAGGTGTTATATTTTGGTTACGAAAAGTATGGTACCCTGTACCTTAGTACCTTATTAAGTGGAAGATCGAGGGTTAAATAGGTGTCGTAAGTTGAAGATGTCGTGTCTTCGCAACACTAGTAATTATAGTAGAGTGATGGTAAACTGATTCATCTGATTAAAAACCGAGACGTTTTCGCTCTAAGGTGTCCAACGTTAATGGGGCTTGCCATGACACTAAAAGAAGAAATTTTATTTGTATTCTTATTTAACATAGTTCATCTCATGTTTTCCAATACTGTGATTTTTCAGAGTTCAACTAGATTTTTTAAGTTGTCATGCCTTGTTCAAATACATGTTATTGTACCTTTGTGTAAAAGTCATTATTTGAACATTTTCTTCTTCTGTATTTGCCCCTCACATGCAGTGTGTCTTCCTAAACTATGTCAAAGCGTCTGGTGTTAGGTTGTGTAGATCTTGCACGCCTTCAGAAAATGCATACAGTGGGCAACTATCATATACTCGTATATACGATGTGGTCCATGATCTGGATCTCCCCGCACTCACAGATATGCTGGTCCTCACCTGTGCATGTTAATGCAATGCGGCTCACTTCGTGTCTGATCCTATTCAAAGCACACTATTTGAACTTGCAAAAGACGTATACGGAATACGTGATCAATTTTGAACATGTTTTAGTGAAAGTAATATAACTCTTAATACTCATTTTAAGCGTTTAAAGGTCCTACCCCATGTAATATTTTCGTTGAAAACATTTTGGGTTATGTTTCATCAGTAAAAAGATATTTTACTTTGCTAAAATTTCTCTTTGGGGGACGTGCGCGCCGACAATTTGTGAATGTTGAATAGGGAAAAAAAATCAATCTAAAAAGGTCTCATACGACCTCTGGGACCTTATTGAATTTTCGGCTTTGCCGCACCCTTTTCATACGTGATTTTACTGTGATGCGAATGTTAAAAGTGGGTAGTTTAGTTTATTTAACTCTCATTTCTCACGGTTTACTGAAGGTGAAATTTAATGTGGTTAAAATTTGTTTTCTTCTCCCATTACTTTTCTTCGTTTCACGTGTTACCCTAACCGACCGCAACCGACGAAATGTCCCGACATTTGTTTGTCACAATTTTTAGTGAACTTTTTTTGGTAAACAAAAGTTGATTTTGGTGAATAATGATTGTTGTTCTCTATTCGAGTCAATAGAATGAAAAATCCATCGTCTAGTAAATTGAAACGTTTTGAAGTCGGTATTTTATACTCGGATAATTTAAATAAAAAAAAAAAATTGTGTAATGTACCTGAAGATTATTTACTATTTGTATTCATGACCCGATCTTTTAACACGCGCCACTGATTGACCTTGTTGAACAAATTTAAAGATATCTCCTACATCTCAGTGAATAAATTGAGGATTGAGCCCCTTAATAAACTTTAAAGACATAACTGAGCCTCTTCACACGAAAGCATGAGTGATGATTGCTTCTATTCTTATTCATTTTAGACTTTTATTTATTTAAAATTTCCTTATATTACATTTTTTTAATGAAGTTTGGTGAAACCTGTATCAAATCTAAAAGGAAACAAATAATTTAAAATAAAAGAGAGAGTAAACGAATTTACTTTATCTTTTTCAAGATTCACAGCAAGTGTTTAATAATAATCAACCATTATTAATGTTATCTTGAATAAATCCTTTCGTTTATTTTTTATATCAAATGTTTGGAAAAAATGTAAATATCAAATCAAGATACAAATGACGCAATTAAAAGAAACATCTTTGACATAGAAGATTTTACACTAATAAAAATATGTATTAAACAGAGAAATGCATTTTTTTTCGTATTTCCTAAAAAATCTGTATTCTATTGATATTTTTGAGCACCAAATACTATTTTATTAAACAAAAAGTAAAATAGTGAATTGAAGTTACCTTAATGCTGTCTTTTACTTTTTTAAATAAGTATTTTTCATCCGTTCGGTGATAAAAATGGTACATTTTTTTATCCATAATTATTTTCAGGATGAAGTTACGTTTAATTAAGTAAATAGTGAATGAAAGAGCTAATGACATTTAATTAGATAATTTTAATGTTAACATAGTAAAATTTATAGCAATGCCATTAAAATTAACCCTGGGGAACCTTCGTAAAAACTCAGTAGGGCGTCACAGCCTTTTTAGTTTTTTTTTCTCATTTTAAAGCTGTTTTCTTAAATGTTTAAATAAAAGTAATGGCAGTGCTAGCGGGCAAATGTACGAGCGGTGCGGGTGTTACACGATAAAGCTTTTGCCCACACTGACGCAGGTGTAAAAAGAGCATAAAACTTTTGTAGGCGTTTCATTCACTTTATGTTACAGCGCGGCTTTAAGACATCGACTTATATTTATTTTCTCTTCTTTTGTTAGAAAGTGAAACGTTGATGTCTAAGAAGAGCGATAAATAATATAAAATAAACAACCAGACATGTGTTTATTTATGTATTATTGTATTGAATATGTCACGACCTGCGTGACATCGTTGGGCTTATAAGCTTTGTAGGCAGAGAAAACTTTTGGTTACCACTGTTCTTTGTTTTTTTATTATACACTGTATAACATTTACAATTGACATATTTTACTTTAAAAGGCGAACCGTCGAGTACAAGTACATAATAATGCGAAAAAAACAATAAATTGTGGATATGGAGAACCACTTCATTTGACGTTCTTCGTGGCCTAGTAGGTAAGGCGCTTGATTTCGACCAAGAGGCTTCAGATTTGATTTCCGATAGAAAAGGGTCCCAGCCTTGTAATATGGTACGTCAAATACACGTGAGGTAGTGTTGCGAACGTCGATGTCGTTGCTGAACCGTGTAGTCGAGGATTCTCTCGCCATTTCAGCGCCAATTCAGTTGGAAAGAGAATCTGTGCCGTGGAGTTTTTTTATGTGAGTGAGCCGTTCGACTCCGGGAAACTTATCAGCCAAACCGCTGTACTGGACCCGATAGTGAGACAATCGGAACATACTGGCATGTTTTTTTTTAAGAATAGATATGAACGAATTTATAGGTATCCTTATATGTCCGAATAGAGCTGGAAAATTCCGAGGTGCATGACTGCAGTGTTGTAAACACCTGCAATGAGGGACTGCGAGTCCCGTGTCGTCTTCAGTGGTTCTTAGCCTGAAGACTCGATTCGGGCTTAATCTTCCTCGTCCGCCGTTCACGCATTCAATATGTCCGCATTACCAATTCGGATATGTTGAAGGGTACTTTATACGACAGAAGAAGAATTTCACTACGCAAGGCCTGTGACGAAATCGTCTTATTCCTTAATCACAAATATAATATATTTTTCATGTGTACTAAAACACTCCACTGAAAAATTCGTACTCTGCATTCAATTCCTTACACATACTTGAACTCCAAACTATTATATACATGGTTCAACCACACCGTAATCTCAACAACCAAATCAATTTATGATACACGTGTTTTTTTTTCGTTTTTGGCATAAGTATTTGTCTTTTAACACCCACAAACAAAGTGCATAAAAAATAAATTATGATATGACCGGATTCCAAATTCTGTACTCCTTTTTATCTTGAAAGTGGCACTTATTTCCATTCACCTAGAAAACTGTCTGGATTATTGCTTTCAAGAGGCGAGGTTTTGTTTATTGACATTTTCTGAATAGCTTGAGTACTCAGTAAGAAAAAAAACGGCTTGAGTAGTCAGTAAGAAATGGCTTAGATTGCTCCTAGCCATATAAACAGAGCCGAAAAAAAACTATATTTATTTCTAAAGCGTTGGTCAATAGTTGAAGTTACTCGTAAGATTTTTCTATTATCACGTATTACGCCAATCACGGTTGGATAAATATACTATTTCAACAAGAGGAATTGGAGATTATTTCCATGAAAAGTTTTAGTTGAACGTCTAGAAACAGAAATACTGGAATTTTCTGCGAAGGTTGAATATTGACTTTTCCCATTTATTTCGGGTTAGCTGTTCTGCTCCTGAGGCGTGATGTCTTTCGATCTTGGGCTTTCGGGTGCTCCAAATTTAGACCCCTGAGTCGCTTTTCACTGTTGACAGTCACGTGCAGAGTGGCCTCCTACGATTGTCCATCTTCGGCGTAGACCTGACTTACTAATATATTAATGTATGTTTTTTTTCTTGTATTGCTTTATTTTGGCTATCAACAAACAAGATTATTATATTAACAAATGTTTTATTGCCTGCAGTATTTGTTTTTATAAATAACGTAAATCTAGCCAATATCAATTTGAATTCTAAAAAGCGAACGCAAGTTTCAAACAAAATATAAAATGTTACGTATGTGGAAAGCAGAATATGATCGAGAGAACCTTTTAAGTATAGAGTCTTCGAATATATATCGTACGATTTTCTACAGCCGTAACTCTGGACATAATAAGGGATGTAGTATAATTTATGACTTACAAAGATGTGATCCGGTAAATTTACCGGTTTAAGAATTCTACGTTATTGTATGTACAACAAGTACACGTCTATCTATTCTACAAGGTAGTAAGGCAAATTCTTGTGATGTGTTGCCATTTGCAGCACTGGATTCCCACTGTAGAGACGATAACCAGGCGGGGTGTTAAGTCGTTCTGGCAAAAAAAATGTGGACATGCAGTATAAAGGTTGGTTAATAGAACGCTGTACATATGTATAGATTATTGCAGTTTACGGTGATGTACGGAAGATGACATTAATATTTATGTGGACATGCAGTATAAAGGTTGGTTAATAGAACGCTGTAAATATGTATAGATTATTGCGGTTTACGGTGATGTACGGAAGATGACATTAATGTTTATGTGGACATGCAGTATAAAGGTTGGTTAATAGAACGCTGTAAATATGTATAGATTATTGCGGTTTACGGTGATGTACGGAAGATGACATTAATGTTTATGTGGACATGCAGTATAAAGGTTGGTTAATAGAACGCTGTACATAGGTATAGATTATTGCGGTTTACGGTGATGTACGGAAGATGACATTAATGTTTATGTGGACATGCAGTATAAAGGTTCGTTAATAGAACGCTGTACATATGTATAGATTATTGCGGTTTACGGTGATGTACGGAAGATGACATTAATGTTTATGTGGACATGCAGTATAAAGGTTGGTTAATAGAACGCTGTAAATATGTATAGATTATTGCGGTTTACGGTGATGTACGGAAGATGACATTAATGTTTATGTGGACATGCAGTATAAAGGTTGGTTAATAGAACGCTGTACATATGTATAGATTATTGCGGTTTACGGTGATGCACGGAAGATGACATTAATGTTTATGTGGACATGCAGTATAAAGGTTGGTTAATAGAACGCTGGAAATATGTATAGATTATTGCGGTTTACGGTGATGTACGGAAGATGACATTAATGTTTATGTGGACATGTAGTATAAAGGTTGGTTAATAGAACGCTGTAAATATGTATAGATTATTGCGGTTTACGGTGATGTACGGAAGATGACATTAATGTTTATGTGGACATGCAGTATAAAGGTTGGTTAATAGAACGCTGTACATATGTATAGATTATTGCGGTTTACGGTGATGCACGGAAGATGACATTAATGTTTATGTGGACATGCAGTATAAAGGTTGTTTAATAGAACGCTGTACATATGTATAGATTATTGCGGTTTACGGTGATGTACGGAAGATGACATTAATGTTTATGTGGACATGCAGTATAAAGGTTGGTTAATAGAACACTGTACATATGTATAGATTATTGCGGTTTACGGTGATGTACGGAAGATGACATTAATGTTTATGTGGACATGCAGTATAAAGGTTGTTTAATAGAACGCTGTACATATGTATAGATTATTGCGGTTTACGGTGATGTACGGAAGATGACATTAATATTTATGTGGACATGCAGTATAAAGGTTGGTTAATAGAACGCTGTAAATATGTATAGATTATTGCGGTTTACGGTGATGTACGGAAGATGACATTAATGTTTATGTGGACATGCAGTATAAAGGTTGGTTAATAGAACGCTGTACATATGTATAGATTATTGCGGTTTACGGTGATGCACGGAAGATGACATTAATGTTTATGTGGACATGCAGTATAAAGGTTGGTTAATAGAACGTTGTAAATATGTATAGATTATTGCGGTTTACGGTGATGTACGGAAGATGACATTAATGTTTATGATGACATGCAGTATAAAGGTTGGTTAATAGAACGCTGTACATATGTATAGATTATTGCGGTTTACGGTGATGTACGGAAGATGACATTAATGTTTATGTGGACATGCAGTATAAAGGTTGGTTAATAGAACGCTGTAAATATGTATAGATTATTGCGGTTTACGGTGATGTACGGAAGATGACATTAATGTTTATGAGTACGTGAGGAAAAATGTCTGAAAGGTGTAAATCAGTAAGTGTATGAAATTTGTGAATCACATGGACGGAGTATGTGCATTGGAAGGTCGAAAATTATGGCAATATGATGTAAAAGTATTGTAATTTGTTTTTATCAAACACTGGTGAGTCTTGTTTGTGCTCCCTGATGATAAGGTGAAAGCCTTGAAACCGGTAGGGTTATACCGTTATAAAAAGTGGAATAAACAGGGTTTGATAAAAACAAATGACAATGTATTTAAACCTCCACAATGTTAATGCCTTAACTATAAATAATGAAGTAAAAGTAATAATGAAGTAACTTAACTATAAATAATGAAATAGAAAGGAAAAATGGAACGTTATAGCAAGTCGAGGGAATTTTGTGTCTTGGAAGTATACTCACATCGGATGGCCACGCGAAGCGCGATATTGAAAGAGGAGTAGCTGTAGGCAATATAGTGAATGGTGGGTTATGTGATACAAAATGTTTACGAATTTCAACAGAAGCAAAGTTGACTGTTCATAATCATATATTGCTTCCAACATTAGGATATGCAAGCGAAACTTGGACTTTGCAAAAAAGTGATGAAAGTAAAATAAATGCGGTAGAAATAGGGGCTTTGCGTATAGAAAATCAATGTATAACAGAAAAAAAATCGTGCATTCAGAAAGAATGCAGATTGAAAGAAGATGCGTTATTTAAGGGGAATAAACTAGTATTGAGATGGTTCGGCCACGCAGATATGAAATATTTACAAAAATAATCCCAAAAAGTAGTATCGAAGATGATACGTTAAGGAAGACGTTGGTAAATCAAATTCTAAAATGAACATGAGTGGAAAGTTTTTATAATAGGAGAGTATGCATGACGAGGTGTATGAACGTGACAAGCGTTAGATATGTGCCAGGATATAACGAAATATGTTCTCTTTGCCTACTCCATTAGGTTTAAATCATTGTGTTGATGATGATGGTGGGAAAATATGGTAAAAACTCGTATGACAAGATCCGATGTAATAGTAAAGTACGAGTACATACTGTTGAAAGAAACGACTAATAAGTATTGTAAATAAAAATAACATTTTATTGTCAAATATATCAGCATTGTTTCGTACACATGATAACGCTTCTAGTGGGCAGAAGTTTGCAGCCATCTCCGTGTAAATACCCCCCTGAGACGGCGGTATTTGTGCGCGCCGGGGGTAACATACGTCATAACCAAAAGTTTTGGGTTTAAAATGCCGTGGGAGTGTTTTCAAAACACCGCAACAAATATCCACGTGCATTATCTTACGGTACGTTTAATCTCGTTACCTTCTTCGTATTATATTATGTAGAAAACCCGGGATGATGCGAGATTTGGAAAGATTTATTTTGTTTGTTTGCAAATGTTCCGGCAGACATGCTAACAACATTTTCCTTGCGATTTACTCATCTGTCAAAAATGAGGAGTCTTTCGATCTTAATGCGTTTTTCGTATCCGCTATATTAGCAGTTATGAACATGATATCTAATCGCTACTACTTATGATACGCAATTGGTTGGATTTAACTGCCCATTGATACGTTCCTTAAAAGGTAATCTAACTTTTATATACATAGTTGTTTGCAGTTATAATCCTTTAACTTTATTATATAATTTTGTTTATTTTTCAATTAAATTAACATAAAATATCTACGATTTACATTTCATTATACTTGATCAATATGTTTATTTCATTTGAGAACATTATTGAAATGTGTTAGTTTATTTAAGTATTTATTTACGATCGATTTCGTCCAGGTTTGGGATGGATTGGACATGTAGAACGAATGATAGACTAAAAGTATACAGTGCAAATGTGAGTTGAAGGCGTGGTATAGGAAAACCAAGGAAAATGTGGATGAATCATATTAGAAATGTAAGAACTTAAAAAAAATCAGATAAATCGTAGTTGTATGAGATGGTGTATGGATGTAGAAGTAAAATATGTGTGTCTAGATATCAAAATCTGGCGTTCTGCCCTCTCTCTGCCTATCCCACCTGGGAAACGGTGGGATGCTATGTATGTGTACGTATAATTTCGTCCATTAATATTTTTTACAAAATACTCGTACAAACAACATTCAGAGTGCGAGGGCGAGTGAATACACAAATTCAAGATTTTACAGAAAAGATGTAAATATGAAAACGCTAACATGATCCATACAATATATTATTATGCCAATAGATGATAAATTACAGGATATATCAAAAGAGAAAATAACAATATTTTGACATAATACTTTAAAAAGTTCATATACTATAGTATATTATATGTAACTGTAAAGTGGCTTAACCAAAGATTTTCAAGAAGGTTAATTGTTTGTTTTACGAGTAGTGAAAAATATCGAGTTATGAAATTTCTTCAATAAATAAATTTTGTGTGCGAGTAATGATGGAATATATTATGTTAAAAGTTTTCACCGCCATTTAGTGTCAGCGAAATTCTTCAAAAACGTTATGATGATTTCTGACATTAAAAAGTGTTTTTAATATTCTTTAACGGTTCCATTAAATAGGTTCAGTAGCACAGAAGGTTCTACCCTGAAAATGTTCACTCATAAGCCATGTTTGTCTCGATTACCCAGTTCATCGTTAAATTAGTTAACGACATCCGTGAACTAGTTTGTACGACGTTTGTTTTCCCATCCGGGGGTTACGGGTTCGATTCCCATTGGAACCGAAAACGTTTAAAAAAGTTTCTTGTCTGGTTTTTAATTAAGGCCTCGTTTACATCTTTATGGTTGGTTGAAAGATATTGCTACCAAGAAATAAACCCGTCAGGCCACAAGTGTTATACAATTTATACCTCGAAGTTTACGGTATATAACCATCATCTTCTTATCCTTACACTCAACTTATATATGTTTTTTTTGGGTATTTTTAATCTTTCAATAATGATGGGTTCGAATCCCGAGTAATAGTACTCTTTAGGAGAGTATGTTCTCCAAATGGGGCTATATAAATTCTATGACGTTTTGGTAAAGAGGTACATGTCATCAATTACTTATTTGTCAGTTTGAAGTTTTGCAACACTTGTATTCCTGAAATACAGACCTCAGGTAAATTTTAAAGGTAAACTTTGAATACATAAATAATTTATGTATTCAAAGTTTACCTTTAAAATTTACCTGAGGTCTGTATTTCAGGAATACAAGTGTAGCAAAACTTCAAACTGACAAATAAGTAATTGATGACTTGTACCTCTTTACCAAAACGCCATAGAATTGTCCTTTTATTATTTTTATCACAAACTCCAAACCAGGGATTTAGTGATGCCCTATTTTTTGCCATATGCTACACAAAGGCAAATAAACGCTTAGTGAATTTTGGTTTTTGAATTAAAATCAGAAAAATATATCTTCGCTTTCTGTGTTAAATGCATCTGATAACTTGTATTAAATCCATCAATCTTCTTAAAAATGATAGGCGAAGTGTGTAGACTGTCGCACAATTTCTCATTTCCCTGGTTATATTTTGAAAGGGTCTTCCAGAACCTTAATAAATTTTCTCCGTCTACCCTATCATGGTGATTGATTCAAGACACTTATTAATTTTCATGTCATTTTAGTATCATTAATTTTACTATTAGAAGCTCTCCAGTATTTGATTACATCTTCTAAAATTAAATTCATTTCATTTTTAAATATTTTTTCAAGTAATATTCCAACCCATGATAGTGAGCTGAAATATAATGGATTAACGTGGAGTGTTATGGACTTTCATTAACAGATGTCGTAAAACTATTATTACCCATATGTTATATGTAAGACGTGCGAATATACGGTACACTGGGGATCGACATATAACATTGGCAAAACTTAGAACAAAATCACACACACTTAACGAAGCTATTTGATTTAGGTTATCAAATACATATTATTTAATGAAAATGAAATTCCTTTTTTTTATTCTTTTTTACAGGATTAAAAATATGAGAAAAATAGAGATAGGCCGAGAGATCAGATTTCTGATTCTTTTTATCTTAAATTGTGCATTTTGCTACTGTTGCAGCAAAGCAATTTGCTCATGAGCACTGTAGAAGTTTTAAGGCTATCAATTTTTTTCAGAATTAAATTAATTTGATTATACTATGTAGGTATTCTTAAAATTCTGGTACCTTTTTTACTATTTGAATGGATTCGTTTCGTAAATCGTATACAGGTTTAACCCAATGGGAGAAGAAAAAATACATATAGGTTTAAAAATAATAATAATAATTACTGATGCATTCCTGTAAAGTGGCTCAGCTATAGATATAAAGCAGCTATAGATATGAGCTCAATAATCCATTTATTCACTGAGACATGGATGATATCAATATTGGAAAATTAGGTCATTCCGTGTGCGAGTGGTAACTCTCTACGTAATTCAATTTTAATCCACGATGGCGTAAATAATTATCATGTATCTATGTTAAATATAAGTTTGTCAATCAACAAGGGGTATGCTTTTTTCTGTTAGTAATTTGTATCTGTACAACCAGGTGCGTATTTTAACGCTTAAGGAATAATAGCCAAGTGTATCCATACGGGATAGAACCATAGGTAAAATCCATATTATGACTGAGTCCAAAAAAGATTTCTGCGGAATTAGGAATTCGCAGAAATCTTTTTTGGACTCAGTCAACTATGAGTGAGTTTTGGATTGAGCCACACACCTCACCTTACCTTTCTTTTTGTGTACATTCCTTATTTTATTCAACATTCACATTTTTAACGCATTTATTTACTATAGTTTGCATCGCTCTTTCGCGGCATCTAGGCTACGCTCGTACATATATCTTAAAGATGGGAGTTAAATAACATTCTGAGTAGACAGCTTTAAAATATTTAGAAATATATGTATGTAAAGAGAGAACAGTACATATTGTAATTAGATATCTTTATACTTTAAACCATTTTGAAAATTAGATTTTTTGGTGCTATATTTATTAAGAAATTAGTGCGAAGATTGCTAAATGTGAATTCGTTTCTTAATTCTCTGGCAGTTTCTATACAAAAATATTAATCATAGAAACGTTTAATTTTATCCAGCACTACATCATACGAGAAAGTTAATTAAATTATTCACGAGTTGTGTTTGTTTTCAGTTTCTATATTCATATTGTTAACTGAAGACATATCTATGGAAGGAATTAAGTTTATCTCGAAATTCAGTTTACTAGAAAGTCGACAATGCCATCACGAGTAAATACACTGGGATAATCTTTTTTGTCGCAGTTTCGTAATACAATATTTATGTAATATTACGATCGTTTTGTTTTTATATTGATAAAAAGTTGCTCAAAAGAGCTAGTAAATTAATCTTTTTGAAAAAAATGTCTTGAAGTAAACTTAAATTTTTACGGGGTAGGCAGAAAAGTCAGAGAGCTAGACTTTTCTTTCACAACACACATATTTCGCCTCTTCTATATCCATAAACGTTCTTTAAGTTAGCTATTTTATTGTATTAGACTTTCGTTGTATACAGTATAACCTGATAAGCTTACCGTCACGTGGCAGTCTTCTACAACAACCCAGAAAAGTGTTATAGAGGCCTCAAGAGAAAACCAATATGTAATCCTTTTTGTTGTAAAATAATAATCTTGCTTCCAACGGGAATCGAGCAAGCAACCCTCTGGCTGGAAAACATTTGTCTTATCAACTCAGGTCGTATGTTAAACCCCGGATATCAATTATAAATAATGAATTTCCTATCCACCAGACCATTAGTACTTTTATTGCTTTCCCCAATGTTTGGGTGTTTATCAAAATTATCACAGTCAAATAATGAGGCAGGACGATGAGTAATTAATAGTCAAATTATTAAATAAATTCTTATTAAAGAACATACATGTCGGTTAACTGTATATTAGACAGCTATGTGTATTAAAAAAAACTCACGTGCCTTATGAGAGCGACCAGATAGGCCTAGTCATATTACTGTAAAAATATTCGGACGGTTTCCGGAATGATGTCGGCAATAAATTGACTTTTTCCTCTGCAAAACGGATACGCTAGTGTGATCGATGTCTCAAACGAAACCCTTCAACACTACAAAGAATTCGTTTTCAACTGTATCACAGTCGAAGGGGATAAATTGACGTTTGATATTTTTTTTCTGTTGAACTCAGTTTATAACTTTTATTTTCTTAGTTTTTTCTCTTTTCTACTGCTAGATGTTTGTGTTTGATTAATTTGTCACTATTGACAGTTATGAAACTTGTAGTGTTTAGTTTGGGACTTCAGGGAAATACTAATGATAAATTGTGTATATGGTTGAAGGTTAGATGACTGACGATGTAAAAAAATATTTCGATGGTAGTAAATCTTAACGGTAGTATGTCAGCAAAATTATCCCAATATAACTAAACACTTCATACGATCTTGAGTTGAACAATTGTTTTCTCTCCAAAAAGCATTCTCCGATGAAGAGTTTTGAGTTGGTACCTGTGTTTTAATCCGGGGGGGTGCAGGTTTGATTCTCGTTAAACCCGATTTATAAAAAAGGATTCCATTACGGTTTTCATTTAAATGTCTTTTAACATATTTTTGAGTAGCTGGAAGAGATTGGCACATGGCAATAAGACCACTAAGTTGTACTGTATATAACCGAAGTGTTATTTATGACAAAAAATGGTAATACAATACATATTTAGGTTGTTCCAACATTATTTATTCACACTTTCACACCATGCCGTTTACTTGAACTTGCTGCAGGTATTTGTTATACCATCCACTCGTATGGAGTTAAGATATGAGGAGGACTTTTATTTCCAGCAAGATGATGTACCTCCGTACTACCATCATAGTTTGAGGGCCTATCTTGATGAAAATTTGCCGAACAGAGGGATCGGACGTAGATGTAGTATTATATACCCCCCGCGATTCCCATACCTCAAGCCAATACACTTTTAATGGGGACTCATCAAAGACAAAGTTTATGGCACAAAATTGGTAACAGTTAATAAATTGAGAGCAACAATTGAAAGAGAATGCGCCCAAATACAAAAACAAATTATTTATGATGTTAGCGATTCCACGTTACCAGCAGTGCATGGACCAAAACGATCATCAATTTGAACTCTTGTGATAACTTTTTGGGACACCTATATTCTTATAGTTCATTGCAAAATAATTTGCTAATTAATATAATATTATTTTTGACGTTAAATATTTATTTTCCGCTATTGCTCTAAAAGCGGTTCGCACTCTTATTGGCAGTTAATTGTGTTTTATGAGTAATTTTAAAAGATATTTCCATAAAGAATAGCGTTTTTAATAGCTGGCGTGAACGAATAGGTAATTGGCAACTTCCTAGTATCATCTGCGGTGCCCATAAATCTTGATTTGGGTACACGATCGGGGACAGTTTTTGCATTTAAACCTTTACTTTCAATTTTAGCTCAGATCTAAGTCTATTGAGTATTGTATTAACAATATATACATATATCGTATAACATATATAATTCTTTGAATATTGTATGAACATTATACAAACTAATACATAATTTTAATAGAAACCTAACTGGTTAACTTAACTTGTACAAAAAATTGTCGTCAAGTGCAAATTTTGTATTTTTTATACAACGTTCTCAACTGTCCCACCGCCCCCTCATATACTGTCGAAAATTTTCAGCGCTTCTCCAATCACGCAATTCCTATTCACTTTTTCAGTCCACCGTTCCTCCTGACTCTTTGAAAGAAAGAAGTGTATAAGTGTTAAATTTCTTCAAAGGCTCTGTATTTGAAGAACCAAGGAAAACTTGGCTAAACGTTAATTACTACGTTATGTTTGTTGTTTGCATTCGCCACTGTTTTATTAGTGAGTTAATAATACAGGTTTCAAAGAGCTCTGTGTTCTTCATTAGGTTGTTAGTAACTGAATTAAAATTTTAAAATATATATTTGTGTAGGCTAACTATCTAGGATATGGTCGTAATAGTTTTCAAATCATCTCAATCGTCAGAGACTGCATGATTGAAATCAATTTTGAAAAAAAAAAAAAACTTCAAATAATCCCGTATCAACTGATAGGTTTCTTCAAATAATATCCCAAAATAAATAGAACAATATTTTAATTAATTCGTCCTTATTACTCTTGTTTAAGCTTAATCAAATTAAATATAATTTTCCTTTTCTATTCATTTGTAGAAATATAATTTTTAAATTGAAAAGTCTGTATTGAAAAGCCGGTTCTTGAGTCATTAACCTGAAGTTGTTACATGCCTGAAACTTGGTCGAGAGAAAGCTCGGGAAGAAGCTGCAGTGTTGTTGCACTGCGTGTATTTATTATTTCAAGGAAAAACTTTTCTTTTTACCGGAATAATAAAGTTCATTTGTTCGTATGGTACCGTTTCAAATATTCAAATTGATGATTAGCATGGCCAGGAGAAGATTTTGTTTGCGAACGCATCCTATGGGTTACGAACCGAGGAAGTAGGCAAGTGACTTACAGTTTAAGATCCCACGGGCTGGAAATACTGACACACAGGCAACAACACTCGCACACGTTTATCCCCAGCGAGTATTTTTACAAGACGAACTCTTTTCACAGATTGGTACCCTTTTTTTGGGTACTACCGAGTAGTAACCAACTTATAGACTATACCATCGGTTCGCAAACTAAGGTCCACGGATCTCTGGGTACAGAGGGTCTGCGAACTCTTTAAAAATATGTCAATTTTATTTGAAAATGTCTTCTTCACGCACACAACAAACTCGATTGAGATTTTTTTTCTACTGGTTGCCTGCTCTTTAAAACTAAGCAATGTATTCAAGTAACTATTGGTTGGTGATCTATGCATCATCAGGAGAAAGTGAGTAATTATTTATTTTATTTTTTAAAATAAATTTACAAAGTGATAATTCACATGGTTAATTTATATTATTTGGGGGTTTGTAGCAATTTTGCCAGATGCCAAAGGGTCCGCAGGGAAAAGTTTTGGAATCGCTGGACTGTGCTATAGAGGTCGTTAATAATATTTTTTAAAAATTTATATAGTCATAAAATAAAGATGTAAAAATATATCATAGTCCCCGTGACAACTACGTGGCCAAATGGTAAAATGCTTTCTTACCGCAGCTATGGATTGGATTCCTTTTACTGATCTAAATTATCACAGTTAAATTTTTACAAATTTCAATTTTTTTTCGAACTTGAATGAAGTTTCAAATTAATAAAATTTGAATAGTTAACTTCAAATATTATACGTAAGCACACGAAAGCAATTAGTACGTTGGAACAAATAACAAATGTTGACGCGTTATTGATTGATTTGTCTATATCAACACGTTTCTAAAAAAAACATGTATGATTAAAACTGTCCATTGAAATACTCTGAAAACTCAGCGCAGTCAAAAAACATTTTTCGTAATAAAAACGTGTCATCAATCTATTGGTTAGGATTTTGTTGAAACACTCGATGTTGAATACATCCATTTTTCAAGTTCGCCAATAATTATATCCTATTGTACAGTAAATAAACTCTTGTTCTCTTCTCTGTTGTTGGAATCAAATAAAAAATCGATCAACCTTCTTCCTTTTCTTAGGGTCCATGTTGGGGAACAAAAGACCTTACGGTTCCGTTATATTTTCGCATTGTTATTGCGGAATTGACCGAAATAGCGATTGAGTGCCAGTGTGTTTTGATTCAAGGTTTATTCCATTGTTGTTTCTATAGCGGGATATTCTAAGAGATTCCTAACATTCCTCTCCAGTTCTGAGAGTCGGAATTTTGCTGTAATTATTTTTTTTATCGTTCGCCTTAACAAATGTACGGCAACATTCCTAACGCATTGATTACTGCATTTTTCTTCACATTTCAAATCGCCTCGGGAATACAATTTCTTTCAAGGTAGAAATTTTATTAAATAAGTTATTCTATTTATACATGAATGAAAAGACAATCTCTAACTGGCTTACATTTTCTTTTCTTTTTTTTTTAAATAACACTGCTCTACAATTTTTTACTTCTTGTTTCTTAAAAAAACCTAAAGTATTTTTACTTTATAGGTTTTGGAGCGCTGAATACAAACACAATAAAAATTCTCGATTGACTACGGTTTATAAGATAAATCGGACATTTCTGTTTTATATACTGTGTATTACCGTATTAGCCCGACTATAAGGCGAGGTTTTTATTTAAAAAGGCGACAAGTAAATATGAGGGTCGCCTTATATTCGAGTTTTATTTTTCATAATATTATAATGGTGCGGAAAATGTTTTTTTCTCCAAAATGCAGATAAAAAATAGGGGTCGCCTTATAATCAGGGTCACCTTATAGTCGGGCCCATACGATATTGTTGTTTGTTGTTGGCCTTTCCAGTTTACTGTCCATGCAGTGAGATTCTGGAATCAGTTACAAACCAATATAAGATTCGCTCCGTTCTCGGCATGCTTTAAGCGACTGAAAAAACACTTCATTTCTAGTCAGTAAAATAACGTGTTTCATTCCCGATTTTTGCTTTCCTCTCCACCATCCCTTCCTTTCCTTTTGATTGGTGATATCTCACTTTACAAGAAAAATAATGTTCGGGTGATTGTCCGTCTGTGTGGGGTTCGTGGGCGTATGTCTTTACTCACGTATGTGTTTATGAGTTCCGTGGGGATGTATGCTTATTTGAATGATTTATGCAACCATGTAACTTGCTTCATTTACTTTTGTCTGGTTGGTTGGAAGAGATTTCCGCCTGGCAATAAACTCGCCAGATTGTATTTGCAATAAAAGTGATAAATAAATATTATTGTCATAATACTAGAACAACCTCCGTAGCCTAGTGGTAACATTCTTGAATTCCACACGGGGATTTCGGGTTAGATTCCCGATGGTACCCAAAAAAAGGGTTCCAGTCTGGTAAAAGAGTTCGTCTGGGAACAATACCCATGCGCACCGAGTAGTAATGTTTCCAACAGGTTCAATGATGAACTGCAAGTTGTGTGCCTGTTTCATAGGTTCTAAACCCAAAGGTTCGCTTACTGGGGCTGAAGATAATATTATCTCCCGGCCACGCTCTTCAATATGTATGAAACTTTAATTCCGACATATTAAAGGGTACCACAATGAAAGAAAGATAACAAGCGTACCTTGTTTACATGTTTCGTCTCTTCACTTGTCGCATGTATGAAATGTCGGGTGAGTCTGTCTGCGAGGTCCAGCGGAAATCTGCTAACATTGAAGCTTTCAACCTGTCATTGTATCGCTGTTTCGTAGCGGAAATACGTTAATAAAGCTTTTCGTAGCGGAAATAGAATCACTCCCCGTGCTTGTCACTGAAAGCACCACGATTTTCAGGGAAGGTATTGATACGCGAGTACAGAAATGTGTGAAACGTTCAAATTTGCCGTTCCATTTAAAGTTACATGTGGTATAGGGCATACGATACAATATTTATAGGTGTTTACAATTATGTTTTCTTGTATAACACGAAAAAAAGAGCCATTCAATTAAAATTAATGCCATTTATGAATCAATGACATTCAAGTCAAACGTATTACAAATAGATCACGAAAATCGGATTATATCAGTTATGAATTTCATTTTTTTACTGAAATAACATAGTATTTGGTATATTAGATTAGATTAAATTCAAAGTGTCAACTAATTAAAAATTAGATGTTTTCTTCAAATATCACGTTATTATTTTACATAAACATCTTACCATATTTTTTACAAAATAATTTAAATAAATTACCACGCATTAAAAACAAATGTATTTTTTCAGTTATTGGAACGTGGGTTTTACAAAACATTTAAGATGAGAGTATGTATTATATTATAGGTTAAATGAATTTACATCAATTTTAAATCTTAAACAATGCTTTGTGCTCGTATAATGAAATGCCACGTTTGGCTGATTACAAACACTCAAATACAACATTTATAATTTTCGCCCAGCAATAGATTCTCTCTTAGAAATATTTTGTTTGAGTACCCAATTAAAAGATTATATTTGTTGCTTTATTTGGTAACATTGTGTAGGCGTTTCTTTGGTTGATAATAATATTTCTTGTTCTCAAAGAAACCGATGTTTGTTTCGATTAGTGTTTTATATTTTCGTTGTATAGAAGTATAATGTTTTGGGTTTATTGCTATGGCAATCTCTTGCAATCAAACTGAGATGTGTTTAAACAAGCTTTAAATGAAAACCAGATTGGAACCTTTTTTAAAAGTCTGGATACTGACGGAATCGAATCTCAATTTTTGGACTGGAACACAGACGTCTTACGAAGTAGGCTGAGGTCGTCTTGTTTATCTGCAGATCAAATAACATTTTTTAACCGTCATCATTTCAAACAGGAACTTTTTAAATATCTTTTTATATATTGGCCATTCAATATGAGCCTTGGATGGTCAAGTGAAGTTGTTCTTGCCGGGAAGAATTGAGTTTGCTTTGTTATTGTATTTGCTTTTTTTCTTTCTATTCTATAGCACTGCTTATGTACATGTTAAGTTTGTATTTTATTTGTTTATTTTGTAATCTTTTGTATAAAAAGGATCAGTTGACCGTTGATAGCGAAAAATCATATCAAAACTTCGCCTCTGTGGTATATTTTTAAACGTCCATTAATAAGTAGGTTTAAAATTATACCAATCAACAATCGCGATATATCGAAAGTAGGAAAAATGGCAATACACACTAGTATGTTACTGGTGCCCATCTTAACGTATGGAAGTGAAATTTGGGCTTGGCAGAATAAGGATAAAAGTAAGATGAATGCTGGGAATACGCATGCATTTAGAAAAAAAATGTTGAATGACAATGTATGAAAGAAAGCGAACTGACTAGATCAGAAATGAATGCTTGGACAAAAGGAATGTTTTAAGTAAAACGAAGAAAGGAACTTTAAGACCGTTTGAAAATATGGAGAGAGACATAAGTGCATAGAAGAAGTAAACCAAGGAAAACATGGTCTTAATTTTAAAATAAGGTAAAGTGAGAAGTATAAATAATGAAAGATTGTGCATGACGAGATGTATGCATAAGGAGGAGGTGCAAGTTGTGTTTGGATTGAAAAAAAAATGGCGATCTGTTTTCTCTGCCTTCCTCGGAGGGGGCACGTCGTGATGATATGTTTGTATGTTACAGTTGGTCCTCTGATACTCAGTGTTCGTTCATTTCTAAGCATATATTAATTTATAAAAATCACGCCTTAGTTGTACCAGCTGCTATTATGTTTTTATTATTATTATTTTATTTTCCACACTATATGGGTTTCTTCTTACATAATGTGGGTGGGATTTTGGGGTTTTGAGTTCTCCACCATAATATTTTCGTGAAAAGTTATATTACGTTTTTTTAAATAAATTTCTTCACCTACCATTTCATTTTCGTTCACAAGACACGAAACATTTAACCTTTGAAACTACAATTTGTCATTAGCATTTTCATAACCATTTGTATGTTAATTAACGCCTTCTTAAATGTTGTTATCAGTCAGTGTAGCGAGAAATAAGTCGAATATAATTATCGTGTTACAAAGTGTACCAACCTTTATTGTGTTCTCCTTCTTTTGTATAATCATATACATTTATTTAAAATTTTAATTTAATATTTAAAACAGTTTAGTTCGTGGGCGAGCTGTGACAGGATTGCATGATTTATGTGAGGTGTATGAAGTTATCAAATATATTATGTAGATATTTTACATTATATCAGATTATTTATGAGTCGGAATAAATTATGATTAATAAAATCTCGCCGGTTTTGTGATAAGATCGTTAAATTAATCATTTATTTTTATTACCAAGAAGTGATCGTTTTAAACGACATTTTCAACACCTGGCATTTACTAACTAAAAATAAATCCCGTGTTTCTGAATAATATTATTTTAACTTTTGACTTACGTTATTCAATAAGAGTGCTTATAAAATACTTAGAGTAAAACATTCGAGTTAGTTATTTAAGCCTACTAATTTATATTAATATTTTGAAGTTAAATATGTACTTAGATTTCATTTACGTATTAATGAATTTTTATAATAAGCGCGATTTTCGATCACGACTGCCAAAACATTGTAGGAGCATGTGTCAAATCAATTTTTTTCGCAAAATATATTCACATTGGAATATTAGTGATTTTTCAAACGTATTTGTTTAATGACTTCAAACTCGATAATTTCAAACAGGAATTTATAAAAAAAATCTATTCATTAACTTTTTGTTGTCTAGTTTATAATAAATGTACTTAAATTTTGACACTTATTGAAGCATTTTATCGAATTAATTTGTGGCAGTCTTTTTTTTAAATGGTAACAATGAAAAATCTTGAGTTTAAAAAACAACACTATTGCAACGGTTTCCAAACGTTTTCACTCGTTGACCCCTTTGGCATCTGGCTAACTTGCTACGGACCCCAATTTACGTAAATTGACTTTTTTAATCGAGTTTAAGAAATGAAACAGATATAAGAGTAGGAACGTCATCCCATCTCCCCTTCCTGTTGATGCATAGCTCGCTTGTTTGTTGGTAGGTACTTAAAAATAGCCAATTAAATGCATTGCTCAGTTTTAAGGGCTGGCCACCAGTTTAAAAATGTTTTCATTTGAGCTTGTTGCGTTCATGAGGAATACATTCCTAGTATAACTGTAGTAATTTATGACAGTTCGCGGGCATCCTGGAATACCGTCGCGAACCCGAGTTTGAGAATCACTGCTTTATTGCAATTTATACTTTTCTTCTCCGCTTATAAATATTAAACTTCATTTTTAATTAAGTGTTTTGTTTTCAGTTAACGTTCAAATATTATTTGTATTGATTTGAAACTTTGAACATTGCTTCATTAACAATTGGAACTTTCTCTGTACGCTAGTGATACTTCTGATGTCGTATAATGAGAATTTAATACTAAAGCTCAACATTCTATTCGGATGTAATGTTATCTGCTGAGAAACACAGTGTTGCATTTATATTGTCGGTTATATTCCATTGTGGAGACAATAGCGCATCAATGAAGAATTTATTGCTAGTAGAGATTGCTTTGTTCTTCACCAATCTCTTACCTAATAGGTCGGGATAAAATTGGTTTTCAAAGGATTTCTTTTTCCACAATCGAATATTTTTTTATTTCATCCGCTGTCCATCCGTGCTTTAATTAAAAAATAATAATATGTTATTTCTCAAACTCATTGTGATAATTTGATACGTATTTTTGCATTTATTCTAACTTGTTCAGTGTATTATGAATAGTCTATAATTTTCCTTAGTTTAGCCATGATGGAAATATTCTTCATCTTCTTCTTCCTCTTGGTCTAGGTCGTATGACCTGTTTGTGACGGCGGGCTGTCCTAGGATGATGACGTCCAGCTGTCCTTCCACCTTTTCGGCGGCCTTCCTGGTAATCTCCTCCTGCTAGGGTTTTCAGTCTTAGCGATTTTTGCCAGTCTTGTATCCTCCATGCGGTCCACATGATCCCTCAAGAAACGCCTTCTGCTTCTTCCCCACCTCACTATGTCTTCAACACCACAGACAGACCTTATCGTCTCATTTCTGATCCGATCTCTAAGAGTTCTGCCTGCGATGGAGCGTAGGGTTCTCATTTCAGCCACTCTTGAGAAGGTTTTTTATCCTGTTGGTATTGGCTCTCACTTCTATCCTATATGTCATGATGGGGCGGACGCATGCCTTATATATCCTGACCTTACTTTCGGTTAGCATGTGTTTGTTTCTCCATATAGTGTCCCGCAGGCAGCCAGCCAAAGCTGTCGCTTTATTAGTTTGTGCTCGTACTTCACTATATAGGTCACAGTTTTACTTTGTTTTGTTCCACTTAATTTTTTGCATATCACAATGCATTTCAGTACTTACTATTTCATCAGATGAGTTGACAAAAACTTAAATATTTATTAATTACATCATATTTATGTATGTTTATAGTTTTGTATTGGAATAGAGTAAAAGTGCCTGTACTATTTTTTGTTTATAGTACTAAGGGGAAATATAATGGTGAAGCGGAGAAGAGAATACATTTAATTGATTATTTATGGTAATTCTATTTTGTTTGTTTCTCTTATGTATTATATTTCAACGGTTTCTGGGGGATTTATTGTGTAATACGTGTATGTGTTTAATGAGTATTGTGTAATATGTGTTTGAAATAAACTTTCATTCTTCAATATATTTTTCGTCGTTTAAAAACAATTTAACATGTATTCGATCATAATCAATAAGTTGGAGGACGTTATAAAGTCGTTACGAAGATGTATATTTAAATTATTTAGGGCTGTAAGGTTTAATATTACAAGACGAGTAAAGCAAGAATGTATTAAATCACCCTGGTTGTTTAGGTTGATGTGTGATGGAACTATATTTAACCTGTATTCGAGCATAATTAATAAGTTGGATGACGTTATAAAGTCGTTATTAAGATGTATATTTCAAATATTTAGGGTCGTAAGGTTTAATATTACAAGACGAGTAAAGCAAGTATATATTAAATCACCCTGGTTGTTTAGGTTGATGTGTGATGGAATTATATTTAACCTGTATTCGAGCAAAATTAATAAGTTGGATGACGTTATAAAGTCGTTATTAAGATGTATATTTCAAATATTTACGGTCGTAAGGTTTAATATTACAAGACGAGTAAAGTAAGAATGTATTAAATCACCCTGGTTGTTTAGGTTGATGTGTGATGGAACTATATTTAACCTGTATTCGAGCATAATTAATAAGTTGGATGACGTTATAAAGTCGTTATTAAGATGTATATTTCAAATATTAGGGTTGTAAGGTTTAATATTACAAGACGAGTAAAGCCAGAATGTATTAAATCACCCTGGTTGTTTAGGTCGATGTGTGACAGAACTTTAGAGGCCACAATGGGTGGCATACGAATATCGAATAGAAATGTATGCATATTGCTGTATACTGATGACATTGTAGTGTTAGTGGAGAATGAAGATGAATTACAGAGTTTGATTAGTAAATTGTATGATATATAAGATATGAGTCGAGAAAAAGACCTGAGAACGAATGTTGCGGAATCCAAAGTAAAGTTGATATGCGGACGAGTAAATAAAGATTAGAACAAGTTAAATAATTGTGTTATTTGGGTAGTATTTTCTCAGATGATGCAAGAGTTACAAGGGATATTGAATGGCGTGTAGCGATGAGAAATAAAGTGAATGGGGTACTAAAACATGTATATTCAAAACGCACAGAATCAAATCTGCTAAGGTGATAGTTAACAATAGTACTTTAGTACCAACTTTGATGTACTCGTATGTGAGTGGAACATGGTCGTGTATAAATACATGTAGTGACCATATACTCGTATATCAGAATACGAAAAAAAAATCATTAGAAATTAACATGACTTTAAGGGTAATATATTAAGTATAGTGAAGAAGATCACTCTGAGAGGATTTGAGTATTGCAGAACAAATGAATAAATAAATACTAACAAAACAAATGAATAGTGCAAATGTGAGTTGAAGGCGTAGTAGAGGAAGACCAAGGGAATTATGGTTGGATTAAGTGAATGATATTTTGAAATAATTGATACTAGAAAGTCGGATAAATCGTAGGAGTCGTATGAGAAGGCGTATGGATGTAAATGAGATGAAAAATGTGTGTCGTGACGGGAAAGCTTTGACCTCTTCTCTGCCTACCCCGACAAGGAATTGGCGTAGTGGTATGTATGTATGAAAAATTTTAGGGTTATTTTCATTCTATATCTAATTATTATAGTCTTTAGCAGAAGTTAGCTCAACTAGAACGAATCAGCCAAATATGAACAAGTAAATTGATCATGTACTCGTATATTGTATGTTGTATTGAATTGCACTTTCGTTAGATAAAGTGCAACCTAGCGTTGTCTATCTTATTAATGCGTCTTCTTTGTGTATACAATATAATGCCGTCGTTACTTTAAAAAGCATGTGATTCAACAGAGTTTAAAAAAAATAAAATGTAGATTTATACTCGTAGCAAGTTCAATGATCAAAATATTTTCTGATTAATTTTTAAAATCGTTTTATAGCCATTCCAATTATCAAAAATATTCATTATATTGTATGTTTCATATAATCTTAATATTTGTTTAGCTTATCTTGTTGCTTATTCAAGTTTTTCAATTATATTTGTTCAATGTTTGTTATTTTAATGTCATTACATTTTATCGAATGACAGTGGCTGCTCGTAGTCAACTAAAGTTTTCCAATGACGGAGCGCAAACTTTGATGAATTTGAGATTCTATACGATTTGAACGCTGCAATCACGAATAAGGCTTAGATGTTAGATGTACCAGTGTAGTTGGAGAGGAATTCACCAACTTCAACGGCGTAGCTCTTCAAACTCAGAGCACCATATATTTCTAACTTTGAATTTGGCACCTAAAATACCCATACATATACTCGTATATATATAAGTTGAGATCAGCCGTACGAAATTTGTCCCCTAAGGCAACTAATCTCTATAATTGATGCTCTGGTCTTTGAACATTTCTGACTTTCGGATATAAATTTGTCATTTTTGCTCCACACCTTCGGTAAAATATGTATTTATTATAGTATAAAAATACACATTATCACGCAAAAATAATGAATTATTATGATTCTGTTATACGTGAAAATAGTTTTGTTAAATTATTATTTGCAACAAAATCAATACTTGGTTTTTGAAATCTTTATCAAATATATAACAAAATAATTAACTTTTTAGTTTTCATTACAAACTTCGTGACCTAGTTGATAGAAGTCTGTCTTCCAGCCTAGGCGCTAACGGTTCAATTCCCGTTGGTACCCAGATATTTTAAAAAGAGTTACTGACTTATTCTTACTGAAGGTTTGTTTAACACCTTTATTTATTTAACACTTCATTGCAAATACTCGTACAATTGGGAACTGGGAAGGCTAATAAACAATCTCTGTCTGAACGCAGCGCTAGTCCATGATCGAAAAGACGCTGAAAATGTTCACCTTTCTGATTGGTCGGATGAAATTGCCACTTGGCAATGAATTCACCAGGTTGTACTGTATACAACGACATTCTTATACAATAAATGATTGAATCACCATATACCATTCAAGTTTATTTTTATTTAACGAGTATGTAAGAAGAATAGAATATATAGTAAAGGCTTTAATTTCGTGTTGTAATCCATACTATATATTAAATAACAAATTAATCAAGATATGTTATATAATCAAAAAAACGTTCTCATGTATCAAATTGACATTATTTAATAAAAAAATCGTATGTTGTGATATTACAACTCATGGGATGGAATTTGGATTCCTGGGAGTAAATTTTTTTTTAATAGTGTCAGTCTGGTATTCACTTGAGGACTCTTACACATTTTTTCTGGTTAGTTTATAGAATTTGCCAGTTGTGATGTATACAATGAAAAAGTTATACAATACAATAATACATTAAATATAAATTATACGATGAAGACACAATATTTTTTTTAATAATTTAAAATGTTTATATTTATTAACGCCTTCTGAGCATTTGAGACTTCAACACCAACCTATAGAGCTCATTTAAGATTAATTGTTTAAATACATCTAATATGTATTTTGCCTGTTGTAGAAAATTAACGTTTACTTTGTCACGTAAAATAGCCTGTGTTATTATCATAATATTTCCATTACACGAGAGTTATAGTTTCTTAGAATTGTTGGTCATGAAGTATTATATATTATAGTAATCATTTTCTGCTTCTTTCAAATAGTTGAATGAATATAATTTGTCGTTTGGTAGCTTGTATCAAGTAGAGCTTTCTGAGCTATTATTACTCCCATCTTTCATAGGAAATCGATTATCTTCTCTAGCTTACAATAATAATATTCTCCGTCCTTCCTACTTATTTTACATGCTTAAATAATATCGTGTTTCTACAGCCTACTTGAAGCACGGTTTTATATTACTATAAAATATACGAGTACATTTTATAACTTCTTCACCGTGTGCTCAGTGCTCAACCTTGTGGTTCTCTAGTATATCTAGAACTCGGTTCATCACTTGATTCCATCGTTCCCGGTACTGGACCATGTTATATGCAGTGCTTCAAGAGGATCCTGTTAACTCCTTTATTTGATCTTTTCATCCCATAGGACACCTTCGTCTTGCTCATCTTCCCTCAATTATCCCCGTGATCACTAACTTCTCCATGTTTTTAACATTCTATCTAGCAACATGCCCAAAGTACGTTATGATTCTTTTTTGTATGTTGTGGAAAGTCTTTCGGTAATTTCCAATTCTTAGAAGATAGAGACGTTGGTGCTCCTTGCTATGCATGAGATGCGAAGCATCCGGCTCCATCACCATATCTCGAAGGCATCTACGAAGTTTTTTTCCTTTATCATCATCCGTGTTTCCACTCCATACAGTAGAGAATACTAAAGACTTAACTATTAGATTTTGGTTCTTCGGATTATAGATAGACCTATCCATATAACTTTGAAATAACCTTATGTCTTAGAAAAAAAAATACCACTAGGCCGTTTCCGTAATGATGTAAGAAGAGAGGACATATCGCTACACTTTTATATCAAGACAAATTTTTAATATATTTTCATCTTCTCATACACAATCTTCGGTTTCTGATTATTAATATTTCTTACATTCAAAAGTTTAAAATAATTATGTGAGAATACTCATACCGATTCCGACTTCAAATACCTAAAAAATGAATTAACCGTATTTTAGCAGTAATTCATCCGTGTAGTTTTTGAACTTCTTTCATTATGAAGATGTTTGTTGAGTGAAATTGGTAAATCTGCAAAATTGGAGACGAAACAAATTAATTACATATTAATGTTTTTCTGTGTAATGTGGAGTTCGACCAGGTATTGAATATATCATTTATTTTTTTCATGGTATTTTTATTTTAAAATTTCTCAACGCTATGAAGTACATACGTTTTTGTTTACAAAAAACTAACCCTTCGTTTTGCTTTTCATCATGCGTTTTCTAGCAAAATAATTTTTTTATTTAAAATGCTACAGGAGTTTACATTTTAAATACAATAACCTTTTATTTAGATTGACAAATATTTATATTTTAACGTCTGAGATATAATTAAAAAAAAGAGATACAATTATCAAAAAAAACTTGTTAACTACGATTTATGAAAACGAGTATATTTATAACATCAAAAACATTTTATCCGAAAATATCAAACGTTATTGAGATAAAAGAAAATACGATACAGTTACAAACTGGGATAAATATACGATATAATATTTTTTCCTTCTTCCAATTTTCCGTGTAAGTCCTCTCTATGATAACCCAGGATAAAATATTGGGGTAAGATTGAGCAAGGATTATCCACAAAATAAAACAGGAAAATCTTACTAGATAAGAACAAAAAATAGTTAATGATATCGAAGAGCATGGCGGGTAAAATCGCCATGAACACCTTTTGGCACCGAGTCGGACATTTTTACGGCTCGGGACCTATAAATTTATCAGGGGGCGGAACTCAATGGTTGCGTCCAAACCATTTTTCTCACTTTCGTTTTGGGATTTTTACAGGGATATTTCTTCATACTTGGTACACACTGCTTTTAAAGGAGATATTATATTATTTGTTTTTTAGGGGAAAATTCTTTTAACATTTTCAAATACTGTCGTTTAAGTAATATCGAATTCTAAGTTACGTGAAATATTTTGTCTTGTACTCTTTACTTTCGTTTATAACATATCTTACTTGCATGAGAGGAACATTTAAATCTTGTTATTGAAAAATAAATATTTTACATACATACGTTTATACCATTACGCCGTTTCCCTGTGTCACACCTCTTTCCTATTTAAAAACAAAATTAGGTTGTACACATTTCAATACATAAATTAGTTATAAAACATTACCATCATATGAGGTGTGACACTCCCGTTCAGCTCGGCCGTTTCTTAAAGAGGCAGGAACTCTTTAGATCTCAGGGGTTTGTTGGGTTCCTTTGACTCTGAATAACTCTCTCTCAACTCTCGCAGGGACAGGCGACACAATTAAACAAGGTATAATTTGGAATGAAACAGTTTATTATATTGTAAAAAAAAAGAAAAAAAGAAAAAAAAATATATAAAAAAAAAACTTGACGAATGTCAAGAAAAAAAGTTTAAAATTGGCAAGAAAGACTGTGTTGTATTTAGCAAGGGAGATTTCAATAACAATTTGAAATTACTTTACTCGGTGGGTTTTTAGCGTGGCGACGAAATCCAGCATTGAAATTAAAAGGAATAATATTCACCCGTAATTAAAGATGGCGTCCTGGGCTTCTGCGATACACGAAGAAAAACTAGTCAGGCTGTCCTCGGTACAAACACTATTTCTGGACAGACGTCCTAACCGTGTCTTATCTGAAGGCACAAGAAGGATCCTCGTGGAAGTTCGGGCCTTTTATAGGCACTTAAATAGAAAGAGAGGCTACACGTACTCATTCTCACTTAAAATAATAGTTTCGATAGTAACGTCATAGATATGATACTTTACTTTTCAAAGACAATTGAGATCGGTGTCTCTTAGAATTCATCAAAAGGGTATATCGTCTAGACAGAATTTATTGCTTCCTTGAGCACTGGATTTTTTTATGACCCTGCTTTTGTCTTCTCAGTCGTTTACCGATGGCCTTACAATTTCCATCTTTACAAAACAGAATTGAATTTATTATAGACCCTTTTCCTAAACAAACAATGACCATGGAATTCTTTACAATCCGAATATAGTTTTACAACCCGAGCCGACCACCTAAGTTGGCGGTGCACTATTTCATTTGTATAACCAAAACAAAATTGAATTTATTATAGGCCCTTTTCCTAAACAAACAATAACCATGGGATTCTTTACAATCCAGGATATAATCTTGTACTCCGAAGCGGTGAGCACTTAAGATAACCTTTTTTTCTATTGACTTAATCTTAGCGACAGTATTAGAAATTTACTAAATTATTTTGTTTCGAGAAACATGTTTCAGGAGCATGAAATGTTGCGAATTTAGTATTGGGGATGTGAACTATGTAATTTATCAAATACAGTCCTGACACCCCACCCTAAGTTACCGAAAGAACAAAAAAAACAACAAAAAAAAATTATCCTCCGTATATCACAGACGCATCAGTCCGAGGGATGTTTCTAAGGAGCGAGGGGTGTATGTACCCTCACCGGATACGGTTTCGTGGCCGATTTATCTCTAGTCAGCATTTGCCATAGGTGTAGTCTTAATTGGTGTAAGACCGACCACGAGGAAGGAAACCACGTAAACCTTTTCCTTGACTAGGGTCCTAAACAATTTAACATCAACACATAGCCGGTTACACAGGAGCGGGGAACAGTCCTCCCCAACTCCTTACACACAAAAAAAAATACACAATGGTACAAGATTACAGGAAATTGATACAAAACAAAACAATACACAAAGGTACAAGATTACAGGAAATTGATACAAAACAAAACAATACACAAAGGTACAAGATTACAAGAAATTGATACAATATTAATAAAATCAAATCACAAAAAAAAGAAATTACAGTAATATTATACAATCTGTTAATTCAATTAATAAAATATTAAACAGCAAGGTCAACTAACAATCAAATGTTGACCAGGAGGGAAACAAATCAGTTAAGCCATTCTCTCATTACAATATTCTGAGAAATGGACACAGCTTAACCAAAAATAATAAAACAAATCTGCAGTCTTCTCCCAAAGGCCGACTTTAGTGGGTTCACTGCAGGTCACGGGCCAACCTATGAACCAGCTGATCTTCAAAGGTGATTCCTGAAATTCTCCCCTTTCAATGTGGATTCCGTCCAACCAACCACCCACATGGCTCAACACAAAATTACAACCCCACTTCCCTTGATACACCAAAGACAATACTTTACAACACAATCCTTTCTTCGCCCTTCCCTATACTGCACAGTCGGGAACTGATAAATTTTAAAGCGGCCCCATATCACGGGCGCTTTCCACAATACGACCGCCCCTGGCTTACAGCACAAGGCGGTCCAAACTTCCGGCCACTTCCGGGCGAAATGATAACAACAATGATAACAATAAATTTCGCAAGCCAATATTATCATTTTTTAAATCTCAAGAGGTTCACACAGAACCTTACACGTAGAATTTCAAATATCCTATAGTTCACACAGAACTTAACTAGGGTTTATATCTCCTTAAGTTCACACCGAACTTTACACATATCTAAGGTTTCCTCAGACTCCAAGGTCTGGACAACCGTTGCAGCAACAATTCACCACCACATAGAATGGTAACTGTATAAATGGACCCTTAGTCCACTAAAAAAAAAAACACAAAACATAATACAAAATTGGCGAGTAGCCCCGGCTGAAAGCAGGACGCGTCTACGGACCCCCAGAACAGAGCCAAGAATCACGTGATACCACATACACAACTATGGTCATCTAGGATCCGAGCGACAGACACGCGACCCTCACGAACCGAAGCTACCCTAGCCCGAAACGTGTACATAACAGAACATATCTGTATTCGCAATTGCTAATATGGGTTCATGAAGCCCGTGATGGAGACACACAGCAATCCATCCCAGATGTATTCTCAGGCCATCTTCAAAACCTTTATCGGTTGGGAGGCTAGCTTCTCCCAACCCGGACTCTTAAGGCTGCCCAAGGCCTCTCGGTGCTTCACACCGAGCCAAAGTAAGGAGACAATAATAAACAACAAAAAACTGGGAATTCAATTTACCGAGCGAGACCCACCATACGTCCGACCACAAGGGCACGGGTTCGTTTCGAGATTTCACTAACCAAGAAACGCAGCCCCCAGTCATAACGCATGCTGCCAACGCTACAGTAACCAGAGCTCTTATCCCAAAACTCAAACAGAGCAAACAATACAACGGTAATCATCGTAACAGTTACATAAAATCAGTACAAGTTCAAAACAGAACAAAAATACAACGGCAATTACCGTAACAGTTACATAAATTCTGTCAAAGTTCATTCGAGAACGCATCATACTCTTATCCTTATTCCTCCCAGCAGCACCACTAGAACCTCCACATTTCCCATGAACCTTTCATCGCGCTGCCTCACAGACTACCTTGCGACCCCGTACTCGGTGAGTGCTTTGACAGAACAAAATATTTTATAATATTTTACACAACAACAACAAAAAAAATAATTAATTTTTATTTCAAAGTATATACTCCACACTTAACAGGAGTCAATTCGTCAACAAGATGACTTACTTCAATACTATAGCCCTTCAACACCGTGGAATGCTACACTTCCCCAACAAGAAAACTCCGAACACATCAACGGCTATTATCATCATGGAACCCGTCCAAAAACTAACATTTACTGCGTGCAACTATCCGAAACGGATATTCCACTGTACCATCTGTACAACCTTTTCCAAAATTTTCAACTCGGTGGAAAGCAACACCTACTCCATAGCACTACTGAACAATTTTACTGCTATTAAACTTACGGACCACTGTCCAGCGTTAGCATTAGCGCAAAGCAATTATCCACGATGGATACTCTACTGAATCCTCAGTACAATCTTTGGAACGCTACTCCCGGGGGAAGGGTACACCCCTCCGTTAAGAAGTTCGGAATACCTAACGAATTCTTACCAGATAAGACAACAATTAGGAAGACAATCCTACCCCAATACGAAATTCGGAAGACTTCCAAGAATGTCTTCACTTAATGCCCTAATCTACGGAGTCAATAATTCCGATAGGGAATGTAATGAGAAAGTAACAATTACCACTAATTAAACCACAACAGCTGTCAGGTAACCCATACCTGAGCTCGCATTACACAAGAGCAATTTGATCCTGAACGTAATACGTGTACCTTCTACCAACGGTACTAATCATCTATGTATTACATGAATTCTTACTTCAGAAGGACCTAAGTCCTTCGTTGAGATACATATAATCCTACTCTAGGCTCTCAGCATTCCGCCACTCGTGGTCCAGGCTCAGGTTCATTGAACGCCAGGTATTCTTTGGTGAAGTCACCGGGTTGAATACCAGCCCATACATAAAACATATGGAAATGAATCCATACGAGATTGCCCACGGCCAGCTCACTTATTCATTCAACCTTGTGCAATAATAAACTCGCACCGGTGACGTCACTTGACATACTAAACTGTCATTCACCAAGGAACCCGACAGTGTATACCCTCAAGGTATATAACAAAATATTTAATTTAATTATTTTAAGAACCATTTTCCTAACCATGAATGACTCCCAATTAGGCGCTGACGAACCCATCACTACACTGTCAACTATCAGCTTATCTATAATCCACCCGGGCACAGAAGCTGTGCTCAGGACCGGACCCATATCATATGTTTGCGTCCTTATCGCGTGACGACGGACTCACCGCATAAGGTCTATTCTAAGCTATACTGTATTCAATAGTCAATTTATATAATATATATGCAGCTACTAAACTTCAGCCGTATTCTTATAAGAGAATAACCCCTGTATTCCTTCCCTCTTACAAGACAAGAATGGTACATTTAATAATTGACCCCAGGTCACGCTTTCTAGTTCCAACCGAGTTCCAACCGTGTTCTAACCGTGTTCCCAATTCCGTTTCTGGTAAAACGACCAGAATTTTTTAATCTCCAGCTATCACCTGGCCACGCTTTCCAGTCTACAATGAGAGAATACACTATTAACTCTCCTGTTACTACAACCACAAAGAGGCTATACTCGCAATCTGGTTACCTAGCCACGCTCTTTAGTTCTACGGAGCGAGTACTCATCTAACGCTCTGTTTATTAACACAATCGAGGGTTCTATGCACAACTATTGGTCACCCGACCACGATCTTTAGTTTAAAGAGTGAATACTCCCCTAACGCTCTCTTCATTAAGACAGAGTTCTCTACTGAATCACTGGTTACCCGACCACGATCTTTAGTTTAAGGAGCGAATACTCCCCTAACGCTCTCTTCATCAAGACAGAGTTCTCTACTCAACCACTGGTCACCCGACCACGCTCTCTAGTTTCTAAAGAGAGATTACTCAAATAACTCTCTCGTTATTACAACGACAACGAATGCTACACTCGACCTCATGTCACCTGACCACGTTCTCTAATTTCAAAAGAGATAACATAAACTAACTCGTTCGTTATTACAACGACAAAAGAGTGCTATAATCGAACTCTGGTCTCCTGGCCACGTTCTCTAATTTCAAAAGAGATAACAACTAACTCACTCGTTATTACAACGACAAAAGAGGCTATCCTCGACATCTTGTCACTTGGCCACGTTGTCTAATTTCAAAAAGATAAGACAAACTAACGATTTCTTTGTTACGCCGACAAAGAGTTCCATTCTCAAGTAGTGGTCACCTGACCACGTTCTCTAATTTTAAAAGAGATAAAACAAACTAACTCTCTCGTTATTACAACGACAAAGAGTGCTATAATCGATTTCTAGTCACCTGGCCTCGTTCTCTAATTTCAAAAGAGATAACAAACTAACTCTCTCGTTTTTACAACGACAAAAGAGTGCTATAGTCGACTTCTAGTCACTTGGCCACGTTGTCTAATTTCAAAAAAGATAAGACAAACTAACTCACTCGTTATTACAACGACAAAAGAGGCTATACCCGACTTCTTGTCACTTGGCCACGTTCTCCAATTTCAAAAAGAGATAACAAACTAACTCTCTCGTTTTTACAACGACAAAGAGTGCTATGGTCGACTTCTAATCACCTGGCCACGTTCTCTAATTTCAAAAGAGATAACACGAACTAACTTTCTCGTTATTACAACGACAAAAGTGCTATAATCGACTTCTCGTCACCTGGCCACGTTCTCTAATTTCAAAAGAGATAACACAAACTAACGATTTCTTTGTTACGCCGACAAAGAGTTCCATTCTCAAGTAGTGGTCACCTGACCACGTTCTCTAATTTCAAAAGAGATAACACAAACTAACTTTCTCGTTATTACAATGACAAAAGTGCTATACTCGACTTCTCGTCACCTGGCCACGTTCTCTAATTTCAAAAAAGATAAGACAAACTAACTCACTCGTTATTACAACGACAAAAGAGTGCTAAAATCGACTTCCAGTCACCTGACCACGTTCTCTAATTTCAAAAGAGATAACAAAAACCAACGATTTCTTTGTTACGCCGACAAAGAGTTCCATTCTCAAGTAGTGGTCACCTGACCACGCTCTTTAGTTTCTAAAGAGAGAATACCCAACTAACTCTACCGTTATTGCAACAACAAAGAGGCTATACTCTATTTATCACTTGGCCATGCTCTTTTTATGTGCTTTGACTACGAGAATCCGGACTAATTCTCTCCTGACTTTTATGACATAGAATGGTTTACTCTACTACCGATTACCTGGCCACGCTCTTAAGTAAAAGGAAGCGAGGCGAGATCCTTTATCTTCCCTAATTACTAGCTCGAAAACTGAGCAGAGTTTTCACAAATCCTCAACTAATGACGACTGGAAACAGACAATCTCTGCGCCATCTTTATGCTATCACTTCTTACACCCGTGATAATTCGTTATCTGACAAGGGTGGCTCTAAAGAATGATTTTAAATTCCCTATTCTTGGAATATAATCTGTAAGGGACTCAACTGTTTCCATACATAAGCCGGTCTAGTCTGCGCTTTATCCTAAAGTCTTCCGACCCATGCCCTTCTAGGAAAACCCTAAAGACTACATGACAATCACTACCTGCTTAACCTTAATTCTGAGAAGGTAAAGGCTGCATCTCTTAGAAACTCTTACAAGATTGAATGAAGTCTGCTTACCTTTATCTCAAGGACAAGCCAAATCTTCTTTGTACCCAAAGCACCGATACAAAACAAAAGAATCTATTTAAAACGAAATTCCTTTCGAATTTCTAAACCAAGCGTGCTATACAGATGCATTGACAGAAACAAAGGAATCATCCTAAAACCCTATTCCTACCGAAACCCATAAACCACCTTGTTAACAATCGTATTGATACAAAAAAAGAATTTAACCAACCGAAATTCAATTCAGACCAAATAACAAACCTCTCTATCAAAAGACATTGATACGAGAACAAATGAATTTATCTAAACGTAATTCCATTCAGTGTTTAAAAACAGCGCATGTAAGAAAACTCAGCATCGACTGACTGATTATCAATAAAATACAACAGCCCTTTCTAACAATCCCTCTGTCAATAAGAACAGCCAATCTCACCGAACGACATCAATTATGACGCAATACTTTCTACACAAACTCGCCATAACAACAGTAGCTCCGCGTAATAATTTGCAATATCCTATTACAAGAACCCTTCTAGAACTCAATCCCAGTTCTCTCTATTCCAACATATTGTTTAATAACAGCCACTGCTATCACGAAAATAAAAAAAAAATATAACTATGACGCAATACTATTCACATCTAGAGCCTTCTTCAAGTTCCCAATCTTTTTCTTTTTCACAATATTTACTGCCTGACCTGCTACACCGTTATCAAAATAAACTATCCATAATTACGACGCAATTCCTCCTTTTGCCTTTGACTTTGAAAATTACCAAACCGAACACTGCGATTTTAACTATTAATTAGTCCTAAACAAAATCCGTAAACCGGATCACTAGCGCGATTGAAACATTATTTACGGAAGTTACCTTCTTTCAAGGTGAGATTGATCTCAATTAACCAGGAACCAATTCTTGTTCAACTGGAATATTCTACGATTTCAAAACACTAATTATCGTCATTCAATTGACCACGCACTTCCTGTATTATTTTATTAGTTTAATCTGTTTCAAACACGGTACCATGCGAATCTAATTCCTCAAGGGGTAGAACTACCCACAAAACAAAATGGCGTCTATCTTCCCGGTGTTTGGTTAAACGCAATTTTTTATTCGATGATTTAAATTTTCTTAATATTGAATTCCTATCTTTTATCTCCTTTTCGTTCTACCACAATTCGCAAAATCACAAAACTGACCACTGAGATAATAATTATTATTTATTCTTAAACAAAATTCGTAAACTGGATCATTTACGCGATTGGAATATTTCTTACGAAAGTAGGGCGCATATAACACTTTGTCTAGCCCATCTCCTTTCAAAGATGAGCTGGAGCTTAATCCACGTGGGACCACTTAATCCATTTCAATCCACTTAATCCATTTCATTCTTTTTAAGCCTGACTATCCACTAAATACCACACCAGTCCTATTTACAATTCTCTGACCGCGCACTTCTTTTCTTGAAAACAGGGGAGCAGAATGAAGAGATCTTCCCTCGGCCTTAATTGGATACATTGCAACAATAAAACAATAGGACAAAAAGCCCAACCGAAGCAAATCAAGACCTTACTAACAAAACAACAATTCTAACTCGATCGTTTTGTTAAACAAACAAGGTTTCTCTAAACAACGTAGTTCAAATTTACAAACAACTATAGACCAAAATGTAATTCAATCTCTATAAACAACTATATCGTTTATAGATCCATTACTGAAAGAAACTATTCAATGCATGATTCGGCCATTGAACCAGGATCGAAACCAAAAATAACTTGCTCCAACGGAATCTTTTTAAGTAAAAGAGGAATCTAACTTAAGCGAAACTTCTACTTCTTTGCAATATTAAACCGTTGAAATTCTCCATATTTCGACAAACCGAGCACCAAGAAATGATTAATCCTTGAAAGAAAACCCGAAAAACTGGGCCAACTGAACAGCGAATTATTTCACGAAAGATAGGCGTTTCGTGCGCTTTGCCTACCCACGAACTCTCTTCATATGAGATTGGTCTCAAATAAATCGGAACACAATTCTCTTTACAACGGAATATTTAGCGAACATTAGCTAGAAAATCCATTCTTTTTCTTCTCACGATTAACTAAAAATCTATTCACGATTCGTTAATAAACAACTTTAAAACAGTTTAACCAAAATGAAGCCCGTATACACGTGAGAACAAAAAAAAATGGCCAGTAAAAACAAATGCTGCAGACACGTGGTTCAAATTTCCAAACACACAAAAAAAAAAACATATAAAACACTTTCCTAAAATAAATTATTATTTAAAACACACAAAACAAATTATAAATAAAAACCTTGTCCCACGAGAGATCAGAAATACCAGAGTAAAATACGCCGCACGTTCGGGCGCCAATATGTCACACCTCTTTCCTATTTAAAAACAAAATTAGGTTGTACACATTTCAATACATAAATTAGTTATAAAACATTACCATCATATGAGGTGTGACACTCCCGTTCAGCTCGGCCGTTTCTTAAAGAGGCAGGAACTCTTTAGATCTCAGGGGTTTGTTGGGTTCCTTTGACTCTGAATAACTCTCTCTCAACTCTCGCAGGGACAGGCGACACAATTAAACAAGGTATAATTTGGAATGAAACAGTTTATTATATTGTAAAAAAAAAGAAAAAAAGAAAAAAAAATATTTAAAAAAAAAACTTGACGAATGTCAAGAAAAAAAGTTTAAAATTGGCAAGAAAGACTGTGTTGTATTTAGCAAGGGAGATTTCAATAACAATTTGAAATTACTTTACTCGGTGGGTTTTTAGCGTGGCGACGAAATCCAGCATTGAAATTAAAAGGAATAATATTCACCCGTAATTAAAGATGGCGTCCTGGGCTTCTGCGATACACGAAGAAAAACTAGTCAGGCTGTCCTCGGTACAAACACTATTTCTGGACAGACGTCCTAACCGTGTCTTATCTGAAGGCACAAGAAGGATCCTCGTGGAAGTTCGGGCCTTTTATAGGCACTTAAATAGAAAGAGAGGCTACACGTACTCATTCTCACTTAAAATAATAGTTTCGATAGTAACGTCATAGATATGATACTTTACTTTTAAAAGACAATTGAGATCGGTGTCTCTTAGAATTCATCAAAAGGGTATATCGTCTAGACAGAATTTATTGCTTCCTTGAGCACTGGATTTTTTTATGACCCTGCTTTTGTCTTCTCAGTCGTTTACCGATGGCCTTACAATTTCCATCTTTACAAAACAGAATTGAATTTATTATAGACCCTTTTCCTAAACAAACAATGACCATGGAATTCTTTACAATCCGAATGTAGTTTTACAACCCGAGCCGACCACCTAAGTTGGCGGTGCACTATTTCATTTGTATAACCAAAACAAAATTGAATTTATTATAGGCCCTTTTCCTAAACAAACAATAACCATGGGATTCTTTACAATCCAGGATATAATCTTGTACTCCAAAGCGGTGAGCACTTAAGATAACCTTTTTTTCTATTGACTTAATCTTAGCGACAGTATTAGAAATATACTAAATTATTTTGTTTCAGGAGCATGAAATGTTGCGAATTTAGTATTGGGGATGTGAACTATGTAATTTATCAAATACAGTCCTGACACCTGTCATAATAAACAAAGAGAACAAAACGCTAAACTTTCTGATCGCAACATACATACTCGTATTTCGCTCCATCTACATCGATACACCATTTCATACAATTCCTCAAATTTTCTATTATTTTACATTTCCTACTTTCAAACTGTCATTTACTTGATCCAACCTTATTTTTCTTGGTATTCCTATATCACAATTTTCACTAACAATTGCATTTCAATTTTTTTTTTATTGAGGGAAATTTTTTTTTATCAACATTGTTATTTTTTTATTGAATTGTAATACACTTCCGTTCTACAGACTTCCACTTGGCGTGCTAATTGTAAACTTTTTCTGTTCAATTACAAATTTGGGAAAATGTGTATGTGAAAACCAGATTGGGACATATTTTTTTGCCACCGTCATATTCAATCCCGGCATGACCGGGTGGAAGAGAGCGTTCTACTAACTAGGCCACAGACATTGTTACTTTCGTTTTATACAATTTATTCTCGCTGGATGAATGCAATATTGACAATTTCTTCTTGCTAACTAGAATGATATTGTTTGGAACATATTGCTTTATGTCAATAAACCCACAGATTGCACCTTGTGCAATAAAGTGTCAAGTAAAAATAAAATGTTGCAAGTTCTCATTATGGCACAATAAACTTGGAATATTTTGGTTTGAAAGTCAAACGTTCAGCCACCCACGGCGGTTGTCAATTAGAAGACGCTTTGATTTTTTATTGTTCAATAGATATTCACCCATACTTGGGTGGTCCAAACCAATAAACAATAATTAATTAATTACTTATATAGAAAAACGTGAATATGTCCTAGAAGGACAACTGTAGTAAGCTCTCACTGTCAACATTTCAAATGATTACCGCATTGTTTTCTAGTTTAAAGGGTTTTGTTTATTTTTCGTCTATTACTCGTTACCATTATTTATACCTGTGTTGAATTCTATAATACTTAATTTTATTTACCGTCAATTGCGAACTATAATAAATAGCATACTGTTTTGCCCACAGGCGGAGGAGTTGAATGCGCTGGTAGGCAATGCGTTTCGCATGGCTTTCGCCACACAGCTTCATCAGCCGCCCCCGACAGCGCCCCCGCAGCATCCGCATTCCTGGGTGAGTATTTATGTACTGTCCGCGTGTATCTATTAGTTCTAAGTGAAAATAGTACAATTAAATTATTCAACATAACTGGTACTTAAAACGATATATTGAAAGTTGCGATAGAAACAAGCAATGTGTTAAGTATACCAAAATAATTAAACATCAACATTACCTACTTTTCCTATCAAGAGATTGCCGGTACATAAACAATTTTACTAAAAAATAAAGTATAAGACAACATCTACAGCTCATTACAGACAACGGTTTAAAAACTAGTTCATGGTCTTAATAATCTTGATATTTGTCTTTTAATACATGTACAGTATAGTATATGCAGTACCTACTACTGGTGCCAGTACTCGTAGTGTGGTAGATATGACGTTTTTAATAATATTAATAAAATGGCAATTTATATAAGCAATAGACAGTGCAAATGTAAGATAATGTAGAAAAACTAACAAAACAAATATTCAGTGGAAGACATAGTAGATGAAGATCAAGGAAAGTATAATTGGATCAAGTGAATGATATTTTATTAGAAGGAAATGTAAAAAGTCAGACAAATTATAGGAGTTGTATGAATGTAGAACATGTGAAACATGTACTCGTATGTTGTGATAGGAAAGTCTGGCGCTTTCATCTCTCTGCCTTCTCCAGCATGAAAACGGCGTTATGATATGTATGCTTTAACAATTTCTATAGCGCCGTTCAGAGAACACTCTTCAACGGTGTTATAAAACAAAAAAATCTAATGTATTCTTGGATATTTAACCCCATATTATTGAAAGATTAAAAATAGTAAAGAAGATGTGTAAAAGGATAAGAAGGTAGTGTATGCGGTCATTAGGGTATCTGCAAATGTGCCGGAATTACCTTATCTAATTTTCGTAATATTCATTATTAAAATCTGATAAACTCTTAATTTTTTCAAACAAAATTACCAATTTTTGACTTTTGTTGAAGCTGAAGACAAAAATGAGAATAAATATTTTATGGTACTATATACAAAACAATTTAAGAAAAATCAAATTTGATACGGGTAAATGAAAAGATAATCTCGCATAATATACTCGTACTACGAGCATCTGTTAATTGTAAATAACCCCTTTTTGCTGTCATGAAAGTAAAACCCCTTTTTAAATTTGTAAGTTCTCTTCATTTTTTGTGTTTTTTTTCTGTTTCCAAATAAATATTTTTCTTGTACAAAAATACGAAACCTACACTTGATACACTTTTCCAATCACCATTTAAGGTGTAAGACGTTTCCGAAGAGATTACCGAATAGCAGTTTAGGAAAAATTAACTCTCCCTAATCTAACTTTATCAGTTTAACTCTTGTGTCCTTTGTCTTTACTATTCCATAGTTATATTTCGTGGATATTTTCTGTTATCTTTTGTATTGAATTATTTTTCTTTCATTTTAAAGTCTTGATGTATTTATTGTTTCCTTTTTATTTAATTTTATTTTTAAGTCTTAATTGAATTTGAGTTTTATAATTACATTGAACAAAACGAAAATATAATCTGTGATTTCACACAAATTTTAGTACGTAGTTTTTACAATAAATTGTGATTTGCTTCTCTTATATCATTTTTACTTAGTACTCGATAATCTATGTGGTCTAGTCGGTAAGATGCATCTCTTTCAACCTAGATATTGCAGGTTCGATTCTCTCTGTATCCCGGTTTTTTTCTAAAAATATTCTAGTCTTATTTTCGCTTAGAGCCCTCTTTAAAATCTTTCTGATTGGTTCGAAGACATTGATTAACAATAAACCCGCTGGATCATACTGTTTACAATGAAAGTATAATACGCAATACGATACAATTTGTAGACAAGGGGAGTACATTTTGAAAAAAAAAATTAATTATCTCTTACTTGCAAATTTTCAATTAAATATTTTTATTATTTATTTTATTTTGCAGAGCTTTTTTAATTTTTTTTTATTATCTTTCGCTCTGCCTCGCCCATGCATTTGGTTTTATACTTTAACAACGATTGATAGGCAATTAACAAGAAATATGATACATATATATCATCACGCAATTTCCCTGCTGTGACTCCAATTTTAACACACATATTTCGCTTTTTTCACATCCATACATCTCATATAGCTCTTACTTTTTACGTTTCCTTCTTTCAAAATATCATTCACTTGCATTGTATATTTATTTTGTTAGTTTTTCTTCGTTCCATTGTCCCACGTGCCTCAGAATATTATTTATCTCACTCAACACATCAGCATTAAGTTTACATTCATGTCTTATTACTTAATTTCGTATTCTGTCATACATTATCATCTCATGTATTCTTCTAAGTTTAAGGACATTTTTACTTTTAATATTTAAAATCCTGTGAAAACATTTTACCTAACTCCGGAAGAATTTTGGAGTATGGGTAAAAAAGTGGCTGAGAATGACCAGGTAGAGGGGACTGCTGTAATATTGATAAGACGATATATACGACCGATCCTCTGTGTTCAAACGATCCACTAAACAACCTGAATCGCCTTGCTAATGGTTACTGCTCGTCCGATCTAAGACCCTACATTCTCCTCTGTAATATTACAGAAAATCCTGAATTTCTGATGGGGTAAGCACAACTGTTATTGAGGCCCTAGGGTATTTTATATATTATTCATTCACAATAGAGACCATGTATTTTAGAATGATGTTATATAACAAAAGAATACATATACGTTTGTATTCGAAAAAAATAATATGAGAAAATTATAAAATACCCACTATATAATTAATATTTATTAGTGAATGGCTGTGCGGTAACCCGATTCACTTTTATTCGACATCTGCCGGTTCAAATTCTGAGCTATGCTCTTCTGCGTCGTAAGTTCAATCAGAGGAACGTGACCCACACTGGAATAGCTGTATGTTGTGTACAATTTTCTCCAGTCCTTCTGGCATTTCACTGTCTGCAGAGCCTGTGTCAAATGTAGTCCAGTAGTACTCTTCACCTGGTCGCTTCAGCGCACAGGTATTCATTTCTGATCTGGGTACCTGCCACGTTGATAGTGACTATGCATTTTAACGTATCCTCTTTGCATGAAATGTAATCAAAGAACTGAATAATGCGCTGAGCATATACTCTTGATAGCTGTTCTGAGATGTTAGGTTCTTCTAATATAGAAGCAAGTTCGTCGGCTCATCTATGAAACATTCAGCAATCGTCTCAGCGTTGATTTTTCTCTGGCCTTAATTTTCCAAGTTTCTGGGTCGTACATGCGCTGTGCTCCCCTTTAATAACACGGGTATATTTTCACCTTGTGTTTTAAAATTTCACTAAGGTCCAACCTAAACAAATAAGAATATGTATGGATAACATAGATACCACGCCGGCCGGAGAAAATTCTTTGTAGACAATATCTAAATCTCGTTTATTTTCTGCCGGGATTTTCCCTTATTTTGAAAGAAACTTGATAACCGCGCGGTATTATTTTTTACATTTGATAATATGACGAAACAACACGACTCATATTATTAGCTCTAGTTGAAGTACTGCTTTGGGTAGAAACAAGAAATTTAAGCTGCATCATCGCTTGACCATGCTTGTTCAGGCCGGAAACTTTTTTACAATAGTGGTATAAGGATATTCAAACTGCAACATCGCTTGACCATGCTTGTTCTGGCTGGAAACTTTTGTACGATAGTGGTATAAGGATATTTAACACTTTGGTCGTTTCTATTTAATTCTGGGAAAATACCTCATATTTTAAAGCACTCCTCAATAAATTACGCTACTATCTCTAAGCAATTATCTTAAATGTTTTAAAAAACGTATTTTAATAAATATGTTTAATAAATAAAAAAAATGTTCCAAGTTGATTTAAATTTTAAGAAGTGCTTAAAATATTTACTATCAATTTGAAAATGCCTCAATAAAAAGGCGCATCTTTGCAACTTAATCAAATTGTTCTGAAATCCCATTTTCCAAATTGTATTATTGAAAGGAATTTGAAAGATTTACGATGGTTTATAGGTAAAAAATAAATTCAATTTGTTCTTAGATGCTGAGGAAAATCAAGTTATGGAGAAAATGGATTTGTTTTATTGAAATAATGAAAGTATTAGATAAAAAAATGATCAAACCAATCTATTTGCCGACTTGTTTTTGTGTCATTGTTTCTCAACCTTTTTAGCCTTGTGACCCGCCAAATGATGAAAACATCGCGACCCCCTGCAAAAAGTTAATACCTTGTTGATGCAAGTGCACGTGGACGCATACATATTGTACTTGCACAAATACGATAAGTCTTATCAGATAAGTATATCTACTGTTTTTCATCACTAATGGAACATTTAAACAGGTTGAACTTGCCGCGAGTATGTATATCAGTAGCAAGTCCAAACTGTTTTGCTGCCATGGTTTTGTATATGTTATTTTTATGTATGCTATATCACGGCGTCCCTATTTAGAAGGCCGTGACCCATAAGTTGAGAAACGATGATTTATATTATTTTGTAAGTATTTTTAATTGGTTAAGTGAAGTTGTGTTCTAAAGTGGAATTTACTGTTTCTGGAGATGACAAATGCATCTCATCTAATTACAATACTCTCACATTCTAGACGTATACGAATGTTCTTCACGTGCGGTAGTATTGTCGACACTTGCAATACGTGCCTACTCAAGTGGTTCTTAACCCTAAGGCTCGATTAATGAGGCCGAAGCCAATTTTATCTCCTGGTCACGGCTTTCAATATGTCCTCATCGCCGAATCGGATATGTTGAAGGGCACCATACGAATGCATGAATGAAACTCCCTTAGGGGATAATTAAAGAGGGATGCTACGATAGTGTTTTTTCTAGTGAATACGGTCACTCAACGCACTTGCATTCCAATTGGTAGTTAGCTAGTTCTTATTTCTCGGAGAATCCTCTTTTTCGCAAGATCACAACTATTATATGGGATATTATGTGTAAGGGATGTGCTCTCTGGGAGACGTCGTAAACTGAGATCGTTTAAGTCTCAATGTGTGATCGGTCTAGTTGAGTTATAGCCTCGGTTATATCGGTCGATATGACTATGTTTTCCTTGAAGTATAAGATAACGATGGTATAGAACAGCGGTTCCCAAACATTTTACTGATGGACACCTTGTCATCTGGCAAAACTGCTAAGAACCCCAAATGTATGTATAATACATTGACTGTAAAAAAAAGATTTGTTAATTCAACTTTAAAAAATTAAACAAGTATAAGATTTCATTATTTTTTATTTTGTATATTAGAAAATTTATTCCATGCATTTATATTATTTTATGTCGTGTGAATGTAAAGTACTGCTGCTTTTTCTTTATCCAATCATTGATGTTGAGGTCAAGGTTTGAAAGCTTAATCCTTAAATCTGACTTAATCAGTAACCGGTTTCTATATTTAATTTTCATGTAGACGAGGGAGCAGTCCACTAGTAGGAAAATGCATTCAGTCGAGTTTGTTGCTTTCGTGAAGAAAACAATTTCTGAGAGTTCACCGACCTCCCTGGATACCCTCGCGTACCCTAGTTTGGGAACTGCGGGCAAAAATACCTTTAAAATGTAAAAAACCTTTAGTTGACACTTATTTAGATATGTTACATGATATAACGGAAGCGTCTTTGTAGTGATTTCGATCACTGAATGCCGATATGGGAATTGCTTATGATTTCTTATTGTTAAACCTTAGTAATGATTTCTTATTGTTAAACCTTAATACTCGTATATTAAATGATAAACATGGTTATATTTCTCCAGTCGTCTTTTTATTTTTTAAGTACACAAATATCACTTAAATTCTACATGTGAAAAAAATTCGATTTTATTTCCTTGTTCATGTTTTCCGCTTCATTCAGAACGCGTGTTTCTTCATTTATAGCTGCTTAATACGTTTTGATAAGGCCAAGTTAATTTTCCTTAATTATTACGATATTACCCCTTTACAGAAAATGTTATATTAATTTCGGGTTTATGATTACAACGTCTAACTAACAGAGTCGGTATTCTGATCCCTTAATACAATTAGGTATAATGTTATTTCGAAAATTATATGTGTCTATATTTGAGGCCATAACAAGAATAAACTTGCGAAGCTTGTAGGTAAAGGAGTAGAAACTTGAAAGCTCTGATTTGTTATCTACTGTTTATATATCTTTCAAGAGCAATATGAATAACATACTTATATACTATCACGTCATTTCCCTGTTGGAGTAGAGCGGAGTTGGGATAGGCCGATCGGTTCATTTCCCTGTTAGGGTAGACAAATCGCCATTATGACTTATTATGACATACATTCTTCACCTCCTCCACATACATACATATTCTCGTACAGTTCATTCTGTTTATTTTAGCTCTAGCCTTTCCTTTAAAAAAATCATTAATTTAGACCAACGATACTTTTCTTTATCGACCTTCACTCATGCATGCATTGTATTTTTTAGTCAGCCTTTCGTTTACCATCCGTTCAACATGTACAAAGTATCTTAACTTTTTCAACCTACTTAACACATAACTTTAAAATATAATGATACCACGAAGCAGGATAGTTTTTTTTTCTCTTTCGCCTCCATATTCTGCAAAAAAAAACATTCTTAAAATATCTTAAGTGTATTTATTTTAGGAATATTTAACTATGGTCTTGATTTTTAACAGAATTAAGTGATTAGGGATGAATGTGAACTTAAAGGTTGTTGAGTAAGATGAAGAAGAGCATTCTGAGTTGGTTTGAGCATGTAGAACGAATTAATGAAGAAAGACTAATAAAACAAATATATGGTTGGACCAAGTGAAATATGCGTTGAAAGAAGGAAACGTAAAAAATCAAATATATCGTAGGAGTTGTATGAGGTGTATGGATCTAGAAGATGTGAAGGACGTGTGTCGTCGTGATAGGAAAGTTTCTAACTGTGTTTTCTCTGCTTACTCAGACAGTGAAACGGTGTCATGGTATGTACTCGTATGTGAGTATTTATTTAGCGATTTTAGTGAACTTTTATTGTTTTTTAGCCGATTTGCCCAACCTCGCATTTCCATGCTTTTTTTGTGTTGTTTTTTTGATATCCAAATGTGTTTTTTTGTTCATGGCATAATAAAAACCAAATTTCACATTTCGACGAGTTCAACATTTTATATCTGTCTATTTGGAAATTCAATTATTTCATTTTTTTGTTTTGAAAATACCTCATAAATTCAATTCAATATTTTCTGATGGGTTCAATTCTGAATGATACCAGAAAGTAAATAATATAATACAAATCGATTGTATAATAGACCATTAGCGGAGGTAATTTCAATACAGATGTTCGAGCAGATATTCAAAGTACTTTTATGTAATTGTGTGGATGGTTATACATTATATCGTGCTGGTACAGAAAATCCATTTTATGGTAGGTACTTTTAATTTAACTTAGAAAAGTTGGTGGCAAAATCTCAGTCGTATAACGCCTACTAAGTATTTTATGTCTTTAAATGTATCAAAATCTCAGTCGTATAACGCCTACTAAGTATTTTATGCCTTTAAATGTATCAAAATCTTAGTCGTATAACGCCTACTAAGTATTTTATGTCTTTAAATGTATCAAAATCTCAGTCGTATAACGCCTACTAAGTATTTTATGTCTTTAAATGTATCAAAATCTCAGTCGTATAACGCCTACTAAGTATTTTATGTCTTTAAATGTATCAAAATAACATAAGTTTATAAAAATGATTGTTAAAAATATATAAATCGGTAAGTTTAATATTCTTATGAACGAAAAATAGTAATTAGGATTACTGATTAATTAGAATGTCTTTGTAATAAATAGCTTCTTCTAAATTATAGGCAATGAAATATGTAGTTGAATCATTTACAAAATTACATTTTCGGACAAGAATAATTTGTGTTAAAAATAATAATTGATAAAGCCTCTCCTGTATAAAGTTTCAATTACATCATAAATATTTAGTAACATCCTTTTTCATACAAACTTTTATGGCTTGTAACAGATTTTTTTAATGCTTTATATACCTTAAAATACGCATGAAAAACGGTTTGGTTAATGAAAAAGCAATTTCCCAAAAAGAGCGACCTTTCAAAAGCAATATCGAAAGCTTATTAACTGTCATAAAATTGTGGGAGGGAAATTTCGATTGTCCTTTTATGATTTTCAAGGCTTGTAATGTTATTTGGATCGCAAGACCTTTCTTCAGTTATCGTTCAATCTAGTTATCGTTGGGGTTATTTTTATTGAAATTTTCAGCACACTTGAGATCGTTTGGTACATTTTGTCTATTATCAAATTTTACCTCTTTCCTTTTGTATGTATTTTATTTTAATACTTGCCTCTCTCCATTTACTTTTATCTCCGCTTCACTTTTACACTTTTACAGCTCTGGACCGTGAAATCGTGTTGGCAAGTACATTCGTCGAGAAATCCGTTGGTTATTTTGGCCTATATTTTTATGTCCCCTCCCAGTATAAAGCCTAAGAGATAGGGATGGGTTGAATGTAACTTTTATGTCTCCCGGTTTATACCAGCCAATTCTAACTACTTCCAAAATTCAACTTTCTTTTTTAAATATTTTGTATTTTAAGACCTTTCATAGCCTGCATCGTTTTGAGTAGTATAAAATATATTATAGTATTTTATTTTATATGATTGTTTATTAATTTAACTCATTATTAGATAGAACTTTGTGTAAATCTTAAAATACAATGTGCATTTGCTTTTTTGTGTGCAATCGGAAGTTTCAATACTATGAACGAGCATAACGATATTCAAATAAGTTTTCTTTTAAAATCGTTATATTATACCACTAAAATATTTTTAAATATGTCTTTTTATCATCTTTCAACACAGTTTTGCATATAATACCAATGGATAATACTTCAAATTATTGAATACGTAGATAGTTATTTCATATTATACAACATACTAAAAAAATGCTTTTGAAATAACTAGAAGAAGCAAACTAAAGATAAAAAATGTGCGAATCATAAATAATTTTAAAGCATTTAAGGTTTTCGAATAGTTGGAAATATATACTTACCCTAAAGCCTCGAATGTTAAGAGCCTTCCTAGTATCGGTCTCATTTTTTGGCATTGGATATTTTTTTCTGGTTAGTTTGAAAGCATTTTTGTTTAAAAATATAGGTGTACTTGTACTTTACATTTTATTTTGAACACATAAATTATGTCTCATATAATATTATGTCTTATATCATATTAATGTCTAAACATATATTTAAAATATATATATATTTCAATAATATTTATAAAGTTTTTTTATATTATTCAACTGGATAATAGAAAAACACTTCAAAAAGTTATTTAACAAGGGAGCTTCAGACCGTGAGTCAAACGCTTTCATAACTAAGCAATTTTAACTGCAGTAGTGACACCGTCTTCGCGCTTGAAACACGCTTGCGACATTGTATATTTAATATAATATCATTTACGAAACGGACGAAACAAAACGTCGAGATTCATTGGCTTGATTAAATTTCAAGTTAAGCTAACTTATTATTTTAATAAACTTATTCACTCAAGCAATTATTTTTGTACTTACTCTTTTACAAAAGTTACTTATTCAACTTCTATTGAAGAAGGAATCCTTCTCTAAAATTGTAAGACCGGTTTGGTTAGCTTTCATAAAATAACATCTATATCCACTAGTTTTGAAGTCAAGTTATACGCTTACAGGAAGTTAAACTTAGTTTGTTCCGGAGTTCGACAACAATCGAAAATATATTTTATGCCCAATAGTTTATGAGTCTTCTTCGGTCTCCAAAACTTGGGTTCATGGTTGAAGTAATTTCCGGTTCGGTTTACTGTGTGATTTATATCATCTAGAAGTGGTATTATTTCACCCCAATCTTATCCAATGTGGAGTAATTTTCCTCTTCTTTTCTCACCCTATCCCTTGACCAATGTGTGTTCTTACTTTTAAGATAACTCCGCGACGTTTTACAGCTAATTTGGGGTGGGTGCTTAAGCTGTGATGATGTTGTACAGAGCTCTCCCGGTTTATCATTCTCTTTATCACATTAGAGAAGAAACTAAGGGTGTGAGAAAAAAGAAGTGAAAACAAAACTGTAGCTTAGAAAAATCTTTTAAAAAAAAACTTTTATATGGGTAATTATTTAAATTCTACACATCTAATTTTATTTTTGAAAAAACAATCAATTCCATATAAACATGTCATCACGACGTGTTTATTTTGTGATAGACAGATATGATAGATCTCCACATATTTCTATCCATGCACACAGTTCTCTCCTTGTTCACATCCATACACGTTCTTCTGTTTCTCGCCTTTCTACCGGTTAAATTTTCTCCAAACTATCTCACACTTTTTTCTCGGTCTACCTCTTCTCTGTCAATTCATTTCAGACAGATATATTTATTATGTTTTTCATAAAGGTTTTCGCAACTCATTTTCTCAATGTAGCTGAACTATCTCAAGATTCCTTTTTTATTTCTGCTTATACCATTCGTCGATAATTTTTTACTCTACCATACATTGTAATGCCAGATATTCTACGCAAGTATAACATTTATTCTGATCTTATAACTCCTTTTCATAACCGTACTTTGCTTCTATACATCAAGGTTGGCAATCGAACATCATTTAAATAAATATTTGTAAAGAAGTCGACATTGAAATGTTGCATTCTATAAATATTATAATATATAATCAATGTCCTAGTTTAAAAATACATATGTGTTTTATCCAAATGAAGTCTTGACCAAGCTATGATTACTTTTAAAACTTGGCATCAAAAAGGCTCTTAGAATTTACTGTGGCATCAGATTACATGACAGTCTAACAAATAATATGAGATGTGTCGAGAATCGAACTCGGAATGCCAGGATGTAAAAAGAGCATACTAATCATTAGACAAACATCAATAAATTGTTTCATTCATTCGTATGATACCACTAACATACTCAATTATTGTTATGGGCATGTTGAAAAATGGCGTTATGAGACAATATTGTCTTTGGTCCGAGGCTTTGTAATCGAGGCTTCGGGTTGAGAACCACTGGAGTTGGAAAGTATCTCACAGTTCGCCATCTCACGCGTAGGAAATTATACCGTACGAAGACCGACATCAACACTCGCACACGTCCAACGCATGTGAGTATTTTTTTTTGGGAACCAACGGAAATCGTACCCGGAACTTCCGCGTGGAATACCTACCATGTTGGCCACGTAGTTCCTCTAAAGTGGCAGATCTGAAATAATGCTACCTCGCGAGTGTCACTTTTCCAAAATGTCAACATCAAGAAACATATAATCTTGTAAACTGCAAATTTGTGACTTCTTCCGTGGTTTATTTGTTAAGACGCTTGACTTCCATTCAGGGGTTTCGGGTATGATTCCCTATGGTGCTAGAAAAAAAAGGATTCCAATCTCGTAAAATAATGTATCTGTTAACAATACAACAATTAACACGCTCTTGAATTATTGCTAACGCGTAGACTTAACACTCGTGTGAGTATTGTAGCCTCTTCACAGGTGCGGTATTATTGCCAACCTGTGATTTGACGAACCGCGAGTTCTACTCGTATGTCAACTTCAGTAGTTCTAAATTTAAAGACTCAATTATTGGGGCTGAATATAAGTTGGTCTCCCGACCACGCTTTTCAAAATGTCCGAATGTCCAATTCGGATTAGTTAAAGGGTATCATCAAACGAATAAAAAAGCAGCACATTTGTAAATTAAAATAGTGAAATCTTGATCATTTTTAAAACATGAGGTCGATTTCCGTGGAAACCTCATTATCACACGAAAACAATTTCCTTTCAGATTGCCATGTTCTTAAAACAATCGACGACGTTTAAATATTCTGTAATTGTTCTAGTTTTATCTGTCTTGGAAACAATTATGAGGTGGCTGGAATTTATCGCACTTTACCTCCCAGACACCTACATCCTGCAATATAATAAATAGTTTTTGCTGATATAAATATGCAGAATGCCATTTCAACATCAACGTCAGGCCAAGTGTTGAATTGACGTTGATGTTTAAATGCCATTGGATACCAATCTGTAATCATACATACATACCATCACGCTATCTCCCTGTCGTGGTGGGCAGAGAGGGCAGAGCGCCAGACTGTCCTATCGCGACACAAATACATTTCATTTTGAAAATAAATTTTAGTGAGGAATATCAAAATTTTAATTATTGCTTATGAAAATGATAAGGAAAATTGACAGTTTAAAAATATTTGTCGATTGATCGACTCTGATTGTACGTACACACCATCACTCCGATTCCCGATTAGGGTAAGCAGAAAAGACAAAAAGTTATATGACACACTTCTTTCGCCTCCTCTACATCTACATATACGAGTATATATACGAGTATATAACTCCTACGATTTTTCTGACTAAATGTTTCCTTCTCTCAAAGCATCTTATACTTGATACAATCATACTTTCTTTGGTCTTCTTCTACTACGCCTTCTACTTACATTTGCACTGTATATTTGTTTTGTTAAAATTTAGCGAATAGTCCTAATTTATTATCTATCGTGAAATCCTTTTATTATTGTATGATAATATACTTTTATTTCATTATATAACCTTGTAAGATATACGCTACAGGAAACCATCTTAGAGTGCTCTTCATCTTACTTAAAATAAATAAGCCTAATCACTTCATTCCGTATTCTGTCATACATGGTCACCCCATTTAGTCTTCTCAGAGTACGCATTTCTACAGCATGTATTGATTTTTTCAGTTTTTCTACATTCATATGTCATTCGCATACATCAAAATTGGCAGTAGAATATTGTTGTGAACTGTCAATCGTTTATCGTTTTTTTAATATTTTGAAGAAAATCAATTGATTTGTGAGCTTCAGACTAACCTTTAAATAAAAATTTATAATTTTATTGTATATACTATAGAAGCAATTAATTTTCTGATATCTTCGTTCCGTTTTTTTAGTACACGCAAATGTGTCAAATCCATGTTTCACTTTCATAGGTTAAAATGAACACCAATATAATATTATATATTGCTATTTTTACTACTGTTTATATATAGCGGTTGTGAATTACATTGAGTGCTCCGTTTACCTTGTTCCTTTTGTTTACTATTGTAAAAAATATTTTAAAATAATAAAAACAGGTATATTTTAAAGGAAGACGAAGATAGACGATTTAGAAAAAGTTGCGAATGGTATTTGTGTATCACAATTGTATGTCATTATATTTCCGTCATTTACGGTACAGCCTAAAGGACATGCTTCGTTTTGATAATTACTTCCCACCAACCACAGAGATCTTAAAGGGCCTTATGTGAAATAAATACAAAGACCCTTTTTGGGTGGAAAATTAGACCTGGATCACCCGAGAGGATTACAACCGTTCAATCGCCTGGGTCAATGGACATCGTTATTTGTTTAGCAGTGAAAATAATTATAATATTATATGAACGTTTTTATGCACAAATACCCGAATGAGATATTTGAGCAAACACAACTTGTACTTGTATGGAACATTTTTTAAAGATACAGTGTGCGTATGAAATTCCATTGATATTTTTAAACTTATACCTATTTATTAATTTTTTAAATACAGACTTAGCCCAATTGCATTAAAAAATACAAAAATTGTTAACATTTAAAAAAAATATATGTATGCATACACATATACATGGATACACATACACACATAAACACATACACACATATATTCAAAGTCACTTAAATACATTGAGTGCTTTCTAACGGCCCCAATCTTAGAAGAAATTTTTCTTTTGCTTGGATTGTTAATCTATGTATTTTGGATATTTCAAATAAACCAAAAAAGCTTTGTGGGTTGGGTTATTTTTACATACATAGGTATATACGTTTCTATGTATTTCACATTAGTCTGTAAATAAGGAAGATTTTTTTCTGATAATTTCTAGTTTGATTCCAGGACCATCGGATGCATAGTCGAGTTACGTACTTTACGGATTAATTTGAAATAAGGGTTTTTCGGTAGGACATAAATGGATATTAAATTCTTCTCTCTTTTTCTTTACCTTATTTCATCGCATTTGGGTTTGGTCCAAATACATTCGTTTGTCAAATTATATAGCTGTGAAATTAAATGTTTTTTTATAATTTTTGTTATTTGAAATATGGTTTTTTTTTTCAGAAGGCAGTTTCTAATTATTGAATAGCAGTTAAGTTAAATATTTTTTTTTATTTTATTTATTTTTCAGCGAATGTGTTATTTGAAAGCGTTTTTTTTTGTTTCAGAAGGAAGTAGCTAATAACAGGAATCCAGATATAACAACGATGGGGATCAGAGCACCCAACACTATTCCGGGCCTTAGGCACCACTACCCCCATAACTTTCCGGGAAATCATAGGTATTTTTCTATATTCTTACTATTTATATTTTTCGTTTAAATTATCAATATTTTCAGTGTTTCTCTCTCTCTAGTCGTCATCCTAATGAATGAAGGTACGGTATTGATGAGTCCTACGCAATATGTCTCCAACGATTTTTGTATCTGACCAGACGTGAAGCTTCGCACAGAGAAGAGTTGGTAACATCCTTAATCTGGCCGCTCCAACGCAAGACAGTGCGGTTTCGTGGTTTCCTATCAGAAACATCGCTCAGAATAACAGTTTTTTCGAGATATCCGAAGAAACACAATACCCTTTGTTGACAGATTGTAGAGAAGCGAGTGTTTATACGAAGTTCCAGTAATATATTCTCGTTTGTTCTCCTTTGCGTCCAAGATATTCGCAGTATTCGTCTCGAACACATCGATCCGTTTTCTATCAATTTACAATACTTTACTGTCCTCGTTTCTGTTCCATTTAGAAATATCGAGAAGACCAATATTTCGTCGAGTCTCATTTGAATCTTTGTGGATATTCCTCGGTTCTACCATATTTTGACTAGGCTTGTTATCGTTCTGAATGATGATATATGCTTAGGACCTTTTAGAAGGTTTTTTATACAATAGATCTTGAATAACCTGAATTTGACTATCTGATATTTTCTTTCACCGGCCAGCTTCGATCTTGGAATTTTTCACAGAAAAAATGGAATAGCGATTAGTTTACCGTTCATTTTATAATGTTAAGTGGCAAATATTTACATATGATACTCATGAATAAATTTAACATTATGTGTCGGTTATTATGAACGTGGAATTAGTAATATTTATTTATTTTTGAGATAATTTGTTTTTTCTTCTTCGTTGCGTACTTAATTAAAATCGTCGTGGTTCTATACTATGTCTGGAACTTAGTGTACGACCTGCCTCCATCTTTCCTGATCTTAGACTATGTTGAATGCAGCGCTAAGAGAATCCTGTTAACTCCTTTACTTGGCCCATCCTTCTCAAAGGATACCTTTCGCTTGTTTTTTCTTCAACAGTCCCCTCGATCACCAGCTTCTCCATCCAATGTTATTATTTTTGCTTAAATATCCAAAGTATAATACGTAAAGATTCTTTTCCCGTAAGTTGTGGAAAGTTTTTCATTATTTCATAATTATTGGATAATAGAAACGTTGGTGCGATTTGTGATTCATAGAATACGAAGCATTCATCTCGAAGGCATCTATTATGTTTCATACCTTCTTTCTCGTCTCCATGTTTCCACTCCATAATGTACTATGAATAATACTACAGATTTTACTAGACGTTTTTAATATGTTGTAAACATGCTGTCACGTGTAATATGCCTTGTATAATATTTACAATATAATCAAAATATATTAAAATGCCGCCTAAACAACTACATTACGAGGATCGCCAAAGTAACAATAATGTATATGGATCAATAAAAAAATATAAATGCAAATATTCTATAAAAATCGGGCTGATTACAAAATATATCTCTGGAATTTCAAATTGTAGTTTCAAAAATAACAAATAACTTCTTTACCTTAAACCTTACTAATCAGTCAACTTTGTTAGCGAAGTGATTTGAAATACTTTCTTTAAGCCATTTGAAATACTTTCTTTCCCAACCTACCCAACTGTTAACGATATTCAGGAACTTCTAATAATGATTATTTCCGATTTGTCATTGTTAGTCATAATGAATCGAACTTCCGATATTATAAACCCTTAATGACCCTAATCATATTTTGAGTAAGTTATATTATTTGAGAAAGGGATTACCAGAGGTACAAAACTTTAAAAAAAAGTTTTTAAATAAATTAAGTGAACTTGAAAAGTATTTAGTGCCATTTGTTCGAATTTATATTTTCCCCGCTTAGATATTTGTAACATTCAATGACAAGCCTATGTTTCAAGAGGTTTATTAAATACTAGTTATAACCCGTGAAATATTCACGGAAGTAAAACAAATTCTACATTTATGAAAATATATATTCATAAATGTAAAATTTGTTATATATATATATATATATATATATATATATCATTTATACATCGTCCCCTTTTACACCGGTTCAAAAATTGTTAGCTAGGTATTTAAAATTCGTTCAGTATCCCCACCGAGATTCAAATTTCGAATTACTTTCGGAGAGAATCCAAGTATTCGACTCGACAGCCGTACGGGTTTTGGCCTATTTATACTATGATTGAATGTTCACATTTTTGAAATTGGATTTTTAAATGTAGCAGAACAAAAATTATAGAAATTTTTATTAATTTATTTTAAAACCTTCGCACCTGCATCATATTAAAGTGAAGTTAAAAATATGTACTACTTAATTTAAATTCATACAAATAAGATTTCATCTCATTAAATAGAATACGCTTAATGGAAAATCTTTACTCAACCTTCTGTAAAATCTTTACTCAATTGTAGGTGTAACTGTTTATAAAACGAAAGAATAAAATATGTAATTATTTTGGAGTATTTATTTTTTATGTTTATTTATGAAATAGTATTTGACATAGTCTGTGCAATGTTTTAATAATTTTAATAAATTGAAGATTTTAAGAACTTGGTCAGAATTTTTTTGTAACTTATGACATAAAAGTTAATATTTTTATTATTAATTCAAAAAATCTATCTAAAATATTTCTTATGTGCCTATTTTAGAAATAATTATGGATTTATTTCTAAAATTGGTAGGTTTCGCAAAATCTGGGACTCTATGGGGAAACGGGGTATTGTTGAGGAGTTGGTTCTACTTGCTGATATACAGAGGTTTTTGCTCTTTATTGCCAATTTCAACTAGACCTAATATGCTTCTAGTAAAAACAGGTTCAAAATTTTACTATTAACACCTGAATGTGAAAAAATCAAGTTTTAAAATGTAGAAAGTGATATTTGTTTAAACATTTATTACTTGTGGGAAAAGTAAAAAAACACGCCATGAATAAATAAAAGATAAGCTTTTGTAGATAATATAAATCACTAAGCACTTTCTGTTGACCGTTAATGGCATTCGGAAACGTGGGATGGTTATTTCCGATTTGCCATTGTTAGTCACAATGGATCTAACTTACGGTATTTAAGTCCAAACGACCCCTATTATTATTTTAAGAAATCTTTTGAAGGAGAAACGTCAGATATAAGTTACCATTTATTTATTTTCAAATTTTAAACACCGTAGGGTGTACGAATTAAGTAAGGTCACGTATATGGCGCGATTAATAATACTAAATAAAAATATTAACTTTTGTTAGTTTTTTTTTTCGTTAACTCGAACTATCTTAAAATATTTTTATTTTATTAATTAAATGGCAAACATGATAACGCATGGGTTGTAATAATCACTTTAATTTGTGTGACTACCATATTTAGATCGAATATACAATATGTTATTTGCATGTCTAAAAATTTAATTAAATTTGCAAAATCATTGGATTTCAAATAATTTTTTTATTATAGTATTTAGACAAAGTCTAAGTTTCTGGTTCACCTGGATGATAAAGACAACGATAGATAATAGTGGTGTGTGAAAAGTGAGACATATACACATACTCAGCAGTGGATGAACGTGAATCGATATTATGATGTTGATAGTAAAGGGTCTTTCAAATTGAGCGGTTTTTAAATTCTTGGATAAAACACAGATGGCGTAACGAACTTATCTGGGCCTTGTGATCTTTGAGAAGTGTAATGTATTACATTTATAAAAATGGAGTTGTATACAATATAACAACGCGTTCAAATTGAGAATTATTGTATCTATTGTAATCTCCGGAAACGGTGATGTTAATTGGCCACCAAGATCATGTGATCTGACACCGTTGGACTGTTTTCTCTGGGGTTACGTGAAAATCCAGGTCTATAAAAATGACCCCCTGAGCTGAAGGACGAAATTATTCGCGTTATTGGTGAGTTAGAACCGCAATTATGGCAAAATGTCATCGAAAATTTTGACGAAATAGTGGACATCTGTGGAGCTGCAAGAGGTGGACATTTGGCGGATATAGTTTATTGTGTTTACATGGCGTACATTATACTTCAATGAACAAAAAAAAGTTTTTTGAAATCAAAGCAAATTGTGTTTTTTATTCAAGAATTAAAAAAAAATTAACCAAAAAACCGCTCAATTTGAAAGACCCTATACCATATATATAAAATGTATAATTTGTGATAGTCATAACAAGGAATTTTGTAATAGTTTCGCACGAAAAGTTAGTGTTGCCATTTATAATCCAAGAAAAAAAAATCAAACAAAGTATTATTTTAGAATTTGTTTATTGTAAAATAAAATAACCTATGCAGTTTATTTATTACAATTTAAGGAACCTAGATTCCCTCATGAGCTTGTCCAACAGATATTTATTTAGTACAATTTAAGGAACCTAGATTCCCTCATGGACTTGTTCAACAGATATTTATTTTTATACATTTTACTCCTATCTCTTCATTTTGTATTTGTAATAGTTAAGGTCATAAACTAATCCACTGTATCGCAGTTAAATTTTTATGTTGGCATTTTTTTTCGATGTTCCATAATTTACATCAAATACGTTTAATTATTCCCTTCGTTTCCAAGCGGTCACGGGTTTACGACTCCTGGTAATAATAAGGAAATGGTCGAAATAATGATACAGTCATACAAATAATTGAAAAGGTTTCATACCTTTAGTCACTAAATTAGAAGTGAATATTTAAACAACGATCGAAACCTTTCTGGTTTAGTTTAACGTTTTATGTGAAGTTGGTAATATATAGTAACATACATATTCGTACTAACAAGCAAACGTATGAACTTTTGAAGTTTTGTTTTGAGTAAAACTAAAGAAATGGAATTTCGTCCGATCAAATTATACGTCGTGAAGCAAATACGACTAGCACGTAAAATGTGAGTTGGCAAGTGATTATTTTAAAAATTTGTTAAAAAAATAATTTTATTGTTATTATAAGTCGCATTACTTTAATTTTATTTCTTTCCAACGTATTTATTGTTTTGGTCAAACGTTTTTGATTTTTTTTTGTTAAATGTAATTGTGGTTAATTATTTGTGTCATTTTAAACGAATGTCTTAAATTTAAAACCAAGGAAGAACGTGTTTTTCATATTTTATACCTTTTACATGCATTGTTAAGAAAGTTAGTCATTTGAAAAAAAATATATGGTAATTTGTATTTTCAATAATGAAATTGCAATCTATAATACATGTCTTGTTTTATGTAAATTTTATTTTTGATAATCTTCTGATTGTTGTCCCTATTTTCTATATTTTAATGAGCTCTTTTCACAAACTCGAAAAAAACATTATTACTTTTTTTCGTATTTTGTCATGCATCGTTACGTCACGCATTTTATATTAATACACTTTCATTATATACAGTACAACGTGGCGGGCTTATTGCCATGTGGCTATCTTTCTAACCAACTAGAAATATGTTAAACAAGCCTTGAGTGATAACCAGACTGTAACTCTTATTAAAAAAATCTGAGTACCAAAGGGAATCGAATCTGCTAACCCCGGGTTGGAGGACAAGCATCTTATCATCTAGGATACTGGGGTCGACATTTATTCGACTTCTTTCATTATTTTCCATGTCCACGTTTCATGTACATACATCGAAGTTGCAATATATCCCATAATTTAAAAAATTTGATTTCACGACGAACCTGTTGATAAATAATTGAAATATTATATTTTATGTTTACAATATTTTTAGACTGATTTTGTTTCTGCATATTTAAGTCACATATATGAATATAACTTTTGTGGAATATTTTTTATATCTTTTCATTTAGACGATTATCTCTGTGGCTTAACTGATAACACCTGTCTTCCGACCTAGAGATTGCGGGTCTGATTCCCTTTGCCCATGTTTTACCAATTACATAGCATTTTTAGCATACACCTAGTATAGCATACACATAGCATAGCATTTTTGGTATAACATTATATTTAATGTTTTTTTTTATAACATGTTTTTAGCTCTACTATACTAGTCTGTTTTTCACCCTCGCATATTCATGTATGATTTTATTTGATTCCCACCCTAGTATCCATTTTTTTAATAAGATTAATAGTTTGGTTTTCAATTTAGGCATCTTTAACACATGTCTGTTTGGTTGTAAAATATTGTCACATAGCGATAAATACGCCAATTTGTATTTTATATAAATATAGCATAATATTTTACAAGATAATATTTCTGGTGCGTGTGCACTTAGAATAGTACACGGGGTAACAATATATGACAAAATACATACTTAAGTGATTAGGGATGAGTGTGAACTCCTGATGTGTTGAGTAAGATGAAGAAGAGATGAAGAGACACTCTGAGATTTGGGCATGTGGAACGAATGAATGAAGAAAGACTAACAAAACAAATATATAGTGCAAATGTGAGTGGAAGGCAAAATCGAGGGAGTCAAAGGAAAGAATGGTTGAATCAAATGAACTATATTTTGAAAGAAGGAAATGTTACAAGTAGGATAAATCGTAGAAGATGAATGAGAAAGTGTATGGATTTGGTGGAAACGAAATGTATGTGTTGAGATAGGAAAGCTTGGCGCACAGCTCACTCTGCCTACCTCGAGAAGGAAACGGCGTGATAGTATGTTTGTATGTATAATGGATTTGGGATGCTAATATACAAAATTATGCATTTTATTTATATAATCAAATGTTTATTAAGTGTTGCTTATAATTTGATTATTATAAATTTAAAAAAAAAACGAAGTGTTTTTGTAGTGATATTTTATTACTACCGCTCAACGAGTGACTAAATTTAAAAAAAAAACGAAGTGTTTTTGTAGTGATATTTTATTACTACCGCTCAACGAGTGACTTATTTATTTATGTTCTACCGAATATTGTTTTATTTTATTTTCATTTATTTATATTATACATAAGTCTTTACCCTTTTGAGATATTTTTTTCGTACGGTGGTCACAAGAAAAGTGGGCGTACATTTTGATTAAACCGTGGGAATAAAAATCCAAAATGGATTGTATTATAGTTCAAATTTGACTTGCAAAATAAAAGTTTTGGCGTGGGATATTTAATTTTAGTAAAAAAATATTTTATTTGATTTTTTTTTTAATATTGCAAAACGTTACAATGGCAGGTAGAGGGAAAAAATGTTGAACACTAAATATTATTCCAAAGTCGGTGAAAAAGGGGGTGTAAAATATTACTAAAACAAAAAAGATGAAACATTTTTTTTTAAATCTAAAAACTTACATTACGCGTGTTATGTGCTCAATTAATTACGAAATACATTTTGCAAGCATATTATTCACATATTTAATGTTTTTTCTTGTAACACGTTTTTAGCATTACAATACTAGCCTGTTTTTCATCCTCGCATATATGATTTTATGCACTTATTTGACCCACATCCATGTATGTCATGTACTTATGTTTAGTAGTAGAATTCTCTTCCGTGGCCTTAATGGTAAGACTTTTGACTTCCACCCGGGGTTTCGGGTTCGATTCCTGATGCTACTTAAAAAAAAATCAGTCCCAGTCTGGTAACAATACTCATGCGCTAGACATACGAATGCTGGTGGCCTCTTCACGTGCGGTAACATTGCTAACACATGCAAGATGAACTGCGAGTTTTGTGCCTACTCCAGTGGTTCTTAACTTGAAGGTTTAATTAATGGAGCCCCAGATAATGCTGAATCCTGATCACTCTCTCTGAATCACCAATTCATATATGTTCTAGGGTACCAAACGAATTAATGAATTTAGTAGAATACTCAATTGAATATGTTGATAATGTTTTGAGTTTAATTTTCATTCCAGCTTGAAGAGTACCAATCTGAAAGGTGAAGTTCAAGAGTCCACGAGCCCTAGCAGCTCCGAGGAGTCCAACTCACCCACAGAGCTGAATTCCTACAAGAGACTGGCAGACAAGCCCCCGCTGATGAAGAGACTCGCCCTTGGTATCTCGGGGGCGCTCATGCTGCAGGCGGCGCACACCGAGGATAGTACTCCACTCGTGCCAGACACACCCACTAGGTATGAAATATGTTGTTGAAGAAATTTTAATCAAAATCACTCATTTGGATTGGTGATGGCATGTTCACATTAAATGGTCTCACAATGTGTGACATTGAAAGAATAGCACCATGCAATAATTGAATTGTGAGCTTTACAATGTCTTGATTGACATGAACAACTCCTATCATAAATCAATACCGGCTGCCCAAATCAAGGAAGTTTTAGAAATGGCAAGAGTGATTAAAGTAGAACATATATGGTAGAAATGTGAAAAGGCATAGAACGTATGAGAAAATAATGTATGATAGAATAAGAAATGCGGAAAGATGCAAATTTAAATGAAGAAAGGAACATTGAGACAGTTTGGCCATGGAAATAGCATTTAGTATAATGATCATTCTTTTTTCGATCGACCATTAAGAATAGTTACAATAATAAAATTCAAATTAGTATTTAGAATACACAAGAATACAAAATCAACAAGCTACAAAAAGTATAAACATTAACATGACTCATACACAAAAAATATCAGAAAGTAGCATGTTCACGCATACTATTTACCATAAATATAACGCTTGTGACAGATCAGGGATCAGGAGGCTCAAAGCCATAATGTATAAAAATATAATCTGTTTCGAAAAATTAAAACAATAATGTATTCCTATAATACATCCACACAAACACACATAAAAAAACACACCGAAATTTCAATATGTTTTTAAAGATCTTGGAAAATTTGAGAGAGAAAAAACAGAAAAAGAAAAAAACAACTATGGTAACACAGTAGTGGATTTATGTTTAAAATAAATAAAAATGATCTCTATGGGGATATTTAAAGGTATTAAAATTGTCTCCAAATATGTCTGAGATTGCATATTCATTACCTAATCAATGTAATCTGAGTACCATTTCCAATGTCTTTGATAGTCTATTATTCCATTTACTATTTTGAAAAATGGGATCAAATCAGAATTACTCTATGATCACAAAGTCTCATTAAATTAAGGTGCAAATAATAACTAATTAAAGTTTACATAATTATTTTTAAGTCCGGGCTTAAAGTTTGTGTGATGTAAAAATATGTATTGCACCATCTCTAGAGCATTAGAATGGACTGCGTAATGATGAGTCCAAATAGGGATTTGTATTCAAATTTACTTCTTACCAGAGTGAACATTTACTCCTTACCAGAGTGGTTGTATATATTCCCTTGAATTCCTTCGGGTGTCCCATTATGATGTCCAAATTTCTCAAAAGAAAAAGACAGGGGACAGTCGAAAAATCTCGTAGATCTGGTATGTCTCAAACATTATCCAACTTATCAGTAATTGGGGTTTTGATTTTATAGTAGCTAATTTTCTTATATTTCTTAGTATTAAAGTGTAATACATCAGACACCATGAGTGTAAGTTGAAAGATCTATGAAAAAAATCTATTTGAGTTTTGAGAATTTTCTTTTTTCTTAGCTTCTGGAAGCTATATTATTTGAAAGCAAACAACTCATTATTGTTTTATTTTTAAATAAAATAATGTATATTTTTTGTCCTAGTCCTGTTCACAAGCCAGTCACACTGAACGGAGGTTACGTGAACGAAGCAATATCTGATCCAGACATCAAATCTGTCATGAAGGACATCTCGAGAAATAACACCCTTCTCTCCGATGAATGCATTCAGAAGTCCTCGATTCCAGTGAAGCACATTCACATTGATAATGTCAATCTGAACAATGCTTTACCCTGCATAGACAAGACGGCATCGTCCAATTTCGATGTCGATTTATTAAAGATTAATAATAACAAAAGAAATAGGTGAGTTGAGTAGAGCTTTTATATTTAAAATTTCTGGTTGAATTTTTATTATGACAAATAATTGAAAACCCTGATAATATGAAAAAAATCTTGAATTTGCCACATTGGTTAGTGGCCTGATAGATATTTGTTTGTATGACAGCAAGAAATAAAGAGCTTCAGGACTTGGAACATGCACATGAGTTTGTTTACCTGAACTCCTTAATCATTGAAAGGGGGTTTCTATACTTCGGAAATTCTAGGATGGGTCCGTGGACAGTTGACAAATTTTCCCCAATACAACCTTATAACGATGTTCAGTAATTTTGATTATTTTATCAACTTTAATATAAGCCTCGATTCTAATAAATAGCAAGTTATTTACGAGGGTCATCCAGAAACTAAGGTTACAAGGGCTCCTGAGGCCGGGAGAATTTGTTTGTTTCAAAGTTGGGGCACTTGTCGTGTATAGGGGATCCTAACGGTCAGTTTGTTTGGTCCCGCGTGTTTTTCGGCCATTTTGTTCAGTCACTGTAAATTCTTCCGATGGAGATGTCGTCGTGCGCTCCCGCCAACTCTCGTCCGTGCGAGACCTGCGCGGTCATAAATTTTTGACTTTGCAGAACAATACCTCCGCAAATATCCATCGGAAGCTCGTGGAAGTTTATGGTAGTGATATGATGAGTCGACAATATGTCACGAAGTGGTTTAGGTTGTTCAGAGAAGGCCGTACTGATACTCACGGCGAGGCAAGGCAGTGATTTCTGACGAATTTGTGCAAAAAAATGATGAACAAGTGCGAAATGATCGCCGAGTGACGCTTGACGACCTTCACGAAGAATTTCCTGAAATTTCTTGAAATCTCCTTGGTAATATTGTGTCGGAAAAACTTGGTTACAAGAAGTTGTGTGCGAGATGCCCAGAATGCTCACACCGGAGCACCGTCAAAATCGCATGACCGCCGCGTGTTGGATAGTTTTGCACAGGAGGGAGAAGCTTTTCTGGACTCTATCGTGACGGGGGATGAGACGTGGGTGTGTCACTACACCCCAACAATTTTTCAACGATCAGGAGGTCGAGGAAGCTGTGAAAAAGTGGCTGAAAGAGTTGGCGGCGGAGGTCTATGACACTGGCATACAAAAGCTGGTGCCCCGACTATAGAAATATTTGTGAAGTATCCTGTGAATTTCAATTAAATACAAGCATTTTTTGATCCTACATAAATGTTGTAACCTTACTTTCTGGATGACCCTCGTAGGTCAATACATTACATAAAACTAACAATAATTAATACATCTTGTTACAAATTAGCAAAAATGTGGAGTTTGTTAAAATCAAATAATATTTGCTGACGTTTGTCAAAAGTCACTACGTTAGTCTGCATTGGCTAGGGATGGGGTATTCGATAATTGGATTTTCGATTTTTGTATACCTGAAATGAAATGTTCGTAATTAATATTAATTCATTGTGGATCTTGGCCTATTTAAAGATTGATACAAATCATACAATACGTTAGAAAGTCAGTATAATGAAAATTAGGAATTAAAGCGTCAGTTTAGAGAAAAACAATTTTTCAATTTATAAAAAAACTATTCGATTTGTAAAAAAAAAGGTTTTACCCCATCCCTTTGAGACATGACGTTTAAAACGCCACACAACCCATCCTAGATTTTCTGAACTATAGGATGAGGAGATAATGTGTAGAATCCAGATAGCTAAGGGAGTCTGAAGGGAACCTGAAAAAATCAAGACTTGATTGGCCCAAACCCTCATTTTTTATATCTATGGTGTGTAGATCTGGACATTCAAGGCATGCAATAGACTAAGAACTGATACCTTTGTGATGTGGGGCTGGATATGGCTCTTGCACCTTCTAAGGACTGCCAGAAGAACCAATAAATTGATTATTGTTGAACTCAGGGTTGAGACATGTCTCTTTGTGTTGTGTGCATGAAGAATACTATTAAATTTTGGATGCATAGCATGGAGGGAGGACGACGCCTTGAGATACATATTTTGTTGATAAGTGTGAATGGCAAAAAAGAGTATAAGACGAGGCACCCATCCGATAGAGTGTCAGGTGCCAGGTGGAGAGAAAAGCAGGATGCTCATTTCATGAGATGCTACATAGGATAAGCAATCGCTCATACTGGATAGGGGAAGTTGATGATTGTGAGGGAACACCCGATCCTCAGAATTGAGGGAACGACCAAGAAGAATAGATATTTGTTAGATATTTTATTACCTTAAAAATAAAGTTGACCAAATAAATTTGATGTATTTATTTTGGATGCAATGTAATCCGAAGAGTAGAATAATGTGATTTCAAAACGGAATTTAAAAGTAGAGTTAAAAAAAAATAACCCTATCTAAAGTTTCCCTCCTCCAAGTTCTCATAATTTGATTTATTATTTTTTCTCAAGAGGGCTCATAACTTGGTCAAAAGTTTCTGTTGTCAAAAAATCTTGGATTCAGAAAATTTATGATTAAATTCAGGTAATAAATTTAGAAATTAAACTCCAGTTTGATAAACTTGATTTCGTGAGCCTTAGTAATTTTGTCCCTCTGAAACCACTGTCTGTGATTAACTTGAAAAGTTTAATAACTTTTTTAATCCCTTCAGCCTTTATAAGGTGACATTATTTTTTTTAAAGCAAATGCCCCTTTTTGCTACTTGAAAACACATTTTTTTCCTAATTTAATTTGTCAAAGGATTCGATTTAAAAAACATATGAAAAGGGAGAGATACATAAAAAAAACAATGAAAAGCCTTCTTATTGCTTTCATTTTAGTTTATTGTGTACAAATTGTTGCACTTTAGCAAGCACATAGTTTCAATCACACAGAGAGCAAGCCCATTATTAACATTTTAACTATAAATAATATATTTAACAAGTGCGAAATATTAAATATGTAATAAATGTTACCAGTATCTTTTCAAAGAGATGACCTGGAGCATTCTTATGTCCAAATTTAAAATCCTACAGCATATTATATCTAAATAACTTACATATTGATAATATGCATGTGAATTATTGAAAAAATATATTATTTGTTACATTTTCATCTAAGATACCATAAACCATCTAAGATACCATAAAGCATCTAAGATACCATAAAGCATCTAAGATACCATAAAGCATCTAAGATACCACATATTGTTGTAAATCTTTTGCCTAGTAAAAATGAGTGTACCGTTTTTTTTATTGGATTCAAAATTTACGATGGATTCTTAGATTCTCCCTTAGATTCTTATTTGCATAAAAAAAATCAAATAATGTATTTATGTCTTTATTTGTTTTACAGAAGCAAATATAAAAATATGAATTAATGATTTTCCAGGATTTTGAGAATTCCCAGTTCAAGTAGCTCCTCATGTGGTGGCAGTGGCTCTCCTCCACTGCTTCCAGCCAGGAGCGACTCCCTGAGCAGCCGGGAGGAAGCAGAGCTTCGGCTGGCTCCTTGGTTCCAGGCTGGCATTCCTCGAGAGGTAAATCCACAAAACTTAATTCAAAGCCACAAAGGTTATTGCATGGTATTAATGATTCTTATTACTACTCTCTGCCTGAAGTGAGTCCATCAACAGCTGATAGAAAATCAATTGTTGATCATGATGGATGATTTCTGGATGGCAGAGAGATTAATTTATGTATTTGTACCGAACAGGTACAAAGACTGTATATAGGTGGATGGTTGCTGCACAATGCTCGTAGAATTCCGGTCGCGGTTGAAAGCGTCAATCACCAAAAGTTAATTGATGGCGAAATATTCTTTCGCCGCTACGCCACTGCTCTGGGGCGGGGCTTGTCACTGGTCGGGGTGGAGCCTGTACGTGGCTATCCAAGATGGCTGCTCGAAGTGGCTCCAGTGGTGTGACGAGTTTGTAGCGGGGCGATCAGTGAAACGAAGATGGTTTGTCGAGTTGAAGAAGATCGAAGGAGTTCAAGGGAAGTGAAACACAGATGAAGTCCTGTCGAGAAGTATATTTTGCTAACTTTGGGCCCTCTATATTAACGCCCAATCGGTCATAGTAAGCGCCCGTTACCCGCAAAGTACAACCACTTTCGGGGCTCGGGGCGCCGCTTAGACCGACTGCCTTTTGCCTTAGTCTCGATGGCTCGGCCGCAGCACATTTTCCTGTGCGGTCGCGAGCGCAATCGGATTCAAACAAACATATATATTTTAGATATTATTATAACACAATACATATTTCCATAGCATAGATTTATAAGAACATACAAGAGTTTACATGGAAATATAAGGATTTACATACACGCATTTTACCTTTTATAGAATTACATGAGTTATATAATAAAGAGTTAATTACACAGTTCAATATACAGATATTAAGGTGAATTTGCCTCCAGATCTACACAGCATTGTCTGTCTCATCATACCACATACACACACAAGGGTGACGGCACACGTCCGATACAGTATTGAATTCCTAGTTATTTGACAGAAGTGGTTATTTCCACTGCTTTTGGTCAAGAGTGACTCCATCAATAACCATTAGAAGACTAATTGAAATATTTTGAGACTGTACTTCTAGTTCTAGGCTGCCATTCCTAGAGAAGATAATCTATGTAACATCACTTAGAATAATTTCAAGTTCCAGTGACTTATAATAGTTCTTTCCACTTCTTCCATCTTTTCTTAACTAAGTCTTTAACTATAAGATCTTGTTTTTTAAGCTGGCATTCTCGTTTTCATGATTGGAGAGTTGAATCTATTTAATGTAACTTTCAGTTCAGCGTTATTCAAGTTCCAGTAGCTCTTCATGAAGTGGCATCATTCTCCCACTGTTTCCAGCCAAGTGTGTTTACTTCATCAATAAATCTTAATTAATGGTTTTTATGCCGCATCAATAATTCAGAGCTTGTGTTATTTGTCACATGATTTCCTAAATCCAGGTTGGCATTTCTAGAGAGGAAAATCCATGTGGCATCACTTGATTACATATAATTTCAGTAGAATTCATGTAGTGATACTTTCTGTTCCTAGGAATGATTTCTTCAATAGCCAGAAGAGTTTGCACTCAAACTTTTTGCATGCGCTGACATTTGTCATGAAATGTGTATCACGGTAAATACCATAACAGAAGTTTTAATCTTAATCTGTTATCAGGGTCTGGTTGAGTGTATCTGGACTACAGTTTGTGTTGCCAAACATTGCCACATATAATAAATAATGATCATTAATGTGCAGCATTGCTTGCCTCCATTTTGCCTAGTCTTCAGTGTCTTGAGAGCATTTTTATAGTGAGTAATTTGTCACTGTCTTCATCAGATCCGTTCAACAATACACAACACACAAAATAACTGATTATTGATACAAGAAAATTAAAAAATATTATAATTGAGAGCTTTATGAATAACCATCTGTATTCTTCTTTTATAGAAAAGTGAGTGAGGAAAAAGTCAGAAAATTATAGTATCAAAGGATGTTGACTGAAATAAATCACCATCCAAAGATTTTTGAAATATACAAATTTGGTATCTAGTATATCAAATTGGACTCAAACACTAATTTGTAGTAGCAAAAGGTTAAAGAATGCAAACACATATTTGTATCACAAACAAAGCTTATTGAATACTTACTCTAAAGATTTTTAGCTATGTTTAATCTAACTTTATTGGTTATAGCAAAGTGCCAACCCTGATTTACTGGTTTCTCTTATAGAAGCTTGCAATTAACAGAATATTGTATATTTTCAGATTGCATTAGAGGTATTGGGGAGCCAGCCCATTGGGGCCTTCATGGTCAGAGAGAGCACCACAAAAACTGGATGTTTTGCCTTATCACTGAGGGTGCCTAGAGACTTCCAACCTAGTGGCATCGCTCACTATCTTATTCTACATACCAATAAAGGATACAAAATAAAGGTGATCTTAAAATTTACAGGCAAAAGCCTAGTTTACTGGGGACACGACAAATTAACGGCAACAAACCCAGATCCATTAAAATTGTGTCTTAATTAAATTACCTGTTGTTTTTTCGTAAATTATGTATATTTCTTGTGTAAAAAAAATAAAAGCATTGATTAAAACTTTAATTATTTGACATCAATATGCAAAAAGACACTGCCACCATACCTTTAACAATAAAGCAATATGGGACACCTCTTTATAAATAATATTTTTTCTCCTAAGTTTTGACCCCCTTAGCTGACTTTGTAAGTCGCTCTTTATTAAAATGCCTGATTTGAACCCAGGGCTTTTGCGACCCAGAGCCATTAGTATGGAAAAAAATTATCCCTGTCTAGACAGTTTTTTTTAAATTACCCCTGTCCAACCTTTTTTTTTTCAAAAAAATTACCCCTTTTTACACATTTCTTGTTGAGCATAAGAATTATTGTATTGTAGTATTTCCACCAGTTTTCTTTTCATTTTTCTTTAACATTTTTTATGGTTACGCTGAAGATTTTTTTATTCCATTGAGGAATTGCAATGATTTGGTTCGAATCTTGGCTAATTTTTGAAATAGTGAATTTCTTGAAAAGAGCTTCTATAAATTAATAGCAGATGCCACTAGAAAGGAAATTCATATACCAATTTGTGATCAGTGAACTGCATACACATAAAAGTCTAATGAGTGTTGTTAAAGCTATTTTGATAAAATAGTACTGTTTCAAAATCTAAAGTAGTATGTTACTTAAGTATTCTAAGTAAAAATAATAATGACACTATTTACAGTACTTAAATGAAGTGCTTTACTTTTGCAGCATTACTTAACATTGATTTTAATGAAAAATTACTTATATTATTAAATATTAAAATTGGGTTTGTTAACAGAAAAATTCCTTTAAAATATGTTTGCATCTGTTGAAATTAAATACATTTTTAGTTAACTGTTTACTTTTCCATTTTGTTTCAAATATAATATTTTTGTTCTTTTATTCCAGGGTTTCACAAAGGAATTCACATCTTTGACAGCACTCATCACACACCATAGTGTGATGCCAGAACTTCTTCCATGTCCCCTGTCTCTATCACGATACAATCCAAGTTTTTCAAAAACAGACTCTCGTAGAGACTTTGAAGATATAGATAATGATCCGGATTATAACACGTTAGCGGACTTCCGTAAAATGATGGCTGATTTAAATGTGTGATTATCTAGTGCACTTAGGATATGTGATCTAAGTTTCGCTTCATTCATTCAATGTGAATGTGTGACAGAACACAAATGTGTAATGTGATTCATTTATGCTATTTATGATATTAATAAGTAACTAAATTGCAATGCTACATAGGATGTTTATAGTTTAAGGTTCACCAAAAAAAATTCTTAAGGTACACAATAAAAAAAAAATTCTGACTACCTATTTCTCATTGTGTCCTTATCAAACTAAAATGTTTTTTAACACGTTCATTGCTGACCTAATAGTAACGAAGTACCCTGATGTATTTTTTAGCTGTTAGTCCTATATTGGTGTGTTATTTTATAGATAAATAATAAAAATAAAAAATACTTGCTATTTACGTTAAAAAAAACACGTTTTGCCACTTAAGAATATTTTGATAATGGCCATCTAATGCACTCATTTTTGTAAAAATATTAAAATGCAGACTGTTAAAGACAACACGAGTTTGTATGTTCAAAATCTAATGAACACATATGGCTATCAAATTTCATCCCGACACAAGCTATAATTGTACTTTCTGAGGTGACAGGGGCTATACTGGCTGATTAAAATTACTGCAGTTCGCCATACTAGTTCGTACATCTTACTCAATATCGCGTAATCAGCAGTGAACGAGTTTAAGGAGCTATATTTTAGAAAAAATAAATTGACTATAATCAACATATTTTAAAATCAATACATTAATTATTTTTAATTTTATATTCCCCCTATATTTACAGAACGTATTGTATAAAAATGCATTTAAATTATTTTTGAAAATACCAACTTTTTTTAGATGAATTAACTAAAGATAATTATGCTTCATATTTCCTTTTCTAACATTCTTATCACACAGAATAATGAGAAAAAAAATTATGGTTTTTATTTATTTTGTAATTATAGCTTTTTATACTTATTTATTGATTTGCATTCATAATATTTTTTCATTTTGAGAATGAGGACATACATAATATATTTTTTGTGAACAAATAAATATGTATCGTATTATGTATTCTTATTTTGTGTGCCAGTGAATAGATATATATTTTTCTACTCTATTGTTCATTTGTTTATTTCTTTAAATTCATTTTGATAAACGAGAACTGCAAATCATGCAATTATATAAAAAAATGTTTTGAAACTCGATAAAATTCATATCAAACTAACAATTAAAAGAATTTTCCATAAAATTATTTGTATTTTGTTTTTGTACTAAATTTAGGTCAATCTAATATCTTGTTCTAAATTTAGGTCAATCTACAAAAAATCCTACCAACATTTAAATTCCAATTGAAGAAACAAAAAAATGCACGTGTTATTTGTTTTTCTGTTATTTAAAAAAAAAAGAAACAAGCTTTCTCTATCATATTTGTATTTAAAGAAATTAGTAGAATTTTCAGCCTTTAGTTTTAAGGAAGGATCATAGTAATATGGTTTGTAAATAAAAAAAATTTGAAGGGGGGAAATTTTCTTGGTTTTTCTATACCGTGTTTCTATTTTTTAACGCTATTCTTCAGGTATAATTTTTGTGCTTTTTTGGAAGACATGGAAATGCAGAAAATTTAAAACAATTTGTTTTTATTCTTCCATATGTTGCAGAGGAAAAAAGATTTATAACTCCAATGTATCTTATCTCTTCAATTCTGTTATTGGATCTACTAACAAACTCATATTATAACATCTTAGGAAATATCAGGCAGGTATAATATTTAAAAAAATGCAGTTTTTAAATTAATAGTTTGTAGTCCAAATTTAAAATATTAGTTGGATTATATTTTTAATATTTGCTCATTTATAAAAACAAAATAAAAATGATAGTGGATACCACATTTTTTACAAACTATCAAAATGTTGCTTTTTAAAATATAATGAATTCAAATTTCTTATAATATATGACTTCAACAATACCTTCTTTTATGCATATTGGAAAAAAAAAGTAATTTTTTAACTCACATTTTTGATAATAATTGTTTTTAATATGGACTTTTGTAAGTAATTTCCCTATTATTGGTTGGTTGGTTGATAAGCATCAAGAATAACATTACTGCTTGGCAGTTACAATGCCATCTCTTAACCACAGGTTGATAAGCATCAAGAATAACATTACTGCTCGGCAGTTACAATGCCATCTCTTAAACCACAGGTTGATAAGCATCAAGAATAACATTACTGCTCGGCAGTTACAATGCCATCTCTTAAACCACAGGTTGATAAGCATCAAGAATAACATTACTGCTCGGCAGTTACAATGCCATCTCTTAAACCACAGATTCAGATATATCGCGTATCTTTCTGTTCTTTTTGCTTTTGAATAAGATTCTGAGAAAAAAATGAATGCGTGGTTTGCTTGACATTATTAATACATTCTTAACCCACTGGCATTTGACATTGTTATTAATGTAAATAAATATAATAAACAATAAATAAACGTTATGTAAACCTTTTTATTAGCTTTTCACATCATTTTAAATTGGTTTTCTGTTGGTTGTAAAAATATTAAATGTGAAGCTTCATTTATGCTCAATAGTGTAAAATATGAAAAGGTTTTAAATCTTGACAGAATCACTGAATAGGAGAATAATTGAAGCAGTTGGTAAAGCATGGCTTGTCTTATGATGCTGGCCATCCATGTTAAAACCAGAGAGTAATGTAATATTATTTTGGATACGAATTTAAAAATGATCTCAAAACTATATTTCAAATAAAAATAATCTCTTCAATTAAAATATTCAATTGTATTGTTTTTCTGATTCATTCTAAAATATTTAAAATTTTATAGGCTTTTACAGTTATTAACTATGTATGGTAAAAGGTTTTCAGAGTTTTTACCGTGTACTTGTGGCTCAAAGTACTGACGTTTCTAGAACATTACAGCTCTTATCTTCACAACTAGATGGTTATCAATTTCGCTATTTGTGAAGATATATAACGAATGACACTTGGCTTATAGCGGAGTCTCAACTGTAATTTGAATACTCATGATCATGATGGGAATGCTTGTGTCCATCCTGACTTGCAATCGTTTTGTATCTCAACGGAAGCACAATCATGCTGCTTCTACAGAAGCTGAAATGATTTAGTCAAATTTCTTTCTCATATATTGGATTTCAATTTCTTTTTATTATGGAACATGCATAGTTGCGATAAAATCCTTAGTTTCTATTGACATTGTTGATAATCAAGAAGCTCTGAATATGACGACAGTCACAACATTTTTAAATGTTGACACTTTGAGTCATAAAAATCTGGTATAAACCTTTTACCATATTAAAAGTGTTATTTTTGTTAAAAACATTTTCAATTCTTCTTTGATATATTTAAACATTCCATTGTTACAAAAATAATAATAAAAATATTTTCATAGTAAATAATTTTAGAATGTATAAAAATACGTAAACGAATAGTTATTTGCTAAACATAATCATATTTTAAAGAAATAGTCATAAATAGAAGAATATATAAATGCAAAAAGGATTCAACCCTCATTACAATTAATTTGAGGAAATGTAATATCATTTTGTATGGAATGAATTGTTTGAAGACAGAATTTACTTTAAAATTCAGATTTAATAACTGTCTTGATATATATTTACACACAAAGGATTGAGATATGTTTTATTCAATATTTTAATTGTAACATATTTTGTGGATTGGGTTCTTTTACAATATATAAACAATTATCTTTTAAATATCCAATTTTTATTTCAATTCAAGTATTATTCAAGAATAAACATTATCATTCTCATGCTTTGTATAATTTAAATAAGGTAGCATCATTTAAATTTTACAAAAGAAGGCTTCAATCATGCTGACCTTTAAACAACTCAAGTTTGGTTTATTAGTTCAGTATGTTTTCATGGTTTCCCAATAAATGGGAATTTAAAAAAGATAGTTTCAATTACATATACACAAAAAATAGATTATGTATACATTATACAGAAACAGAAAAATTAGAGCCTTACATTTATTTTTAATTGTTTTGTTCTTAAAAATAAAATAGAATAGAGGATCAAAATATTTTTCAACAAATTTTCAAACTTATATCTTAAACACGTTCACTGCGTATAAAATGTCATACAGAGATGCTGAAAATTCGCGAATTTTTGAAAACCCATAACTTTGTTAAAAATCAAATTCTACTTTCTATTGAAACATCATATACAAGTGTATTCCTTCGTGTCTTCAAAACACATGAAACCGGCGACGAATCCTTATCGGGAGACGTTTATGAGTGCACTAAACATTCAAGGCTATTTTGTATGGACACGGGAGCCGTGTTCGACGCAGTGAACGTGTTAAACCAATTTATGGAACAAACTGATATTTGGTTTCAATGGTTCGAAGTAAGAACTAGGTTAGTAACATTAGTAAATGAAACATGCATATCGCCGTGCTAAGTGTCAACTATATCATCTCATTTAAGCGACTCTACATAAGATTTCTATAAATTTAAATAAATTCTTTTATTTACATCCTCTTTGGCCTAATTGGTACGATACCTGTCTTTTGACCCGAGGACTGGATATTTGATTTCCTGTTTTCACCCTAGATTTAAAAAAAATCTGGTGCACACTTAAGCCTTGTTTAACATATTTTTGGTTGGTTGTAAGAAATTACCATAAGTTGGTTGTAAGAAAGGCAATAAGCTCACCATGTTGTACTGTACAACACAAAAGTCCAATACAGTACAACACTACGAGGTATGATCAATGTAAAACCAAACTAGCTTTAAAAATATCTTTATTTTTAAATAATTACATTTTGGGCTGCATCATCTTCAAAAGAGTCTCCTATAATTAATACAGTGAATCCAGCTTTTCTGCCATGCTGCAAAAGTCCCCACAAAATCTTTCTTTGCTAAGCTGGCCAAGCACCACCTGCAATCCAGTTTCAATCTCTTCTATCGTCTCAGAATGTCACTCCTTGAGCTTCATTTTCAGTTTTGGGAAGAAAAGAAATTACACATAGCTAAATCTGGTGAAAAGGGAGGGTGTGAAATGGCAGACATAGAGTTGGATGTCGAAAATTCTCGAATTTTACCCGTTGTTCCTTCTGGTCAGCAACTGGGAAACCAATTTGGCCGCAAAGCAATGCATGTTCAAATTGTCTGTTAAAATTGATTGAACTGTGCCAAACGACATTCCATCGATGTTCAAACTTCTCTGATTGTTAATCGCACGAATAATTCTCTGAATTTCAATAACATTTTCGACAGTTGTGCTAATACAGGGACGTCTCGGCTTCTCATCGTTCTCAAGTGATGTATGTTTGACCATTTTTTAAATGTGAATACCGGTTATAATATTTGGTTTGACTTATGGTTTCATCACCATAATAAATGTGAATACCGGTTATAATATTTGGTTTGACTTATGGTTTCATCACCATAATAAACCTGGCAAAGCATTGCAAGAGTATCAGACACTGTTTTTCCTAGTTTTAAACAAAATTTGATGTTCATGCGCTGCAGGGTTCAAAATACGTGTTAACAAAATTGCTTGCGAAACAGATATAGATACACACAGCACAAAGATTTTTGGCAGACTGAGTCACAAGGCTTAACTCAACTGACAATTAGAAACATTATGTTATACTCCTCGTCATCTTGGTGGCATAGCTTCTATTTTATATTGATTATATCTAAAATTTTATCTAAGTTTGTCGAGTTAATAAAGTATTGAACCTTATGTAAAATTAAATTATCATACTTTGCATTTCTATTAATGTAAAAATAATCGTAATATGATTTAAGATGGTGATTTTCAGTTTTTTTCATTTCAATGTGTCCTTCGTATATATGATTTTTTTACGGCTTCCTTAAATTAATTAACCGATTAGTGAGATGGGTGAGCCTGTTGGTAAGCACACTGGATTTAAATTTTTTCCCCGGAGTACTGAGACCCTGTTGTAAAAGTTTATTCTCGCCGAAAAATGAGATGAAATAGTGATTTGCTCGATGATATTTGAAATATGTCTGAAAAAGATTAATGTTTTTGTTTATTTTTTACTAAAATCAAGTAAAAACAATATTATTTAAATAAAAAACTGAAAATATTAACATCAACGAGGATATAAATTCTGACAGGTTAAAAATCAGATCAGCATTTAGAAGTTTGGCGATCTCTAAATTATAATTAAAAAAGCAGAGTTACCTCAAATTGTTGTTTTAAAGAAGTTTTCTCTGTTGACTAAAACTATGCTATTCAACAGGAATTCTGTAATTAGTTTGTAGATTCTACAAATGAAGTGTCATTAAAAAAAACAGGAACTTACATAATATACGGTTTCATAATATCTGTTATTCCAAAAGTTTGCAAGCATTTTTATTAAGCAGTTACCAAATGTTAGTATAACTTTGATATCAGATGAAATAAAGATGTAAAAGTAAAACCAATCTAGGACTGAAAAACCTGCAGATTTATCATACGGACATTCCGGGAATATAACCCAGGATGCTTAGATGGTAAGCGCTAAGCATCTGCATAAAAAAAATTATATATATATAGTTTTTTAATATTGTAGTAGAATCCAAATGCTTGTTTATATCCACTACAGGTTTCATCATTATTGTAAATATATTTACTTATACTAAGTGCAAATATTTTTTTAACTTTTATTTTATTTTTTTATTTCTGTCTTTAAAATATAATGAACATATCATTTCTAAACTATAATTAAATATTCAATGTTATGTCTACTGAGTGTACTGTTAAATCTGTTAATGCAATAAATTGAACATCATCAGAGTTACTTTCACAGTGAAGTTTATTGTAATTTACATAATAAACTTAAAAAATGTTGAGATTTCTTGGAAACCTTAAAAACTTTACAATACAGGTATCCCTCGCTTTATGTGATTAATTGGTTAAAGGAAAAATTTCATCACTAGAAAAACACATAAAATGAATTGATTTTAATCTGAGTGTGATTAAATCCAAATGAAAAAAAAGTTACCTAAAATAGTAAAAAAAGTAATTATTCTCAATTAGAAAACCTACATATGTAGCTATTCCTTTTGATTTAACTCGGCTTTTTATAATTTCTTTGCATTTTATCTAAATCGCTTCAAGTGGAATTTCATATAACAAGGAGTACCTGTATTTCAAGGTGAATTGTTCTTCAAACAGTGCAATTAGTAAAAATATCTGTGGAAAAAAATGACAAAAACAGTGCTTATCACATAGCGTCGTGATAACTGCAATAGGTTGTATGTCAAAAAAAATCACGTCGATGAGCAAATGGTTGTACGTCAACATAACTTACAAAAAATACAACTTACAATAAAAAAACTAATAGTACGTAGCTCGTCCAGAAAGTAAATAACGTTTTGGCATAACTAAATAAAAACGAAAGATACGAGTATCAACACAAAACTTTATTTACAAAGTCCCAGTACCTTACTCTAATTTTAAATGTAGCCGCCATAGCTGTCAAGGCACTTATTGTAACGTGGAACCAATTTTTCAATTCCAATGTCATATTCTTCTACCACCAAAGATTTGAGCCAAGATGTCACTTCTTGTTTGAGGTCTTCATCGTTTGCAAACTGTTTTCCACCCAAAAATTCCTTTTGTTTCGGGAATACGTAAAAATCACTTGGTGCCAAGTCAGGGCTGTAAGGAGGATACCCAAAAAATTCCCACTTAAGACTTTAAAGTTCTCGCTGTGTTCGTGGTGATGCATGGCCGCGCATTGTCATGAATCAAAACCACCTTTCCCGACAACATTCCACGTCTCATGTTTTGGATGGCGCGGCTAAGTCATTGAAGAGTTTCACAATAGGCCTCTGAGTTTATTGTGTGCCCTCTTGGCATAAACTCCACGTGGACCAAACACTTTCGGTCCCAATAAACTGTTGCCATCACTTTTCTGGTGTTGAGATTCGGTTTTTTCTTTTCCGAGCACACATTTTTTTGTAGCCAAGGTGCTCTGTTACTATTTCATGTTGGAGTGATCGTGAAATTTGTGGGAAAGATCATGTACTGTGCTTAAAGTTACCTATAAATTTCGATAGGTCGAACATTTTGTGCATTCAGAAAATGAATGACACTACACACTTCACATTTGGCGGGATTTTCGATGGGCGCAGCCATTTTGAAAGGTTACAGAACAAAGACGCACGACCGTTCAGCAACAAAACTTGGTTCGCACTGAAGCGGGGGAAGGAGCTAACTGGCATGCAAACGATCGCGGTGGGGGATCGGCACAGGGCATAATGCGCAATCGTTCTTTACTTTCTGGACGCACCTAGTAGTATTAATCCGGAGTACAATCAATCATGATATTATTTAATTTTTAAAAGCAACCGAGAAGATGGGGGCAAATGGGAATGTTTTTTGTCTCTCCTGTTAAGTTTGATATATTTGACATCTGGCATATTGCAGTTACCACGACGATATATAGAAAACCTTTATATTGTGAGAACAAGTTACTCACATCAGGTTAATTCTAAATGAACTACACATTCCACAAATTCATTTGATTCAGGTAGAATAGGCTTTTGAATTTTCCTAAAAAGAAAGAGCTAACCATGTAGTGCAATAAGAATATATGATTTCTAAAAACAGTCAACTTTCTCTCACATGTTAATAAACATAATTTTAAAAACTTGTAAAATAATTGTTTTCTTTTGAGAAAATGTTTTTTTCTTACAATATTTAAAGGATTTTATTTAAAACTTTACATTGTTTCATTAGATTTCATCAGCAGGGGATTCTGTTGTAAATCTTAAGATATGTTTTCTTTTTTTATTAAATATAATTTTATTGTTTTATTTAAATATTGCTCAACATATCACATGAAATGATGCCTTGTTGTTTATATGTTGAGCTTTCAAAAATTAAAAGACTTACAAAAATATTGATTCTCAATAAATTATAATAATGCATTCAAGTCATAATAATTTAGAAAAGAAATATTTTAATGTAATTTTAAAACACATGTGATTCAACATTGTAAAAAAGATAAAGTCATTAAATAATATTTAACACAAAATTAATGTTGTAACAAAGTTATTTTAAAAAATTATTTTAATTTTATTCAATATCATGTTATTTAGTGAATGTAATTTATAATATTTATATGGAATAATAAATTACTGAAAATTTTTGTGCACCTCTTTCTATTTCATACAAGCCCCTACATCAGCTATCTTCAGTGTTGTGCGGTTCATGACTAGACATCATGAGTCTTTCCTACTGTGAAGCCATCTTGAGCCAATGGGAGTATTTAACAAAGAGTCTGTCATTTTTTTTGTCTGATTTCTCCATCTTGTAGGACACATTCTTTTTGCCGCCCTTCAACTTGTAACGATGGTCGTTATCAATGTAGCGTGTGTCCTATTAGAACGTGCTGATGATTTTGATATCGACATCGCTATCTTCGTTTTAGTCGATCTGCGTTACTTCTCGTTCAGAGTCATCAATATAGCGGATTGCTTATCTCTATAAGTCATGATGATCTTGATTTGTATTCAATGAATATAGACTTAGGAATGCGGATATAAAACGATAAGTGGACAGCGGGTAAAATAAATAACAAGTCTTGACAGTTGAATGAATGACAATAATAATATGTTTATTTCTCGGCGTCCGAGTAATTTATACCAATGAGTGAATACATTCGCGATACATATCTGCCTTGCTCTAGCGCATGAACTGGCGGTAGGTTAATTATTTATATTTGGAGATGGCTAGCCAATTCGCAGAAGTTGTAAATAGTAAATATTGTTGTTGTTCATAGTGTGTGACAATCATTGAATTCTTCATCGGTCATTGCCCCTGTATGTTTACTATCTGACAATAATTAATTTCATTTAATTGTGTTTAACAATTCACTTATTCATTTTGACAATTATTTATTTATTTATTTATTTAGGTAGGTATTCCTACAAACTCTTTAAATCACCATGAACACTCAGATATATCAAAATTAACAATAATAGAAGGAAAATGTATATAGCGCCGTTTAGAGAGCAAACTTTCCTTAAGGGCATTCAAGAATTACATAAATTGATGCGACTGTAAGATTAAGAAAAATTAGTCCATAAATTTGGATGTGTATAGTAGATAGCTAATTTGACACGAGATGTGTCGACAAGCTGTGCATTACTTCTGCATATCACATGATTTACATATGGGATAACCTGGGCTTGGCCTCATTGATTGGAATTTTGCTGAAAAGATCTGTGCAAATTATGAAACCTGATGGTAAACTTATTTAAATTCTATTATACGAGTACTTTCAATAAAAATAAATATTTTTCCCAAGCATGATGAATAATCAGGAAAATCAAGTAAAGTTTAATTAAAAATATATAACTCAGGTCATTATACACTGACTTGAGAGTTTATTAGTTCTTATTTTAAGCTCATAGGTGGAAAATAAACATGTTCTTTAATAGCTTAGCATACATACATTCATATCAAGCTGTGCCCCTTGTGGGGTAGGCAGAGAGAACAGATCTCAAAACTTTTCTATTCAAGCCCACAACTTTCGCCAGCTTCACATTCATACATCTCGTCATGCACAATCTTCTATTATTCATACTTCTCATTTTACATACGTGCATACCATCCCACCATCTCCCTGTCGGGGTAGACAGAGAGGACAGAGCACCTGACTCTCCTATCTCGACATACAATCCTTGCCTCTTCCACATCCGTACACCTTCTTATACAACCTCTACGATTTCTCTGACTTTCTATTTTTCCTTTGGAATATCATTTGATTCAACCATATTTTTCTTGGTCTTCCTTTTACACGCCTTTCACTTACATTTGCACTAAATGTGTTTTGTGGTATACGTAGCGTTTGAAAGCCGTGACGGCATACACAGTCGAATCAAGGGGCTTACGATAAGCAACTGGCTGAACATAAGGAATGAAAATTGGAACTCATCTACTGGAAACTCATCTACTGGAACGTCTACTGTGTTTTTATTTCGACAAATTTCTACCTGCCAAAGAGGAATCTCTTCACCAAAAACGCAATAAGCAAACCGGAATCTCCTAGGATTAAGCAGCAGCCATCCACCTATTTTACAGTTTTTGTATCGGTGCTGTACAATTAGGGAATAAACTGTGAGTACTAATTCTACAAATAAATTATCCAACTTTATTATTATTATTATTAGGCATTCCATTTTATCAAGAGGATGATCTGTGTCAATAGCAATTTAAAGGAAAGGAAGGAGTGTTACAATATGTGAAAAACTAATGTAATTCTTAATATTCAAGGAGTTTTCGGTGATCAATTCAGATATGCCATTGTAAATTAGTGGACAAATAACTGCGAGTGGGACATGTTGAATGGGCGGGAGACATTTATGTTTTATTTATGTAAAAATCATATGAGGTAAGGGATTATCAATATGCTCTTATTAATGTAAAGAAAAAATAAATCATGCATTGTTATGTTGAAGAGGTTGATAATCAAAATTGAGTTGTAGAAAACTAGGCACATTTTCAGATATCAAAAATATAAAAATTGCTAATATTCCAATTTCCCAACCATAAGACAAAATTAGAATGAAAAATAATTGTGGCATACTTGCTGTTAGTAAATACTCAAATAGTAAATTATTTTTCCGCGAACTGTTTCCAGAGAATTTTTTTTCGGTAAGGTAATAAATTAGAGAAACATAAGAGATATGACAAGATATATGGATGTCAAAGTGGCCAACTATTGTGAGTGTGAATGGAAACATGTGGAGATATGTCTTCTCTCCTACTTCAAAAGAGACATGCTGAGACGCTATGCTAGAAAAAAAAGAATTCATTAAGCATTTTTGGGTAATACATCAAACACACAAATGCATAATACTGGGAGACTTTAATGCAAGAATTGGAAACAGTGTACTGAATGGAGTTATGCAAAGATTCAATGAGGAGGCGTTGAATGCCAATGGTGAATCCCTATTGGACTTCTGTGCGCGCAATGCTCTACGAGTCAACAATACCTTCTTCCATCATAAAGAGCAGCACAAGTACACCTTTCTCAACACTAGAGGCGAAAGATCAATCATCGACTTCATTATCACTAATAGAGCCATACATCTAAGCCAAGTCATCGAGGTCCGCTTATTAACGTCTGCAAATGTCGGAACAAACCACCACTTAGTCGGAACAGACCACCACTTAGACCAAAACTGATAGAAAAGTTTAATATTGAGTCACTTGAAGATGACAGTACAAAATACTTGTACAAAAAAAGAATAAAGGAAAAGGTTTCGCAGAACCCTATAAATGACGACGATAATATTGAGCAAGCCTGGACAAAGTTGAAAACAAACATATATGACGCATCCTCCAAAGCTATAGGCAAAAGGCAAATTAACATTCATGGCACAGAACATAAAACCCTTTTATTTATTGAAAACATTTCTTAAAAGTTAAGAAAATTTGTGAAAAAAACTAGTATAATTCGTCTTATGTGTATACTAACTTTTTTTTCTATTATATAATCCTGCTTACATGTCAATATTGAGGTTTATTTATTGTTGTTTGTAATCTTTTTGTATCAAAAAAATCATTTGACCGTTGAAATAAAATAATAAAAATATGTAAAATGTTACCTATTTTACATACACTTATATTAGTGTAATTATTTATTTTATATTATGTATAGTTAAGGCATTAACATTGTGGAGGTTTAAAGACATTGCTTTCACTTCATCACCAGGGGAGCACCAGCAAGTCTTGTTTTTGCTCCCCTGGTGAAAGCCTTGAAACCGGTAGGGTTATACTGTTATAAAAAGTGGAATAAAGTGTTTGATGAAAACAAATTACAATGTAATTATTTAAACTTTAAAATATTCAAGAAAGGACCCTATTTGGTAAATAAAACTCAACTCGACTTAAATAGTATGAATGCAGATGGTTATGTAATTACAATAGGTAATATTTGACATTAATATTTGATATTAATTACATAATATTTGATACATTCAATTAACCACATTTTAGGTAGATAAAAATATACGCAATCTCCATTTCACCCTCCATTCTTCTTTTTTTGAAATCATAATGTTATTTTAAATAATGTCCATGTATTGACAACCTTAATTTAGCTAACCATAAAAAATGTGTAGCTTGATGGATGTTTATGTAGGAATTGTACAATTTCCAAGAAAATTTGTTAAGGTGAAATTGAAAAAATTGATTAGTGTTATTAAATATATAAAAAAAAGTTTAATATGTCATTGCAATTCACTATTTAGATTCCAACTAGAATCGCTTAAATAAGATGAATTTTTCTATTGAGTTAAAAGAGGTTATAACATGAAAGTTTATTTACAATAAAATATGTTGGATCAAGTGAAAAATATTCTGAAAGAAGGAAACGCAGAAAGCCAGAGAAATTGTAGAAATTGTATGGATATGGAGAAGGCTAAGGATATGTGTCGAGATAGAAAAGTATAGCGGTCTGTCCTCTCTGCCTACCCCGACAGGGAAATGGCGTGATGGTATGCATAATATTATGTTTGCTACTTTAATAAAGCGTGGTTATGTATCACATTAAGTATTTCATTTACTTTATTCCCTATCGCTATCCTTCTATTGATATTCCTTCCAATTGGCACATCAGACATAAACATAATATAGAGTCTATCTTAGATTAAGTGAATTAAAAACAGATGTGTATATATTTATTACTCCACTGAAAATGCGTAGCCCGTGGGGCAATATTATTCTGAAAATAACTTTATTATATGACCAATATAATGAAACCTTTAGGATAAAAGGGTGAAGTAAAAATTTTTTTTTTTCCAAATTTAATTTATTTACATAAAGCATAGAATACACGCTTTTTGCAATACATAAAAAAGGGTGATTTATGAAAACAAATAAATAAATTGTTAATGTTATTTACATTACTTACATTTCATAAGTATACAATAAGAGCTTTTCAAATACAAAACAAAAAAAATGTATTGAAAGAAAACAGTTGATAAAATTAAAATAGTATAAAAAACAATATCCAGTAAGTTTGAGAGAAAAAAATAGACTTACTATGTTATATTTACAAATATATATTTTACGTTTCACATTTTTTATTGATTTTATTCAAATACTGAGTATATGATATTTCAATGCTTAAATTGAGAATACTGTATTTACTCAAAAAATTAAACAAGTTTGTGAAAATAATTTAACTAAAAATTTAATTATTTTTTACTGCTAAAAAGCACAAATTGTGTAGAGTCCTATGAAAGTTATTTTATTGCTTTTTAGTGCAATTTGGAGGGAGAGTAAGAACATAGCTCTGCTCTTTGTTTAGTTATTTTGTAAAACTATCTTAAATTTCTCCGAGAGTTGGAATATGTTTAATAGTGGCAAATAGGATTAAGGGGTTCAATCCTCAATTTATTCACCGAGATATGGAAATATGGATATCGGAAAATTCATTCAACAGTCATTTAGTGTACGAGTGATGATGCTTTTCTTGGATATGATATCAATATTAATCTTTATTCACGATGGCGTAAAAAGTTATCCTGTACTTTATACAAAAGTTTGTCAATCTACAAAGGGTTTACTATTTTATACTATCTCCACACTGCACAAACTACTTATTCTGAAAATACCCAAAGTACAGTAATGTGCCAAATATCTTTAAATACATATACTTGTTACTGTTATTTTAGTGACACCGATAATGTTACTGTTTTTGGATGATTCGTATAAAAGATAAAAGAAGACCTGCGCTGAGTAGAGGCACCAATAATACCCTTTACTACTGCACTCCGAACTGAGCAGTGTTGAAATGTTAATTCCAAACCTATCATGGAGGTCACGATATTAAGGAAGTAAAACTATTTATTTTTCATATTCTTTGTCCGATCTTCGATCTTACTCTTGAGAAAATATCTCCTTCCTTGGCGGCACGTAACAGCTTTTTAACTGTCTGTATAATCAACCATTCGCAAATGTTGCGGAACCCTAACAGATACCTTTTACTGATTCTGTATCGATCATCAATTTTGGTTGTCAATATTAGTTCGAGGAAGTGGTATTTTCTACTCTATGATATAAATGAACAAGTTATTTATGGTATTTAAGAGCTCAACGTAGCACCTTTATGATACGATCAAACTAAGAAAATCTCCGATGAATCCTCATTTTGAATGCTTCTAACTCATTTAGCATTCTTGTCTTCGTGGTCCATGTTTCAACACCATAAAGTAAAACAGACCATATATTGCAATTACCATGCATTGGCAAAGTTGAAGATTCAATTTATCAATGCAGAAAAAATATCTCATCTAGAGATATCCTGCGCGTGCTTTTTCATTTCGGCAATAATTAGGCTCTTGGTAAGATTATTTTAAAAAGGTTGAGAATACATAAAAAAAAACTAGGATTAATATTACCCAGCAAAATTTGATTTTAATTTCTCATATGTAAGCACATTGGGGTAGTTTTCTTATTTTTATATAATATATCTTTATAATGATGTTTTGTCCTCTGGCCTTGTCATAAGTAAAAAATAAACTCTCGGTTTTTCAGTTCAAAAAAGGCCAAGAGAAGAGTTTCTATAAAGCCAAATTTCTAATGGTTTTGTTTCAAATACTAGTACATACTTAAATATATGTTTTAATTATAAACCAAAAACTGGGTTTCATATGAATTTAAGAAATGTTGTAAATTTACATTTCACGAAGAAGTTATCGTTTTAACACATGATAACAGAAGGTTTATACTATATGTTAATATTAAAACAAGTTTTAGTATCAGTTTAACATTAATTTTATTAAAAAAAAACTCCATTGTTTATTAAAAAAAACCACAATCGCATTTTTCTGTTTTTGTTTGCATTAAATATTATAAAAGCAATTGGTTAAAAATATATCTCTGATTTTAGGTGAACAATTTTATGAACATTGAATAATTGGTAAAAACGAGATTTTTCAAAGCCTCAAAATGTTTTTCGATTTAACACTCGAGCATTATTTTATATTTACAAAGATTCTTTTAGTTTCAGTCTTTGAACTAAAAACCTATCTATAGAAATAGAGATTACAATATTTTTTGTATTTGAACAAGCTCTTTGTACCTTGATTTATAAATAAAATATCGATGATTTGGTATTAACATATAGTTAGTGTAAATCGTTGCAAGCCAACCCTTAATTTAATCGTATTGACTAAATGATTCTCTTATTGGTACCATCACAACCTCCAATGCAAGTATGAGATAATATTTAAAATAAGTAACATTATATACACTAAATTTTGACAACAGGGTGATGTTGCTGATATGTTGTTATAGTATGATGTCTTCCTTGGAGACCAGTCTATGAGGCTCACAGTACTGCCAACATCTGCAAAAATAGAAGATTAAATAGGCATGGACGTATTTGTATACATTATTAATGTTATCTTTCAATTTTAAAATTCATCGAAACACACTGTTTATAAAATAAAATTTAGTAACACTAACTTTTAAAATTACGTAAAATAATATGTTTGATATTTCTCAGTGTTGATTTTTGTATTCCTTTTTTATTTATCATGATGAACGGAAACCCGTTTTTAATTAATAAGCGCTAATTATTTTTGATGTGTCTGTGCAATATATATTTTTTTCTGTTTAGACTGTGCTCAAGTTTTAATGTTTTTGATGTGTCTGTGCAATATATATTTTTTTCTGTTTAGACTGTGTTCAAGTTTTGATGTGTCTGTGCAATACATATTTTTTTCTATTTAGACTGTGTTCAAGTTTATTTGATTGCTGTTTTCAATAGAATTTAGTTTTTATTTGTAATTCAAGAATAAAAATTAACAAATAAATATATAAAACGGAAATAAAATAAATTATATTACAATATTAATTGGTTTCAATAAAAATGTGAAAAAGCAACAATTGACGCTTTTACGCATAAAACAATAATTTTACGCAATGAAGCATTGTGATATTAATTAACAGCAACAATCGACGATTTTACGCAAAAAGCAATAATTTTACGCAATGAAGCATTGTGATATTAATTAAACAGCAACAATTGACGCTTTTACGTAAAAATCATTAATTTTACGCGATGAAGTATTGTGATATTAATTGAACAGCAACAATTGACGCTTTTACGCAAAAAGCAATAATTTTACGCAATGAATCATTGTGATATTAATTAAACAGCAAAAAGTGATGCTTTCACGCAAAAAGTATTAAATTAATAAAACATTTTTGTACAAAATGTCACAATATGTTTTCTTAAAAAAAAAACGTAAATCTTTCGCTCGTTGTCGATGGTTGTTTACTTCCGACAGATATTATTTTTAAGTCTTTCATAATTCATTTTGTCTCAAATCAAATGGTAAAAATATCTATTATGATTCAGTGGATTTAAACCACGAAGAAATATTTTTTTTCTGAAAATATGTGATTTATTTTTCATATAAAACTTTTCCTGTTAAGTAAGTAATCATATTTACTTTAAACTTGGAATAAAAATAAAGCCTTAAAACTTTCGTAAGAGATTTTCAAGACTTCTGGGATCGTCGTTTGGAAATACGTAGACAGAAAAATAACAAAAGAAATTTTGCATATTCCTGTGATAAAAAATAAAGCGACATAAAGTTTTTTGGATTGTCAAGTTGTATAAATAAGAATTATAATGAATTTTAAATATTTTTAACCAGTGACATTCCATGACAAAATCGAATGATTTTATTTTAATTATTTGCACTTTTATATATTAGATACATAGTTTTACTACTTGCACAAATAATATTCTAAAATTGATTGATTATTATCACATAGTAAAAATTTCTATTCTATCCTTCGAACCAGGAAGTTAATGACGAGTGCCAAAAAAATAATAAACTATTTAATTAATTACTGATTCACTTTAACTAAATCAACAATTGTAAGGGACCCACCGAAAACTCATAGCAGAACGATACAAAAAATAAATTGTATAACCCCAGTTGGATGTATGAGTATGTATAGTATATGCAAAAATGAACCGATCCATAAAACACAATATTTTGGTATATTTGAAATATTGATCGAAATCGAAATATTTGAAATACTCGTACAATAAACTACGCATTTGACGGGCTTGATGTTTGAAAAAATTGCAGAATTTATTTGTTTTTTTTTTCAATATTTCATATGAACCAAAATAAATGTTTTGTTGATTTATTCATTTTTACATAGTTACATCCAAATATGACTTTATAATCAGGGTTGTCTAGATTTTGGTTATTAAAATTAAGTCGTTATTTGGTTATTAAACTTTGGTTATTAAAATTTGGTTACTAAAATTTGTTTATTAAAAAACAAGCTGAGAGTAAGTTGGATGAAATGTGTTCGATTCACAATAATCATACATATTTGTATATACCTATACTTACTAAAACAGTTCTCTATTTTGTCATGAGTTTATATATTATTTTGTATCACTCAATATATTTTATATCCAAATATTTTTGGTACTTGTACGAGTATATATTGTAGATGTCGGTTTCTTATCATGATTAACATCTAAATAATAAATTTCCTCGATTACTCTTGTTCAATTCAAAATAATGTTAGTTAGATGTTAATTTTACTGCAGAACATCACTAATATACTAAAACCATACTAGATTGTCTAAATGAATTGTAGAATTTAGTAGACTACTCGCTCACATTTCTTTATTTATTTCATCCACGGTCAGTAACCATCTCGAAATAATACACTAAAATGATTTATGTACTTAACTTATAAAATTGAAGCTATCAAAATAATACATTGTGTGAAATATAGCTTTATATCTAACGGGTATGAATATAAATTTTTAACATACTAGTATACCGTTTTATTGTGTGGTATTAAAATTGTGTTGTCTAATGTACAGCCTGGTAAGAATATTCTCAAGTTGGTATCTCTTACAATCAAACAAAAATATATTAAAAGAGTTTTAGAGAAGACCAGTCTGGAATATTTTATTAAAAAAAAAACGAGTACCAACGGAAATCGAACCCACATTCTCCGAACTCGTTGACAGAAGTTTGAACAAACAAGCCATCGAGTTCGTGTTTGTATCACATTCGTCATATTTGTGGCTTGAGGAAACCATTTTATACAGGCTTCGGACCCATAAGTTAGCAGTAACTATTCAATTGCAGTTAACAAACAACAAACTTCAAGAAATCAGCAACTTTCAATAAGTTTATGTTGGAAATAAATGCAAATGTTGAGTAAATGCGAATGTAACTCATAAAGTTAAGCGTTACAAAATATTTTTCTTGATTCCAATGTTTTCGCGAACTTGCTGTGGTTGTTTAATTTAGATCGTTGTATTTAAATACAATTATTGTTTAAAAACTATTTATGAGTAAATATATTATTCTTATAGTTTTTATTGTTTTAAAGGTTTCGTGTCTATTTAACTTAAAAAAATAAATAATGGAGAAAATATTATAATTGATTGTGTAACTCTCTGTGTAAGAAAAATAGTAAAAAATGGTTGAAAAAAGTTAAATTGATGAGATATAAAATGAGTCAATATTATACAGAAAGCAGTAGCACCCCTGACAGAAGAAGGTAATGGGTTCAGATCCAATTTACAGAAATATCGTTTTATCTTCAATGTGTCTTGGAAGTAAAACTGTTGGCGCAATGTATTCTCTATTAAAAAAAACAAGATTGTGGATAAATTATTAAAATAAATTTATGAAAAAAATCGGCTTTATCTTTATGGAAATCTGTATTAGAATAAATTACAAATAAATACTTTGTACTAATTAAATATTCCTCATGACACGTATTTCTACCTCCTATCACGACGATCTCTTTAAGTGGATTGCATTATTGAATATTATTAAAATTAATTTATGTTGGAGACTAAGTTATTAATTGTTTTTATTAAAATAGATTGATATTAAGACCATTCATAAGAATCTTTCATTCATTCAAATATAATTATAATTCATAACATAATTGACAAATATATACCTTGTAAAATTCTTGTAGTAAGAACACTAGTTGTGAAATTCCTGTAATCTGAAAATGGCGTAGGAATTATCATGATTGTGTTATGTCTGCTTTTGACTTGTTTCTTGGTCACTGTAATCAAATAATAATCATATTGTGAATTAATGTAATTAAACAAAAAAATGAAAATACTTATTTTGTAATTAATATCAATCAAACACACATTGATTTTTTTGAATATTAAGATCAATCAAAAAGACATCGAATTATTCTTTATACAGTTTAATTTGTGAGCTAAGATTTTTGATTTTTGATTTATGGAATATTAAATATTTCCAATTATTTTCATAAGAAATATAAAAGTTTTGAAATCACGTCATTATAATGGGACAAATATTTTTTCTGAGAATTGAAATTTTTTAATATTTTATTATAATTACTTCTTTGAATATATGGTGTTTAATGTAAAAATATTTTTTTAACCTAATAATGATATGGACAAATTTTTCGTCGTACAAATACACATAATAATGATATGGACAAGTATTTATTTCGGAAAATTTAAATCTTTAATTAAAATAACTTCTTTTGAAAAAATATTTTTACAAAAAAATATTTTTCAACAACAATTCCTTCGTGAATGCGATGATTTGTTTAAAATAAATCGAGAAAGAGCTCGAACAAAAAAAAAACACACATTGAACATTAATACATTCACGTTTATTTATTTTTATAGCGCTTTTTAGTGACCAAAGATCATTCTAACGGCCTCTAGAAAATGTGTGAATTTAAGAAACCTATTGAATGACTCCATACTATCAGCCTGTCTGTATTCCGTAAGAAGTTTTTTTTAACCTGGCGAGTTTATTGCCATGTGGCAATCTCTTCCAACCAACCAGAAATATGTTTTTATAGGCCCTAAGTGTTAACCAGACTGGAATCCTATTTAAAAAAATCTGGGTTCCAGCGGGGATTGAACCCGCAACCTCCGGATCGGCAGACAAGTTTAAATCTATTTAAATCTATTCTACAAAGGCAGATAAGTTTTACATAATAAATATTTTAAATTATATTGCACATCATAAATATTTTAAAGCATATTATTCAATGGGCAAAGAACCAAAAATATAATCAGCGTATTATTTGAAAAATGTGAAGGACGAGACGGAATATCCGTGAAAAATCATGGTTATTCTATAAAGAAGCAAAATAACCGAGTTGGTGGAGGATTTTAACGTGACAGTATTCTGTTTAGGTGATGAAGCCTCAAGCTTTTTAAGATAAATGGTTGAAAAAGAAGATTTGGAAAATTTCAAAATAAATTGCCATTGAGAGATAAAAGGATACTTCGTGCATCTTTAATCTTAAAAATAATGCGTTTTATTCACTTAGTGGTGTCATGTTAATACATTTTTAATAAATTAAATTAAATTTAATTTTTATTCGTATTCACCACTGTTTTATTTCACGAGTACACAACCAGTTTCAAATGTCTGTTTTCATCGTCAGGTGATAAGTAACTTTGGAGAAGTTTACTTGCGAATAAAGCCAAGTTGAAAAAAAGTTATTTACCTTTAATAACTGTTGTAGTCGAAACAGAAGTGGTTGTCGGTGGTGTTGTTGTGAATGGTATTCCTGAAAATAATAAGTCATCTTTTAACTTTTATCATCATCATCAATTCTCTGGGTTCAATACGTCTCTCCTACTGACTTCCAATTTTCCCTATCTGCAACTTCATCACATTCTGGTTCTTTTTAGCTCATGATATTCTTATATCATCTTTTTACTATGGGTTTCCATACCATGTTGTAGCTTCATGGTTCGCCATCTCGTAACTTCCTTACTGCTGCTTCTCTAAAGTTACAGATTTTAAAATATCGTGACTTGAATGAAACGTTTTTGAATATTATACAAAAACACCTCGAGTCTATATACAAGATATCAAAATAACCCTGAATATAAAAAAAACATAATTGATCTACGAGTAAAACATATAAAAAATGGAGAAACATTTAATGAGAAAAATTATCGTTCTCAAAACATGTTCATAACGAAAATAGCTAATTACAGTAAATAATTTTCTTGGTATACGAGTAAAATTATCTGCCTACTTATTTTACAATAGTTGAATTATTAATTACATTTTTTGATGAAAGGTTATTTGAAGTTTTAAAAAACATAAAAAAAATACTTTTATTATTAATTACATTTTTTGATGAAAGGTTCTTTTGAAGTTTGAAAAAACATAAAAAAATTACTTTTCTTAGACCGAGAAAAATAAAGAAAATTGCGTTTACTATAAATAATATTAAATTATTAGTCTAAAGCTAGAAATTCTAGCAATAAGTCATGAATTATACATTTTTCTGACGTTTAAACTTGCTTTAAAAATGAATTTTGCTACATTTGAAAAAAATTGCGTAATTGTATTTGATTTGTATCTTATAAAAAAATATAAATAAAATTTATTCTTATTTTTTGTTCAATCTATTTCATTTCAAGATTCATAACTTAAATTCTAAGATTTTTTTATTAGACCAACTCGCTTCCAAAGTGCTTAGTTTAAATTAAATTCCTTGGAAGTGAGCTGGTTAAGCAAAGCATACCTTTAAATATTATGTTTCACTATTTTAACTAACTCTTTAGTAAATATATTAAAAAATATTTTCCAATTTTTTTTTCCATTCGTATAAAATGTCCTAAAACTCACTGGATGCTAAACAACGTATTGTTTAGCACCCAATGACATAATTTATTTGGTATTGGCATGGTGAAGACAAAACTCGCAGGTAACTAAAACCGATCTCAGAATGTAGTGCTGATGAAGGCTGGTAATAGTGATGCCAATGGTATTGGTGAAGACAGAGAGAACAGATCTCCACTTTATTCTATTTTGGCATACATTGTTCGCTACTACCACGCTCATATACTTTGTTACGCGTATTCGCCAATTTTCAAGTAGTGACAGTCATCCCTCTTGAACAATTTGAATAATTCCCCCGTACCACGTTTTCTAACCTTTTTCAAACAATTTGTACCTGTTGCATGCTGTAGGGCTGGAAATTTAAAAAAAAAACAAATGGTGAGTATTCAGTCAGAACTCTGATAATGGAGTGCCAGGACATCGCTCATTTTGTTGGTCGGTAGTGATCACGCTAGACGAGCACACGCGCACTGCTCCGCCGGCGTGCGTATAATACATGCATAAATCACAGAAACTTCTATACTACTCGAATAGATAATTACTTAATACGATTTTCTAGATTGGAGGAAAATATTAGAGCCTATTTTAAAAGACTTACCATAAAGTTTGATAGTACCATCAGTGTCTCCTAGAGAGTTTTTAGAGACACATTTATACATCCCTAAATCACTTTGATTTACTTCATTAATTTTTAATTTCATCACTAATTTATAGCCGTTCTCTATGACCGATGCTTGATACTTCTCATCTGAAACAATGGTGAGAAACATTTTAAGATAAATACATATTTTAATTTCATCACTAATTTATAGCCATTCTCTATGACCGATGCTTGATACTTCTCATCTGAAACAATGGTGAGAAACATTTTAAGATAAATACATATTTTAATTTCATCACTAATTTATAGCCGTTCTCTATGACCGATGCTTGATACTTCTCATCTGAAACAATGGTGAGAAACATTTTAAGATAAATACATATTTTAAAAACTGCTAGACACCAAGCAAAAAATGCATCGAATTAACTGAACTGTTAATTTTTTTATTCAAGACCGACGTCAACACTTAAATAATATAATTTTTTTTGTATGCAAGAAATAAGTGAAATTGATGCGGTCAAAAATATAAAATATATGGAATCCATCATCATGTCTGGCGGACTAATATACTCGTGTATTGCACATATATTAAAAGCAGTTTTAATCGTTTGTCAGAAAATTGAGACAGCATTACCTGTATCGATGGTCTGATTGTTAAAAAAACAATACCAGGATATCAATAGTTTTTCATTATTGGCATCCTGGTTTTAAGCTCATTTTTATTTATATATGATATACATATTCATATTTTGTAATTATATACTTTATTTGAAAGTCATGGGTTTATTGTTATACGGAAATCTTTTCTAACCAATCAGACAAGTGTTACGTAGATCAGTGCAAATTTTAGGGTGAAATTATGCATTTACAGAAATGTTATTTCCTTTAATACAAAAATAAAGGAAAAGCTGAAAAACTTTAACAAACTCAATGTGCCAATTACTGAAACAACCTTAACGTACCAAATTCGTTCCATTTTCAAGGTGAAATGTTACATTGGTATTTCCCTTAGCACGGAAAGAAACAAAAAAAAAGAAAAAAATACTGAAACAAACTTAATGCATTAAAAAACAAATAAAACAAAACAATTAAAACTAAATATTTTCAAATGTTACCAAAGACGGAATGAGGCTAAGAGAGTGAAAATTATGGAGAAATACTCGTACACTTCGTTATTAAACAGGGATGTAATACTTTGAAACCACTGTTTCAAGCTGTTATTTTTAACATAATTGTGGTGAAATTTATTATAAGCACTAATAAGCTGTTTTATTTATTTAAAAAAAAACATTCTTGATAATTTACTGCAAAATAGCTGTGTAAAATGCATATAGTGGATATTATTATGTTAAAACAACACTTGTATAGTAAATCGTTTCGTATTTTTACATTTATCACATATGGACTACTTTGTATTTCAAGAATAATATTATAGATTATTTACATTCTCCATCACATCATTCGTGTTGGTATCCTTACCATGTATATTTGATGTTGAGACAAGGGTGATAAGTCCCATAAGAAAATTAAAAAATAACATCAACTCGACTGATTTTATCAGCTACTGCTTCTTTTTTGAACTTAACAACATAGAATCAAAGTGGGGATTAAATTCTTGTCCCTTAAATCCATCTTACATGCACCATCAGGGACCAGTGTGAGTAGGGAGTGATTAAGCAATGATAATTGGGCATGATGTAAAAATAAGCCCTCTGAAACTAAAGTTTTGCCTGAGATACTAGGTCATCTGAAGTGGGTATCTGAAAGATCCAAGATCAAGGCTGAAATATGAAAAGACCGTTCTGAAAGGTAAGTCGCTGCAGAAGTTGTACGGCCATCGGAACGGAATTTAAAAGATGTGTCTCTTGTTACCAACATTAAATAGTAAGAATATATGAAGCATGGAAAAATGTTTCGATTTGGCTTAGGATTAAGATAAATGGTGCTTACATACAGCGACAAATTCTTATTAAATGAGAAAATATTATATAAAAAATACTTGAAAAAACATTTAATGATCATAAGCATTTTTAACTTAAATTTGTAAAATGAGGATAAAGAATATGATAACTTTTATAAAAAATGAACACACTGAAGGTGTTAATCCGATATCCTTTAATATTATAACTTAACTTTGTATATCTTTGTAGTGAAAGACGTGAGAATAAACCGTTGTTATCTTTATATCCTACATACACACGTTTTAAATAAATTATGCATGCAACACTACAGAAGAGGTGAGGAAAAATCCTCACTAAGGAAGGTTTGAGCTGCTAAGGATGGTATATTTTTATTTTTTTTACTTAACGTAGATGTGAACAAAGTAAATGTAATTTTTTTTTACATCTGAAAACCAAACGAAATAAGAGGGGTTATTTATTTATTATCTATGGATGGTCTTTTTAAAAATAATCTTAGTTGGGTTTACAAAGAGACAGATGAAATTAAATATTTCATATTGGATTTGCATTCTAAAACACATATGTCTCGTCATCCATCTATCATTGATATTCTACTTTTCAAATTTTTGTTCTTACTCAAGTTGACAACCTTTGTGGTTTAATTGGCAAGAAACCTGTCTTCCAACCAGGAGGTTGTAGGATTGATCCCGTAGGCACTCGCATTTTTTAAAAACATGTTTTCACTAAACTTTCACGCCTTTTCATTCTGGTAAGTTCGTAAAAAATGTCACATGGAAATAAATTTACATACAAATGTCTCGTCTATTTAAAGACGATTTTGGGGTTGACTCTATATAAAATTACGCATAAGTAATACTCAGTAGAAGTGGAAATAAAGCAATGTGTAAATATATTAAAATACTCATTAATAAATTCTAAGAAGTAAAGCCAAAATTATACACTCCAAGGCTTCAAATAATATCAAAAACAAACAACTTCAATGGTAAATGAACATTACAGGTAACTTTTTCTAAGAATTTTGAGTAACTCTCACGAAACTACACTAATCGAACGATGGCATTTAAGCTTAGTGTTGGATACACAAGTAAATGAAAAAAAACTTGAAGCAATGAAATACGAATATTCTTAACTTATTTCAGTTAAAAATAAATTTCTTTTTAGTATTTTTGTAGTTTTCAACAATATAAATTGCAAATTTAATAAATTGATCATGTTTTACTTCCTTAGGGCGAAATTGAGTATCAGAGAGAAGCACCTACGCTTTCCCGAAACTGTTATTAAGACCCATGAATCTTCTGTTATCTTTTTTCGACAGACTAAAAATTTGTTTAATTTAAAAACCAAAAACAATATTTTTCGCTACATCCATACCACACTACCTACGGAACTCAAATTTAATTCAGAATTTTGGACAGAAATTTGCTTTCTTATTCAATTTATTAAAATTAATCTCCACCACGCACGTTTCTACTTCCTATCCCGAGGCTATCTTTAGGCGAATTTCCTGAAAAAAAAAAAACCTTAGGATAGTAGGTAGACACAGATGAAGGGGGGATTTATTTTATTAGTGGAATAGCAAAATAATTTATTGTTAAATATTTGAATATGGAATTTCTCAAAGCTAAAGCTGAAACTTTGAACACGTTTAATTTATTTATCTAATACTTTTATTGCAAATACAATCTGGAAAGCGTATTGCCAGGTGACAATCTCTTCCAACCAACTAGACGAAAGTAAATGAAGCAAGTTACATAGTCGCAAAAAAATTCAAATGCCCATCCATCCCCACAAAATCCATGTACACATACGTGAGCATATTCCCAGAAACTCCACAAAGATAGACAATGGCGCTTTACTGAAGTAATTATAAAACAACACATGTTAAATATATGCAAAAAAAACAATGTTAATAATACAAATTTAAAGCAATATTTAAAAAACCTTCAGTAGTTTCAGTTAGAATACATATATTTATAAAAAATAAGAAATAACAAAACGGCGTTTGCAGTGGACATGTCGTGCTAATAAATTCTGCATATACGAATTAGGAAGGGATAGAGAAGAGATGCATAAATATTTGCTTTGACGAGGGAGAACATCACAAGTGACGACTTGCGGGTTAGTTAGGTTCGATTCTATCATCACCCACGCTGTTATAGGTGACAAAATAAGTAAGCATTCAGTGCAATCTACATACACTAGAAGATCGAAAACTTCTTTATTTTTTTATGAGCGTGACATCACATAGGGACGAAGAAGGATGTGCACAACCCTTAGGGAGTCCTTACTTCTTGTCTGGTAGCGATCCATCTAAGTATGAAAATAATAGTAGCGTCGATGGAGTCGGTCCGATGTCAGAAAATTACTCGCAATACAGTAAATATATTTATGAAGCGGCTTAAGGTCTGGAGTTCAAACATCCTAGCAAGTTGTTTGTAATTTTACAGAAAACTTCGAATGTAGGAAAACTATCCTTTGACGCCACTAGATTGGAGTAGCCTATCGGTTCAAAGATAAATCAATTTAAGGCTGATTGAAGATTCTTTCGGGATTTATTGACTCGATTATCATCACAATACCACAAAATGTGATTTGCTGATTGATTCAGATGTTCACAAAAAAATACAATATAGAAAAGGGACAAAATAAAAGCAAAAAGTTTCCCATTAAAACTCCCATGGCTAGAGAGAAATTGAGTACCCAATAGCTTGGATACACCCACGAGAAAGATAAAATTTAAATATCTGTCTTACCACGGAGAATTATGACCATCGCTATTGCTAAGTTGACAACTGGGTCACTGGATAGGCTTTAAGATGGGGTCATCCCTAGTAAGGGGTGAAGGCGGACGTCACATATCCTCGCGGGTTGACCCTTGCAGGAAGTGTTAAAACCGAGAGTGCTTCCACCGAGCATCTCCTTTAAGCCTTGGATATAGTCAGATGCCTTGGCAACAGCTGATTAGTGCATCAACGAGGAATCGGTACAAAGAGCTTGTCTTGGTTATACAACATTCGCGAATGGACGAGTGTCCAGAATGTCGAGGAGCTGTTCCATGCAGCCGAAGATAAAAATATTTTCTATCAGTGTCAAAAACCGTCTAAGTTTGAAGGAAAGGACACCATGCCAAAGAGGTCGTTGTTTATATCAGTTACATAAATTTATAAAAAATCTTTAAAATGCTCTCCTGGAAAGTCACTAAAATGAAAAGATTAAGGCTTCGGCCACACAGGTAGGAGCCTCGCTTGGTGCTTAGAGCGCTACATATCCTAGCAAACCAACGCACCCCATACTATCGCAATGATCACACTGCACGCTTCGCGCCACGCTACGTGACTATTATAGTCACCTAGTAGCGTAGCTCTAAGCATCAAGCGAAGCTCCTACCTGTGTGGCCGAGGCCTTAGTTTGCTCTTTTGCACGAATATTGTGATTTTACTGCACTTTAAGAGTGAATCGAAATATATTTTATTTTGTAAATTCTATATTGTATTTAAATTGTTCGAAATAGATAATACGTATATTTATTATATATTTTGTATCCTTTTCACAATTGTTATAATAACACGGTTACACGTGTTCATCCATCACGACCTCGAACTTGTAATTCTCGGCAGGACGAATTAACTTAAAATATGTTTCCCAGTTCGCTAAGCATGCCTGTTCACTGGAGATATTATATAGTTGGGAAATTTAACGCTCGAAGGAATATTTAATTTCTAGCAATAATGTGAGTTTCGTTCAAAATTTTCTTGATTTGTTACAAAATCCGGCGTTTTGTTTGAATAACATCTTATTTCCCAGAAAAGTAATATTCTTTTTTAAACAAAACAGCCACCTACGTGATAATTTTCTTAATGGTGTTTTGTATTAAAATATTGTTTTGAGAGATGAACAGAATTGAACATTAACTAAACTATTAACAGCGTCACCACTCGCACACGAAATGATCTTGTTGAACGCATTTTCTAATATAAGATATCTTCCATATCTCAGTGGATAAAATGAAGATTGAATTCCATAGTAAACATTATAGGCATAACTGAGTCACTTCATAGGGAATTGTGAGTCATTATTGTTTATATATTGTCATTATCTTAAGATCTCTATATTTTTTTTGCATTGTGTATTTTATTTGATGTGATTGGATTAAACATGAATACAATATAAAATAAAACAAATATAAAAAGCAATAAAATTAATTCAGGTAGGATAAGGTCTAAAGTAACCAGGGCCAATAATGAATAACATGTCTTATATATGCCAGACCATTGACATAGGCAATATTGCGTTTGATAGAGGGACATATTTCAGTATCACAATGATCAAATAATTATGCGGGGTTTGTCTATCTTTGCACTTCATTTGTTTACAATACAACTTGGCGGGTTTATTGATTTGTTTCAATCTTTTATAACCAACCAGACTTAAACACTTTTTCAAAAATGATTACAAACGGGAGTCGAACCCACAACGTTCAGGTCGTAAAACTGGTGTTTTCTGACTAAGCAACGGAGATCACATATATCATCATGATAGATATTTTTTAATAAGAAAATTTTCTTCGATGTGAGTCATAATGCACGATACTTACTATCTGATATAATTTCACTTTTTTCTCTCGCCCAATAATTGATTGATTTTGGGGACACCTCTGAATGGCACTCCAACGTGGCAGACTGGCCAAATATAGCCCCAACCAGCTGGTTCTGTATCCAGATCATTGGGGGAACTGCAATTGAGAAAAAAAAACTCATCATTAGTCAAGTGTGGCAACAAAACAGTATGTATTAATACAATATTATAATCAATTTTAAGTCATCATCGTTGTAATCCCTTTATACATTTCACCAGGAACACGAAAATGCCAAAACGTCTCCACCGAGGTCGTTCAACAGCCCGGAATTCCGTATCGTTCCACGTAAGACCGAGATGCAAACCTTCTTATTGTAACAACGGTATATGGTGTCGGATGGACATCTGATTCGTCAAATCTTTAGTAGGCAATAAAACAGCGTATCTCTTAACCTGCTACCAGGTGACATCCTCAATATGTGTATCTACTATCTCTGGCACCTCACCCTTGAACAATTACCTCCAGCGGTGACATGGACGATATGAAAGCCATATTAGATTCCTCAGCGTTTAATATGGAGACAAAATGTCGATTTTTACATCCTTCCTGTTTACGTGTATGTTTCTGAATCTTCGCATGTTATCAAAATTTAAGAGATAATACTTATTAATTTTGAGAACAGATGCCTTATGGTAATAATGGTTGCGAGGTTGTACAAAGGCAAATGATATGATGATTGATAATATGTAGTTACGGATGGGAAGGGACGTTAATGTACATGGCGTGATGGGATAGAATGAAGGTAGGTGTAACAATTAAACATGATTTAATAATTGACTTCCCATAACTTTGGATGAGACTTCAGCTAGTATAAAGGCACACATAAAGTTCACTTTAAACAAGTTCAATTATTTTTTTATTATTACAAAAACCGTGTTGGTTCGCAAATGATGTAATGTTAACATAAGCTTTTACCATTCCTTTTACCCTTTTAAATAATTACAAGTACAAATCACCCTGTATAATAAAACACCAAATAGACTCCAAAAAACTATAATGAAGAAGATAGTCTTACACCCGATAATTTCGGGTTCGATTTTAAATGATGACTAAAATTAAAAAGTCTTATATTCTAGGTTTTTTGCACAAAAACTTGTAAACATCTTTCCGGTCGGTTGGAAGAAATTTTTATTCAGAAATAAAGCCACCAGGCTTAACTATCTACAAAAAATTATAATATAATACAATTTAACAAATAACTATTCTTCAAGAACACTTCAAATAAAGTCATCCACCGAACTTCAGATCCATACACCCATCTAAAGCGTTGGTTCAAAAATTACTTAAAAGGAGTTCACCAAAGACATAGTTGAGAACAGATCAACAAGTAAATAAAACAATTAAAAAAACGGTGACAACAATTTTAAGAGCAGGTTCAAGGAATATTACAAATATAAAAAAAAATGTTAAATGTTCAAACAGATTTTCTTAAAACTGAAATGTTAAATTATTACAAAGGTAATAAATAAGCGTGAAGATTTTATTCCAATAACCCGTATTTTTAAGATTGAAACTAAAATAAAAATTTATATAAATTATTTCTAAAATGTCTACGACTGTTTTCCACTATTTTTAAATAATAACTTTATTCAGTAATGTTTATTGACATCACTTTGAGAATGAAGGCTGCAACGCCTTCGGCACGTCGACGATCATTGAAGCCGTCAACTGGTAACACGGTAATAACTCGAACACGCTAACAACGAGTAACACGGTAACAATTGTAACAATGGGTAACACGGTAATAAACACGGTAACAGCTCCGAAAAACATTTTGAACTAGTAAAATTTGAATTTTCCAAAGGAAAAGGCAATTATCTTACGAGAAGTAGGTTTAAAGGGAATTAAATTTAAGAAGTATGTTATTCGTATTTAAGATTTTTGAATTCCACAAATACCATGTTATTACCAATACTTGATTTGGAGCTCCTATACCGGGTTCAGGCAATCCAAATATTAATTTAAATACCTTTGGCCCTTTGAAGGAGTGAATGTTTAATTAAAGACGCGAGTAAATTTTTAACATTAAGCGTTTATTATTCGGAATATATTTGTATATGTACACAGTATGTGGATATCAAAGAACTTATATTTATTTATTTGAGTTAATCTGAGGTGGTATTTGTGGGTTTACTTTTTTATTTTTTTTCTGCCATTTATTAATTTTCTGTTTTTTTATTTCTTAGTCCACGTGTATAAGGGTGCGGGCTGAAAAACATATGATGTTCTCGGGGGCGGGCTCGCCCTAAATTGGTGGGATGTATTTCAGCCGGGGGATATTATGAGATGAGCCCAGACCTTTTGATAGCTTCTTTTTTAAATACTATATATCTTGAGATCTATGTACGATTTGGGAATGTATTTACATATGTACATACTATGCTGCTACTGATAAATCTATATTATTTATTTATTTATCAACTAGAGTCTAGTTACAAGACGATAAACTCGTGCCATGTCTAATTTGAGAGTTTTTTTATAACATTTTTGAACAGTCATACATTTTTATGTTGTTAACTCTTCGCTTACCGACCGTCCCTGAGACAGGGCCTGAATCGTCAGAACCAAATTACCGACCGCACCTACGAGAAGTCCTGGGATACGTATCTGTTAAATAATATTTATAATTTTATTCTGTTATATTCTGGCACTTCGCTGGATTTTTTTTTTGAAAGCTTAATAGATAATGAACAAAATAGTCAATCATGGTCATGTAAGTTTGATGTTTTAATATATGTTTAAATATGTACACGGTAGAATAAATTATTGTTTGTTGAAATGGCCGGCTCACGCGATTACGGAACGAAAAGATTCACTGACGCTGAATTGGAAGATATTTTACATAACAGTGATAATGGGAGAGACACTGAAGACGACCTCGATGATTTATTCATTGTAGAGTCCGGGATCCAAGGATGGGAGGACTCTGATGTCGATGTTTTAGATGACGAAATCGACCCATGTGGGAATGACGTTTTGTGCCTGGATGACGGAAATGTCCACGAAAACCAGCTACCGCCTGTCAAATAACCAAAGGACGACAACTCCTAGACTTAAGATGACACTCCGGGAAGTTCTCAGATCCTATTTACTGGAGTTCCCGGTCTTTCAAGAACGGCGGCAACCTTATTACAAAACGGCAATGAAACTGAGCACGCCGCATATAAATTATTTTTCCCAGATTCATTCTGGGTTGCTATCGTTGAAGAAACCAGCAGGTCAGTTTTTTACCATTTTCAAGATTCTTTCCGGAAGACATATCATATACTCCAGATATATTATGATGTTGTCATTTCATAAAAATACGTCGAAAATAAATGTTTTTTTTGTACTTTTGTCAAATAAAATTGTGTAAAATGATCAATCTTTTATTAATTTAACGAGTTTCAAAATTTTTTATGGTATTTTTTAATATTTACTAATTATTTTAACGTAGAAAAAAAATTCAGACCCTACAATACATAATTTAAAAAAATAAAAAAGTTATTGGTTTGTACAGAAAAAAAGTTAAATGAAATATTCTTGGTATAAAAATAATTCGGTAACAAGGTCGATTTTAGTAGTGAGCTTTGGCGGTAGTCAAAGGGTTAACTACTCACAACTCCTGTTAAAAAAAATACACCAATTTCCGAAATGAAATACAACATTTAACACAAATAATACCGCCCTGACAGCTGAATGTTAAAACTATAAAATCTTCACACACGTGTTTATTCAACATTGCACCATTACACAATAAAAATAAATGATTTCAATTTTATACTCAAATAATTATAGCGCGTATTCCATTTTATTTACGAAAATGATAGCCATGATAGCGCTAAATTGTTATATTCTCGACATTCTTGAATAGATTATTAGAAATTCGCGAGTTTAGGATAAGTATTAAATTAAGTCCCAACATTATGCATAATCAGTTCTATTTTAGTAATAGTTCTCTCATCAACCTGTTTCCTATTCAAACACCAACTTCTTGACTCTACCTACACACCCCTTTCAGTTATAAGCCACCCCTATTTTTCTTTACCAACAACTAATAAAAAGTATATTTTAATCATGTTATTAAGTTTCTCATCACCTGACTAAGAAGGGAGAGGTCTGAAACTGGTTTTGAACTCAACTAATAAAACAGTGATGAATACAAAGAAAAATAGTGAGTTATTTATTTTATTAAACTAAAAAATATATTTATATTATAAAATATTTATTCTTATCTGGAAATAAAAATAGGTTTACGAAATAATTACACTGCACTGGGTTGCGTGTCAATGGAAGTTAGATTTTTGTTTTCGATGAAAATGAACCTTTTTTTACCCGAATCGAAAATGGGTTGAAACAATTGTTTGGTCAAAAATGAACGAAATAGAATGGATTGTATTTGAGGGTATTGGTGCTTAGCAAATTGGTTTTGGTGATTCGTACATTGGAACTCTCTCGAGTTTAAGTTGGTTTATTAAATTCTTGAAGTATGTGATTTTATGGGATGATGTGTTAGCTCTAAAGAAACTTGAAAATTGTGACATAAATCTTTTCAATCGGTTCACTATCGGCTCGGTAGTCAATAAATATTATTTATATAGATGGACAATTTGAATCAGAAGTTTCAATAATAAGTATTTGGTATCTTATTTAAGTTATTTTGCAGATTAAATTTGACTTTTATCAATTGATAAATAATGTGTATAGGTCATATATGAAAAACTAAACTTGTCCCCATTTTTTAAAATAAGTATTTGATTTTTTTTTCTTAGTACTAAGACTAGTTTTAGCACAATTAACTTAGATCCAAGAATTTACATTCGTATTTTTTTCAATTCAACAAAACTTAAATATTTTCTAAGCATAAAAAACGAGAAAGAAAAGTTTACATTTAAAACAAAGTAACCTTTATAAAAGAAGTAATTATATCTTTTATGTTTTTGGTTTTTGAAAGTCGAATGTCATACTTCCATCGGGAAATAAACCCGTTATCTCTAGGTCGCAAGTCAAGCGTTCTATAAACAAAGTCATGCAGGATACCTAAAAAATATCAAATAATTTTAAGAAAGTGAAGAAGAATTCCTCATTACTTTCAAAATCAATTATGCTTAAAATCCCAAAAAAGGATACCAGTTTGATAACAAGGCCTTCAAATATCTTTCTAGGCCATTGGAAGAAATTGTTATGTGGCAATATGCCAAGCAGGTTCTACTGCATGTGACGTGAATATAATACAAAACGCCGTTTTCTCTCTTTCTCCCTTAGAGATCTACAAAATCATATCCGAGTCTTTCAAAAGCCCCGATAATATTAAGTGTCTAGGCGTAAGAAATCAGTAAAGAAAATTTATCTTCTAAGATCACGCATAAAAGGCCATTTTTTTAAATTTCAATTAAGTCAAAGCTTACTAAAAAAACACATTTATTCCTTAACGCTGCACAGGAAAGGAGCAAATTTAGTGTAAATTATTAGACATAATTCACGTATTACTGAAAACTGTAAAAACAAAGACATCTTTTGAAAATACTAGAACATGTAAATATTAAAAAAAATCTAGATGTAACTATGCATTTCTTTATTTGAACCAAAATATAGTTTATTGTTAAAACGTTTCATATAACAATGAAACAAGATGTGAAGGTTTATGAGTTTTTGCGAAATTTCGTGTTACACAGCTGTCGTCTTTCGAGGCCAAAAAACACGTAACAATTCCAAATGAGAACCTCAATATTTTTACCAAGGATATTACCCACTTTTCTACGTGGACACGAAATAGGGAGATCTATTTTACAGGACATAAGATAAAATGAGCTTCACAAGAAAGCATGCTTTTAGGTATTTTTAAGCGAGTAAGTATACGAGTACTTCCATATGAAACATTGAGTAGGTACGAGTATATATAATATCTAACAATATTGACGGTTTATAACGTTTTTTGAAAATGATTGAAAAATAAATTACCTTTGTGGATTAGAATAATAAGTCCGGATTTGTCGGTTTGATGGTAGACGTTTTATAAAGGCTGTCCAGTATGTTATTAATTCTCTTTCTGGTTGGTACGGAGAGATTGCATGATGGAAATGAGCCTGCCAGGTTGTACTTTATACAGAGAATACTATAAAAAAATATGAACATTGCTGAAAATTCAAAGATAGCTTTTGCTTGAAAAATTACACAAATAAAGCTAATGCTTAGACTGAAAAAAACAACGGATAAATAGTGTGCCTCAGGTGAAACTGGCCGAGCCCACAATCTTCTGTTTTCAGGGTTGCTTTACAATCAATTACAATCCAAATAGAGATTATTTTATCAAATAAGTTTTTTTCTGTAAACATTTTGAAGTAAAATTGTATCCATTTTAATGTTTTCATAAATACTCGTAGTAGTGATTTAATCACAGAACAAGGAAATTAAAAAAATATATATACACTATCCTAAGTAAGATATTTTTATATCTGACACATTGAGTGTGTTTTGCATTAATTGTGTCAATAGACATAAAAAAATATTGAAATTATAATATTTTCTCACTTTTATAATTTTTTTTTGTATGCAACCTGTTGAGTATGTATTTACATTAAAACCCCTTGAAGTGAAAACTGAAATAAAAATTTTCAAAAATTAAATTTAGCTGTGGAATTTTGAATTATAATTTATCTTAGAATATCTTTTAAATTTTGTGTGATATTCTTTTCGGAGATTTTTTATTGGTCAACAAACATATTTTTTCCAAAACATTATCCTTAAATAAACTTTATTTTTTTTTTCTGTTAAACCCACTATCCAAGTTGTTTTCCAAATAAAAAATTCAAGCATAATTGGTTTCTAGAGGATAGTTAAATATTGAAAACATATACGCTCATTATAGAAGCGGGCTCAAGTGGCTGTATAAAACTTAAAATATTATATTTAATCCTTAGCGACTGGAAAACATTTAACGGCTAACATAGTTCAAGTTGAAAAATAAACGAGACGATTGAAATTAAAGTTTTTCATACATTTTCTTGTTCGAAAAAAAAAACATGTATTATTAAATCCATTTTCAAGTGTCAATTAAATTTTATTTGATAACCTCCGTGCCCTAATTAGTAAGAGGCTGGACTTCCATGTTGAGGTTTTGGGTTCGATTCATGATGGTACCAAATAAAATAAAATAAAACGACGGGTTCCAGTCTGATTCAAGTGTTTTGTTGAGATGTTAAAAATGTAATTACACGCGATTATTAGAAGGGAAAAGCCAGCAAAAATTTAACAATGTTGAGATGTTGTCTACTGAGGAAATTTTCCGAAAGAACTACGGATTCTACGGAGAAGATTATTTTTTTTCGGAGGATAATCGCGCGATATTATTTTTTTAATATTTTAGAATATAACGAAACAATACATTACAAACAATTCATTCTTAACCCAAAAGTTTAATGACTGGGGCTGTAGGTGTTGTTTCGTTATATTTTAAAACATTGAAAATTGAATATCGCGCGATTATCAAGTTTCCGTCGAAAAAATAAATCGATACACTGTTTAATCCGGTTGAAAAAGTATGTATTTAACCCAACTATTTTCTCGTCAAATTCAAATTAACTTCAGGGGTGATTTCGGAGTACCCCTAAAGATGAGTTGCATATGACTTAAAACTAGTTGGGGGAAACATATATTAGGTCCTTACATATGAAATTGGCGTTTTGCCGTACTGGCAACTTTGATCTCAAATATCTTCTCTTTGGTTAGGAATTCCAAATTAAAATTTATACAGCTATTTACTCAAGTATTTGTGTTTCGAAAATTATAATTCATTTGTTTTTTCCTCAATTGTTTTTTTTCTTTGCGTCACTCAGTTTACAAAATGGAAAACTTGAAATATCGCGTTATTTACGAGTACGAGTTCCACCGTGGCACCAGTGCTGCAGAAACGGCTCGAAGGATTAATGATGTGTATGGCGACGGTGCCGCAAAAGAAAACACAGTGCGTTTTTGGTTCCAACGTTTTCGTTCTGGAAATTTCGACCTGCAGAACAAGCCCCGTGGAGAAAGTTGATAATGATGAATTGAAGGCTATTGTGGAAGCGGATCCATCGCAAACCACGTCCGAGTTAGCTGCAGGCTGCGGTGTTAGTGATAAAACTGTTTTAATCCACTTGAAGCAAATTGGGAAGGTGAAAAAGCTTGAAAGGTGGGTACCTCACGAATTGAGTGAAGCAAATAAACAAACGCGCGTTGACTGCTGCGTTGCATTACTCAACCGGCACAATAATGAAGGGATTTTGAATCGAATCATTACCTGTGATGAAAAGTGGATCCTGTATGATAATCGGAAGCGCTCATCGCAATGGCTGAACCCTGCCGAACCAGCCAAACCATGCCCCAAGCGAAAATTGACTCCAAAAAAGTTACTTGTGAGCGTTTGGTGGACTAGTGCTGGTGTCGTTCACTACAGCTTTCTTAAATCTGGCCAGACGATTACGGCAGATGTCTATTGTCAGCAACTGCAAACCATGATGGAAAAGCTAGCTGCTAAACAACCGAGGCTGGTTAATCGCTCTAGGCCACTGCTGCTTCATGATAACGCTAGACCACACACTGCACAACAGACGGCTACCAAATTAGAAGAGCTTCAATTGGAATGTCTAAGACATCCACCGTACTCTCCGGACCTTGCCCCAACAGATTACTATTTTTTTCGAAATTTGGATAACTTCTTGCAAGGGAAAAAATTCAACTCCGATGGGGCAGTCCAAACCGACTTCAAAGATTTTATTGATTCCCGTCCGAATGGTTTTTTTAGTAAAGGGATCGATGAACTACCTATGAGATGGCAAAAGTGCATAGATAGCAATGGTACATACTTTGATTAAATAAATATATTATATTAAAAAAAATCAACTTTATGTTCCTCCCAAACAAAACGCCAATTTCACATGTAAGGACCCAATATTTTCAAGTAGATTAGAAGGTTTCAATTTTCAATGAAATTCGAATAATAAGTTATATTTTTTCAGTCGCACTCCTCAACATATCTGAATTGGACATGTCGAAGGGTTAAGGGACAGTTCCTTTAATAAATATTAATTAATTATTGGCTCGTATTTAACTTTCGTCACATGTAATACACCCTGGTGGGTTCATGGCCCTGTGACAATCTCTTCCAAGTAACGAGAAAAAAAATACGTTAAAGGGGCTTGGAGTGAAAACCAGACTGATATTTTCTTTTAAAAGTGTTCCATCGGAAATTGAATCCGCAACATCCGAATTGGAAGACAAATGGCTTAACAACACGGTCAAGGAGGTCATTATAACCATCGTGATTATTTGTGATTTATATAAAATGAACAACTTATAATGTTCAGTTATTATTCGAAAATTTTAAATTTTACGCTGTATTTTTCGCACTGATTTTAAAAGGGAAATTAATTTTATTGGCTAATTCCATCTTTCCACGTTTTTTCATTACGCTATCCACTTCCCTTAATATATTTTATTTTTAAAAATTATTTTATATTATTAATATTAGATATGTATATATTCATTCAAAAGGTTCCACATCAAAAGCTTAGAAAGTAAAGAAAATTGTGGCCAATTTAATAAAAAGCTATTACTAGAATTTGTTTGGTGTTTGAAAACAGAGCACGAGTTTCATATAATTTCCGGTATATTATAAAGAAACATGACCTCTAAAGAATATTACATATAATCATATAATAAGAAAACAATTCGCGTAATCTTTGAGAGGAGGAAAACAAAACATTTTTCGATTAAAAATATCTTCTTTTTTTAAAAAAAAAAAAGGAGAATAAACTGTTTTCGTAACGGTAAATGAACGGAAAATCGGTAAATGAATATTCCATGAAACCATCGTCATTTGACATGTTTTCATTGTTATTCAAAAGAATGAACATTATGTTAGATTTAAGTATGTAAATACTCATCCCTATATTTAATTTAACATTGTAATAACATGAACGTAAAATATGTTAATATTTTCTTCCCGTGGGAATAAATCGGGTCGAAGGGAACTTCGATCCTGGCCCATATTATAATGGAGTGTTTTATGTCCATACTTTAAATGGGATATTTAATATTTTATGCCGGAGATATTTGGCATGGATCAGTGATGTTCAATGCTCTGTACTGGAAACTTTGTAAAATGGCTAACGAGTTGGTCAATATACAAAATTTAAAGCTTTTAGAATGTAGGGCAAATATTTTTTAACATTTACAGAATTCATAATTAGAAAGTATCTGCTAGTAAAACATTGTACCTTATTTTTTTAATAATATTTAACTTTCTAGTCAAATTTGGTTTAATAGTTATTATCTTATGCATCATTTTAAAGTTACTATTTGACCAATGTCAGTTTTTGAGATTTTAATATGACATATGAAATAAAAATTGAAAATAATTAAGAAGAGATGGCATTACTGTTGATAAAATTTTTTTAATATTAAAACGAAAAATCAGTTAATAATGATTAACAAAACTTGATTATAACAATTCTAGAGTTGTAACGATAATACTGGAAATTCACGTTTGTAAAATATAATTAAAACACTGTTTAATCCACTTGAAAATATATATTTAATTTCAAGTAGTATGCGTATCCAGTCAGTATGCAGTTACCCTGAAGATGAGTCGCATGTGACTAGAAACTAGTAGAGGTGAATCTATATTTCAAGTGGATTAAACAGTGTTTAAATTTTTTATTATATTAAAATCTTGATATTTCTAGCATTAACAATACTAACTGTCGAGTATTAAATTCATATTATTATATTCATACTTTATATTGTTGTTTTGTAAAAAAATAATAGTTCGGTTGTAAATAGGTTATACATAGTATTCTGTCAATGAGATTAATACTTTGTCCTGAGTTTCATTTTCTTCAAACTCTACATTATTACAGATTTTCAGTTTCATTCCGGAAACGTTTTATTTTGTGAAACAAGATGGCTGCAAAAAAGTTACATATGCTCAAAGGAAGAGACGATCGCGCCAATTACAACAATCAAACATGACTCGAGAGATGCAGCAACACGACGACAATATACAGCTGCACAAAGATTATCACAACGTCATATTAAAAAAACATATAAACGTCATTTTGGCGGGAGATTACTAGTAAAATAATAATTGTTTTTTTTATCGGATTGGTTATTCTGATTTAATTTTGCTGCATTCGAAGTATTCTGTGAAAGCACTGACAACTTGCTGGGCTCTGAACACCAGGCTTTCAGTCGCTTTATACCAGTATGATAAGTATATTTACAGCGCTGCGAGTCTTTTTCTTCTCCCGTGACGTCGAATTTTAAGTCTGTCTTCACATTTTTTTTTTCGCATTCAGGTGTGCTGACATAGAAGAAGTCCTTTTGGGTAATTCCTTTTTTGCACTGTGACGTCGCGCATCTAAAAAATAAAGAATACCTCAATCTTCTAATGTATGTTAGATCGCGCTGGATAGGGACTTTTTTGTCTCCCATAACATCGTAGGGGGTGATTGGATCGAACTGAATTGTTTCTAACAAAATTCAAGCTATTTATTGGTCTCATGTGTTATATTTGTATGTTTTTTAATCAACCTGAACTAAGAATATTTTCATGAGTTCTGGAACAGGGTAAAAAGCTTTTTTGTATTTTTAATATAAAATATATTGAAATCAGAAATATTACCATTTTTTGGAGAGTTATTTATCTACCGGTATTAACAAGTGCATTGTTCTCATGTGAATTTGGGGTTGAAATATACCCTTTTCTAAAATGGAAAAGTTTGTTCATCTAAGTTAATTAAAGCTTTGATTTAGGGAAGGATGTCAAACCGTTTCCTATATACGGGCAGTGACCAGTAGGTAATCGAGTCGTTAAATTTTATTATTGGATTGAATATATGTACTATATGTAGGGGAATTCTCCCCGAATATATACGTAAAATATACGATTTCTTAAATTTGATCGTTCAAAATGGTCATCAATTAATTTAAATTGATATGTTAGAGGGGAAAGGGACATCAAATGGAGATATGTGACAGGTTACAAGGTAAATGAAGCATTAAACATTATCTACGAGTACAATAATCGCGGTATATAGAGTGAAGCTAAAATATCAATACATTTAAGAAAGACTAAAGTGAAATAAAATGCAGGAGACATTTGACGACCTAAGTGCATTAATTTGTAAGATGCCTGTCTTTCAGCCCGCGGATTAATGTTCGATTCTCGTTGGAAACAAATTTGTTTCAAAAAGGGATCCGATTTGTTTTTCACTTAAGTGGTCTTTAATATATTTCAAGTTTGTTGGTAAGACGCCTATCTTTCAACCCGAGGGTTAGGGATAAAATCCCGTTGGAGCCCAATTTATTTTAAATTGTGTTTGATTCTGGGCTGTAATTAAGGCTTTTTTAACATATTTTTGTTTAGTTGGAAGAGATTACCACGTGGCAATGAAAGCGCCAAATTATACTGTATATAAGGAAAGTGTTATACTATTTAATTCGTGTATTAATGAAAATATATGTGGTGTTAATATATGAAAGAAGAAAAAAGGAAGAAAGAAGAGGAATGTCGTAAGTTAGGAAAAAAAAAGCTTTAAAAAGGAAGTTGTTTGCATGTGTAGAGAGAATAAATGAAGAAAAAAATTACCAAGTCATACAGGTCTAAAGAACATGGTATACGCGGTAGACGGAGGCCGACGAAAACGTTGTTTGGCCATGTTGACCAGAATCCGAAAGAAGTACAAATAAGAAGCACGACTGATAGTAGATAGTGCATTCGACCTGATATCTCTTCCTTCTTGCAATTATGCTGCACTTGTAACTCCATGACTGGTTTGATGGATATTTTCAATGAAGATGTTGTTAAGTTCAGGAGGATCCATTTCTAGCATTTTCTCAATCTTAGGTCTCGATTAAGAGCTTTAATTTTTATTGATTAAATTTGATGAATTTTATTTGATCCTCTATTTATCTGCTTTTTACTGACATCCTTCAAAAATATCTATAAAATGATACGGGTGGTATGAGTGGAATCTAAGATAAAAATGAGAGGATTTTATCAAAATAAAAGGTTCGTTCGAGATGGAAGAAATATTTTGTAGAACTGTACTGTACGAGAGTGGTGATATTAGTAAAAATAACGGTGAATCTGGTACAGCTGAAAGTGACGAAGGTTTGGAAAATATGAAAAAGATTAGTCTAGAAAAAGCACGAACGGCTGTCAAAGATATGAAAATAGGGAACATTTCAGATTGTGATTGAGTGAGTGGCAGTTTTTGAACAAATGTTGGGAATCTAACTATATACCGTAATACTGGATGATTGCAGTGATTATTCCGTTAAATAAAGGTTCAAGTGCAAGAATGGAGTATGGAAGTTACAGTCATTAGTTTACTAAGTAAACTGTAAAGAATACATCTAACGAAAACGTGAAAAGAAAGTGTGAGATGCTTTGGACGTCTTTTTAAGTGGATGAGATATTTAAAAATATATTTTTTTTATCATGTTAATTTATGTTTCTTAAATTGATATAAAAGAATGAGATAAATTATCGCATTGTTTTATATTTGTTTCTGTATCTATAGAGGACACTTTGGTATTTTTTATTTTGTCAATAAATAAATAAATTAAATAAAAAAAAAATTATCGATGATTATTTTTGTCATGAGAGAAATGTGACAAATAGGTCTGAGTGAATGTGATGGAATACAAGTAGCCTGAACGAGTGGACTTGTTTTTGCTAAATAATTAGTGTAAGAATTGTTATCTAGTTATAAGTAGTATGTAGGTGTTAATTATTTCTAAGATCTCATATATTAAGATTGAATTAATAAAATAAAATGATATGTAGGAAAATAAGATTAAGTAAGTTCATAAATTATAACATATAATTAAGATTAGTTAAGTAATAAATTTGTATATAGGTATAGCCTTGACAAATGTTTGTACAATAATTTACTTTGTTTAGTAAAAAAAAAAAAAATGTGACAAAAAGCTTCACATTTCAATATTCATAAAATGATGCTCTAGAGTTAATTATTCAAGAATAACATATACCGCAGAATGAAAGATTAATTGGTTTAGCCTCGAGGTTTTTTTAAATTTAATATTTATAGAAGATTGAGCGTTCCTTTTCTTTACAAATCTCTAGAGAATACGAATCTTTCAACAATGTTTTTTAAGTGATCGAAAAGTTATTTTATAAAAAAATAAGTGTCTATCTTTAATTTAGATTTTTTATGCGTAGGTTGGAATTTGTAAACATTTTTAACTCTTATTCATACTATACGGGTTTACGTAATTTAAAAAAAACACAAGGAGTTACGACAAACAGGGCTGAAAGATGTAATTTAATTATTACCCCCACTAGTGTCCGTATTGGGGAAAGCATAGATAACATATCTCTAATTATTTGTATTCTGATATACGAGTATATCTTTCGTTTCTGCCACGTCAATACACATTATAATAATATAGCACTGTTGAAAAATGAAGAAAGGCTTACAAAAAATAAAATAATTCAAATGTGAATGGGGGGCGAAGTAAAGGAAGACCATGAAAAGTATCGATGGATCGAGTGAATGATATTTTTAAAGACTATAATCTTTCCTTTCCCACGTCTTATATAAAAATATACAGATAAAGACAATTTCAAGAAAAATTAAATTAAAAAAATTATTCAAGTAAGGTCGATAATCTCAGGGATAGAATGGAAGATTATTTTAATTATTGGATATGAAATTATGATTAGTAAGAACCAAAATATATTATTTTTCACAAACAATCCATTAAACATATTTGGTTTTATTTAGTAATTTACATGAATAATAAGAATTAAAATTTTAGTACAAATCTAAGTAAATGTAGGATTTGAGTATCTCGAATTTCATTATCATTCTCTTATTTTTCACTAAATGAAATTGATATCAACGTCACTGAAACGATTACACAAAAATATTTCTTTAATCAAAAAAAAAAAGAATGTTTACGACGAATTTAATTAAAATCAATGTTTTTCATTCATATCCGAAAAAAACGGCTGAGCCAGGAAGTTTTATTGAAAATGGAAAATGTTGCAAATAAAGGCAAAGTAAATTTTTCAAGTGGTCTGAGGAAAAATTTGCATTTGAAAATTTCATCCGACTTAATTAAATATTCGGAGATATCTTCAAATACGTTTCCACGTCGCTTGTCATGTTAAAGTTCAAATGATATTTTTTTTAAATTTTAAAATAAATATATTTTTTTCCGTTTAAATTCAGGATATTTAAATGGTTTAAGAGTGATTCAAATTTTAAGTGAAGAAAAACGATGAGATAAGAATATTTTTTCGTAAATTGAAACTGGTAAATTGTTTTTCTCTTCAAGTTGTATTCGAATAGAAATAAACGCTCAAGATTTTTAGTATTTTCGGTATATTTCTGTTTTTTACGTATTATACATATATATAGAGAAGATTGAGGTTGTTTGGGCAAATATAAAGAAGGTTCAAAGAATTTTTTAGCAAACGATGTATTACAGGTTAGAGATCAATAGATGTAGGAAGAAAAAATGGCGTTCAGCAGTTTTCAATTTAATTGTATGCATATTTTAAAGTGCTTGATACGGTTACGCTGATTGATTTAGCCTAAGATCGCCAGTTTTGTTTATATAAGTCAGTGTCTACAAATATAATATCTGAAACTAACAGATTGAATTAAATTACTATTTTTTCCTGTCACCACCAGAAGAGTCTTTTTGGACAGTTAATTCTTTGTCACTACATGACGTCACACTCAATAAAAAAAAATGATCTTCTATTGTGGATCACGCTGGATAGTAACTTATTTGGCCCCCCAAAACAATGTGGGTTGTGGAGATAGTGAACTGAACTGAATTAAATTACTCTCGAGTATCAGAGGACTGAGATCATTACGATCTTCAAAAGTCTTAAAAAAAAATACTTTTTGAGAGACGTTACTTAAATGACTTGCACCTTTAGAGATAATTGGGTCACCAAACGCCACCACATAAATTGTTCGATTGATTGAAGTTTTTATGTCGTATATTTAGTTAAAAGTTGATTATTGTCTAGTCTAGTAATAGAGAGCAACGTTATATACGTTTAAGTAGGTATATTAAAAGAGTTAGTGCTATGAAAAGAGAACTACCTTTAACAATATCTTTATTTACAAGTACCTTCAAGAAAACCACAAAATAAATGGCCCGTATTACTTCGGACCTTAAATTGTTGGTCGTAACTTGTAAGTTTGTCAATATTTTTTTATAGTTGGGAGGACGGTATCAAGTTTAAGGCAAGAGTACACTTATTCTAAAGATGTTTTACTTAGTGAAATAGTTTTAAAATGTGACCCAAATCCATATAATTTTTAACTCAACTTGATCCATTCGTATTTTTATAAGATGTGAAAAAGTGGTGGAAACAATCGTTTGTAAAATATATCATTTAAAATATTACACACACGTATCAACACTGATCAGTGTTATCTATGAGGTATTCATAAAAGTAATGTAATGTGTTCGCTTAAATGTTCTTTGTAAGTTGTGTGAGAATTTATTCCATTATTAACTATCCAAATATAATATAGTCTTTATAATAATGTACTCGTACAGAATGAAGTATTTAGGAGTAACTGTGAATTTGAAGCTGGTGTGTTGAATAAGAGGAACAGAACACTCTAGAATGGTTTGGTCAAATAGAACGAAAGAATGAAGAAAGACTAACAAAAAAGGTGTGGTAAAAGAAGATTAAGAACAGTATTATTGGGTCCAGTGAATGATATTTTAATAGAAGTAAACTTAGAAAGTCAGAGAAATCGTAGGAGTAATATAAGAGGTGTATGAATATGGAAGAGGTGAAGGATATATGTTGAGATAGGAAAGTCCGGCGCTATATCTTTTCTGTCTACTCCGACAGGGAAATATTGGAAAGGAATGGTATGTATGTATATATTTGAGTTGCATGGCCGCGCGGTAACGCACTGGACTTCCGTGCGGAAGGTTGCTGGTTCGAGTCTCGCACTGTACTGCTCCCCTCGAATGACAGTTATTTTTTGCATGTATTTTGGGATACAGGATAACCTTGCCTTGTATTCAGGGATAACTTTGCCTAGTATTCGGGGATACAGGATAACTTTGCCTTGTATTCGGGGATACAGGATAACTTTAACTTCAATTATATCTATTATTTAAAAAAAAATAGAAGAAAAAAAACATGTCACTGTGCTCCGATCGTCTCCCTTCAGGTGTGTCATCGGATCCAGTACAGTGGTGTGGTAAGTGAGTTTGCTGGTGTGCAGCGGCTCACTCTCTTAAAAAACAAACTCCACGGCACAGCTTCGTAACTAAATTGACTTTGGAATGGTGAAGGGGGTCCTAGACTACGAGGCCCAGCAACGACGACGATGTATTTAAATATCTAAAATGATAAGCTACCTCATAAAAATGAAGTATTGCATAATTTATATGAAATAAATCAGTTCTCGGTAGCAATGAGTTGGCTATATTTAACAAACATAAAACGAAAGGGGATGTTTTTTAGTGTTTTATTTATTTTTTATAAAATTAACTCGTTTGTAAGCTAAGACGTCAACCTATATAAAAAGAATTGCAAAAGCGCAAAATTCCCGCTAAAACAAATATATGTTACTAACTTACTGAGTCGTAAAAATATGAGATAGAGTTTTCTAAATTCACAACTTTTTTCCGCAATCCTTACATAGCTTTGGTGATAATATCGTGGATTCTGTTGGATTTGCCAAAAGTATTTTGTCTCTATTTTACCATGAAATTGTTTGTAAAGGATTTCTCCCTTGAAAAATTTAAGACGTCATTGCCGATCAGTGAGCATATGCCTTAAGAACAGCAAATACGAATTATTTTTGGACACGAAACTATTTTTCAAACTAAAGTAAGCATTAAGATTAATGATATAAGACAAATAAAACGTGTTACAGTTTTCAATTTACACACGTAGCGAATACATTTACTGGGAAATATGACGCTTTAACTATTTGTTCAAATGATTTTTTATGCAAATTAAAAAAAAAACGGAAAACTATCGGGGAATCATAAGAGCATTTGTTACTGCGCCTTACTCGTTGTAATATATGGGCTAGAAGCGTGGGCCATAACGCTTAAAGACAAGCAAAAGTCACTGGGTTTCGATAACCGATTACTGCGAAAGATACTCGACCCAAAACAGGCTGTTGGAATGTAGAAACTGGAATCTAACGAAAAAACTCCAAAAAAACACGAAAATCATTATGTAAGCCCATCAACATGGAAAAATGTCAGTTGCCAGATCGAGACAGAGAGTTTTAAATAACTTGACACATGATTTTAGGAGTCTCAAAGGAGACAGCGAGTGACTCTTGGAGAAATATCGTCCGGGAGTCAAAGTTTTACATGAGTTGTATGATATACGAGGTAAGATTAGATATTATGTTTAATAATACAAACTTTTCAAGTATTTAAACAATAATTATTTTGTATTGTTCTACACTTTTCTTATATATATTTATTGGCTTATGGTTTATTAGCTAATGGCATCTATTTTAATCAACCAAATAGATCTTTCAGAAGCTCTAAGTGAAAAACGACTTTAATTAATATTTTTAAATATGGGTTTCAACGAGAATCGACCCCGCATCTCCCGTGCTGTAAGACAGGCCTTTTGCCAACTAAGCCATGGAGGTTGTAAAATATAAGAATTAAAAAGTCAAATAACAATGCAAATATTAACGCTTATGAAAAAATGGAAATAAATAATGGTATTTGGCGCCTGCATATTGCCTTTACATGGCTCCGAATTTTGGCGCGTTACCAGGTCCCAAGAGAGAATACTGCTCAATTTTGAGAACAAATGCCTTGGTGGATGATGGATGCCAGGTGGTCGTATCACTTGACGAATGAGATGAATCTTGTTCTTACACAGTATCAGCTTATATTTACCACAATAAAAGGCGCTGGAGATGGTTGGATCACAAATTATGTATGCTGCCTGTCAGTTGCTCTACAGCTGTACTGTTTTATCGCTTGCAAAATACTCGACGAATTGAATACCCAACATATATCGATGTTACGAAACGGAGACTCGCAATATTGGCCTCAATGGTAGGATGTAGATTGCCGGGTTTGAACCGATTCAGATGAAAGCGTTTAATTGTATCTCTTTTTTCCTGATGGAACGTACCACTAAGGTCCAAAAGTTTCTAATCTGAACAAGTTAGAACGTTTATCGCCACCCACTGCATGGCCAGGTAATGTTACAGGTAAAACTAAGCGAGCTAACCTCAGTAGTATGCCACCTAGAACCGACAGAAAACAAGTTGCTACGTAATATGCTAAAATGTTAAAAAATACATATCACGCGGTAGTCAACTGTCTTTCAAAATAAGCGAAAAGCCCGACAGAAATTGAACGACGTTTAGATGCTTTCTACGGATAAGATTTTCCGTAATACCATCTTAACGTCGATTAATTTCTGCCGGGATATTCCTTTATTTTGAAAGAAACTAGATAACTGCGTGATATTCAGTTTTTAACATTTCAGAATAAAATAATGCAGACGTCATGCTGGAAACTTTTATACCTTAGTGCTATATGGGGATGTTGATGATGATGAAAAAATATAAAAATCATACGGTAAACGATTCGTTCTCAATGTCAGTGTCGGCAGATGGTGGAACTAATAAAAATGAATTGATCTTTTTAATATAATGGTCTTAAATCCAAACGGTTATATCTTTGATTTGGTTACAGGGCGGTTCTTTCATTAAGCTAAAGCACGAGTATTTGTTAATCCTCGAGAATTCTTCTGTTCCCGTTTTGTTGTTTTATTTAATTGTTCTATAACGCAGTTTGAATTCGCTATTAGGATTACCCGAATATTCTGTTTTCAGAGTGAAAATTTAACCAAAACATGTTTTAATCGCGTTTACAATTTAAACATAAATTACGATTTATGATAATAGCTTAAAATTGTGGGTATTTCTATTAATTTTAGATTTTCTCTTTTATTCTGCAAATTCACAGCCTGGTTTTGCATGAACGCCGGTTGCGGTTGTAACCTTTTTGAAAACAGGAAAATAAAGGGTCATTTTTGCTACGAATTAAATCTTTTCACATTGTGTTTATATCGGAAAACAACGGGTTATTTGTTCATTAATTTGTGCGGTAAAACAAATTTTAATTTCCGCGTACATAATGCGTAGCGTAATAACCTGAGAGGTCATAACAAAAACAGACCGTGTCATAAACTATGACTTTATAAAATATTGAAATTACGGATATTTTTTGTATTACATGTTTATGATTTACGTAGTAAGTTTGGGAATTTAAAAAAGATTTTGGAGAATAATCATTTGAATTAATTTAAAATTCTTTGGGGCTCTTGTGCGGTTTTATTTTTCTTGATTTCTGTGGATTTGTGACTACTTTGTTGTGTCTAAAAATCAGTTATTGATTCTATATATGTTCATTTGATGTTTTTGATTTAAATACTCTTCTTTGCTGTAATTGATTGTGATGGGATTTAAGTATGATATTCATTCTTGAGACTGTTCTATTTATCTTTCCTATTTTTTTTTAGTTTTGTATTATGAAACCTACCTGCCTGACGCCAGTTATACGCCTTATTAGACAATGCTTTATATAAATTTGAAAAATTAAAACGCAGGAAAGCTTATCTGCCTTTATAAACGAAAAAAAAGCAATAAATCCATATGTCAAACTATAAATGTAAACTATTTTTAGGTTTAAGTATCTAAATAATTTCGTTTTCGCAGTTCTGTTGCGTAAAATAATAAAAGAGAATCGAAACTGAAAAAAATAAAATTCAAGATTATTTCGTTTTTTCATTCAAATACTATTCAATTAAAAAAACACTCTTTATGTGGTGGAATGTGTTCGTGTAAAAATAAAAAGGTATTGAAACTATTCGTGTACTTACATATTTATTTTTATTCATACTTTAATTTTATCCCACTTACATTAGAATTTTCAATTTTAAAAGAATAATTTACATGCAAAAAAAAACTCAATTTTAATTTCACTAAACTGTTGAGTGCTTTCCAATGTCTCTAGAATGTGTCAAAAGAAAAAAATATTTTACTCTTGACAATGTGATATGAAATATTCCAATATCCGAAGCAATCCTGTTGAGAAGAGTAAAGGCTCTTCCAAAAGGCATAGCGGCTGGGAAACCCCTTTTTGCCTGCTTATGAGTATGATGGATATACTTGTACCTATATGGGAATACCCTGTTGAAATATTCTCTCGGGGATGGCTAAGTCAAAGCACCAGTTGTCCCTGTTGTTTAATACAGTTCGAAGTATTAACAGTAAATTTTAACTCTTGAAGTTATTTTCCAGCATTCAATTTTTTATATGCATAAAAGTTTTCGATATTTTATTTTTAATTTGAACATTAGTATTGGTTACACTCTCTTTCTTTTAACCCTTTTACGTAATTTTTTTTTTAAAGATTACTTAATTTAATTTCTTGACGAAACTTATATGTATACACAAGGATATATCTCAATACCCATTAAATTTTATTTCTGGAAACTATTTAAGTTGAGTGCTCAAATTGAAGGGATTGATATATACTTTTGATTGAGAGAAAAAAACCAGAAAGGCTGCTAATGTTTTTAGTGGAAATTGAAAAAAATATCAAATTATAGATCATTATGACAAATGTTTATATTTACTTAAGACCTAAAAAACACGCTGCTGTATAATTGCTTCAAAATACGAGTATATGAACATATTCATGATTTGCATGAAAAATGTCGTAATTTTCATATTCATCGAACATTTATAAAAACTAAATGTACTTTAAAACTCTAATCACAAGCTAATTTGATGTTACTAATTTATTTTGAATAATGTATATAGTAACCTGGTGGGTTTATAGTAACACGGAAACCTTTTCAACCAATAGAAAGATGTAAAACATGCTTTAAGTGAAAACCAGACTGTAGTCCTTGTTACAAAAACAAGGTACCAACGAGAATCGAACCCGCAACCTTACAAAGACAGACGTCTTACTAACTAGGGCATGGAGTTCGTAATTGATACTAGAGTTTTTAGTTAGACTAAATAATTTGCCCCTTTAGAAGTTTCATGAGTAACCCTATGTCTTACCAACTATGTCAAGACCTACTTGGCATTTAAGACATCTGTCTTTCAGCCTGGAAGTTGTGGGTTTATTTCCCGTTGTTACCTTTTTTATAAAGGCTATCAGTATGGTTTTCACTTCAGACCTCTTTTACATCTTACCGATTGGTTGTAAGAGATTAATATATCGCAATATACCCGCCAGGTTGTAATGTATTAAATAAACCCTTAATTCAACACAATTTCGTTTAATGTTATTTCAAATAACAACATTATATGAACTAATGTTGTAATTATTTTTTGACAAAGGTATGGTTCAATGACTCTTCAATTTTCTTTCAGCTTCTGAGATTTGATATATCCAAATAACTAAATTTTATAATGAATCAATAAGAGGATGGGTAAATATTCGTAAGTTTCATGTGTGTTTAATATCTATGAAACTGTTAATAATGTTTGGTTTTCTGAACTAATTTGTTGTTAAAAATAATATGATATAAAAATTTAATAAAATTTTGTATTTAAATTTAATCATATTTTATATACGAGGCGTATCCAGAAAGTAAGTGTACTGAGGCTCTCACGACCGGATGGATTTTATTTTCGACATGTTGGCTACACTTCCGTGTAGCTTGACCCTTCTCCTCCGCAACGAGACAAGTTCGAGGTCAGTACGTTGAGAAGTGTCGACGCGACAACACGTTTAGTGAAAAATGTCAACCCAATCTCCCGCCAAGTGCGAAATTTTGTAAAAAGGCAAGAGTTTTTGAGGCGCTGCAAACTCCATGGAGATGAATTTCTCCGCTCCATCGTTACTGGAGATGAAACTTGGGTTGCACACTACACGCCTGAAACAAAAAGGCAGTCTCAACAGTGACGTCACACCTCTTCACCCTCCACCAAAAAGTTCAAAACCACAATTTCAGCCAAGAAAATCATGGCATCCGTGTTTTGGGACTGTCAAGGCATAATTTTAATTGAATATATGCCTCAAGGGGAGACCATCAACTCTGCAAGATACTGTGAGACCCTAAAAAAATTGCGGAGGGCAATTCAGAACAAGAGGAGAGGCATGCTGACAAAGGGAGTCTGCCTGCTGCATGACAATGCCAGACCACACACGGGCAACGCCACGATGGAACTGCTCGCCTCGTTTAAATGGGATGTCCTGAACCATCCCGCGCATTCCCCTGACCTAGCATAACTATCTCTTTACCTCCCTAAAGTTGTACATTGGTGGAAAAAGGTTTTCAACCGACGAGGAGCTAAAGGAGGAGGTGGAGAAGTGGACGGAGGGGTTGGTGGGAAACTACTTCGAGGAAGGCATCAAAAAGTTGATACCCCGCTTCACCACCTGCATTGAGAGGAATGGCGACTATGTCAAAAAATAGCTTACATATGTACTACGGTAACCACGTAATTTTTTTGTTTAAATAAAAAAAATTGTAACCTACAAAAATTCAGTACACTTACTTTCTCGATATGCCTCGTATTACGTAAAAATGGTGAATTTTATTCATATTTTAAAAAGCATTTTTCAATTTCGAGTAGTTTTTATCTGCTATGAAAAAATATATGACTATTCCGAATATGAAGTTAATGCCATTTAGATAACGAGTTTTATGTCGTTGACAAAAATATAAATTCTTAGGTAGATTTTAGAGTGGTCAACGCGCTGGTTTTGTGAGCAAGAGGTCATTGATTTGAAACCTGCGTTGTGCTACTTTTCTCGAATACAACCCACGCGTATTTTTCAGTAAAATTTTCATGCATAGAATGATATTTATGACTTCAATTACATTTTTTTTATACAAAGGAGTTTTACATTTAACTTATAATAATATTAGATAAAAATCAATATAATTATTACCTATCAAACTGAGATGCAAGTATATCTAGTGGATTTCTTGTCTTAAAGCAATTTGTTCAGATAAACCAGCTTTGGTTTTATTATTACCATTGGTATGCATGACCGTGTCTTAACTATATGTATGTAGTATTCGAAAATAATATTTGGGAAAAAGTAACGAAAATTAAAATTAAAGATACACTTTAAGAAAAATAGAGATTACGATGGGAATTGTATGGGAGTTAACGACGAGAAATGTTTGGAGATAAATATTGCTTCTTTAGTTTTTTTCTTAAATAACCATGAAGATAAAGCATACCTATTTATGTCAGAAAGATCATTTCTAAGTTAGATCAAGTGAACCGCAAAAGATGATTTGTGATGCGTTGGTATAATAATATAAAGAATTCTGCTGTCATCACATTGGAGGAATGGTCCATGCTTAGGAAGAAAGAAAGAAAATTTATTTTTTTACGCAGCGGCTGAGTTATTTTTTTAGTTACTTTGTTAGAATACCTACTTTTTTTAAACTTAAAACATTTTATCACCGTGACACGAGTTTCTATCTTGAGTCTAAAGGGCTTTCTTTAGGTGGACCGAACATGATTTGATAAAAGGTAGAAATACAGACGCGATTACTAAAAATATGGTGATTTTTTAAAATTTATAAATCTATTTTCTCGAATATTTCAAAATACTAAGAATAAATATTTTTTGATAATTCTCATCTGATTTCTCATTTTAGTTTTTTTTCATATTAACTTTGATATCTATCCAATCATTATATTTAGCATTTTCTATATGAATGGTCAATATTGAGACCTTATTTCATTTCAATTTATTAATTAACACGTTTGAGTTTCATTTTATAAATTAAAAAGCCAATGGTTGTTGAGGTAACTTCTTTAAATAATAAACGGTGCTATACAAGTTTTTTTTGTATATTTTGCATATGAATATTAAATTATATATTTTATCCGTTCTGTACTGAAAAACCTAGCGGATTTATTGTCATATCTTCAAACTTATCAGATATATGCTAGAACGAACCTTTTAAAAATATGGGAACTGATGGAAATTGAGCCCGTAATTCCCGGGCTGGAAGAGTTAGTTAGACAGTATTTGTTTCATGTTTTTGTGATATACAGGACAATCTAGCATGTTTACTGCTGCATGGCAATCTATTACAGCAAATCAGAATTTAACGATGTATGGTGTGGAAATAAGAGAGATACCTTTTATTTAAATAAACTGGGTACAAACGAGAATTGAATCCAGCAATCGTCAGGTGGGAATACAGGTGTCTTTACAACTAGGGCACAAATGCAATCTTTCTCTTATATTGGTTTCTATTGTTTGTAGAAAGAATTTTGACAAAACGTTCGCTTGATATTGTAAATATTTTTAATATAAATTAAAATACTTCCACTTTAACAAGTCTTTAGCTACTCACAATATATTAAACGTGTTCTTCTGACAGTTAAAAAAAATATATTAAACTTGTTTTCTGATAATTAAAAATTAATATAACGATTTTCAGAAATGTAAAAAAATTATTAAAAATAACTGACAGAATTTATCTTTGACCTAGTTGATGTCGATCTAGTCTTATTAACGGTGATTCCGGTTTGATTTCCTATAGTACTCAAAAAAATAAGTAAAAAAGGTTCCAGTTTTGTTGAGGGTTAATCTACGAGTTTATTGCATTTCAGCAAGTGATAGTGATTTCAAAACTTACGAAGACGAACAGAGAGTTAAGTGCCCCTCCAGTGGTTTTAAGTTCAAAAGTTCGATTATTGGAGCCGAATGCAAGATTATCTCCCGGTCATATGCTGACGGCCTCACTGGCTAAGCTGAAAGATGCTTATCTTTCAACCCGGGGGCTGCGGTTTCGATTTCCGCTGGAGCCCAGATTTTAAGAAGGATTTCTTTCTGGTTTATACATAAGACCTTCTTAACATATTTTGAGGTTGTTATATATACAACGAAAGTGTTATATAATACTGACATGTTAAGAAATACCATATGAATGAATGAATCGATTATATTAAACTTTCGTTGTATACATCAACATAATAGTGTAATGGTGCCCACCTTGATATATGGAAGTGAAACTTGGACGTGACAGAAGAAGGATAAGAGTAAACTTGGACTTGACAGAACATCAATGATGTGGAGATGTATTTACTAAGAAAAAAACGTGGATTGTCAGTGTTTGAAAGAAGGCGGAATGAAGACACAAAATTTTGAAGAATATTGTGCGCTTTTCGAAACTGAAAATTATTACCGATCTACAACGAACGTTTTAATAATTCGTTAGGATATCCATCGTAGGTTAATTCTGTTTCTTAACACTAGACATTAGCCAAAGATTTTGATCCAGTCCATTATATTCGTAAACACTACATATATTTTATGTCTATTTTTCTAATATTTTATGAAAACTTATTATTGTTACATCGTAAAGTTATTTGACCTACGTTGCATTATTTCAACCCCTATTTAATGCCGCTTAAACTATTGATTGCGAAGAGATATCTTGTGTATGCAAGAATGAAGGCCATATTTTAATTTTAATGAAGGCAGTGTTTTAAATAAGAAGCTTTATTGGCTTGACGTGAAAAAAAATACGATTTATATTTCGAATAAGACTAACTTTTATTTTCAGTATACTCTATTTTTTTCATATGTTTTAATCGACGATAAAACATTGTTGTCATTTTAACGTGTTTATTTCGTTACTTCAACAGTATTATTATAATTGCGTAATATTTAATGAATTGATAATATCTATTTTTGTTTAATGTTTATTTTCTCGAGTAATAATTCAATTGGATCAATCTTTATCCGGCTCAAAGTATTGATATATGGGTGACGTATGCAGCTTTACAAAATACTTGAAAGCAACCCTTTTTGGGAGGATTTACCAAAATGTATCATAAGTCACTAAATACTATGCAATGATATTATGACCGTTTTAATAACAAATTCAGTTATGAATGAACAGTTTGGTAAGGTATTAAATACGTCTGTACTTTCTAAAAAAATAGAAGCGACAATGGCCTCACATTCAAAGTAACTGGAGAAAGAAAATGACTTGCAGTGCAATATATGTATATACTTATAAAGCACAGAAAATATACTTAGAAAGCGATTTAAACCCTGGAGTTCAAACATCCCAGAAAGTTGCCAGTAATTTCATATGAAACTTTGAATGCGACAAAACTATCTTTGACGCCACTATGTACTCGTAGATTGAAGTAGCCGTCGGTCCCACGATGTACCGATGCAAGTTAAGTTGGGGAAGGTTTGATGTCACGAAGGTTGCCCGTTGGCATCGTACGGGCTCAATCGATGCACCATTCATTTAAGTTTATGCGACAAACCATGTACATAAAAATCAGATTGAAATTAATCTTACTTCAAACCCCTACGATTACAGTTCAAAAACTATGGATATCCAGTTCAGTTTCAAAAAAATAGTTTTCAGATTGGGAAGGGTACATTTAGGCCCATTAATAAAAAGCAGTCAATAATTTCGTCAACTCCAATCGTCATTCAACAAATAACGTCAAAAGTGCCATAAATTCGTTTTTTCAAGACAATGTTTCTCGTTTCCAACATTTAAACTTAGCTGACAGAATATATAGTTGACTGTTATTTATGGAAAACGTAATCTAGATATTTTTTATTAGTCATATGGTAAATATTACAATATATACCTTAGAGTTGGCATAGGACGAAAGAGATGAATATCTTATCTCTTTCAAAATTGTATTGAAAAATAGTATTATTTATTATATTCTTTCATAAAGGTTCAAAGAAATGAACTTGTGTCTTGAAATTTCAACTTATCATATTGCTCCACAAAGATGGATTCCAATTAAGTGGTCTACTCGGAACTAAAGACAAAGAGTTTTGATTTTAAAAACGATCAATTGCTAGTTAAAGTTAGATAAATAATAAAAAAATAGGGCTCTATTTGCGATGTTTTTACATAACAAAATATGGTAATGGAACGTCAGTTTATTAAACGTTCTATCTTATCTAATATCGTAAAGATATTCGATCCGCTTGGATGGCCGTTTCTTTTGATATTCGTAGCTTAATGTTTGTTGCAAGATTTTTGTGACAAATATATATGTAACGGAAGAACTTGCCCCTGCTGGCAGATTTCGTCAAGATTCTTCATTATTACAATACGTCGAAAGAAAATTGTTTTATCCTGATGGGATATACGAGTACATAGTGACACGTTAATAAAGCTGCGCTACAATTCTGTGTTTTGTCGTTTTGAATAAATCTTTATGATGTCATATTTTTATAAGCAAATCGAAAATAAATAAGCGTTCTCAAACTGTGTGGAGCTGTGTTTGTATCGTAATTATTAAAATACCTCATGTCATCAGTGAACTTTGCCTGCCAAATTGAGAAAATTATTGCCTTCACGGATTCGGCTATTATATTATCGTATATGGAATTGTCTTTTCTAAGATCAAAAACATTCTTAGCTTAAGAGGTTCACATTCTTTATAACACCTCAAGCGTTTCTTGGTCCCGTATTACGTCGGAAGACAACTTAGCTAACAGTGCTTCAAGTGGAGTTGTTCTTGGTGATATTGGACAACATCCATTCTTGTTTACTGGTATCTTATTTTAACTTCATACACCTTATGATGAATCCCCTGTTTCGAATTTCTCCGATGTTCTTGACAATGTATTACCAGAAGCGCAATCTGAAAAATATATTATGTTACTTTCTCCATTGTTCCAAACACTTTTGTAGTTAAGTATTCATTATTTTTTCTAAATACAACGCGTATGTTATCTGCGTGTTTAACTAACGATCGTAGCAAATGGAAAATGTATAAATGTTAATTTATAATTTGTTCATCTTCGAAATTAATGACGAGAAAATAATTAATAAGGCTCCTCAAAGAAGAGCAAGATATACTCGTACATACATTTTTAATCAAGAATTGAAACTCCAGAACAAACAAAAACCTTGCTTACCGAATATTCAGAAGTTGAAACCTTTTTTCAACAAACATAGATACAAGAGTGGGCGGTCATCTTACCCATTCGTCACTACTGGAGGAATTTATATTTCCAAGTTACTACCTAAATCGAGTATTTTATCACGTTTAATAATATGTTATTACCATTAACCGTATTGGACCACGCAGTCTCCAGTTTATTTAACTATACACATATTGGATACTTACCGCACGAAATATTATTCGTTATATAGTTGCTCATATATTACCCATTATAAATTCATGGTAGACAAACGCATTGCTTCTCTTCATATCTGAGTTGCCTAATGCTAGCGTTCAGTTAAGTCACGTATTTGCCTTTGTTGGTACTAACTTTGAAGGACCATTTCTTTCAAAGGACAAAAAATAACGGGACAAAAATTGCTAAAATATTTGAACAAGTAGGTCTTTTTTTGTGTACGACGACTAAAGATTTACAATTCAATTTTTTTCTGATCAGTCATTAAAAGATTTTATAGCAGCTTTGGATCGTTTCAGCTCCCGATGAGGTCTATGTCCCCACATGTTTTCGGAATGCGGAACAAACTTCCAAGGTAGATACCTAATATCAATTTGCCTACTGAACGCGATATTATAAATGTGTAACTAATGCGTCAGAGATACACCGTAAAGTGCCTGCGATGTTCGCAACCCACTGCACTGTGTCTTCGGTGGTGATAGTCAAGGAGGAAGAAAATGGAACATAAAATTAGGAAAAGACTTACGAAAACAACAATTGAAGAAATGTGATTCAAGTCTTCCGTCTCCAGATGACATTCATATGAACAAGAATTCAAAGCATGAAGTTTAGATAGGTGAGAATTTATACAACAGTGACCGAGAAGCAAATGATACAATGAACCAATCGAAAAAAAAATAGAGTAAATTTGTTGTTTTTTAAATTTCTAATTGTACTCACAATTGACATTGAGTGTCACCCTTTTGCTAACTGAGGGTGGCACTCCGTTGGAGGCGATGCACAGGTAGGCTCCCGCGTGCAGGCGACTAGTCTTAGCTATCGTCAGCTGTCCACTCTCCCACCATAGAGCTAGAAGTAAAAAAAAACAGTAATGATAAAACATATCATGATAAAAATAATTATCAATGCTGTTTGCCAACTATGATACGGCAATAGTTTCTCAAATGCCAAAAATGAAGAGTGAAAATGAACAAAAATAATTATATTTGTAGGTAAGTTACGACCACTTGTTCACTTAACAGAAGAACTGCCGTAGTAAGTGAACGATTCATGTATATTATTTATTTTTTTGAACAGTGGGGAAAATAAACAAAATGCTTTAAAAATACTAAGTTCTCTATTTCTAAAAAAAATTATGTTTTTAGACAGTGGTTAAATAAGTCTTACACAATTTAAATTCACATGACAAATATTCACTTGTTTTTCAGTGCAATGTCGTTATAAAGTTTGTTATATTAGAACAATCATGTTAAACTAGTTGCAACCCGTGAAATATTCACGAAAGTAAAACAAATTCTACATTTATGAAAATATATATTCCTAAATATAGAATTTGTTTATATATATCATTTATACATCGTCCCTTTTTAAACCGGTTCAAAAATTGTTAGCTAGGTATTTAAAATTCGTTCAGTATCACGGACCCACCGAGATTCAAATTTCGAATTCCTTTTGCAGAGAATCAAAGCATTCCTCTCTCGCTCCCTTGTATTCAAAATTCAATTCTCGTATTCTTTCTTCGATGACAACCATCGTATGGGTTTTATAATAATGCATCATTTTTACATTGTAAAGACACTAATAGATGAAAATAAAGGTTTTCTTACCAATGTGCGAACGATATATTTTTCGCCGCGATCATATTATCAAAGAAGGTTATATAAAATCAATGAAAAAAAAAACATTAAAAAACGAGTATGTTCTTATTGATTGTTTCATTACTTACTTCACTTAATTTCAAATACAGGTTATTACATAATTGAAACGATTCTTAAGAGTAACTAGCTGTAATTCATGAAAAATCACGGGATAAAAATTTACTTGCCAAGCTGAAAGGCTGAAAATAAAAACTGTTCATACTATAGTTTTTGAAAAACTTAAGCTTAATTTTTCTTACTATATGGTGGCAAATAAGCTTAGTTTTTATCACTACATGATGACAAACTTCATGTGCTCTCTTAGAATATTGACGAATGTCACGTATTCGCTGTACTTCTTCAGCACAGCGTTCATTAGCTTTCTCGACAGTATCTTGCTGTTGTTTTTCTTCTGGAAAATTTTGCATTTGCTGAGCATATACAGTGTGATGTTTATTGGTTTCCTCTTCAGTCTCTTGTTGTTTTACTTGTAAAAAAACTTACATTTTCTGAGCATGTGCAGCGCTCTGCTCATTGGTTTGTTCTTCTATTTGTCTCCGTAACCTCCGATAGTTGTGCACATTTTCAGCGCGCTTTGCTCTTTTTCTTTTGGGTTTATTCCTATTTATTTCATTAAACCGTAGCTATGTAAATCAATAATTTACTTATTTAAAGAGATAGGTACTAATTTCAATGTATTATCTATCTTTATTATTTAACTTAATCGTAACTACAATACATTGTACCAATAATTAAACAGTCACTATGACAACATCTATAATTTAAAACCATTAATATGACATCAAATATGGTTACACACGAACTTAAATATAGCTGGTTTTATATTGTTGATGATTATGTTGAATATTTTTAATTTAATGTATAACGTATCGATTTTAATTATAATCGAACTATTAATATATGGCATAAATGTTTGAATAAATTCCAAATTAATATCAGCAATTTCTTTAAAAAATGAGTATGTTAAGACCCACAGATGAGTAGCAAACTTGTTGGAGTAAAAGCTTCAAGAAAACCACAAGCTGATTTAGTTTATTTGGAAATTGCAGTATGCAATAATTTATAAACTAATTCCATGACTGAATTTCAAAGATACAATTCACTTCTAGCCAAACAACATAACTCACACATTTGTAATAAAACAACTCATTTGAGGATTAGCTACAACATTTGAGCTTAGACTGAAGTTTAGACGTCAGCGTTAGTGGTTTGTTAGTTCGCGAGTCAGTGCAACATTTTAGCGTTTCGAAACTGATCCCCACATATGAATAATTTCTAAACAGTATTATATCAATTTGTCTTAATTCTTTTGACAAATGTTAATTAAGAGAAAATCACAAATATCCAACTATACAGAATATCTTTAAATCAATATTTTTTTTCAAAATCGATATGTGGTATTATTAGGAGTATGATTAATAAACAATAAATTATAGGATAAAAGATGACTGTTTGTTAGACACGGATGTCATATGTAAGTTGAATTAAGAAACATCTCTTTGTATTGTTTTACCACATTGAGAGAATGAGTTTCAAAATATTAACGAAACACGTATATATGTCGGAAATGAATGGAGAGCGAGGAAAGACGAGAATGAGATGGTTGGAGAAATTTTAAGTAAGGTAACAAATTGGTCTCCATGACCTATTCGGTAAGATGCCTGTGGGGGGCTAGGTGTCCGATTCCAGATAGAATTCAATTTATTTTAAAAAGAGTTCCAGTCTAGTTTTCACTTCAGGCGTTTGTGACATCTTTCTCGCTGGCTGGAAGAAATTGCCACATGCCAATAAATCTGCCCGTTTGTACTGAATATAATAAAAGTGTAATGTAATGCAATTAGAACTATGGTGAAAAAGAGAGCACGTATAACGATATATATGGATGAGGCGAGAGTTGTGTACATGGAGCGAAAAGCGTAATGATCAATTCTCCCTGCCCACTTAAAAGTAGGCAAGGCTTGACAATATGTATGTATGTTAATTTGACGTTGTCTAGGTAAACTTTTTAAATTAAAATAGTTATTTTCAAAGAGGCGAATTGACCAAAAAAATGCTATCCAAAGACTTTTCAAGGAGACGTTAAATTTTTTTTTACATCTTTTTCAATTCTCCAAAGTATCTCCATAAAACAAAAGTAAATAATTAGAAATTAATTATCTTGAGGGGATAATATAACTTTTAAAATATTGCCCACTTAGACGAGTTATTTGGAAGGGTTTATCTTAAGCACGATCCGCGGAAATTATCCTTTCGTAATATAAATAAACTTTCGAGTTTGTAAGTAAATGGATAAGATAATCAGGCTGTACTTAGGTAGGTGAACACCTAAGCCTTTTTAAAGAAGAAAATATTTCCATTTTCTTGGATGATGTATGTAATAATTAAAGAAGTAATATTAATCTTGACCTTTTTTCGGTAAAGCTTTTTAAGAGCTGTACTCATTTATAATTATGCTAAAAATATTCGCTCTGTTGGTTGGATTATGTTTGTAAACATCTTAGTGTTTGGAGTTTGGCAGCTTCTACAATAATGTTTCGATTTCGATTAAAGATGAACTGCTTGATTCTTTTTTTTTTTCTAACTATTTCTAAATAAATTTTTGGCGAGTGAAATGAATTTTTTTTTAAATGCGCTCTTGACGTTACACTGTAATAAAACATTGTGAAATTAGCCGTCAATGAAGTGAAGTGACGAAAGATGTATGCGAAAGCTGAGTAATTATTTATTTATTTTACATAACAAGTATATATGTAATGTGTTTACACAGTATATGAAATAGATAACAAGTGGTCACTGTCAATTATATGAATCTGGGTTTGTTGCTTGTCATTTGCCGTGACTCAAGTAAATTAGGCTGTTGCCTGTATCTTGTTGAATGCGTACGAGTAGTGCAAATAATAAGTGCATGTTTAGTGTAACATAATGTTAAAAGTTGTGTAAAGAAATACAGCATTTTTTTAAAACTTTCGCTAATTTAACTTTGCCTTGAAGATCTGCCTTAGCTGAAAAATATAGAAGTATAGATATGTCTATAGTGTGGTTAAAAAGTTTAAAGAAAGTTGCTTTAGTTTTGAAATAAGATTATAATAAATAATTACAAGGAACAACCTTGCTTCAAAAGTTGTGTAAACATTCGATTTAATAAGTTTTTGAAAAATATTTACTGTTTTACACTTTCGTTGTATAAAGTGTAGCTTGCTAGAAATTTTGTGTTTTTCAAATATATTCTTAATAGCCAGAAAAATGTTATAACGCTAAAAAGACTGCATTGAACAATTCCCACTTCTTTGGTCACCATTCGGAATCGAACTGAAATCCCAGGGTGTCAGTAAAATGTTACAATACTTAAACACTATTTATTTTAGGGTAATTGGGTTTATTGCTATACGGCAATTTTTTCCAACCAACCAGAAAAGAGTTACGTATTTGTTATGGCAATGACTAGTTGTATGGTTACAAAAACTTAAGTTATATACAAATAGGAAAAAATATTTGTGTAAGTCAGAACAAAAATTACAAATTAAAAGTAGAGAATAAAGAAATGAAAATAAACACGTAAAACTCCATTAACTTGAAGAAGCGAAGGAAAGAAAAACATAATAGAGAATAGGGAAGGGTGTGCTATGTCATTGAAAAGAGGTGTAATGATTTTTAAGTCATTTTTTGTTGCAAGTCTAATAGGGTGCAAGTCGTACAGCAGCTGGAACTGATTCCAGATCCGAGCGGGATGGATAGTAAAGAACGACGTAAAGAAGGAAGAGGGATATTGTTATGTAAAAAAAAATGTGGTTGATAAATTATATTTAAATCTGGTTGGTGTTTTTTACAGAATTTTACAAGAAAATGAAAAACGTTAAGGAATCTATGAAAGTTTTTTTCAATTTATCTGTTACGAGTGAAACCAAAATATTTTAATTTGCAAAGATTTAATTTCCTTTAAGAAAAAAAAATTGAGTTTTGAGATGTCCTCGATATTCGAAAACTATAATATATTAATTGATCATGTTGACAGGGGAAAGATGTTCAGCATGGGTTTCGCGCCCGTAAAATTCTTCCTGTGAGAAGTTGTCAATTTAATAATTTATATCTACCGTATTGCATTTTATTTTCATTATACAGAGTACTATATGGTAAGTTTATTGCCATGAAATCGCTTTCAACCAACTAGAAAGATATTAAAGAAGCCTGAAGTGAAAAACCAGACTAGAATAATTAAAAAATAATCGCATGCAATGGAAATCGAAATCACAAACCCTTGGTTGGAAGACAGAAGACTTACCAATTAGGTCACGGAGGTAATGTTGCATCAATTATTACAGGTCTTTGACGTCTTCGGCCTGTTTTCTGTTTTCCGGTTTAACTAAAATGATTCGTGATCTTTGGTGAATCACCATGGTCAAAATAGTTTATTGGCGACGACCTCTACTACCTATGTAGTTAGTTAGACGCTTGACGTCCTCTTGAGGATTCCGGGCTAGATTCCATTGCTACCCAAATTAATATAAAAAATTGTCTGGTAACAGTACTCACACGCGCTAAACGTGTGCGAGTGTTAATGCTTCTTCACTTCCTGATTAATATAGCGAAAGCTTACGATGGCGAACAGCTAATAATATGCTTTCTCAAGTGATTCAAAGCCGGAAGGCTCGATGTATGGAGCCGAACACATATTGTTTCTTGGTCACATTCTTCGATATGTTCTAATCGCCAATTCGGATGTGTTGAAGAGCCCCATAATAATAAATTAAATGCCATTATACTATAATATAACAAAAACGCAGAGATATTTTAAAAAGCTTAATATTGGTGATTGATTGTTATGAATATAAAAAAAATGAATGATTAAAAGTATTTCATCTAGTTTTATGTCGTGTTCTGCCTTCTAGCAACACAGCTATTATGAAGTAGGGAAACGAACTCAGTTTTATGTCGTGCTCTGCCTTCTAGCAACACAGTTATTATGAAGTAGGGAAACGAACTCAGTTTTATGTACTGTTCTGCCTTCTAGCAACACAGTTATTATGAAGTAGGGAAACGAACTCAGTTTTATGTAGTGTTCTGCCTTCTAGCAACACAGTTATTATGAAGTAGGGAAACGAACTCAGTTTTATGTAGTGTTCTGCCTTCTAGCAACACAGTTATTATGAAGTAGGGAAACGAACTCAGTTTTATGTACTGTTCTGCCTTCTAGCAACACAGTTATTATGAAGTAGGGAAACGAACTCAGTTTTATGTCGTGTTCTACCTTCTAGCAACACAGCTATTATGAAGTAGGGAAACGAACTCAGTTTTATGTCGTGTTCGGCCTTCTAGCAACACAGCTATTATGAAGTAGGGAAACGAACTCAGTTTTATGTCGTGTTCTGCCTTCTAGCAACACAGTTATTATGAAGTAGGGAAACGAACTCAGTTTTATGTCGTGTTCTGCCTTCTAGCAACACAGCTATTATGAAGTAGGGAAACGAACTCAGTTTTATGTCGTGTTCTGCCTTCTAGCAACACAGCTATTATGAAGTAGGGAAACGAACTCAGTTTTCTTTTGTATCAACTCTCGCTTTGTTCTAAAGAGAAATGTTTTTTAAAGTAGAAACCAAATATCTTACACTTAAAATAACAAAACAACAAATGTGTGTTTTCTGGTTGGTTTGTTCTACAAGTATGATGGTGAACCATGAGGTTCGTATCTTCTCTAGTGGTTCTAAGTCCGAAGACTCGATTAAAAGGGCCGAATAAAATGTTATATCCTCAGTAAACTATTCAATGTGTCCTAATCACTAATTCGGATAAAACGAGGGATACCATACAAACGAATGAATAGTAATTTATTTGAGCTAAAGAAATATATCAATGGTTCTCTCAGACTGATCCGGATGCCAAAAGCCATTAAAGACATAATATGGTCGTTGTCTATAAGTTAACGACTTAGTAACTATGCTAATTATAATGGAGGGTCATTTCCAATCTTGAAAGTCGAACTGATGGTAATTTCATCTTTCAAATATGTTAACAGTTAAAAGGTTTCACTTGTCAAAGTTATGGGGATTTCGCAAGTATTTCGGGGCGATTGTTTCTGATTATTGATTATAATAATGGATACTTGATAAACAAATGTCTTCGTTAAGGGTATACACAGGTACTGGGAATGCCTTGATTTACATGTATAATCCAACAACTATCCATAGGAAAGTATTTCAATACAACACTTTAATTGTTAACATTAAAACATAGAAGGTGAATTGCTTTATGAAAACATCCGCCAACCAACCAGAGAAGATGTTATAGATACCTTAACATAAAATAAGACGGAGATTAAAAAAAAATACGTACCATTAGGATTCAAACCCACAACTCTAGGCTATAAAACAAGTGTTTTACCAACCAAGCTATGTAGGTCGTCAATGATCAGTTATGATGCTGTTCAATTTATTATGTATGATTTTTCTGGGATTCCCTTTTGATGAATCCATAAATCTTCCGTTATTTTTATACTGGTATTTTTACCATTGTATTTATTTTGTCATATTATTTCCTGAGCTGAACTTAGAGGTAGTAAGTCTTCATAGAAAAAAATACATGGTTTCAAAATCAACCACTCCACACTCGCTTTTATTTCACTGAGCCCTGGAAATGAGACTTATATCATTCTCGAAATTTCAGCACATATAATCATCAAAATGCAAATCAAGTTCTGGATAATAATCACGAAAAGCCCTCGAATATCCCTTCTTATGATTTTTATTTTACTATATTAAATTACATAGGCAACCTTATGTCTCTTAAGCAAAAAAAATACGTAAGCTTCAGTAAAATATAAAACAAGGTCTGAAAGTTATATAAGCGTGATTCAAACTGCTTAACAAGCATACCAGCCATTCGATTGCTGGCACTAGATTCAATTAAGATATATTAAAATAAGCTGGTATCTTGCATAATTCTTTGTATTTCTTTTAATATGTAGTACGAGTATATGTGTAAAAAAATATGTGTAAGATACACGCAATATATTTATATTAAAAAAATATAATTGCAATTGATTCAGAGTTGTTATTATATTTTAATGATGTTTTGTTATCTGTCATTCTTTATTTTGTCACGGTAATAAAAGTGTGTAAGGGAAACGCGATATTTGGGTGAGTAACAAAAGATTAGAGCAAGTTGAAATTTTTTGCTATATAAGCTGTATTTTTTCAGATGATGGAAGAGTTCCGAAGGATATCGAATGACGTGTAGCGATAGTAAACTAAGTCAACAGGGCACTAAAACATACGTGTATGCATTCTCGAACTGGACAGTCCTAAAATCAACTATGATGACAGTTCACAGTTGTATTTTAGTATCAAATTTAATTTATGGAAGTGAAACGTGGTCGTGAAAAATAATTAAGAGTCGAATAAATGAGAGCATTAAGAAGAAATACGGGATAAAAATGTACCATCGAGTATCATACAGAATGAAATAATTAGAAACCAACGTGAACATACTAATGTGTCGAGTACAATAAAGAAAATCACCCTGAGATGGTTTGGAAACGTGGAACGAATGAAGAAAGACTAACAAAAAAAAATATACTGTGCGGATGGAAGTGAATGGCGTGGTATAAGATGACCAAGAAAAGTGTGGTTGGATCAAGTGAATAACATGTTTAAAGAAGGAAATATAAGAATAAAGACAAATCGTAGATGTATATATGTGCATGGATGTGGAAGATGCCAAATATATGTGTTGAGATAAGAAAGTATGGCGTTTTGTTTTCTCTGCTTATTCCAGCAGGTATCCAGTATCAGACAGAGACTTGGTGTACGAGTTTGAGTCAGGTAGAAGAACATGGGGCCATGTCACTAACATCACAAAATATTACGTAAAAGTTTGAACAAGCAACAAAACTACCCTTGATCGTCGAACATTTGTTCAAAAAGTTTTTTCTCTCCGCTAATTCGGCTCCCTGACATGTAACTGTTACGGATCTCTGTCTTCTAAGCTTAAACGTGAAGAGCGCGTAACGATATTTATGTTACAGAAATAATATATAAATGTATCACTCTGATCCGTATTCCACAATAGAGGAAGAATTTATTTACCCAGAAAGTATGTAGAAAGAAATGAAAATAAGTAGATGATTTAAGAGATTTCCCTTAGTAAGGATTATGAAAATGCTTTAGGCCTTTATGTTATAGTGAATTATAACTCGAATACAAAGAAAAATAATAAGTTGTCGTATGACACATGGCCCCTTACAGAAAAAAATCACCAATTTAATGTTGTTTTCTAGAAAGGATAAGAAGCTTTTTAATATCTCTTATGTGATGAAACTATTATTTTCAAAGAAATTTAATTCACAGGAATTTCAGTGTCAGAATTTCTAATAAAATTAAATAAATTGAAATTGGGACTAACAAAGCACAGTTTTGTAATACCTGTCACCCCAAGAGTTCTTTATCTCAATTATATCAAACAAAATATTTAACACGTAAAAAATGTATATGGATAAGAATGCAAAAACAAAAACAATAGAAATAGTATTTACTCTTGTTTCCCTGTAAAGTGGCTCACTCATGCAAACAAAGTTTATTTAAGAGTTCAATACTTAATTTATCCATCGAGATGTTGAAGATATCGATATCGAAAAAATCATTCAACAAGTTCATTCCGTGTGCCGTTCATAATATCCCAGTTCTTGAATACGGCACCGAAGATAATCGTAATTCACGATAGCGTAAATAAATGTTTAGTATATTAAACAGAATGAGGAGTACAATAATTTAACAATGAGGGGTTAATTTTTTTTATTTTTTAGTAATTTGTATATGCACAAATAGGTGCGTAGATGATTTATAATTCTTAAGAATTATTAGCCTAGCAAACCCATTTACATTGTGGGATAGACACATAGGAAAAAATCGTGGGATACTTAAAACTTACATATTAAATCGATTAATTATAAAAATGTGAATAAAAACACACATGTGTGAATTTCAGAAAGGTATTGTTTGAAAACATATAGTTTTCTTAATGTTTACGTAAGAAATAAAACAACATAACTGGTCGTTATTTAAAAAAATACATTTTTACAATCGTACTAATATGACTTTATTTGAAATGAATAAATGTCAATGTTTTCTAAAGATATTAAGTAAATGGTACACGTGGCACTGTAACCTAAGTTCTATTAATTATTCACGTTCCACTTGCTTGAACCATACAAGTTTTACTTACTTGGACGTATTTACATAGCTCTTGAATAGTTCAAAATGCATTTACGGCTAGTGCCAAGGGTTATAAAAACACTGTTTATTAAGTTTGAATGCCACTTCAAATGCAAAGTGCACAATGATCTTGAAAACATTATAAATTCATTAGCTCTTAGTTAAAAAGTCACACCAATTTAAAGAATAATTTCATTGTTTTTCAATTATCTGAAATTTAAATTTTTTTTTCGTATTTTTAAAGAACTTTATTTATAAAGAACAATGCTTGGATTATATTTATCGCGTATTGTTTTACTTGATCGTTGTATACAATTTACAGCCTTGTTGGATTATTGCCATATAGCAATCTCTCACAAATAGCAAGATGTTTAAAAGGTTTGAAGTGAAAAACAAACTATTACACCAATCCAACTAAACCACATAAAAAATTATAGAAATTTATTTTGTTATCAACTAGAAATACCACATATAAAGTGTTATGTGTATAAAAATACCGAAAAACATATTTTTGTTACCTTCGAAATTTTAACTTAAACTACAGGTAAATATCATCTGAATTTTAACATTTTTTAATCATCGTTTTGCCACTAGTTTTATTTTTAGATACAAAATATGTGTAATCTACAAGTGTAAAATATAATAAAACGAAAAATGTATTGAGTTGTGCTCCTTTCCTGCTTTATTCAAAGAAGCTAAAAGAAACAAATAAGGAGAAATGTCATATTTCTAGAAAAGAAATATTGTTTCATAATGCCTTTATGAAGATTCCTTATAAGTTATGCCAGTGAATATTCCACTTACGTTTTTACCATAAAAAAAATCCCAGAAAATGATTTCAGACATTGAAACAAGCGAAAATATACTGTATAACGAAAACGAGATTGCATTAAATAAAGTGATCGCATATTTCATAAATATTCAAGAAACTGGAGTTATCTTTTATTAAATTATAATATTATCCTTCTCTTCATTACATGACATGTCCGGACCCAACAATGTTGACGATCACTGTTGTTGATGTTATTGCTTGAGAGTTGGTGGACATAAAATCGAAAAACGCTTTTTTATGTTCTCCTAATGATAAGGATGAAACCTTGAAACTGATAGGGTTTTACCGTTATATTATGTAAGTGGAATAAAGCAGTGTTTTACTATACAAATTACAAACGCTTTTAGAGTGACATTTGTTTATGAAACGGTGCATTGGGAGATATCTGTTTCTATCGTCATTCTTATTAATAAGTTTTAACGTGTGATGTTTGCCTGCGTTTTAAATGTGCTTCAATATACAATATACATCTTCTGGGAAATAATTTATATAGCAGTTTTTTAAAACTCATAATCAATCCTTTTTATAAACGTAAATACAGATTACATAATTATTATTGGACTTGGCAGAAGAATAATAAGATTAAGATTAATGCTGTGAAGATCTGTGCGCTAAGGAAAATTTGTGGAGTGTCAATATATGAAAGAAGGGTGAATGAAGAGATCGGAAATTAATGCGGATGTTTTAAGTAAAATATATAAATGAGCTTTAAGATGGTTAATATACGTAGAGGGAATATAACATATGACGGAAGAATGGTTAAGCGAGTATAGGACTAAGACAGATCGAGAAAAACATGGCTGAACCAAATGGACTAGATTTAAAAAAAACCGACCTCCGTGGCCTGGTAGTAAGACGCTTGTCTACCGATCCGGAGGTTGCGGGTTCGATCCCCGCTGGAACCCAGATTAAAGAAAATGAGATTTTAGTCTGGTTTTCACTTAAGGCCCATTAAAACATCTTTCTGGTTGGTTTGAAGAGATTGCCACATGGCAATTAGCTCGCCAGGATAAAAAAATGATCAATTAAAAAAATGATTGTGCATGATGAGATTTATGAATGTGGAGGAGGCGAAAGTTGTGTACTTGGATATAAAAGTTTGGAGATCTGTTCTCTCTGCCTACCCCGCAAAGGACACGGTGAGATGATATGAATTTATTTTTTGTAATTTTTAACATAACTTATTTATTGAGGAAAACCTAGACAAGATGAAACGGAATAAGAAACTTGAGACATGATTCACTATTTCTGCAAATGTTATAAACTTGGAACACTGCAGACTTTTATTATTTGTTAGATTTTTTATGTTTGAGCATCGTTATGAAAATTTAACGAATCCAGTGGATAATACACGTATTCAAACTGACATGAATATGATTTTATGTTTAAAACCAGCAAGACATATTTTATTTGAATTTCTATAAGGATATAATACTTTTTTTTCATTATATATTTTATTTTAATATTCTCATAATGTTCTCAAGGTAGAATATGATAAATAACCTACTTCCAAATAATAGTAACATTTTCAACGATTATGAACGACTTCTGTGACCTAGTTGGTTAGGAAAATTACACTTAAAAACACTTGTGATTAAGGAACGAGACTACTTCATCCGGGTCTTGTTTAGTGAATTGATTGTTTGACATAAAATGGGTCCTTTTTTGCATTGTTGTGCACTTGTACTCGATGGTTTGTTAACAATTACAATTCACATTATAACAATGCGAATTGTAATTGTTGTATTGTGAACGTTAAAAAATAAATAACCAGAAACACAAACTCGTTATTTCTACTCATTTTATTTTATCTCTATGGAAGATAATTTCCCTTTATAAGGCTCTTTTAAACAGTAAGATTTGTAGAAAACTTAGTGTAACATATCTGATAATTGCCATAATTATAAAGTCTCAATGCCGTTGCATGAAATAAAATAAACATACCGATTTTCTGTTTGGGTAGGCAGATAGACGCTTGATCTACTCTAAAAGAAAGGACAGAGTGCCAACCTTTCCTATCACGACATACTTCCTTCGTCTCTTATAAATCAATTACTGTTTTTCTTACTCTTTTTTCTTTCAAAATTTCGTACGTTCGGTTTAACTATATTTTCTTCTTCGCTTCCAGCCACGCGTTTCATTCATGCTTGAATTTTAAATTTGTTTAGTCAGTCATTTGTCACCTATCCGTTCAAATTGTTCATACGAGTACTACCCTATTTACTCCTTAAGTTTATCAGCTCACAATCATCCTTAATAATTATGTTTCTTTTTCTGTCTCAAGTCAACAAATACATTATTCTTTTCTGAGCTGGTGTTACTACCACAATGACTTGGCTCTTTTAATTAATTTTAGATAACCACGTTTTATTTATATACATCATTTTTTGCATTGATACGCTGTTGTAAATTATCACTTTAGCACATCTTGATATTCCTTGGTTTGAATATATGTCTTTTAGAGCACCATTGCCTTTTATTGTGGCATTGACTTTTAACGCCCCATTGACTTTTAGTGTCCCATTGACTTTTAGTGCCCCATTGACTTAGATTGAGACATTATTATTAAATTTGGTTTAAAATAAATTAAAGAAAAGCCACAGTGATAAATAAAATAGAAACTAGTTGATAATATGCATAACTTATTAGAAGACACTATTGTTGCTTTAGATTGCTCATAAAAATGAGCTGGCTTATTGGCCTTTGTACCCTTGTGGGACTTCTAAGTCACATAGTCAAAGAACTCCCCCTATTACTTCTATCCTAAGGATTAAGGAGCCCCATATCACGATGTTGAGGGGAAGGATCTTTCAATAATAGATGTAGTACTATTATAATAGAGGTGGGGCAGTAATATCAATAAAATGAATATAATATACAGGCTCTAGTTCATGTTTATATACACAGTTGTTGAGAGTTAATGCAAGCGAATTAATTGGCCTGTTAGTAAAACTATGTCTTCCAACCTAAGAGTTATGGGTTCGATTCTCGTTGTTCTCTATTTAATTTAACATGGTTTCAATCTAGTTTGACGTTTTGACCTCCGACCTCTCATTGGTGAGACGCTTAACATCCACCCGGGGATTTCGGGTTCGATTCCCTGATAGTACCAAACAAAAAAAATAAAAAAGGGTTCCAACCAGGGAATAAAATTTGTCTGGTTATAATACTTGCATGTAACGAGTATGTGTGCAAGTGTTGTTGCTTTTTCACGTGCTATAGTTTTACCAACACGTACAATGACGAACCTAGTGTTACATACTAACTCTAGTTGTTATAAACCCCGGAGGCTCGATTACTAGGGATGGATAAAATATTTTCTCCCGGCCACGTTCTTTAATATGTTCGAATTGCCGATTCGAATATTTTGTAAGGTATAATACGAAATGAGTCTAGTTTTAACTTAAGGTATCTTCAAAATCTTTTTGTTAATTGGAAAAGATTTTCATATTGCAATTAATTCACGGGGCTGTATCGTACACAATGAAAGTGTGATTAAAAAAAGCTGTTTGGTTCTAATTTATGACAAAAGTCAAATTTTGAATTTATATCAATGATCAATTTACGATACGCACTCAATTCAGTGTGTGCTATGCTTTTTTATCACTTGTAAAGTTTATCTAAGATCGATCTCAATCGTATTTTTCGTATCACTGTTTGATGATTTTGTTTAATATCACTATTCAAATGGCGACAATTAATGATTTACACTCACTTCAATGACCTAGTGAAATTTTACGTATTCCCTACATTTTTTCTCTCTCACAATTCTCCCACCCTTTTCCAGTCTTTGGTGATTTCATATGTCGTTTGTTTTGTTTTCTAAATATTCGACGTTTAATGTGCAAAACATGTTTAGTTTAGATACATTTTTTTTTACTTTTTGTGTAATTCGAAACTTTGGAGTCTCTGTGCACGGTTATATAACCCATGTTTTAGTGACTTAGTCTATTTTCACATTACATTATGTAATTTAGTTGAAAATACATCTCTATTCCGACCCGGAGGCTGTGGGTTCCATCTCCTTTGGTACCCGATATGTTTTTAGAAAGTATCAGTCTAGTTTTCATTTCAAACCTCATAATCATATTTTTGGTGTGTTGAGAGATATTGCCACATGGCTATATATCCGGTACTCTATACGAGTATAACGAAAGTGAAGTATAATACAAAAAAAAATCTTTAAATATGTGATACACAAAACAATAAGAAATTCGCAATGCCTTTTGGCTTTCAAAAATTACATAGTTAAAATAATTAAAACTGCAAAGTTTTAAAATATTTTACAAAATACTAAATGTATTAGAGAAGCTGAGGGCATCCAGACTTATTTTTTTCTATGTGCTTAAAATATTCAATATATGTAGATTTAAGTATTCTCGAAGAGTAAAAAAGATGTAAATATGTTATAACTTCTCTGATTTAAAATGAAAGATATAAGTTGATTAGATTTAAACTAGTTTATAATTATTTTTTAAACTAAATAAACAAACTATTTACCGACTAATTCGGACAAACTCTGTCACTCTTGTCTAATTGGTTGAAAGTTATTGCCTTAAGGCATTAAATCCACAAATTATGCCTTATACAAAATAAACACTGGACCGTGATTGACTGTGTTAAATAAGGAGGAAATAATTGATTACTTTGTTAATATGGCGGAGAATTTTAATACGTTCATTAGTCCTTTTTGATAAATATGTAATTTCATTATCCACTGGTAAGATTCCGCCATTATTATTTTTTTATATGGAATTTGAAATTATGTATCATTAAATAATTTTCATCGTATTTTGGTATTTCTAAAGTTACAAATTTTTTTTAAATAGACAATCCACCCACTCTAGGATGATATTAAAAATTCTCCAACTTATTTTAAAAATTTCAATACGAATCACATAATTCATTATTAAATTCCACAAAAAATATGATTTTGTAATAATATTTTATCTTTCGATCGATTAGATTTAAACTTCATTACAAATAAGTTTCAAAATATTAAAATTCATTATTCAACATTGTGTTTAATTAACGCAAATACCGATTAAATAAGAGTTCATGAAAATATTTCGTTGATGTAAAATCTTTTAAAAATTAGATTTTTTACATTTTTTTAACCAATAAGTGCACATTTCTCAGTATCTTTTGACCAAACTTATCATTTTTATTTTATTGTTATTTGTCTCAAATGAAGTTTTAAAAGTTTTAGAACTTCGGGTTACTTTTGTAATTTCAGTGATAAATGACATTTAATTTCATAGAGAAATTACAGAAACTATTTTAGTGAGAAATGAACTTCATATTATGTGTTATATTGAATAAGTTTCAGTAAATAATTTACTACGGTTATTGAATGAGAATAATATAATATAATATAATATATTGCGATTTGTGCACTTCCTTCTAATTATTTTAAATTTTACAAAAAAAAAATATATTATTCAATGTAACGATTTATTTAATTAAGATATTTTTAATTCAGTTAGTCAATCAAGGCGATTAGAAGAATAATAAAGGTAAATATAATATTTAATAAACGCACACTTAAGGATAACATTAATCGAATTACTGATTTTTTTATCACTGAAGTAGGCACGAAACTCATTGTTCGTCATCGCATATGTTTGTAATACTAAGATTCACTTCAAGCGCGTACTAGTGTTGTTACCAAACCTCTTTCAACTGAATTCCGTTTTTTTTTTTGCGTACCATGTTACGGTACACACTTTGCTTTAGGCCTAACGGTATCCAGCGCACATATATTTTTTTACAAACAAACCTTAAAGATGAATACTACAACGCTTTCGAAACGTCGCTATCATAAACCCAACCACGCGGTGTAACACTCCGAAAGACCTTATGCAACCGTTGTGGTAGTAATTTTGACTGCAAAAGTCAATAATGCTTAAAAATTAGTCGACATCACACGACAAGAATAGTCTAAGATTAATGACAAGAGAAGAGTTCAAGACACGCTGATGTCAATGAGTCATTGATTCAATTGATTGCTCTTTTTAGATCATACAAGTATCTTAATACAATACAATATATAGAACCGTTTTAAATTCTATTTCATTTAAATAACATTTTAAACTTGTTTTTAGATATTTCAATGTAACTAACGTTACCCAAACGGTAAGAATGAATATTTTCATTACGATATTTTACAATGTCGGACAAGCCGACGAATAATATATCAAGAACTTCCCCGAATATTCCCTCAGCCACTGACCTGACAAATTGAATTTTCAATTAGTGCGTTCACGTTAAATTATTACACATTTTCCGAAATTCCATTGATAAAATGATAGATATTCTCCGTCATATTAATGTTCCCTGAATTAATTGTGGAATCCTCGAGAACGTCCGGATATCGAAACGCAGGCTTGATGATACCTGAGTAAATCCAAAATTTTGACCTTTACGGATGATTTTAAATTCATAAATGATGACGTTACCTACCAAAGCGATTGTACGATATCGTAAACCGAACGAATCTAAATATAATGGATTCGTTTTAGCTTCCAACATTGTCAGGGACGGCGAGTTAGAAAATGCCGCCCGAAAGAAAAAATATGTCACACACACACACAAGGAATATTTTATGATAAACAGTATTTATTTAAGTTTTTAGTTATTTTTTGATGCATGAACTATTAAACTTTGGTTAATTTTTCATTTTTGAAACAATTAAAATATAATTTTCAAATTCGGTCTCAGAAAATTTTGGTAAAATTTAAATCAAAAGAAAAATACTATACATATTATCTCTCCAAAATAATATTTTATCTCCATATTAATTATACGATTTAAAAAAAAACCAAATCATTTCAATTGAGATGTGTTAAAAAAACACGATGAATAGTTGCAATTCAATGTAAAATAAAATACCTGCAGTATTCGCAAAACACATAGAGCTGGCGAGTGATCAATGATCAGGTAGTAAACTTAATCCGTTACAGAGAATGGTGATCGCTCAGTTAGGTCTCGATAACTATCAATTTACGCTCTCGCAGGGTAAATAATTGATCGCTCATGGGAAGCGATCAATTTTTATGAACGCAACTAGTCTTTTCCATTATATTATCATTAAGTATTATAAAATTTCTAAAGATGCTTGTTGGAAGAAAGCTTGTCCTTCATTCGCAGATTTTGGGACCGATTTTAGTTTATAATAATGTAAAAATGGAAATTCTAGAGGGAAGGTTCAAAATAAATCAATCATTGGGATGTAATGTAAATTATTCTTAAAAGCTGTCGATCTAACGCTGAATATGGGTATGTGTTGGAGTTTTTAAAAAGTAACGGTCACAGCATGTGTGTTAAGTAAAGGAACATTTAGAAATATGTCCTTATGGGACGAGATGATGAGGATGATTTGTTGATAAATAATAAAACACGTTAGATCGCAATGCGGAAAGAGAGAGTGGAATTTTATTAGTAACGTAGGTATTTATATCTTTTTAGAATGTGCGCGAGAACGCGCTCGCGATATGCCTGCGTCTCGCTTCTGTGAATGCAAAACGATTAATTGTTGTATGTAGGTAATAATCTATTTACGGAACCGGCGAGACAGCGTGGTGCGTTCTCTCTCAAGTATGGAGTGCGGTCCGCTTGGCTATGGGATGAATGGCCGGCGGGTGAACTTTGGACTCGCTTATTTAAAATTGTCGAGGAGTGCGAAGGTCATCTCATCGGTCAGTGACCGTATGTATGAACGCCCACAGTATTCGAGTGGGCGACCGCCACAAACATAAAAATTAACGGAAAAATCACGCCATTTCCCTGTTGAGGCAAAAAGAGGGCAGAGCGTCCAAAATTTCCTATCTCTATATAGGTACATATCCTTAGCCCCCTCCACATCCATACACGTTCTCATGGAACTTCTATGATTTCTCTTGATATTCATTATTTCATTGACATTCATACTCTGACATTCACCCCTAATCCCTTCATAATGTATTCTCTCATACAGTGTAACTCCGTGTATTACTCTCAAAGCACACGTTTCTACAGCATTTATTCGACCCTATCAGTTATTTTTCACGTCTACGTTTCACACCCTTTTGTTAAAGTTGGCACCAAAATACTATTGTAGACTATCACCTTAGAAGATTTAGATACCGTCCGGTTCGATTGTGTATGTTTTAGTACCTCATTAACTTTGTTTCCTATCGCTACACACCGTTCGATATTGTTCTTATTTCTTCCATCATCTGAAAAAATATTAATCAAATAGCAGAATTTCTCAAATTACTCCAATTTTTCATTATTCATCCATATATCACATCCGCATTTCCTTTCACATTTTTCAATTATCATTACTTTGGATTTCGCAATATTTATTCTCCGATTTTTCTATTAGCATCTCATATATAATTTACTTATCAAACTCTGCAATTCATATTCACTCTCCGCAAACACTGCCATGTCATCAGCACACGGTAATCCGCTTACGTTCCCATTCGACATTTGTATGCCACCTATTGTAATTTGTAGCTCCTTCACAAATTAATCTACTATATGTAAATATTAAACAACACGGGTGACATAATACATCATCGCTTTACTCTTTTTGAAATATTTAACCTCCTTTTTTATCTTTTGACTGATAACCAGGTTATTCTATACTTTTTTATAAACTTTAACTCTGTCCGTCATTTACAATATAGATGATATTGATAAGCAAAACCATTATGATTTTATACGTTGTAAAATTATCAAAAAATAAAACGAAACTTTTTGCACTCAAAAATAAAAGGGAAAAAGTAATAAATATTTATTTCATTAAATTTATATTTCTAGATAGGACGATTTGTTTATGTTTCATGTTAAGAGAAAAAACTTAAAATATACCGTGATAGTTGTTTGAAAAAAATACAGAATATAAATAATTATTCCCGAGAATTGCCTTAAAAAGAACGGTCGATTGTTTTGCGTCAAAACAAAAGCATCACAAAAATAATTATTTTAGTCTGAAATTAATTGGTAGTTTTCTGCGTGGAATAACAAATTTACTTCAAGAATTTAGATGAATAATGTTGAGAAATGAAAATATTATTTTGAAGTAAAAAGAAAATATTTTGAACATGATAAAAAATTGTAAAAAAAAAATATTCCAAGGCCAAACATTAATACTGTTACTAATTTATTGGGGAAGAAAATTCATATTAACAGTAACATAAGATTTTTTAAATATACAATTTACTGAATAGAAAAGCAGCTGGAGGGATGATAATACTAAAATAAATATGATTTGTAACGTACTGTTTCGGAAGAAAATGTTATCCCAAGTGCGATGTGTTTTTTTAAAAAGCAGTTGATGAGCGCAAGTAATGTTATGTAGATGGAGTGCGGTTTAATAAAAATATACAATTGAATAACCAGGATGTGAATAATATACCTATATTTAGTTGAAATATCCGGAGCTGCTTTCCTTAGTGAATTTGAATTTAAATACTTTTAAAACTAGACATTAAAATGTTTTCCACGTATAGAAATTTAATATAAATTCAAAAAATATATTTAGGGGTTCCCAGTCAGTGAATATTGATGAGTTTATTACGTTTATTGAGAATATATGAGTATCAAAGTCAAACATTTAGTTCATATTACGTTTATCAAATACAAGTTAATTTTTTTTACCTATCTTTCATTGCAAATTTTTTTTTTTTTTTGTAATGAGCGTTTATATTGGTTGGCACTGAGTTTTTCCTTAAAAGTGGATCTTTACAAAATGTTGGATATACATGGATAAGGAATTCACCTTAGCACAGTATTGGAAGTGCATTAAAATAAAAGGAAAACACGTGGATTTTGACATATTTCACAATGATGAAATATAATTCTAAAAAGTTGAAACAATTTTCGTCCACCTTTTACATGTTAAATATAAGTTCACACATATCATACACCTACCAGTGTACACATACACTGTACCAGTATACACATATACACCTATTCAAAAAAATGTACAACTACATACATTACTTATGCATAGATAATGAATAACTATCAATTGTTATAATTTTAATCTTTACTCGTATTTCTGAAAGAAATATTGTTGAATCACGTAATTTGTTACATAACAGGCAGTGAACCTACTCGCTGAGAATATATTTTGTTTCGATAAATCTGCATTTGTTAAATTATTTATTGAAAATATAAAACAAACGTCCCTTTCTTCACAAACCATACTACGATTTAAAAAAACTAAAAATAAAATATCTACAACTTCCAAAAATCAACACAACTCCGAATACGGTGCATGAATTCATTAACATTATACAACACTGAAAGATAAAACGCTCAAATTAAATCGGTGTAATAAAAAAATTAAATACAAAAAACACGTAAAACAAAATGAAATAATACAATAGATTTCCTAGTCATGGCCTAAGACGCACCAGAATTAAACATGTATTATATATAAAATACATTCATCAAACTAAAAATCGAGTTGCCAAATTGTTGCATTCTCATGATTGCTGAATTACTATTGCTATAGACACATTTGAATTGTAAAGTAAAAGTTTCCACGTGATTTTAGCAGGAGCATGAAAACCAATTTTAGCCAATATGGGGCTTTCAACAAAAGATTATATTCGATTTGATGTTTCTGTATAATGAATGAAATGTTACGCTAAACAATCGGGAATCAAATTACACAGAACAATCGGGAATCGAACCTGAAAGCCATTGATCACGGTCATTAATTCGATCAGCCACATTTTTTTTTACTTTCATTTTATGTAGAGTATGTATTTTTTTAATACTTGTGAATTTTGTTATATCAATAGGCAGTGCAATTAGTACGATTTCTTATATTGCGTGTCAATTTTAATGAAGGTTAAAGCTTTAGTAACCATTTGGTTTTAATGTTCTACGTGTTTATTTTTTTTTAAATATGTATATTTTTGTCATCGAAATACAAATTTTAAGCAGTTTGTTTGTTATATTTTGTAAATTTAAGATATTCTTTTATTTTGTCCTGAAAAATAATGTAATTGTTGCATATCCATAAGAGAAATAAATTATTAATGTTCTATAACATAAACCACCAGAAGTGCCACTTACTGCCATGTGACAATTTCTTTCTGCCAACCAGAAATATGTTTGAAGAACTACTGTAAAAACACCGAGTGAGACGCATTTTTGAGTTGCCATTGAGATTTGAACTCGAAACAAAGGATGAAAGACAAGTGGTTGATCAATTTTCTTTGGGAGGTTATTATTTATCATCACTACCTGTAGAATTCCCTGCCACTTTTCTCTCACACAGTAGCAACCCTCCTCCAGTTATCCCAGTGTGCATTGCGGTAGTTAGATAGATTACAGCATTGGTCTCCCTTCTCTTTTATACCCTATTGGATTACTAAACAGTCTTTGTTGCAGGATAAGTGTCCTGCACGCGTCACTGTTTTATAATGATTTTATTGTTTACAATTTTTCATTGGATCATAAATCTATGAAATATTTGTTAAATATGAAACTGGGATACTTCTTTAATAAAAATACGTTAATTCTTAAATAAATAGGTAGGAATTTCCATACTTTTAAAATTTGAATTTGAATGGATCTAGGAGCGTAAGACGGTGTCGGTTTATTTGTATGGAAGAAGTGTTGATCATGTCACAATATTTTTTTCTGATGATGCTGGGTTGCATGGGTTTCTGGTTCAATTCCCGACAAATCGAAAAGGTTCATAATTGCATTTTCATATACGGCCATTTTTCTTGTTGATTGAAAGGCATTGCTACATGGTAATTAGCCCACCCGGTTGTGATAAATACGACGAAAGTGTAATACAATGCAATAGATTTCCATAAATTAATTATTCTATTCGACTGTATTCAATACAACGGAACTTGAATATATATATTAAAAAAATAATTCGTTGATTGTATCCGATTTGAATAACTTTGAAAGCAATGAAATTTTTTATTGTTTTTTAATGAAATTGATTGATATCAATAAAATCGAGCTTCAATCGATAAAATTAACTAAAAAAATCTTACTTTAAAATCTAATACATTTTGTTACTGAATATAATATTTGAGTTGGATAGATAGATCACGTCCAGATATTAGTCTCTCGGTACGATTAAGAAATAAAAAAGAAAAAGAAAGGAAATAAATTAAATCTTTTTTCCGAAGCAGTATTCGATAAATTTAAAGACCTTCAGATTTGTAAAAATGAAATCAGAATAAATAATTTCGGCGATGAGGCAACCTTTATGAAAAAGGGATGAATAATAAAATTTCATGATTGTTTCAGGCAATCAACAGTATTTCACAACGTGTATCTTTCAACCCCCTCTTGTACAAATTTCATACTTATTTTAGCTGAAACGGATTCATATTTTAACAGAAAGAGATACATATTTTAACCGAAGCGTTCCCAAACGAAACAAGGAAAATACACTAAATAATCGAAAAGGAAAACAGCGGGAGATGCCGCATGCTCCCCGTAATATTAAATTTTCTATGAAAATGTCAACGTCGGTGTGGCTCCGTGGTTATGCGTAAGTGAGGCACTTAAATAAAGATTTTCTTCCATAGAAATACAACAAAGATGGAACTTTAGCACATTCCACACAACGGAATGGATACAATATGGTAAATTCCTTTTTCGTTTTCGTTACACCGTGTTTTGTGGTTTGTAGGTAACGTTTACGAATCTTTCAGTGAGTTTCGTTAAGAAAATATTGTAACCAGTTTTTGGTTTATCATGTGTTATAATTAATTCCTTTCTACTAAATCTCTGAGTACAATTCACGACAGAGGCTTTCCAATATTTGAGGTAGAAAAACAAAAACGTATTACATGAACAAAAAAAATTAATTTTGTGTCATTGTATTATATAATTATGTCTCACGATTCTATTTGATTTGTAAACGATTATTTTCGATGAAAAATAAGTTGTATTATACTAAAATAATTTGTATTTCGCCAATACTATGAGTTAACTAGTTTCAACATTTACAGGGTTCTTCGTTAGGACTACGTTAGGAGGATTACATTTTTTTTGTATTTACACTGAACGGTGGTGTTTCCTATCTACAGAGACTTAACATATTGAGGGCGGCAAAATGGTTAAAAACGGAAAGGATATATTGAAAAGGAAATAATTGTATGGAACATATTGAGAAGGTGCTGTTAGGATATTTTGTATAGTTAATAATTATTTCCAATTTTATTTTTTTATGAATAATCTGATTCAATCAAATGGTTTAGAAATTTCGAGGACAAATAAATGTCACTTTTAATTCTTAGGAAGGGATGGGGAATGAATTAAAACTAAATTTGGAAACAAGGACTTAAATAAAGTTTAACTGATCAAGGTTCTCGTATTTCAATAACCGTGAAAAGTTAACCTTATAAAAAACTGAATATTTATTCAGTTTGGTTAATGTTTTGTGAATTTATATAACATATATTTGTGAAAATCATACTTTTATCTGCAATTTCAACGCATTAACTCAACTCTTTTATTTCTTTTCCACATTCACGATTCACTCCCATCCGTTAAATATGACCAAACCACCTCAACGTGCTATCTTTCCCCGTACTTAACATATTATTGGGTTTTAACTCAGCTTTATCTTCAACAATTATATTCATTTTATAATATATTATTTCCAACGCATTAACTCAACTCAATTATTTATTTTCCACATCCACGATTCACTCCCAAACAGCAATGTTGGCACTTATAAGTTTTAGTTAACCAGCATTTAGGCAGATTTTGATATTGCTTGTTTTGAGTTCATGTCCTTAAGTGCCATATTGATTTTATTACTATTTGAAATTCATTACATAATTAATATATACCATTTAATTTTACTTTCAATTTTTCAACTTACTCAACACATTAGCCTAAAGTTTACATTCATCCCTACTTACTTCATTGCGTTTTTGTGTTATACATTGTCACCCCACGGATTTTTCTCAGTGTAGGCATTTTATTTCTTTGATGTTTAGAAATGTGGAAACATTTTTGTTTCTTATTTTTGATCTTACTTAATTGAATATCATCATTTTTATAATCAGATGCAGTAGAGAACACAGCAACGCTCTTCTATATGTCCTAAACACCAATCCAGTTATTTTAAAGTGTAGTATCATATGAATGAAAAAAAAAAATATCAATCATATATTGAATGGAATACTAAGTCTCTATAAAAATATATATCAATCTTATATTGAATGGAATACTAAGTCTCTATAAAAAAATATATCAATCTTATATTGAATGGAATACTAAGTCTCTATAAAAAGATATATCAATCTTAAATTTAATGGAATACTAAGTCTCTATAAAAAGATATGTCAATCTTATATTGAATGGAATACTAAGTCTCTATAAAAAGATATATCAATCTAATATTGAATGGAATACTAAGTCTCTATAAAAAGATATATCAATCTTATATTTAATGGAATACTAAGTCTCTATAAAAATTTATATCAATCTTATATTGTATGGAATACTAAGTCTCTATAAAAAGATATATCAATCTAATATTGAATGGAATACTAAGTCTATAAAAAGATATATCAATCTTATATTTAATGGAATACTAAGTCTCTATAAAACTATATATCTATCTTATATTGAATGGAATACTAAGTCTCTATAAAAAGATATATCAATCTTATATTGAATGGAATACTAAGTCTCTATAAAAAGATATATCAATCTTATATTGAATGGAATACTAAGTCTCTATAAAAAAAATAATTTGAACATTATAATAAAAACAAAGAAGTTCTACAAAATGAATCGTCAAAAAAAAAACGAAGTAAGATCTTGACAAAAAAATACAATTTCCGAGAAGCATTGGTCTGAAAGTTTGCAGATGAAACTTCAGAGAAGTACCCTTTTTTAGGGAAAACATTTTAGTTGCTGGGAGATAACGAGTCGTTTTCTTCACTGGGCAAGAAGGAATAAGTCAAGATAAATTACCTGTAGATTTGCAAAGTTTTCTAGCAAAAAATATCGATGTTTGATTTTGAGATGAATAATGACTTTCGTTTTCAATTTTGCTCGTTTAAATTATTATGACAGTATTGTAGTAAAAAGGAATTCATTTTCCTCCTTGACGTTCGAAAGTGAAGCTTGATCTTGGTAGAAGACGGATAAAAAGAAGATGAATACAGTGAAGATCCGTACACTAAGGAAAACACGTGGAGTGTCCATGTGAAAGAAGGCACATTGAAAACATTAAAAAAATAATGCAGGGATGTTTTAAGTAAGATGAAGATTAGATCATTTTGGCATGTGTAGTGAATGAATGACTAAGCGAGTATACAATACGAGTAAGTGCTAAGTGTGGTTGGTAGAAGAGAAAAATCGATAAAAATGAAACTGGATCAAGTGGTCCAGATTTTGAATGAAGGTGAAGAGAGAAATACGAATATTAGAAGATTTCATCTTCATCAAATAAATTGGATGTTCTGAATCGATCCAATTGGCGAAGAAATATGACAAGCATTTTGCCGGTGCTAGTCTTGTGATGTGGAATAGTCTCTTTCTAAGTGCTATATATATGGCGTGTGCAGCTTTGAGAACCACGTAAAGTCATTATTTTTTATAATGCGAGGATCACACAAAGGAACGTATTATTACAATATAATAAAACAATATTAAAGCAACGATTTTCAAACAATTTTATAAGCCATAATTTTAAAATGTTTATGGGTGATACGGAATAAAAATGACTAATTTATGACGCACGTTCGATGCACCCAATTTTGCCCTTCTTCTGCAAATGCAAGCTTCAATTCCATAAGTCAAGATGGACACTACTACACTATAATGTACTGTAATTTTTGTTTCTTTTGATAAAACGTGGCTGCTGTATATTACACTAAGTGCTTAGTTTACAATGTTCTCTCACGTTACCCTTCTTTCGATGTCCCTGACAACTCGTCCATCACACGTAAATATACTGTCTAAATAACATAACATTCAACCTGTTTCTCTGAATAAACTCATGGAAAGATTATGTACAGAAGCAGAATTTTGTCCAATTGTATCCTTAATATTCTGGTAGTCAAAAATTAAGAAATATAAATTTATTTAAGTCATTTCTTTAAGTCTTTAAATAACCTTTAATGTTGAAAGTTTTTAATACAATAAAATAAATTAAATACTTTTTTTCTTTGTAATCCCTAATGTTTAATTATATTGTCACACAATTTCAATTAGCTGTCATTTTATTGTTGTCATTTAACTGACTATTGCCAATTAGACCTCAGCTCTGGGACTGCTTGGCAAGGAACCCTTGATTGTTGATTTTCACTGACCTAGATTTAACCTTTTTGCTATCGACGAAATCATTACTCTACGAGTTTAAATGCGACGCGACGATTTTAAATGAGTTTGATGTTTGCACACTATCTATGCGTTGTCGATTCGTACATAGTCCCGGATTCCTATCAATTACGATAGAAATTTATCATTGATGAATAAAGGTAACTTAATTGACTTACAAAAAATGGGACCCTATTTTACATAACATCTATATATAATTGTGAAAAATGATACGTTATAATACCCAAAAATATCATTTAGATTTTGAACCTATCTTGTCAATATTGTTTTTAATTGGCATAGAGCCTGATGACTTATTTGTTTTTAATTGGAATTATTACGCAATCACAATTTGTTATTCAATTGCTAAATGGTGATCTCTTGAAATCACATCAATAATAATATATTTATATCAATTGGTTGTAAATAATAACAGGGAAATTAAAATAGCGTCGTTAAGAGAACAAACTCTCCATAAGAACGCTCTAGTTCTGGATTCAAATCCACTATCATTGACAGATTAAAAATATCACAAAATAGTTATATATAAGCTGAGTTTAAGGATATGAAGGTGATGGTTGCGGCTATGTAGAACTTCCTCATATATATTTAGAAAATATATTTGAAAACAACACGCCAAAAAAACTTACCAAAAGGAAAACAAACTTTAAAGAAACCTTTGTCGATTTTCCGCTTTGTCACAGTGTAGGTGTAGTGTATGTATGTTGTATTTATATATGTACGAGTATAATCATAAATCTTGATAATACCTCTAAAAAAGTCTTGTCTGCAAATGCATCCTACAGCTGTATGCATCGCACATATCTATATTTTTGGAGGCAGAATATTCTACACCACATGACCAGCAACGGCAAAAGCCCTGTTGGAATACCACACTCTATTGGATCGATTCGGAACAATCAATTTATTCGACGGAGAGGAAATTAACGTAAAAGTATTATTCCTCTCAAAGCTGTTGATAGTTTACAAGGTTTTCTTAGAATACAGAAAAAAAGAAAATAAAAACCCTTTTTATAAATTAAAAGTAACAATTGAACGTTTTTCAATATCACATATAGTATGAATGGAAAAGCATAATAAAAGGGTGAATCGGGGAAAATGTTATTGAAGAGTAAAATATAATTTTTATGTCGCTTATTTGAGAAAAGTAATCGGGGCGCGAGTAGTACATTATATGATCGTATAAGTCGTTTGACTTTACAACGGTTTTCAAAATGCTTTATGATGAATTAATTTGTAGTAAACTAGAAATTTATTCTTGGAGCCCACGTATGGTTAGGTAATATTAAACTAATCCAAATTGATGATTCGGACATATTAATGAGTGTAACTGGGATACAATGTTGTGTTTGGCTTAAATAATCAATCCTTTGAGGTAAGATCCTCTGAAGAAGGCACATATCTCGCGATTCGTCAATGCACATGTTGCGAACACTTCCATATATATAAGATACAAGGCCACTAGCACAGATACTTACCCCGTGCTAGTATTGTAACCTGACGAACTATTTTACCAGACTGGAACCTTTTTTAAAGTTTCTTTGGAAATAGAGTTTTTGACCCCCGGGTGGAAGTCAAGACCGTCATCACTATGAATGTGTTTCATACAGATGTTATGAAACGCACTTATGGTAATGATGATTCTAAAAGAGAACCCATTTTATTCCTATATGGGGGATTTTTGTGTTTACTCGGTACATACTAAGTTGTTATATCTTGAGCGTGCGATAAAACCTTCAGCTCGTGATATTCGTGTCTTAACTCGTTTGAAAAAATGTTGTCCAGCTTTATGGGGAAAATAAACATTGAATGCTCCTAAAAATGAAATATGACTGCGCCGGCAGAAACTGTTCAAATATCCTATGAAAGAACGGGCCTTCCAGTCTATGCCTGTTAAGAGACCTTTTATTCATCCTAAATATGCTCCAGATATTCATTTATTCCATATAATACTTTCAATGAAAAAAAATAATTTCTTGGAGTATTGGTGAAACGGTACGATAAGGCGGTACGATATCCCCTGTGATCGAGTATGATTGTCCTTTAGTGGATGGAAGAAACGTGTGCGTGTATTGGTTTATAATGTGCACGCTGTAACACTTCACCAAACACACATTCTTGACAAATCAAACGCAAAGCTCTTATGTTTTTACGTCGTCACTTAATGTTTATACAGTGAGGTTCTGGAACAATTTATAAACTAATGTTAGACTCGATCCGTCATTGGCTTGTTTTGAAAAGTGACTAAAATATCTTAGTTTCAAATCAGTAAGATAACGTGTTTTATTTCTGATTTTTCTTTCCTTTCCACCATCCCTTCTTTTTTCTTTGATTGAGAATATGTATATCACTTTTATTTTTACTATTTCATATAATTATTGGAATATTTTTTTCTAATTTCCTTTATTTATCTTTCCTCTGGTTGGTTGGAAGAGATTTCCACCTGGCAATAAACCAGTCCAAATATTTTGTAATGAAGTGTGAAATAAATAATGATAAATAAAATTCCGATGGTAAGGAAATCTAGTTTCCAAGACAATCAATTGTATGCTTAATATGTTGACAAACTTTCATATAGAGCTATTTATGTTTTGCTTTAATGCGTATTAAGAATTTAAAATAAACAGCATGTATGCTACAGAAAAACATACATTCAGATGTTATACAATCTAAGAGTAATATCAGTCCGAAAGTTAGTCCGCCATGAATCGATCGATTTGCTTAGTATGAATGCCAACTTTTCGAACACGGGCGCTGACAACTTATTTTGGAAGAATTAACGAAGTCGGAAGCACCGATCAAATTATTTAGGTTTATATTTTTAGTTGTAAGCATTTTGTATTTACCTTTGTATTTACTTCGTATTTTTATAAACTTTATTTTTTAAATTCCAATATATGAATAGCCTGCATTATGAGTATATGATGATAAATAAATAACGTTTATTGATTTTAAAGTCGTACAGCGTAAACAATACCTATAGGGCAACATGATGGGTAAAGAGCAAGCAATAAATAAAAAATGCCAAAAGGTAAATCGCTGCTTGAACAAAGTGCGACTCCATGATCGTTGTATAATTTCATGAATTCAATTTTAAGAGAAATACTTGAAATAATCATTTCGGCAAAATGTTTTCGTTGTTTCCCTAGAAACTTAACCTTTCCTTCCCTGTGTTGGGTATCTTCTACACGTTGCTTCTAATAACCATCAATATCTCTATAAATATAATAAATACAAGGTTAAGATTTTAGGTATTCCTCCATAATATATTTACGCATTGATTTAAAAAATAATATTAATAATAATCAGAATTTATCGACTACATCGAGGTGTTTTGTAAAGATCGAAAACAAATTCGCATTTAAACGCTGCGAGTGCCTCGTCTTGACGATAGGTGAATAGTATGCGGGAAGCGCGACACTATATTCGCATCTCACTCTTGCATACTATACTGAATTGCGAGAACCTGAATTGTCTCAACGTCGCAAGCAAAGGCGTAAGCGCCGGGGTATGCGACTGACGTTCCGCGCCACTAGTAGCCTCTAGGCTTGCAAATAGGTTAGACGTACGCCCGTTCCGTGAGCGTTTTTTAATGTTTTCAGATGGTTTTTTAATGTTTTCAGCAAATACATCTCAATTATTATAATTTTTAACTTAACAATTATAATTAATTAAGGGGATTATCTATGAATGTTCTTATTTTTCCGATTTAAAATCGCTAATTTTTTATTGCGTACTCACTACCCAACACCGGAGCACGCGTATTATTTTTATCACCGTAAGGGAAGGGTTAACAAAGATCATTCGTAAAATTTTCGAAATATAAAACATTTGGAGATAGTTAATGACTTGTTATTTAACTCTAAAAGCTGTTTATGAGAAGTCTACGTTTAAAAAAATCTGAATACATTTAACTTTTCAATCTGAATTCAAAAGGGAATTTGGTATTAGGTTTGGTCAGGGTGACATATCATTTTTTATTTCGGAGTTAAGTTTGTAAAATAACACTTCCTATATTAAATATAAAGCAGTGCAACTTTAATTTAAATTATAACGTGAGTCATGCCAAATTCTTCTTTAATGTAACATATCGACTGTCAGATAAAAAAGGGAGTTTACATAAAAGCACATAAAAATGTATGTCTTAAAGCAAGTGTTTTGAATCATTTTCCGTTAGAATTTGAAACTTTTGGAAGTATATATAACACGTTCGAAATATCAAACGAATACTCACTTTTTCATATTTTTTTCTTATGTTGTTCGTACTTTAAATACTAATAATATAATTGAATTAAAATCTCGGATTCAAGTGAATATGTATAATTTTTGTATACATGCTTCACTTTCTTATTTAAGTGTTATTAGTACATTCTAGACCAGAATCAAAGCTTTTATACATTTTTACACTCGGGTATTTCCACTTCGAAAACAAACTATTGCTTTATTATATTTTCTAATGCCTCAAACTTTTTTTCATTATTTACTTTTGATATTATTTTTTGGCTTACGCTATGGATGGCTCAACGCCTCGTTCATAGATTCTATGACATTTTCTGTAATGATATTCCTATGACCATTCCCATTGTTCAAGTTTTCAATAGAGTCCAACGTATTTGTGAGCTTCAGTTAAAAGGCTGATCTATAGTTTGGATAGTTCAATCACTCGAAATTGAATGAAGAGTGGTGTTGACGGCTACGAGAAATCGTTATGATTCTCACGCGTACTTTTGTAATTATCAAGTTGTGATCTGAATCGCATTCTGCACCTTGATTGCTTCGACCATCCACTCTCCAGCGTATGTATTTTTAGCAATTATGAAGTTACCAATTTTCTTTTTGGTACATAAGTCTACGAAATTCTATATTTGTTTAAATACCACTATATGTAGACGGTAGTGATTATCCCAAATATAGTTTTTAGAATTACAACATATTATTATCATTCACTTTAATATACAGGTTGTGTTTTCCCATTGTTTCCAGGTACATATAATTATCTTCTTTCTCCCCAATCTCTTCTTCAGATATTTCTATGAAACCGCTGTTTATCCTTCTATACCTAAATGTTTCGCTTGTAATGGTTCTCAGAATACTTTTGTTTTTGTTATATCTTTTCTAGACTATTTCACAAGTCATGATTGACTTTATGGTTAGGAAATTTTGATCTTAAGATCTTTTCAAATGTATTTAATATTTCAAACCACATACACATATATATGGAAATTATCATCTTTCCCAATATAGAATTTTTCTCATCACAAGGGGTGTAAATTAAATCAAATGTTTATGTAGTCTTATAAAATAATTTTTATATCACAGGTTTTCTATAATAATATATTACTTTTAACTTTTTGAGATTAATGACCTCTTATTGTGTTTGTTTTATTTCTTTACTTATTTACATACAATTAATTATAGCATATGAAAAGCAAGATAAATCGAAAAACAAGGAATTTAAAGTGGACACTCCATTTTTATGAATGTGGGTTTTTTGCTTTTATTTTCCATATCACCAGTAAATAAGGTGTTTGCGTGTATCTTACTGAGAGTTTGTGACATGACAAAAAATTGATACTTTTTACTGATTGTTCGTCAATCATTTAATACCTCTCTCTTATTATTACAAATATGTATCACGTGAGTCAGCCCGTCGCGTATTTCATCATTTCGGAGAAAGTTTAACAATCTTCTTCATACACTTATCAAAACATATCCCATTTAAGAGTTCACACTAATATGCACAAAAACTTATTCATGTTATAAACTTAAGTACTCAAACTTGTCACAACTGTTTGTACTTTTTAACTTGCTTAATTGAGTTTACGTAAATTAATACAAACACTCGATAAATCTTTATTACTCATAACTCGAGGTTAGCTCAGCGGTAAACGAAAATGGACAAGCACTCTTTTAATTACAGGATTCGATAGGTAAAATAATAGATATTCTCACGGAACTGATACCAGGAAGGAAGATGATAATAATTAAAACACATGTAATAGATTGAATAAAAAAATATTTATTATTGGTATCGGATCAATGATCTCGATATCAGTAGGTAGATTTCGAATAAGTAAATGGCTCAAATAATTTCCCAGATTGGAGGTTAAGTTTAAGTCAATTTTGGATCAGTCGCTTCAGGAGCGGCAATCGCACAAAACAAGGTAATATTGGTAGTGAAATCAACAAAGAATTACAATAAATAGATTCACAATACCTTAGAGATTATTAAGACGTATTTGACGGCTTACGTGTCCATTTTCCCCCAGTTTACGAAATCCAGAGCAGAGTACTGGTGTCTTGAAGCGTTTCGATGGTGCTAGCGATAACCCTTCGATCCAGATGACGGCGGATATTCTCCAGGAAGAGCATGACGGCAGCTGAGACCTTCCACGGATGGTATCAGGGAAGGTGGGAGCAACAGACAGCTGCGTGTTTGGCTCCGATAATAGGGAAGCCGAAGTAAAAAGGGGTTAGATCCTGACGTAACAGAAGCAGCTTCTGGATAGGGGAAAATTCCTGGTTGGGAATCTCACCTTAACTGAATTTAGAGCTATTTGAATTTAGACTCGAGAGTAATTATTAAATAAAAGAATTACAACGTGAAACAAACGGGCGTGAACCATATAGCTATTGGTTTGAGCACGGGAATGAGGTCCGTGACGCGCCACCACCCCTTTTATAGGCTCGTTCCGTAGTGGGGGTAGTGGATGACAGCGCAAACATCTGCACAAGGCGGTACACCTTAAAAGATCTAAACCTGTGACGCCGGCCCCTTTTTGCCGACAATAAAAACAAATATTATTATGATCACGAGAAATCATTTCTAGAACACAATAGAACTTCGTGATTCATATAGATTTTGACACGTGCTCAGCGAAGGGTGTGAATTAACGATAATTTAAGATTCTCCTAATTTGTAGGTCGACAACTATCTCGACATGGAATTTTGCGGAAAATTCTATAGCCATTTTGAATTAAGTTAAATAAAAAAATACTCCACACAAACTCTTGTCGTAACAATAACCATTGTCCAATCCAATGTCTGAAAATTTTGCCCGTTTTTGAGTTTATTTTATTTGGTATCTTATAATATGTCATTGAGGTCAGATAAGTAACATATATTGCCTTTGCACAAAAAATACTCGTCTAAGGGCGGTGAATATTAGATCAGTTGCCATGTGCATTATGTGTCTTTGTTGAGTTTATATTTTATTTGTTTTCATGATGATAGTGTTAAATAATATATTTGAAGTGTAAATTGGTTATTATGAAAAACTCAATACTCCGTGCATTATTCCGCTTCGAGGTATCGGACATATAGTTTATTGTAAATATTCTTAAGTTATCTACATTTAATTGATAAGAGAATTAAAGGATGATGTATTATATTTGAAGAATAAAGTTAAGGCAAATAGGGATATATTACCTTTTTGGAAAACATTGGCAGAATTGAGAATATATGAGAATAGTAAATCGAAAACTTAATTGTGAAAAGTATTGATAGAATCCAGCAGATACAATATTGTTAACGGTTTAAAACTCATGGCTAGTTTCACGTCATCCATGATTATAATAAGTATGGTTGTGATGATCTGTTCATGCCAGCATCTAGTATGAAAAGGATTGAAAAATATTAAGAAATGATCAGAAGAAGAATAAATTGTAGTTGAATGGTGGGAAGATATGTACTGGGATAATTATTTAAATTAGTTACAATTTTTTAATCTTTTCTGACTGATTCATACGAATTTTAAAGTTTTCCGTTTAATGATTTAGACGCGTTTTTTAAAATTATACAAATATTCTAGAGTGATTTGAATTTAATAATTAATAATACTACCCTATTAATGTAGCGAAATTCGAAGAGGTACCTTTATTCTAGCCATGAAGTTTTGGATACTTATAGAAAACAAATGAGTGATTTGGTAACAGATATGAAAATCTTTAGAGATGTGAACCATTTCAGAAATTACATAACCTGGGAAGACTTCGTGTTAAAACCTCTGGTATATCACTTAGTGATATCTCAGTGAAGCTGGCTGAGACTAATTCTACGGAAGTTATCGTAACTAAACGGATAAAGAAAATAACTAAAGGAGTTTAGCAGAGATAAGATACAGAAATAGGCATATTTTATGACATAGAATATAAAAAAGGAACGTGTAGTTGTTCTTTTGTTAAGGAAGTGAGCTCTCGATCATGATATGCCGAGAGAAATAAATTAAGAGAGAGGGTACATTTTTCTTTTATAACACTTGGTTACCCTAAATTAAAAACTCTTTTAAATTCAGGTTTACTTGGGAATGAACACAAAGAATGTAAATAAAAACAAGTTCCTACTACAAATTGTAACCAGCGCGAATTTATTGAAATGAACCCTCATTCGAGTCTAGTTTGTCCACAGATAAAGTTTTGCAATTTAGCGAGAAACAAGAATTAAATTTGCATACAACTTTTCACGTTACATTGTTTAGTGTTAAATTGCGACGTGACATCAGTTGTTTAAAGATGACTTACATTTTTTTTTCATAAATATAATATATAAATATAATATATAAATATATATTAATTTTAAATAGACAATATTAAGACTTTTTGTAAAATATGAACAATATGAAAGTTAAAGAAGAGTATAGGAATAAAATTTAAAAATATCAAATTTATTATTTACGTTCAAATCGTGAATAATATTCCTCAAAGCTCAGTTGCATAGGTTAAGCGGAATTCAAAACGTTCTATAGAATGTTCATGTTGATTTGACAGCCTGGTAGTATAAATAATTAAGTTGCTTGATAACTTCTATTGAATAGTTGAGGTTGATGTGAGCTCCTGGATAGAGCAACATACCAGTAAGTTGAAAAAGCTCAGCACAGTTAATGAAAGCTGGTAATGTTTTAGAAGATTTATAAATTTAGATTATATGAATAATTGCCAATTCACACGTTTTGGTGAATAATAAAAATTTAATACGCAGTCTCTCGTGATTGAATATGATTGTCAACCATCCTATAGATGGAAGACGCCACTGCGTGAATAAATTGATTATGTGCAAGCTGTTACATTTCAGCAACCACACATTCTTGATATACCAAACCCAAAGTTCCCATGGCAAATATATCAAAGTTTCAAAATGATCGGCTGGTTAAATCTGCGGCAGCCTTTCGTCAAGCAAAGTTTTTATTTTGATGTAAAACGGTCTTAGAATAACCATAAAACTACGCCCACCTACATAGAAGAAAATAATTTTAATGTTGTAAGAAAAATTATCTTTTATAATTTTGACTCCAAATAAAAATTATTTTTGGTGAAAATTTCAGAGATAAAATTGTTCAAACTTTTTTTTTTAATATTTAAATGGCGGCGTAATTCGCCTAGTTGGAAAACAATCCTCATCAACCCGGACACTTTGGATTAGATTAAGATTTTACCGAAAAACGGGTCTAATAATCTTTATATAGGAAAGGACACCAGAAAAATCTGACAATCTATCGGCCTTTACATTGATTCAAACCCTGCATAAAGGTTTTACAAAAAATCTTTGCAATCGGCCTCAAAAACACTCCATGATATCCAACCAAGAGAGTAAGCTGGTTTTATACAGGGATATTTCACTATACACTATAACCAGGTTTCATGGGAACCACCCGAATCTTACCAAAAATTTAAGCTACCCCTCTGCATAACAATTGTGGACTATTTAAGGACATTCGACTCAGTCAATAAGTCAACAAAACTAAAAGTTGCAATGGTATGATCAACAATCTACCCACCTGCTTGATAAAACAAATAGGGGCGCAACAGTAGAAACAGAACATGTGAATTGTACAGTACAATCCTTTATTATCAAATGTGTTCAGCATGGTGATACCATGTTGCTGATACTATACTGTCTAATATGTAGATGTTTAGAAACCTTTAATGGAAGAAAAAGGAAATCCATACTAACTTATTGTTACTTAATCATTTAAGGTCTGCAAATGCGTTGTTTTACTTCCATCCAAAGCTTATGAACCCCTGAGAAGTTTCTAAAAACTGGCACGTACAGAGTTATACATTTTATAAAGCATTTAGTCAGAAAAATACTGTAGTTAATTGAAAGAAATTATAACATGGCGGTTGTACCTCCAAGCATACAACTGAAGTATATATAATACAGTGTAATGCAAGTAGGCAATAATGTCAGCATGCCATCATACTTGCAATTGTTCTTCTTAAATCTAAGATATTTATTTTAAATTGATAAAATAAATTTTTGGCAAGTCAGAATATCAAAACGCATGAAAAGTTATACCAATTACGAGTACATGTTTAAATGATTATTTCAGATTTATGTAAATTTGTATTCTGAATGGGCTTCGTAAGGATCGTTAACACACACGCTCTTTTATTTATATAGCGTTGTTGAGTAACCTTAGTCATCGTAGGTCGCTCTCATATCATTATATTTATCATAAAGTGCCCTCGTTGGAAATAAAACGTGATAATATCTGGTTGAAGAAAATTGTTTATTAACTAGTCTATGGAGGTTGAAACACCTATTGCGTTTAATGACATTTTGTGAAAATATAAAAAGTAACGATTTAAAAAAAATTGTTAATTGAAATAAAGTTACCACTATATTTTTTAATGAAAATTATAATATAGAATGACCAAACTTAACATATTAATGTAGTGACCACTTGTACTCTCAGCTTGAAGAATATGGAGGTAATCATGCTTGACGTGTATGTCTAGGACGACCTGCAGATACTTTCCTTCTAGATTCGTCAAAAGAAGAATTTTTGGAAAACGTTCCTAAGTGCGGAATATCATATGTGCTCTGGGGGTGAAGTTACCCAATAAATACCCATTTATATATCCGTACAGACTGTTGGACGCTATTTAGAATAAACAGAATTGGCTTATCAGAAGCAGTTGCTGGAGAAAGCTGGGATTTTTTTCCCTTGGATTTAATATAATCCTTAGTTAGTTTTCATACCAGTTCAACCTTTTGAGGCTGAATAAAATCTGCCAATATTCCTCAAACTCGAGGTCGAGATCTAAGATCCGTCAGCTCAGCTAAGAGCCGGGATAGCAAACCAAAGAGGGTAAATAAGTTAAAGTTTCCTTCAGAGCCTTCTGTGTTACTGAGCCTGTTAAGCGGAATAGTCTGCGTGAAGATCTATGCCCTGAAGATAACCTGGATGCTTTGATAGGAAAGTTAAAAACGTTCCTTTACACGGGAAGTTATTTAGTCTTTCTTAGAATTGCTCATTGTCATATGGCTTCAAATAATAAATCGTTCATAATTAGTGAAGAGTGAAAAGCACTGATAATATGAGAGTATGCATAACGAGGTGCATATATAATATATGGCTGAAGCGAAGGGAGTATACCAAAATAGAATGAAATGGGGACCTGGTATCTTTTTCGAAGATGATGATGACGGTGGTAAGCATGAATAGTTTATCGAATGGTAAAATATTTATTAAATTATTAATATCCCGGTTTGAAGTTCCCTTTGAGACGTCATTTGCCCTTTAATTATTCACTGAGATACTTTGAGGAATATCCCATGCGACACTTGCTACAGCGCCCAAGATGCCCGGTGTCCTGCACTGAAGATGACTTGATTCGTGGAACGCCATATTATATCAATTAAAATTATTGTTTATTTTTAATCAGAAGAAAACCATTAACGAACCACTTGAAATAAGATTTATTTAATTTTTTTCTATTGTTTTGTCAAAATAAATTTAAACCCAGTTCACGCGTCGATGGAAAGATATCCCATTGGAAGAGAAAGGGGAAATGGGAATATTTCAGGAGTTTTCCAGTGATTAGGAGTATGTATACTTTGGGACAATAGCACAACTGAGCCAAATTAGAATCGAAGCTTTTGAAGTCGGATGCTTTAAAATTTCTCCTTTCCATTATAATGGTTTGTCAATGAAGCGGAGTTCGGCTAAGAATTCCGCTTTTTATTCGCAAATATACCTGGCTAATATTTTGGACTAATGGTTTTGTAAATAGTAAAGAGGATTGTTTGCTTAAGAAGAAGGTTTTGAGTAGAAAACTTAAATATTGGGAATTATAATAGGAATAAAAATCTTGATACAGGGATTGTGTGTTAACTGTTTTGCGTATTATTGTGAATTAATGTTCGTTGTGTGTCGATGAAAAATTTATTTAACGAATAGACATATATAATACATACGTGTATATACGAGTACTATCATAACATCCTAATGGGGTAAGCAGAGATGGCCGAGCACCGATCTTTCCTATTGCGATATACTACTTTCCTATTACTTCCTACACCTTCTCCACATCCATTCATATCATTATATAGCTGCTTCTGTTTATCTTTCTCCCTACCTTCTTTAACATTTAATTCACTTGGTCCAATCATACAATTCTCGGTCGTCATCTATCACGACTTCCACTTTTGCTGATACTTTGAATTGACTTGGTCAGTGTTTCATTTATATACTCGTATATTTATTTCTTTATATATTAAGTAAATTATATTTTGAAAGGAGGAAATGGGAAAAAGTTAGAGACATCGTAGGAATTGTAAAATAAGATACATAGATGTAGACGAGACGAGATAGGCAAGTTTAGCGCTCAGCCTACCCAGATATGAAAACGACGTGACATATATTTTTTTTGTTCAGCAGAAGCTTATAATTTTTTTTGTTTATAAGCTGATAATTTTTACCTTGGATTTTCTGTGAAAAATTCTGTGAGCATCAAAGTAGTAACCTTTTTACAAAAGTAACGTTCAATAAATCGTTGTTTTTTTCTTTTCCAAAAGTCATGTATATTAAATCCACTTATTTAAGTTTTGACCGTACTGTTTGGTTGAGGATTTCCAAATGCGCCTTATATCATTCTGTAAAATTTTTATTCAATAAATCTGTAAATAATACGATATGAAACCTGAAGTCAACAGATAAAATATGAAAAGCTACTTCTAGTTATAGTCATGCTACGTATTTGAAATTCACGCAATAATGACGAAAACGAAAAAAATGACGATGAAATCAATTCAACTGTGATTGTGATGACGATAAAAACAAGGATGAAATTAACTCAACGATGACGATGAAAACTATAATGAAATTTGATTTGTATAAATTTTCTACAAAATTAGATCAAGGTAGATCATACATACAATAAGTTCTGATAAGAGTTTAAATTGTTCATTATTTAGCCGAATATATATGAACTCGTATGTTAGATAAACGTCAGAAATACGAAAATTATTCACGTTCTAGATTAGGGTTTTCAACTTGTGTTCCACAGAACGCTAGGGTAATTAGGTTCATATTCATAATTAAACATATGTATGAACATATCATTTTTAACCTTTCAGTATCTGAGAAAAAAGCGCGAAATCCCGTATTTTCCAAACAATAACAAAAAACAGAAGTAACTTAAATGCCGATCCTGATATAAGAATTAACCTGTCAACAATTAAAAAACATTTCGAAAGAAAATGGAAGTTTCATTATCATATTCTTCACCATTTTAGATAAATAATAATTGCTATTCCATTATTAATTTGTATTTTGTCTTTTTCATGAATTATTTAGATTTTTTTATTTATAATCAGCAAAAAATGTTACAGTTACAATGTTTTTACCAAGGTGAAAAGGGGTTTGCAATTAAAGATTGTTTAAAACTGGTGTTCTAGAATACACCAACCAATTGATGAACAAAGGAAAACCTTCCAAGAATTGAGGAAATATAATACTCAAGATATTAAACTTTCTCCCTTATCATACAGATGTTTCATTCGTAAATATGAACAAGAGTCAAGTTGTTTCATGGAAAATTAGAGAGCTCGGACATTATAATCAATGTAAACTTTCAACTTTCACCAGCCATCTTACTTGTATGATACTAAGCTGTCCGTTGAATTTATTCTAAAGCTAAATTAATTTTGCAAATCTGAGTCAGCATGGGTAGTTTAATTATTACCTTGCAAACTAACCATTTTGGTACTTTGGGTTATACAAGTATTATACCACTACTATATGCTTTCTGAAATACGCCTATATTTTTTGACAATGAGTAACGAGGCAGTTCTGCATCGTCAAAGTAGTTGGCATCAACCTGATCAACATCATCTGTTTTTAACGAATCACAATAATAACGATCTAATAACGCTTCAAATATTCTGATATTTTGCTTTGGTACAACTTGGACTCTAAATAAAATTCTGAGCAACACCAGCAATCACCAGCTCCCAACAATAACAAACTGGAAACATGATATTAATTTTTTTAGTAAAACTGTTAAATCATTTTTAATTTATTAAATCATTAGTAGTAACTATTATGCCAATTTCAATTAACTTCAAGTTACAATAACACCCCTCCCCCCCTTTTTAAAGTACTACCATTTTGGTATATATTATATTTTTTGTGATAAAAACTGAATTCAAACTATCGAATGAATAATCCTTCATTTTTGTTTGTGCTGTTTAATATTCACTTCCTTAATGTATGATTACGCGGAAGAAGATTTGCATTGTGCAGGTATTCGGGCTCTTTTTCTGAAAAAAAAAATCCCACCCAGTATGTATTATATAATATAGAAATTGATCATTTTACCAACAATTTTCACACAAAAAAAAATACGAAACAGGAATTTATCAACATTATAGCAACGGTGAAAGATTTTTTTTCTTTCTTTTGTTTAGTACATTACCAATAAAAACTTATTTAAATGACGTTTATTCTGATATCTGGGGAGAATTCGACAAATCAAATAAACAAAAATATTTTATAGACTTGAAAAAATAAAAACATAATTTTTAATTAGATTGAAGTTAGTTTTTTATCAAATATTATAATTGTACTGTTTAAGATAAAATAAAGATTCATTGTTTTCTTTTTAAAAGTTTTGCGTGGCTAGGAACAAAACTTAATTTCTCTATACAAAGGTATCTTTGCATTGCGACGATTTGTGTCGAGCGATTTTTGCTACGGAACATAATTCTTAGGAATTACTTATGTTATGTTATTTAATATTATGAAAAAAAATTGCACTACTTATATATATATATATATATATATATTATGGTCAATGATTATCACAGAATCCCAACAGAATGTGGACTATATTTACAAGTACACATCTGATGCCCTTTTTTTCAAGATTTTTTTTCAAGATTTTGGTCTACTGAAAACTATAGAATAGGAGTTGTATCGAATCTCAACCCAAATTCTTATCAGTTTGCATAACCAGATTACTACCACCTCTATTGAATTTCTTAACACATAATCATTAAAATTGTGAGATTAACGGTGTGGATGGCGCTGAATACGGAATCATGAAAATCTCTGGCGTGCAGTCGTCTTGGCAAATGAATGTGCCAAGAGACTTAACCCAAATTGAATTTCCGATCTGGTCTTCATTTCTTAGGGAATAAAGTTCACCGAGGAGCTAATTAAGAGCTGGTTTCTTGTTCTCGCTAGACCATTGTGGGAATGAGGAAAAAATATTAAATTTGTTGGATATAAAAGTTTAAGAAATTGTTTAAAAATTTTGTTCAACTTATCTTCCTACAGTTGTTATAACGAGTTTTTAATAAGAGAAATTGGACTTCATCAAGTAGAAAGTTTTTGATATTTTATAAATATATGTTTAATGACTAGTTCTTTTCAATACATACAAACCTATACTTACCATCAAATCGTGTTTCTTTTGGAGAAGAAGACATATTTCTATATATTTCTATTTATATAAACAACTCTTTTTTAGTTTACATCCATATATCTCGACATACATGTTCTCATGTAACTTATACTTCTTATTTTTCCATTTGTTGCTTTTTTTCCGGTTTTCTTCTTCCACAGTTTTTAATTTAAAAAATATGCAGTAAAGTTGCCCATTGACAGAAGAAGAGCGAGTAGTGAGTATTGTCAAATGACAATCTCTTACGACTGACCAGAAAGATTTTAAAGAGGCTTTTTTGTAAAAACTAGACTGGAAATCCATTTTTAAAAAGTTGATTATTAATGAAAATCGAATGCATTACTTCCGGGATAGAAAATCTTAGAAACACATAGACGTTTTCGGGAATTACTTATGCGAATAGACCTTGTGATAAAAAGTTGCTGGAAGATGTTTTGATGTCTGTTGAGATTTTGATGCTGTTAGAATTATGTGTGGGGCTTAGGTGTAAATATGTAAATGCACAGTGTGACTGTTTTAGGTTCACAGAGAGTTTAAGTTATTTGGATAAATATATAAGCTTTGTGATTAAGGAATGAGATCATTTCACTAGAAGTCTTGTGTAATGAAGTGGTTCTCTATCCATTCAGTTGAGATTTTTGTATTAATATGTACTTACACTCGACGGTTTGCCTTCCCATTAAAAAGATTTAAATTGTTAATATTATTTCACAAAATAAAAGGATATAAATTGTTAATGTTATTTTACGAAATAAAAGGAAATACATTGTTTATGTTATTTTACGAAATAAAATCATATAAATTGTTAATGATATATTACGAAATATGGAAACGAAATAAAAGTAAAGTTTATATCTTGGTTGAAAATAATTTGAATTGTTATTTATGTAACTCAATTGTATTTTTTATATTGTATTAAAGAATACAATGAAAATAGCTGAAGTTTTAAGTATTTATGAGATTACAGTGTTGAGAACAATTTTTGACAGAAAACCTGTCGTTGCTGTAGGAACCTAAAGACACAGAAGCAACGTGCAGATTTTAAGTATGCCCTGTCCTAGTTGATCCAAGATTCGGAACACTAGTATGTTCTGGTCATGTACCATATGCTAGCTAGAAAGTGATTGAACCATTAGAATTATACAGAGGTAAAACTACGTGAAAACCGTTTATTATATAAATATGCGAAACCGAATATACGACCATACCGACCATAAATACTCAAACAGTACTAAATAAACAGTGTGTTGGCTAAAGATGGGAGCAAAGATACCAATATTATCAAAGATCGAAAGGTGTTGCTCAGGAGGTTAAAAATCTGCATAAGCTATAAGGTTACCTAAATAAAATAGGGATATTAAAATATAGTAGAGAATTTTATATAACAAAAGTTTTAATAGATTAGCCTAAATTATATGAAAGCAACCACTAAGATTCACATAGTATCCAATATGTCATTATTGTCATTATAACCCTTAAATGTCATAATAAATTACACTTAAGAGACTTCTAGGTATTAAATGATTTAAAAGCGATCTATTCAAGTCCGTATAAAGTCAAAGTGTACGAAACAGATTGAGATGATTTACAATTTGCATCACTTCATACCAGAAGGAGCTAAACTGGTTTAACGGGAGAAATAGACGCCTAGTTTACATAATATATTTATTGAGTAATATCTTCAACTGTTCCGCCGCCTCCTCTCATCTCGTTGAAAATTTTCAGCGTCTTTTTAATCTTGGACTTGCGCTACACTCAAACAGATATTGTTTATTGGCCTCCCAGTTTACAACTCTTTTTTTTACGTTGACCTTTATTGCTCACGCAGTTAGACTCTAGAACCAGTTACAAATCAATGTTTGACTCACTCCATCCTTTGCATGCTTTAAGATACGACTGAAAAACTCTTAATGTTTAGTTGTAACATAAGGTGTTTCATTTCTAATTTCCTTTCCTCTTCACCATCCTTTCCTTTTTCCTTTGATTGATGGTATCTCACTTTAACTTTATATTGTTTAAATATTTCATAAATATGAAAAATAATTTAAATATTTTTTGCGACTATGTAACTTCCTTTATTTACTTTAGTCTAGTTGGTTGGAAGAAAGATTGCCCCCTGGTAATAAGCCAACCAGATTGTTTTAACAATGAAGTGTTCAATAAATAAATAAATAAATATATTCAACAATGTTATAAATGATGCCGATGACCTGGATGATTTTGGGTGTTTCTGAATAAAATGAGAGAAGAGAGTGTCGAACCACGACTTAATATTAATATTCAAGAAACAAGTTTATTTTCTTAAGTCTACAAACTCATAATGGCATATTTCTGCAGCTGGCTGAATAACTTTTATAGCAAATTGATTGTTTCGAATATCTAAGAAGTATAACTTCCCATGACTTTGACCCAGATAGAGAAGTTAGATGTCGAATTGTTTGGGAACGACCAGGGTTTCTCAATGATAAATTTAATCTTAAACTACGGCAACGTTTGGTTAAACGCGTCTATTCTACTTTGTAATGTTAAAACGTGAACAAAAATAATACTACATATACTAGAATTATTAAAAAAATGGATTCGTATCTTCAATGCCGAGGTACGATGTTGAGCAGGAGTAAAATACGAGCTCTTAAATATCATTAGTTAAAACACCTGTCTTGGATAGTCATCCAGAAACAGGACAGATATGAAAATACATATGGACAATTGAAGAGTATTTGTCAAAATCAGGAGGACCAGACACGGCTCACTAAGAGAAAATGAGAGATCGTATTTCATTAGATTTTAGTAGTATACAGACTAACCTGGCGAGTTAATTTGGCCTTTCATACTCTTAATTTTGATGTGATTTTCTTAATAAATCCCATCAATGCAATACTATTCTTGAAGATTTAGTTCTGACTTCGTCAGACAAACTAATCTTTCATTCTTATTTTGTGATGTTCGTGCGAAGGGTGAGAGATAGGGAGGGTCTCTAAAAGAAATATAAAAAAATGGATGATTAATTTTGGAGAGTTTGTCAATTACTTTCAGAATTTAATATTTTTAAAAGACCTGTTTTTATTATCCCTCGTTTACAAAATAATTATATATAATTTGTTCTTATTTTATTGCATGTATCGGTATATACAAGAGCTTTCTTTGCTTTTGTTGATTGAGATTGTACCTTTTTTAATCTCTTGACAAGAATACACCCACAAGATATTTTTGTGGATATTTCCTCAGCAGGTTTCACTGTAAAGGCTTTATTATAATGTGACTTAGAAAAGATTTGTAGCCAATTACATAAAGAAAAACTGAAATAATGTAATCCGAAACCGAGCAACGTAATTGAATCTATCTGTATTAAAGAAGGAAAAAAGGTATAATGGAATACACCCTTTTAGATTTAAAATAGATAGTATTGGTTTTCTTTGTAGGTTATTTATATCATAACGTTTTCTTTGATATACTCGTATATTTTTTATTTATATATATTGAGTACAATTTTTTTTACGTTGTATAATAAGCTCCAAACGTAAAAATGTCTGATCAACAAAAATAGTAAAATAAAGTTTAGTTAATCTTACAAAGGATAATTGAAGATAACTTTAAATGTCTTAGTTTGGTCTCATGATTGGAATCTGGTCATCTTGAAGATCACGACCCTCAAACATGAGGATGACAAGTGTTCTGTTAACATTATTTTGGTTGCTTAACAATTCCAATTCTCCTTCATATCGTCATTATTTTCTTTCAGAACACTAACGCCCTCATCGATCGGACAATGAGAGACCCCGTTGCATACTAACATACTACAACTTAAGTGCATGGTCGCGGGGTGCATGGCGAGCATGAGGTGCATGGCCGCGCCATAACGCGCTGCACTTCCGTGTGGAAGGTCGTCGGTTCGAACCCCGCGCTGTACTACTCCCCTCGAATGACACAGCCACTTTTTCCGCCTAGTGTTCGAAGGTATAAGGATGCCTATGACTTCGATCATGTTTATTCTTTAAAAAAATATATGTTGCACAGAATTGAAATAATATTACAGTCTGTCAAAAAAGTAGAAAATTAATGAGGGCGATGCAATCGACTGATTGGCAACACCGTAGTTAGTCATTTTATTTTCTCCAAATATTTTTTTTTGCTAAAATGTTTAAAAAGAACTTTGCGTATGTAAGATACACCAGTTTGTTGGAAGAAATTGCTATATTGTAAGAAGTCCGCGAATGTATAACTTCGAGTGTGTACTCAAAATGATACAGCATTTTTTTTTATATTCTCATTGCTGTTACTCGTAAGTATAGTAATATTATGATTTGATATTCTTGTTGTCGTTAAAAGTTTCAATAGACTTTCTAGCAAAATTTAATTACAATAGTTTCATAAAAAATATTCTTTTTGTTTATAAAATAACATGAAGTAAATAATTCAAAAGTGGAATAAATATTAAAAAATACAGTTCTTACGAAAAATATTTACTTTTACAATATACGACGCAGTTAATAATGGTTGGATAAAATAAAACTGTTTGTTTGAGAAGGATAACAAGTGTAGGATTAAGAAAGGAATCTCGAGATAGTTGTGTGACATTGAAATAATGACTAGCAAAAGATCCACAAAAAAATAAAAATACGATATATTTCTGAAATGAATCGAGAACGAAGAAGTATGCTAAGATAATAATGGAATTATATAGTTGGAGAAATTTTAACTATAGGGAAAGGAAATAAGTGTGAGAAATAGAAAAGTATCAATGATGAGGTGTATTTATTTAGTTTATTTATTTTACACGTGACAAGAAATATACACAATTTGCGAAAAAATAAATATGTAATTTAATTTGGACACACAATTTTAATGGATCTGGGTTTGTTGCCTTTCATTTGTCGTGTCCCCAGTGAACTAGGATTTTGCCTGTATCTCACTGAGAACACATATCATGAAAAAATAAATTGGGTGGATATTACACGAGTATGCTGCTATATATTAACTCAAATCACCCTCCTGTTAGAAACACACGGAATGTTTTACAGTTCAAATACACCGAGAACAATCTATTAACTACAGTTGCACGTTGTAATTCAGCAATCGTGAATATACAATTGAATAAATTCATATCCGGTTTGGAGGATATTTTCAATGTAGATGTTGTTAAGTTCAACAGGGTTCTTCTCCGAGATTTCCTTAGTCTAAGGTCCTAACTGGGACACTGTTATTATACATCGTTTTCTTTAACATGTACTATAATATTCTCTTGAAAGACATTTTATTTTTTAAGTTGTTTTTGTATTATATTTTTGTGACTTGTCCTTTTTGTGACTTGATTGTGTGCTTACTGAAGTGCAGCCAGCTACATGCAATAAAATGAATTCACGCAAAGGCGTTATTCATCCTAGTAATAAATTTACAATCTTGATCGTAAGGGATTCCTCATCAACATTAAATATGACTCAAATTACTTTATCGCAAAATAATAATGTAAAAGTGTTATCAGAGAAAATAAATGTATTTTTATAAATATCCTTAAAATCCAAATGCCTTCAAAATATGTTTATGTTGTCTTAGTGATTCCATTAGTGATTTCATTTATTTTTTCAAGTAAAAAGCAAGGCTTTGACGGAGCTGTTTTCTTTTCCGTAATGTCGCATCATCGTCCGTTTACCTTCATAAGTTTCCGTTTATTTTCATTAGTTAGACATAGAAAACCAGTTATCGTTGTTTTCTTAGCCTTAGTAAGTAAATGAAACTTAAACACTTCGAACAAATGCTCAGCGAGGATAATGGGAAGATGTTTGATTTTTCTTTTTTAAATGTACTGCAAAGTATTTTCTTGAAATTGTTTCTTCCCATTTTTATTTCTGTGTTAAAGATATTTTTTATATTATCGTCCACTTATTATGTAAATCTCTACAACTTTATTTGAGAAATATATTACAGAAGCTGATAAAAACATTTAAATTAAAGTTTACAAAGAATATTTTTAATTCCATAAGTTTTTATGTTCATGAGCTAAAAAGAGTTAAAAACAATTTTTACTTCATTACATCAACTTTTTAATGAGATATGAATTTTCTTATTTGAAAGTTGTTATTAAAGTACAAGAGTTTTATTTGTAAAAAAATATATTATGGCTTGAAATAAATGTATATTCTTATTCCTTGTTGTGCCAATTTTTTTATAACTTTTAATATATATGTATATATTTTTCTTTATTAATCAATTCATTCAACAAAATATTATATTCGAGTTTCGAAAATTAATAATCTTTTATGTTTTTTGAAAAACGTAGTTTTTTGGTACTAGATCAAGTGACAAACTAGCATATAGTGTTAAATATACGAGTATATAATGTTTTATACTTTTGTTAATCTTTCTTACTTTGTTCTAAAAAATCCTCTCCGAAATGGGATACAAACTGACTTCATTAGAATGCTGTATGTCTGCATCAACATATGTTATGTAAGTAAAATGTGTTAGATTTTTTATATACAAATCAAGTGTTACAATTGTTCGGTCGTACGCGCGATTTGCAATCACTTTTATTGAAGAATTAAAAAAGTGAATTGTAACGAAAGGAATGTTATGTTAACTTTAACAAACAATCTCAGAAAGTCTTATTAATCGACATTATTCATTTATGAAATTAATCCGCTGATTTTTTTTACAGAGGTGAGCTATAAATTTTTCGTGTATTCCGTACGGGAATACGAAAGACAATATTTGAAGAACTGTATTTAGATATTATATTGACCTTTGGTATTTAAAGATTTTTTTTAGAAATAATTTAGTCTGATACACATAAACTTGTATCTAAAATATATATTTTTTTTTCAGACAGATTACTTAAATATATTTCATATTCACGTGAAATTTAAGCCGTGGTTTGTACATTTACAACTCATTATTATTGCCTTCTGATTAAGCGTTCTTTGTAAGATCTAAATGTTAAGAATACCTACATCTTTTGAATTAAAATTAAACCACGCGAAGGACCGGATGTCCTGGGAGTTTCTCGTTAAAACTTATTCTGAGATTACGGATTACGTAGAAATCTAACTTCGTGTTAACACCTGATTTAAAAGTTTTGTTTATCGGTTTTTAGTTCAATAAAATGAATCGAACATTGTTTGTCTTTGTTATCATACCTATTTTATTCATTTCGTTCAATACCGAATTAATAAAACAGCGGCTAATACAAAGAAAAACAATGTTTTGTTATTTTACAAATCTAATTATTGTTTAATATGACACAACTAAGTGAACCTTTGTATTTTAGGTTCAAGGCTGTAATACAACTTTAAGCAAATACAACTAAGTTAAATACAACTTTAATACAACATCAAGATTGTAATACAACTTAAAATACAAATATTTTCAAAAAAATATGGTCAAATATAGATTTTGTTTTTGTTCACTTTATAGTCAATACAAAAAAAGAAAAACAGAAAAGTGGTTTTCCCAATACAACAATTTGATCCATGTACTTAGATAAAATAATATAGTGTACTGACTTTAATGTACATAGGTAACTTAATAATACAACAGTTCAGTTTGTAGAAATATTTTTAGGAGAATTTTAACCTTCTTTCGTGCTATATTAATGAGTGACCTTTTTTTTGTACTGTAAATTAAATTAACTTGTTTAGAGAAAAAGGTAAGTATGTTTCGACACTAACATGCGAATATATGTATTCTTATAAAAACTACAGTAATGTTTTTTTTTTAAAATTGTATGATAAAATCAAATGCATTACATAATACTGGATTATTTAGTGACTTAAGTCACCTTGAAGCTCGTGTAAGAAAGGACTTTTTAAAGCTGAACTTCAAAGTTTTGTATTCGTACATAAAACTGTACCTTTGCAGTACATACCAATTGCAGAAAATAGTGCTTCAATAAGATATTAAAAATAAAATGTTAAGTTATTTGAATAAACTTTAAACCTGGAGCTCGATTATTAGAACGAAGACCGGCCACATTTCCGCATCAATAATTCGACTTTGTCGAGGAGTACCATACGGATGAATGAATATTAAACTAATTGAGTTATTTTTATTTGTTCTGTATCCAAGATGGTGGAAAGAAAATTTCTTTATGGATACAATATTGTAAAAGCATTTTAAACGTCAAAGGAAATATAGGAATGAATGCAGGTGAATCGAAAGCCATAGTTTCCGAAAAGAGTGTTGGCAATGTATAAAAAAAATACCAGATTTAAGGATTTCCATATTTGGGAGGAAGCTCGTTTGGATCAAATTGAATCAAACAAACAAAGCAAGTTTTTGTTTTGTATCGCTGATTTGAAATATCTGTCACCCCAAGAGCGTTCAAGAATGTACAAGTATACTAAAAAACATGACATAGATTCGGAAATCAAACCCAAGATCTCTGATAGTTAAGTTATTTGGTTAACAAGTCCATGATACTCATTGCGATCAAAATGTCTCGGTAAATATATCAATTTAATACATTTTCTACTTTTTTTTCCTATCTGCCAAAGCACTAAATTATTTCCACCCTTATTTCCATTCTGCCTTTTGTCCTCACCAAGTTTTCTTCCGTGCAAGACATCAGACTTCTAGGACACTTCAGCAAGTATTGCATATTTTGCTCTTCAACATTGATGTAGGGAATCGATCCATCACGTAACATTCCCCATTTCGACATGTTGTCCTTAATTCTTAAAATTCCTATTCAGAGCCTATGTTAAGAAATGTCCTGGTCCTCAAAGACAGCTCAAATACCTTTACCGTATTTTTTTGAGGTTAACAAAGGCATGAAAGTGAAACGAGTCCGGGAATAAATTCACCGGAGATCAAGCCCGGGATGCCTGATCGAGTGTTAACGATTAGTCACAACACTGATTAATATCATAATGTATCTATTGAAAAAATCAATGAAAGTAATTTTATTATTGTATTCTAATATTATATTTTATATGGGTAGTTTCACAAACTTATTTAAACTATTGTCACAACCATTTTAATTGAAATTCACACTTAATCATACATTTTACGAGGAAGAAGAGCATAGACAACTAAAGTGTGTGTACGAGAGGTATTTAAGTATTAATCTTACCAGTTGACTGCTAATAAGGTAGTTAGTTCTGGCGTATTATTTAGTTATGTATAGGAAAACGACAGGATATGGAGTTCAATCTGGGACAACAATATATTTATGTTAATTTTACACATTCAGATTCCTCGTGTAATAATACTATTATTATAAATCAAATGCTAATTCTTATTTAGATTTCTTTTATAATCATTGTGCGGATGTTTTTTTGTAATATTATTCACTTTTTAAATGGACTCCTAATTAAATTAACGTGTAGTATTTACGAATTTAATGAAACGATGTCTGGTGGTAATCTTTAAAAGGCAAGAATAAGGACTAACCTGAGACGGATGTTTGTCACGTAGTTTTTAATGTTTCTAAAGAAGTCAAAACTTTTCCTCGATATTCACTTATTGTATGTTATGTTTTATTTATTTTATTTTTTTATAATAGGCAATCCACACAAACTAGGATGATTTGTGCCACTAAATTAAAGTCACTATGCAGTTATATGAATCAAAATAATTAAACTATTTTTGTAAAATTGTCAATTGTAGACAATTTTAAGTTTCAGCACAAATGCGACAATCGGTCTACAATTAACATAGAAAGATTCTACGAAGAAAGAAGAAACGCAACATTTATTGGACTCGGTAAAGATATGGCTTTCAGTAAATCAAATCTGAGTTGCAAGGAAAACTACTCAATGTCATCCCAAATGGTTATTCGGATGTATTGAAGAGCGTGACGGGGAGATATTATTATTTTCAGTGCACGTCTTCGAGCCTTAAGATTAAGAATCTCTGAAGTAGGAACCACCCCCGGGTGGAAATCTAGGTCATGGTGGTTGTCTCAAAATATAATAAGACATTAGTTAGATTTCTCACTTAATCATTAACATTAATGAAATGGCTTAACATAATTAAAAATATATCTTGGTGGACATATTTCTTCCTGTTCTCGACTCTCATTTGGTCCATGAAAGTTAAACTCAAGAACATCAAGAAAAATACTACAGTTCAGTTCAATACCATCACCGCCCATGATATTATTGGGGATAAAAATTCCCCTTCAGCGCGATCTGCCCTAGAATATTGAAATTTTTTGTATTCTTTATGAGTGCGACAATGAAGGAATTTCTCAAAGGGAGTCTTTCTCCAGGGGTGACACAACTGAGTTTGAAAAGAATAGTAGCAACGACGGATCTCAAATTTGATTTCACTGAAGAAGATAAATTACTCGGAGTGGAGTGAATAAACTAATAAATCGATTTAAGACCATAAGTTCAAACAGTTCAAAAAGTTACCAGTACTTGTATAGAAAACTTTGTATATAACGAAGTTCTTTGGTACCACTAAATCGAAATAGTTAATCAGTCCAAATATCTACCGATATATGTTAAGGCTAAATGGAAATTACTTCGGAAATTTTTGTCTTGATTATCATCGCAGTACCATCAAACACGATCTATGGGTTGATCCAGATGGCCGCAAAAATTACGACTCATTGAACGCAGCGATGGTATAATCATCAATGACTAAGTCATTCACAATATCCAATATCTTGATGATAATTATACATACATACCATCACATTTCCTTGTCGGGGCAGGTGGAAAGACTGAGCGCCAGACTTTCCTACTGTGACACACATACGAGAATTTCGTCTCTTGTACATCTTTGTACCTTAACATACAATTCATATGATATATCTTACATTTCAAAATATCATTCACTTGAAATACATTTCAGCTTGTCAATATTTTATTTTTTAAGGGTCGATGTTGCAGTATTACCACCCTACTTTTATTTTAGACAAGCTGAAGTTTATTTAATCTGCTGATTCTACGCCTTTCTAAGACATTCCTCTAAATGTTGTTCTCTTGAATATTCTTTAAACTTTGAATCTCTCCATTAGTTTGAGCGCTTCAGGTGATCCTGCTAGGATTAAACCTTAATATTTAAGACGTCACGGAAATCGTAACTCTTTAGTTTTTCACATGACAATTTAGAGTTAAATAAAGTAACTAACATTTTTTTATTACTGTTACCCAATGTTGCTTATTTGTGAATAAATAAAAATGTTTTTATTTGCACTGTAATTATTTAAATTTGTAATTATTCAAAAAATAATTTATTTGTAATTATTTAAAATTATTTTGAATAATTATATTTTAATCATAACAAAAAAAAACTATTTATATAGTACTATTTAGGGAACAAACTGTCCTCGAAGGTGCTTTTACTAGGAACTCGAACCCCACTATTATTGACAGATTAAAATATGTAAAAGTTTAGTGTAAGGGTATGAAGATAGTGGCTGCGGTCATTAGATTAGGTTTTTCCTAATCAAATATCTGCATCTGCATATGTATAAGGGGAAGTACTTAATCAAATGGCCGCATCTGCATATGTATAAGACGGAGTACCTTATCTATTCTCTCTCTTTCTTAGCATTATTATTCCCACATGGTGGTGGGGTCTGCCCTTCCAATAACTCGCCGCCATTTCACCCGATCCTGTGCATCTTCCGGAGCAATATCGGCGTCCTTCTTGTCCCGCCCAACCACCTCGGGCCACCCGCGCTTGGGTTTTCCTCGGGACCTCTTACCAGGGACATTAAGTGTCTGCGCCCTGTTTCCTATGTACTCTGGCGGTCTTCTGCTGACGTGTCCATACCATCGCAGCCTGCTCTCTTGAATCTTGTCAGAGATGTCGCGTACACCTAGACTCCCACGGGTGTAGGAGTTTCGGATCCTGTCAAGCCTTGTGACACCACACATCCATCTCAACATTTTCATCTCAGCTGTCTGTATGGCACGGACGTGCCAGGTTTCTGAGGGAGGTATTCCAGGTTTCTGAGCCATATGTGTGCACAGGCCGAATGACACTCTTGTAAACTAGCCCCTTGAGTTTGACGGGCATCTTTTTATCACAAGTCACACCCGCGACTTCTCGCCATTTCAGCCAAGCTGAGGATATTCGGTGCAGAATATTTGAATCTAGGTCTTCTGATGAGTGGATCATGGTTCCCAGGTACTTGTACTCCTAACACTTTTCTATTTGTTGGTCACTGATGTTGATTGGCGTTGTGTCTGTACCAGGGTCATTCAGAACCATATACATGGTTTTTGAGACGTTTAGCTTTAGTCCGCCACCCCTCAGCTGGTCTCTCCAGGTCTGCAGTGCACCTTCCAGCTGTGCTCTATTATCGGCGCATATTGCGACGTCATCCGCGTAAATAAAAGTCTACTGTGCCTCTTTTTGTGCTTCTTCCGTCAGCGCATCCATAACAATGCCAAAAAGACATGGACTCAATGCTGAGCCCTGATGGACTCCTTCGGTGACATAGATGGAATTCGTCGTACCCACCGTGGTTTTAATTGTGGATTTTGCATCTTGGTACATATCAATTATGGCACGAATGGAAGTTTCTGGAATGTGTTTCCTGCACAGGCTCCACCAGATGGTATTACGTGGAACCGGGTCGAAGGCCTTTTCAATGTTAAGGAATGCAATATACAGTGGATGGTTCTTGGCACAATATTCTTCAGCGATGATATTGAGGGCAAATACAAGGTCGGTAGTGGAGTAGCCAGGCACAAAACCATATTGGTTTGTGGATAGGGGACATTCTTGGAGTACCTTATCTATGAATCACTTAAATACGAATTATTTCAAATTACTAAAAAGTTTTGAACTTTTATCGGTGGTCGTAATCTAACGGTTATTATTCATGCTAAGCAAGCGGGCGCCTTAGGTTTGATTCCTGGCGGATTCACTTCCGGACTAGTTTTATCCGGGCCATTTTACATCTGAATTTATACCATAATCAGATGGCGCTTTAGTTAGCAAAATAAGTATCCCACAACCTCCCTTACTTTCTATTGAGATATTTAGGAAGCCCTCGTCAGGTGATCGTAACTATTGGAAAACATTACAATAATAAATTATCCTTGTTTATAGTTAAGGCATTAACGTTGTGGAGGTTTAAAGACATTGTAATTTGTTTTATCAAACACTGTTTATTCCATTTTTTGTAACGGTATAACCCTACCGGTTTCAAGGCTTTCAGCTCATCTTCAGGGGAGCACAAACAAGACTGAATTCTATTCAGACTAGTACCGATATACACGCTTTTAACGGTTGGGGATATATTCCTTTGAAATAAACTATATCTTCCAAACAAGCCATATGCTTATGAAAGTTTTTATGATTCTTATAATTATTTTTGTGTTTTTAATGTTTTTTTTTCTATTCTAATAAATAAAGCATGTTCTTAAAAAAACATTTGTAAGCTTACTTTTTAATTTGAACTAAGTTCAATTTTACGAAAAAATATTGATATAATTAAAAGTGACTTTTGAAGCCTATTTGGCACGATGCTAGTCTTAAACCCAATCAGGGTAATAAAACAAAATGAAAAAATTGCTTATTTTGTTTAAGGTTATTGTGGTAAAATAAAAAAATCGCTTATTATGATTAAAGTTATTCCTCTTAGTGTACTTAAGTTAATAAAACAAATCACGAATTTGGACAGGGAACATCGTGCCTATTTTAATGGTTTTAAACTCAAAGACTCGATTCGGTAGTCGTAAACAATTGCCTCCAACTTTTATCTTCCAGCTAATCTTTCCAATACGTCTGTATTACGAATGTGGATATTTTGAGGATTACCTAAAAAAATAATTGAGAATAATAAAAATAAATGTATTGTTCCCATTCACTCTGAATTGATGGTGTTCTTAGTAAGAGTTTAATTTGCAGCTTGCGAGCGTAGCAACCAATCTCTCAAAGCTTCTTAAGAATTGATGCTATTTATATACTCAACACATCACATTGTAATCGCCACCACGTGTATTCTACCTAGAGCCAACCACATTGGATTGTTATTTAGAGACAATTGTCAATTATAAATTTGAAATATGAAAACTGTATTACGTCACAATTGTCAATTATAAATTTGAAATATGAAAACTGTATTACGTCAACCCGATTTTTTTTCTCTTAAGCATTATATTTTACTTCTTAACATATGTGTTATTTTATTGAACTTACTATTCTAGAAGTTGTCCCGTATCTGATTTTTCACTGTCAGTAACTGATAAAAATAAACATGATAGTTGACCCGATGGGCGTTGGATTGGGATAGAACTGGTGTAAATCAATCAATTCAACAACCCTTTGATACCATGGTTGAAAATAATAAGAATGAATAAGATAGAACTGTCTTTCATATCGTTTGCGGACGGGCCACTGCGTGGCAGCTGTTCACCTTTACAGAATGGGTATTGTGGATAATCCTGGCTGCGAGAGTGGACTGGATGATGAAACTAAAGATCAGGTATTTTTCAGTTGTCCTTTGCGAAGCATACTTGATTTACTTAAACAAACATATCTTTACTGCGTCTAATGAATGTTGCGTTTGTTCTTTCTTCGAGGAACTTTTCCATTTATAGATCGATTGTAAAATTTTTGAAGCTTAATTAGTTGATACTTTGAATTACCTAAAATCGTAGTTTTTTTTAAATAAGTGTTATTATATTGAATTATATAATGGCATAGTAACTTTAATTTGGTGGCACCAATCATCCTAGTTTGGGTGGATTGCCTATTTGAAAAACAAAAATATTCTAGAGAAAAATAAGATCTTTAAGTCCCTTTAAGACGAATAGTTATTATACATTTATTTCTGCGAAATTATGAAAGTATATTCAATAAGAAAATGTAACAATTGAAAGCGTAAATAATATTGTTTTAATACGTATAAAAACAACAATAATCATGCAACCGGTGTACTGTCCACGGCACTAGCGCATTTTTACCATATCGCAGCTGCACAGGCTATGTATAATTAATTCATTGTAATAACAATTACTTATGCGTATAATTAACTTCTTCGTTGCGAGCTTAACGCAAAGCGTCGTGATCCTTTGCTGAAAAGGTAACTGGTTCCAGAGTCTTCGCTTCATAGGCAGTCAAGTACGACGCAAAAATACGGTGAACTGGAAAATCAATAAACGATCACTGCTTAAGCAAGCGTAACGAGAGTGCTTGATCAGAAAGACGTTGAATATAAAGTTGATAATTAAAGATATTAAACAAAAGTGACAAGATTGTAATTTTCCACATGCGACGAATTAAGTTCTTTCTGACATGATTATACTTTCTCACGTTAAAGATGATATGATAAATTATAAAAGGAAAATATGTTTAGTGAGTGGATTCTGTTTGAAATATATTGAAAATTTATTTTATTTTAATCAATTTAAATCTCGACGGAAATTGTATTAATGAAGTAAATTTTATTAAATATGGTTAAACTTGTCTTACAATATATTATAGTTTCAGATATAATTCTAAAACAAACACTAGTGAAACTGACATACCTGTCACTCAAATGAAAGTTCTTGCCAAAGTATTCTATAATAGTTTGTTATTAACCGATACAGGGCAATATTATAAACTTTATATTAAATTTATCTCGAGAGATTTATGGTTTGCGGTCAAAAGTTGGAAAATTTGCTAAAGAATTGATATTGGGAGTAAAAACCGACTGTATTATTAGAGTAATTTCATTAATTTTGATTTGCTAATACTAAAATAATTAGAGATTCCTTAACTTCTTCATCACGTGCTCGATTTTGTGGTCCTCTGCTATGTCTGGAACTTGATACACCATTTGTTTCCATCCTTTCCGGTTCTATGTATATGGCACATACTTTAATGCAAAATTTCGAGATGATCTTGCTAATTTCTTAATTTGGTCCGCCCATCTTAATGGAAACCCTCTACTCGTTTTACCTCAACTAACCCCATTCTCCTCAGCTTCTCAAGACTTTCGTTGTGCTTTCTAGTAACATACCCAAATTATGTTAGAATCCTTTTCCTGCATGTTTTACTGCCTTTCAGTAATAACTTATTCCTGGATGGTACAAATTTTATAAGTATAAAATAACCGAACGCTTTGTTTTCAACCTACAAAAGCTATTAATGTTAGCATACACTTTTATTGGACAGGCACCCTCATGTCCTTATCCTCATTTTCCTTTCTTTTTAATATTTGTTGTAAATAAAAGTGAATTAGAGTACCCTTGAGGGGGGTCTGCTCTCTAAACGGTGGAAAAACTCTTAATTTAAAGTTAAGTTCGGGTTTCATCCTAAATTTTCCTTAACATATCCATTTCTGGTCGTGGTAGGATCATGCAGTTGGTCGCTCCAGCACATAGATAATCTACCTCTGCTTTTCCGATCCTCCACATAGCAAGTATGCATGAGTTTTTCTTTGTTTTCTTTGCACGAAATGTGACCGAAGCACTGAAGAATGCATTTATTATAAAATGTTGATAGTTGGTTGCTCTGAGGTATTAATTTCTTCTAATAAATAAGCATTCTATTTTTTTCTGTCTATACCTATCTATCGTCTTCCACACTGCCCTTCGAAAAAGTCTAGCCTTGACCTTTTTTTGACATTTATTTTCAAAGTTTCTGAGGCATACAGAGGTATTGAGAAAATTAGAATTTTAACAAGGTGTTTTTTTTACTTAAGAGATATCCGTTTCTTCAGATCACTTGTAGCTTTAACATAGGACATTTCGCCATGCATTTTCCTCTCTTGATTTCAGTTTAACATTCATCTTATCAACAATTGTAGACCTAGGATGAACAAAAATATATACGATCACCAAATATTATCGAAGATACGTTAATCTTTAAAAAAATATCAACACCATAAATATTTCAAAATAGTAGAGAACAAATCAAAAATATTTTTCGAAATGTGCGTAGTAAGTCTTAAAGCTTTCGGCCCAGGATAAAGAAAAGTTGATAGATTGAAATGAATTTTATTTTTTTGTATGAAGTCATCCTGTAGTTCATACATTTTTTTCTATGAAGTTATCCTCCAGTTCATACATTATTTTCTATGAAGTCATCCTGTAGTTTATACATGTTTTTCTATGAAGTCATCCTGTAGTTCATACACTTTTTACTATGAAGTCACCCTGTAGTTCATACACTTTTTTCTATGAAGTCACCTGTAGTTCACACATTTTTTTCTATGAAGTCATTCCGTAGTTAATACAGTTTTTAGATCGATGAATTTATCTATCAATACCATTGAATAAAATATTCTTAGGGTTTGTTTTCAAAATGGTGTAACACTTAAGAGGTCACCTTTTCGTCACTTTTAAAAAAATGTCTACACAAATCGGATTTCAGTTTTGAAAATAATATCTAGGGAGTTAGAGGGTGAATAATTTCCCTTGGAGTGACGGCTTTCTTCGAAGTTTTGTTTTGATGACATCCTTTAATTTGTACATTTATGACGCATTTGTATGACGACACTACTACTGGTAACTTTGTATGACGGCAGTACTAGTGGTAACTTTGTATGACGACACTACTAGTGGTAACTTTGAAATTAAAATGAGTCATATGATTGATTTAACAATCTTGAAACTTGATTCGAATGAAATAATGAACAAATCAAATTCTATTGACATTCTTAAGAACCCTGGTCCTGATCATTTGTCACTAGTTTTTTTTTGTAAATATGTGCTTATACTTTTTACAAACCACTGGTAAAGCTATACTATAAATCTTTTATATTCGAAGTATAACCAGTAAAGTAGAAAAAAGGTTCCTCTAATGAATACACAAATATGGGAATAAGAAAGACATAATGAACTATCGTCCGATCTGTTTGCTCTCAATTATATCAAAGATCTTCGAGAGTCTCGTCTTGGATAGGTTTTTTATTAAATTACAGCACTTGATTGAATCCTTGTGATCTACCCGGGTAGATCTACGTTGATTCACTTCTTGTTACATTCTAACTACTATATATTACCGAAGCTTTGAATGCTGGCGATCAGGTGGACGTTATGTATACGCTATTCATTAAACCTTCGATAAGGTTAGTTATAAAATCTTGCTCCCCAAGTTACCTAAACTAGGTACAGAGAGTAAACCACTGAGATGGTGAGAGTTTTATGTCTATGGGAGAAACCTTATGTCTATGAGATTATGCCTCATTATGTCTATGGGAGAAACCTTACTGTAAATACTGATGGAAGAATTTCTCGGGAATCAAATCCGGTGAGCGGTGTACCGCAGGAGTCGCCATCGGGTCCAGTATTATTCACATTATTCATAAACGGATTATATTTGAAAGAAATCCCATTCCTTATAGTACTTGAAAAAAACTGTTCCAGTCTGATAAAAGTGTTCACCTAGTAACAATACTTACTATTATTGCCACTTCATATGCGGAATAGTCAGCACGCAGTTAACAGCACGTGAGCTGATGAACCGTGAATTAAGTGCTTACTAAAAGGGATTTTAATTCATAAGGTTCGATGAATAGTTTTAAAGACAGTGCTAGCTCCCGGACACGCTCTTCAAAATTTAAATGACTAATTTAGAGATGTTGAATTGCACAACATCTCTAAATTAGTAAATAATGAAAACACAATATTTTGAAATTGCGAAAAAAAGGGAATTTTTCAATAAGCCTTATAATTGTGTCCATCATAAAAAATTGTAAAAATGCACGTTTAAGAATATTTCACCCACTTTTGTCTAGTGTTAGTCTAGTCTAGTGCAACACAGTTATAACCAAGTAGAGAAACGAACTCAGTTTTATTTTATATCAACACCGCGTTGTTTCAAAGAGACATATTTTTTAATGCTGAAACGAATGTTCTTATATAAGAAATAAAAAGACATCTTATTTCTTATATAAATAATGATTTTTTCGTAGAAATAGACAATAATTCCCAATGGCGTTAATTATAAATGAATTCCCCTTGCTGAGAGTGTATAATGGGGAATTGAGAGTAATTATTAATGGACACATTACTGGCAGAGCTCCAACGATTTATCAGACCGGATACGCCTCCCGATGCGGTCGTATTGACGGAGGCATCACCTGTCATTTAATACGTTAATGTCAAGTCAAATCGGTTAACACGCTAATGTCGAGTCAAATCATCCGTCACGGAGCGTGGGGTGAGACATGACTCGTGGGCGTTACGCACCTACCGAGTAGGCTAGGCAGAAAAATATTGTGGTGGATTTATAAAGTATTTTGTTAAAGATACACTTGTGTGAAACTTAAAGAAACTCGAGTGTTTTATGGTTTGAGATTATTATCAGGTGGATGATACAAGGTTCGGAATCAAGAGTTGAGAGCATGCAAGTGACCACTAATAAGTATGTTTAATTAACTTCTTCATAACATGATGTAGAGGTCGCTGTAACTGGTTATGAAATCAATTGATAAAACAAAGTGAATAAAAAGTATATTTTTCAATATTCAATGTATAAAAAATTATAGGTTTTTACCATATGTGCCCTAGTTAGTAGAACACTTGACTTCTAGTTTAGGGGTTTCGGATATTTTTCTGATAAATCCCAAAAAAAGGGTCCAAGTATGTTTTTTCAATAAGTTGTTCTGGTACTTTTTGGGTTGATCACTGAATGTAATGTGAATATTATACAAAACAGAAGAGACATTTTTTTTGTCCACATTTTCAGACAGTTTTGCAAATATTAATAATCCAACAAGGGTTATGGCGAACTATTTAAATATCTTTAAATTATTTCTTGAATCTTCGAAAAGACTATAATATTTGTGTATTCTATACGATAAGAAGAAAAAATGTTTTTTGGATGGCCTGCAGTATAAGTTTCAGCCAATACTAATATGTAAATTGACCGTAACTATGGACGGCTGAAACTAGTGCCTGCCAATAAAAATACAGTGTGCTGATGGATACCCTAAGTAATGAACCCGAAACAGAAAATGTAAGGATATACCATATTTAAGACCTGTTTACAGAAATTTTCTGTATTTTTATAATCAACAAGTAACTAGCTCACAATAATTTTGGGGATATAACATAACTATTTTTCAATTTAAATATACAGGGATAAGAAAATTATTTGTGATCTAACAAACTAGAAGATAAAAATAAAATATTGAAATCAAATCCATCTTAACACTGATATTGTATCGGGATACTTATTTTTTAAACCAGCCAATATGATTGTGTTCATAATTTAATGTGAGCATATAAACTATCTATAGAACGCTCGATTAAGAAAATTATGGAAAACATTAATTAAATTCCCTTTGAGAATGAAGGTAGGGGTGAAATTAGTTCTAAAACTATCACTCAAATTCATATTTTGGACCGTTCATGGAAAATATAGTCGCAGGGTAATAATCCCACTTGTTCCACCTTTGCGCTGTGTTGTGCAAAACATAAAAAAATAATGATATTTATAAGGATTATAAAGAAAAAAATTATATTTGTCAAACTAAAGATGTTATATGCTGGATGAGTGTTTAAATTATTTATGCATTAAATAACAACTTAAGCGGTAGAAGGCAGCAGAGCTAAGGCTGTGTAAGATCAATATATGTGGAGAACTGCATGAACTAGGCTATAAATGACGCTCGAAACAAAAAGGGGATGAGAGTAATAATGATTATTATGATTAAATCTCAATGCGTCTCGTTAACGATTTTGAACCCTTATTTATGACTTGATGCCTTTCATTACAACCTTTGCGGTCCAGTCTACTCCTACTCACCCGAGGGGTTTTGGATGCGATTTGCGCATGTGTTCGATCTGACTCCTGAAAAAATTGAGTAACAAAGTTTAACTGGCAACAACACTTGCACGTAGCGAGTAGTAGTACAAGTGTTATTACCTCGTCACCTGTAGTGGTGCTGACAACATTTGCAATGACGAACTCCAGTGGCTGCAAGCCCAAAGGCTCGATTGGTCCGAATACAATACCGTTTCCAATCACCAGTCAAAACAATACCGTTTTCAGTATGTCTAAACTACTAATTTGTATATGTTGAAGTGTACCATATTAGAAAAATTAATGTATGGAAAGGAAAATATGTTTTTCCAAGATACTTTTGAGAAATGTATGAAATACAAAGTCATTAGTTATTATCTATGTAGCCAAACAAGATATATTTTTAAATATCTGAGATAGAAAACTGGCAAGATACATTGTTTTAATACAACCTGTGGGCGTTACACGAATCAACCCATTAGTTGCTTAGACTTTGTATTCAATTTTCTGCAGCTTGACTATGAAATGAGAATAGTAAAATGACAAAGTACACACAACACAAATAAAGGGAAACAGTAGGAGAGTGTATCTTCACGAGGAAAATGTAAGAGGATGAGATTATGGAACTGCTAAGCTTGAGGGAAATCACTTAGAAGCCGTAAATTGTGTGGTAATATTTTGCATGAACATATTATGTGTAGATAAAATGAAGAAATAATTGTATGTTGGAAGTTTCAGAAGTAAATCGCAGATTTTACTTATTGTTGAATTGAATTAACTTGTTTTATTATAGCATACATAGAATCTTTATAATATTTTTTAATTAAGATGTTTTGTTAGGTGTTATTCTAATTTTTATTTGAGATTCTCAATTCAAGCATAAAATAATTATAATCACTTGAATATTTTGATAACTGAACTGATTTCAAGATTATTTAAACTGGCATTCATCTATTTTTGTTAGTAAAATAAATAGTCAAGTTAGCTGGAATTGTTTGGGGATGAAGTGTGCCCAGCGATGGTCTTAGTTTATTCTGTAGCAGAGTGTTGTGATCCCGTTTGGCTTAGAGCACTCATAACAACTTATAAATATAATATAGTTCAATGAGGCAATATGGTTAGTCAGTGGCACTCTATTTTGAAACCAACTACTTTGGCATGGCTTCTGGTTCTTGCAAACACGCTAACTCTTAATGTTAATGCCTTAATGAGGTAGTGCCAATAGGTGTGGTGCACGTAGGTGTTTTGTACCATTCTCCAACTCGCCTAAGCTCCCGATGACAGTTTTGGATAGAACGACCACTATTAACAGAGGGGACTGTGAGCTCACCAGATAGATGGGGGTGTAGTAATAAAATCGGTTCTCGGTGGGAGTATCCACCTTGTAAGAGATCCTAACGTGCTTCTCCAAGGGTTTGACATGCCACGAAAAGTGTGGTGTAAACTAAATAATCTTAAGTGTAGCCATATCTGCAAAGCACATGCCTTGTGTAGGTTTCTTTTCAGTGATTCTTCAATATTATCACGTGGAATGGTCCAGACTGTCAGTCATGTCGTGAAGGAGTGTCTAATATATTCATTCCCGAAAATACTGTAGAGGATCTATGAGGCTGCTCTTCAGACTGTATCATGGATAATAAATCTGAACATCCGATTGGGGGCAATAAAGTATACGAGAGACTAAGTCAAATAAATTCAATGATAATGTACAATAAGAACGATCTAATCCGATCTTTTCAGTATCTTTTCAGTAAATCTAAAAAAATAAAAAAAAGCTGCACATATGATATAAATGATATTTTATTTATTATTCATTATTGATTTATCTTTTTATGTATGTATCTTAAATAAGAAATAAATTTAAATAAAAGTAGATGTTTTACATTTAACCTTTTACGTTCAAAACGTATTGAGACATACATAAAAAACTTTAAGAAATAAAAAGAGAATTTAAGCTTTCTAAAATAAAATCTTCAAAGGCTAGATCTCGTACAATTGATTTTTTTCCTATACATGTACATCGGCATCTCGATTTCACGGCTCCTTTTCTGAATATCTCAGCGTTGAAAAAAAAAGAGTCAATTTCATATAAGGGCGAAAAACATTATCGATAGACAACTATCATGCCATGTGAACATTATACAACCATATCAAATATTTGGAGAAAAATGGCATGTTTATGAAAAGAAATCGAAATGACAAGGATTACAATGAAACATTTTTCCCTTAATGTTTTGGAATTAGATATTAGATACATAAAAGATCTTCGCATTGTACTCTTTTGTTTGATCGCACAATACGTTGAGATTAAATCAGAAATAGCGCATTTACACAGACGTGTAGGTACAGTTGAATATGTTTTTAGTTTTGTCAGAAGGACTATATGTGTGAGATTATCTCTCGTTTTCTAGCAGATTTCAGGAGCGTCGCGTGACTCACGGTGCTTATACTGAAATTGGAAAAGTCCAAATGTGCAAAAATATAAAAGATCGAGTAAAATATTGTATTGAATAAAAATAGATTTAAAAAGAAATTGGCGAGAGATGTCTGATAAAATTTGTGAAATTGTCAAAAGTATACAAAAATTATCAAAGAAAGAAGTGAAAACTTAGTGAATAAGAAAACGTCTGATTTTCTAACAAAGGATAAAAACACTATTAAAGTAAAAGGTTTGACAAGTCTTTTGCTGTTGCTGGTCCTGTGACATGGAATGATCTGCCTCTGAATGATAAATATATGGGTGGCCTGTGCAGATTTAGGGAGCACTTTAAGACAACCATTATTGGGATGTTTTATCAAAATTTATGATTATAATTTATATTAACACAAAATATTTTACTTAGAGTGAATTACGCCTAAAGGTAAATTTATTACTATCACATATCGGAAGATCTACAAAGGTCTCTTTATAATTCGTTTTCTCTTAGTAAGTTTTCCGCGGTTTTCTTATCAAATATGTTTTTTTAAACATATGCATATCTGGTGAAGTACTTAATATAATGCCCGCAGCCCCCACCTTCCAAAACACTTTTTTTTATTTAATTTATTTTTACACATGACAAGAAATATACATAATTTGCGAAAAAACAACAGGTTATTTAATTCGGACATAAAATTTTAATGGATCTGGGTTGGTTGCCTTTCATTTCTCGGGTCCCCAGTAAACTAAGCTTTTGCCTGTATCTCACTGAGGACATATGTTTTAAATTTGTTATTATTTTAATCCGTCAATAATATTGGGTTTGAATTCTTAGTAAGAGCCTGCTTGAGGAAAATCTGATATCTAAACGGCACTGTATAAATTGTATTTTTAATATTATTATTATTCGACCTCTGTATATGCGGAATATCGACTAAATGCATCTGAGTTACGGTGAGGAGTACTCTATATGACACATGCTGCAACACCAGATGAGCCCAGTCCCTTGCACCGAAGATTACTTAACTAGTTGCAACCCGTGAATTATTCACGGAAGTAAAACAAATTATACATTTTTGAAATACCGAATGGAGCAAGATCAGCTTAAAGTGTTTTGGGTTCATTAATGTTAAAAGTTTAAAATAAAAAAGATACATCTTAATTGATGAATTATTTAATTTTCCAAAATCTCTTTATACACGATGTTTTGTGTATAAACATTACTGTTGTTGATAAAGTTTTCCTTGAAGACTTGTTTCAGATATATTGACTTTAATGTTTTCACATTTCCGACATCTTGAAAAAGCCACGTATAATGGTCTGCATTAAAAAAAAGAGCGTAAGATAAATAAACACAGTAATTATAAGGTTCAATATAATAGGAAATAAATGAAATATTTAATGAATTACAATTCAAAATAAATTGGCATCATCCCCTTTTAGACCGGTTCGTTCAGCATAATTTCAATCTGTTTCGAAGAAGTAAACACAAGTAATTATAAGGTTCAATATAATAGGAAATAAATGAATTATTTAATGAATTACAATTCAAAATAAATTGGCATCGTCCCCTTTTACACCGGTTCGTTCAGTATAATTTCAATCTGTTTCAAAGTATTCCTCTCTCGCTCTCTTGTATTCAAAATTCAATTCTCTTATTCTTTCTTTGGCGACCACCGTACGGGTTTTGGCATATTTATATTATGATTCGTAGAACGTCCAGTGTTGGTGGTAGAATTTTGAGTGAAAATATTAAGGGTCATTGACACGATGAGAAGTAAAAAATGTGTTGAGTTTTTATTGCAGAAGTAAAAATGTGTTGAGTTTTTATTGCAGCAGTAAAAATAATAATATAAACTTTTCTAAGGAAATAATTTATTCCATGTTTTAAATTAATAAGTTTGGATTCCAAAATACCAGTTTCTTTAAGGCTAAAGAATTTGACTTAATGAACATCTGAGAATGATTTATTGGATACATTTTTTATTTAATCATATAGGGAGACAAAATAAAACGATTTTTCTGCAAAAATATAATAAAATAAAAACATCACTTGGTATTGCAGTTATGAATAAATGCGTTCCGTGTTGAAAATAAATATATGATATGTGTTAATGCAAAAACGTGTCAATGATACAAGAGATGACAAAAAATAAAAAAAGTTACTAATACCAAAAAATGGAGTGACGTGTTCTTGCAATATTGGCGATGATATATAAATTGAGTGACGTGTTCTTGCAATATTGGCCATGATATATATAATAAAATACGAGAATTTGTAAGACAAAAAAATATTTTTTATTCTGGTACATATTAAGTCATTTATTATTGACGCAAAGTTACCAACAGTGCAAGTAATACTCACAATATATTATGTTGGTGTCACTGATATAGCTCAAAATAATACATTTCATTTCATTTATCAATGCACGTACTATATACATTTACCTTCATAGACTACATTTATCAATGCACCTACTATTTACTCGTACATTTAACTTCATAGACTACATTTATCAATGCACGTACTATATACATTTAACTTCATAGACTACATTTATAAATGCACGTTCTATATACATTTAACTTCATAGACTACATTTTTTCACCATTCTAATCATCATCACGTCAAGTCTGTATTACGGTAGACAGAAATAAAAGATATTCACTTCATTGTAATAAGACGTATTATATGGTATACATATTTAATTTCAGTCATGAATTAAATTGAATTGAATACCTATTACCCGCAACGAATATAATAAAAGGCACTGTATAAAGTAGGGGAATAGGGCACTTGCAGTTGTCACCGGAGAAGACTCTGTAAGCCAATCTAAGATAGGCATATGCTGTTGATCCTGTTGCATATAGGACAACTTCCACTATGGATAATTGATAACTAGCAATAGTTTTACACCATTTGGCTTAATCTATGCTGTTCGTTTTCCTTTGTGCTGAGATTTTTTTTAGCGTCTCAAGTACGTCCTTATTTGCCTTGTGCTGCCCTCCATATTTTCTTCTGACCTCCGATAACTCGCCGAAGAGTATATTTCATGGAAGTCTATTCTCTATCATGTATACTGTTTAGAAGAAAATCACATTTTTAACTAAATAATTTTTTATGACTTATTTTAAGAGATAGGATAAGCATTCTTAAAATTGTTGAAGAAAATTGGATAAGGAATAATCGGTGGAACATGGAAGCACGGGTTTCAAGTTCGCAAGGTAGCAATCAGTTAGTCCTTAATGCGAAGCGTTAAAAGTCGTGTTACACAATTGCAAATTTGTCAGTATACTCGTGTTAAGAAAAGCAATAGCAATATATTGACTGAGAATGAGTTTTGTTAAGAGTTAGTCGGAGATTTTTCTAGTGTCTTTTTTTTTTTTAAGAATAGATATGACCGAAGTCATAGGTATCCTTAAAACCCTCGAACACTAAGCGGAAAAAGTGCCTGTGTCGTTCGAGGGGAGTAGCACAGCGCGGGGATCGAACCGACGGCCTTCCGCACAGAAATCCAGCGCTTTACTGCGCGGCCATGCACCTCTAGAAGTTTATTTTTTTCTATGTAAGTCTTACAGTATTTATTTAGATCAAAATGCGATTTTAATCTAAGAAATATCTATGGGAGAAAAGAGAGATGCATATACGAGTATGTGTAAAATAAAGTGGACATCTCTTATACCAGCTTACTAAAATACAGATTATATGGTGATGACGATAATTAAACATTTGTGTATGAAGATTGAAGTGAAATACATATTATTAGTACCATATCAAGGATATCTAGTTAACGGATATTTCAAATGTTTCCGTTCTTAATTCAACAGAACCTACGGCTGAAAACTCTTTCAACTAAACACTGTACAGAGCTTCTAACTTAATTAATTTAAACTAACTTTTCGGATGTCAAGCTTTGTGGTATAGCGGAAGAATGTTAGTTTTCAATTCAATTAATTCCTTTAATATCAAATAACCCTTTTCAAGTCTGAAAGAAAGAAATATTTCATTCCATCAGGCTATTTTACACCATTTAGTTTCTTTAAGTTATTTTTAAACCGGTTGTACAATTTCAGACATTTAGTCGAACTGATTTTTAAGCAATATATTGTTGCAAATATCTGTGATACCTTACGTCAGTCAATCAATTTCTATAGTGATATTAAAGAAGCTCACTCGTGAAAGACTAGTCAATATGAGATATGGTCAAAGGTTTGCAAACTACATAGTTGTGAAGCTGTCTCACAGAATATAATTTCAGATAATCTGTTTATTTAACAATATATTACTTAGGAAGGTTTTCTTCTACTCCTGATAGTTGAGGATTGTGATCTTGAGAAAACAATACTTTCTTATAACAAGTAACAGAAAAATATAGGTTATAATAAGCTCTTATCATTTTATTAATAAGTACATAGTAGCGCACTGCAGGAAATACACCATCTTGCCCCTTTTTATTGTTCGAGTATTGCATTTCTAGGATCTACCGTATATTGACTGGGTATTCTTTTTCATATCGATCAAATTTCTTCCAAGTGACGTCTTCGTGTTAATTTTTTAAAGGTACTCTTTAATTTCTATTATATTTTACAATTTTTAATTCTTTATTTTTCACATCACCTTTAATTTTTGCATTACCAGACTCTGAAACTAGCTACTAGCAAATATAAAATGTTTAACATATAGTATCAAATCTTCATGCGGGTACTTCAAATAATGATTTCAAAATACTAACTTGATATGGATTATCTGATATATACTAAGAAGAACCCAAATCCGTCTAGTTCAGTATTATTTTTTCATATCACTGTACAGAGTAGACACATAGACGATAACAAGGAATGGAAGAAACATAATAGATGCTTTCGAGATGTAGTGCTGGAGAGGAGTGTTTCATATTCTACGGTTGAGGGAAAGCGAACACAAGAAAAGTGAGATGGACGAAACTACTAAAGGAGTTGACAGGATCCTGCTTAAACGCTGCATTCAACATGATCCAGGACTTGGCGAGATGGAGACATGTGGAGAGATAGCAAAGAATCACGACGCTCCGCATTGAGCACGCGATGAAAAAGAAGATGAAAAACTTCTTCTTCAGGGACGAAGTGTGCTTATAACTATCTTTTTTACCAGACCATGGATAAAATACAGAAATTTTCTGTATCTTCGAATAACGTATCCCCATAACGATTTATTAAACCATATTTGACTCACATAATCGCTAACTGCATCGTTGCTATATATGAGAACATATACTTCCTTTGCGGTAATAAAAAAGCATCGGCAACTTATTTTCAAAATGACACTCGAAGATTGTTCAAGAAATTAATATAAACAATGGCCAAAAAATACGCTTACTATTGTATTTCATAATATTTTATATTCAGTATATAAGAAATGAAGTAAATAAGGAAAATTTCAATATCCAATCGATAAAAATGACACTACTTTCCGGAAAACCGTATATCTTATTGAGGAAAAATTTATATTTGCTAATTAGTTTGAAAACATCACTAATGAAGAATAAACTCGACAGGTTTTAGTTTTCATCAGAATTATAAATGTATTTTGTAATAAGTTTATTATAAATTATTCCACGAAAATATTTCTATAAAGTGGATTCTAAGTGAATATTTCACATGTCACCCATGCGGTAGGCGGCAAGCCTCGAGCCTACGCCAGATTTGATTTTATCCATTAAATAAAACCCCTCTTATCATTTGCAAGGTGACATTAACCATAGATAATAATAAATAAGGGAGAGCAAAGAGGGGGTGTAGTTTGTCTGTGACATATCTGCCTATTGAATAACATGCGTAAACAATACGTAGAAATCTTAATGGATGCCAATAAACTCAACGAGACTACATATTACCATTACCTTGTGTTCACGTCGCGCCGCGCGTCGGTCACAATACTCTTAACGGAATGTATTGTACAATATATGTTTGCTATTTCTAAGTAAACCTGTCAAAAGGTTTCTTTTTTTAATAACGTTGAGTGATAATTTTATATCAATTAATTATTTATTTTTCATTTTTTTTTACCGGCTATGAAAATATAAAAGTAATAAAATTAACATTTTAAAGAGGTACATACATACCATCACTCCATTTCCCTGTTGGGGTAGATAGCGAGGATAAAGCACCAAATTTTACTAACTGTACAAACTTCCTTAGCCTCTGCCACATCCTTACACCTTATTATACAACCTCTACGATTTCTCTGAATTTCTATTTTTCTTTCTTTTAGAATTTCATTCACTTGATCCAACCATACTTTCTTTGGTCCTCCTTTCATACGCCTTACACTTACATCTGCAGTGTATATCTGTTTTGTTAGTTTTTATTCATTTATTCGTTCTACATGGCCAAACTATCTGAACGTACTATTATTGATTTTACTGAACACATCAGCGTTAAGTTCACATTTATCCCTTATCACTTCATTCCGCATTCTGCCATACATCTTCATTCCGTATATTCTTCTCAATGCATGCACCTCTATAGCACTTTTTCGGCTCTTCTCACTCTTTTTTCACGTCCACGTTTCACTTCCTTTCATCAAAATTTTCTTCTAAGATTGAGCGCGTTAGAAAGCACTCATCAACGTACTTACTATAAGTGACTGAATATATGTGTATCATACGTTTGTGTGTATATATGTTATGTGATGTATGCATATACAGTACCCGGCGGTAAGTAATACACATCGGGCTTAAACTCAAAATGTATGAATGACAAAGACGACGCTCTACAAAGCCGATTATGGCAAACAGTCTCTTAAGAAAGAGACTGTCGGCTTTGTAGAGCGTCGTCTCTGTCATTCATACGTTTTGAATTTAAGCCCGATGTGTATTACTTACCGCCGGGTACTATACATTATTTTTTATTTTATATAATTAAATTTTTTTTTATTCTATGTAATTTTTCTTTATTTTTAATGTCTTTTATTTTTCCAAGTAATTAGGCTAAGCCTATTTTGAGAATAAATAAATAAATTTGGATCCAAAATATTATTGTGGACTATCATCATCTTAGCAGATTTTTATAATGCCCGGTTTGAGTATATATGTATTAGTACCTCACTGACTTTGTTTCCTTACGCTACACGCCGTTGGGCATCCCTCTTAGCTATTTAATTATCTGAGAATGTACTACCTAAATAACAGGATTCCTCAACTAGTTGTAACAACTCAACTATCTTTAAATATTCACCCATTTATCGACTTTACTTTCTTATTCACATTTCTCTAGATTTTGCAACATTTATTTTTAGATTTTTTGTTTCGCATCACTCACTCAATTTACTTTTAAAACTCTGCAATTTATATTCACTCTCCGCCAACGCTACCATCATCTGCATACAGCAACCCATACACGTTTCCATATGACATTTAAAAAAAATCATTTTAATGATCATATTCCTCTTCCGTTTCATGTTTAAATTTTATTTTTAGTTACTGTGACTGTCTAACTAGAAATTCCTGCTTTACGTGGATCACGTGTGTCAATTATATTGTATATTATCGTCAATGAAAATATAATAAAAAAAATTTAAAACTTAATAAAAGTCAGATTTTGGTTTCTTTTGATTTAGGAACAAAAATAAATATTAGCATCATGTCAAAAAAATAACTGGACTCAAATATACCTCAAGTGACAGTTTAATTCCTGGAATAACGAAGTGCGATCTCATGGTCCTGAGAGGGTGTTAGGAATACGTATGCTAAGACATTATTTATTTTATTGATTTAACTGACTCTTTGTGGAAAAACCCCGTGATGCCAAGAAAGACCTTCATATGGTCTTTATCGATCTTGAAAAGGCATTTGACAGGGTCCCTAGAAGCCTAATTTTCGCAGCACTTAGAGCACATAGTGTACCAGAAAAGTATGTACTTGCCATTCAGGACATGTATGATAACGTGAAAACGCAAGTGAGGTGTACTTCGGGAACTTCACCAAAATTTCCTGTAAAGTTGGGGGTACATCAAGGATTGGTACTCAGTCCACTACTGTTCATCTTAGTCATGGACTATTTAACTAACCAGGAAATGAACATTCTCCTAAAGATCCTACTATTTTCAGACGATATCGTATTAATAAGTGAAAAACATGAAGACCTACAAAATAGTCTGGAAAGGTGGAGAATAATCTTGGAGGACAATGGATTGAGACTGAGCAGAAAGAAAACAGAGTATCTGTACCTACCATTCGAGAACACAAATGCTGTCACTCCCGTAATGCAAATGGATGGCGAAACATTACCAAATTGTGACCACTTTAAGTATCTTGGGTCACTCATCCATAGCGATGGAGGATGTGCAGCAGATGTAACACATAAAATTAGCGTGGGATGGCTGAAGTTTAGATCAATGACAGGAGTTCTATGTGATCTGAAAATGCCAGTAAAGTTAAAAGGAAAAGTATACCAAACGATTGTCAGACCCGCACTCCTCTATGGCTCCGAATGGTGGACGATGTATAACTCTTAATCCAAGTAACTAGAAACTGCTGAAATGTGCATGCTAAGATGGTCAACTGGTGTGTCCCTAAGAGACAAAATAAAAAGCTCACGCATTCGTGGAAGCCTAGGTGTTACAGGCATTGACAATAAGATGAAGGAGAGGCGATTGAGATGGTATGGGCACGTTGGACGCAGAGCATCCGATCACATTGTGAACTAGGCAATCTCCATGGATCTTCGTCGAATAACAACCAGAGGAAGACCAAAGAATTCACGGGTGGTGCAAAAAGATAACCTGATGCAGAGGCACGGCCTGGGGGACGTAGTCCGGGACAGAAGAGCATACAACCTGAGGACGAGGAGAGCTGACCCCAACAGTCTTTGCAGATAGTGAGTTGTGATGGAGCCAGGGAGAAGATTGATTTAACATTTTTTTATTGATTTAACAAATTTCATAAAGATTTGGACTTGCATGACTAACCATTTCTGAAAAAGTTTACTATCTACTGGACAATCTCCGTGGTCTTCTAGATGCTAGATTCCCGTTGATATCCATTTTTAAAAATAGGGTTTTAGTTTGGTTTTTGCTTAACCCTTCCTGTCTTGTGATGTGTAACTAGTACACATTGCTTCTAAAAACTTTAATATCTCTATAAATATAATAAATACTGGGTTCAGATTTCAGGTATTCCTCCGTAATACATTTACGCATTGAATGAAAAAAGTAATATTAATAATAATAATTAGCACTTATCAGCCACATCAGAGAATTTTATGAAAATCGGGAACAAATTCATCAATACAATCAAACGTGTGCCAGTGTGTGACGTAGGTATATTCATTCTAAAAAACCGCTATGGGTGAGGAAGCGACCCTATTCATGTCTCACTCTCACTCTACTTCGGTATATGAGAACGCAAGAAATAGAATCTCAGTTCGCTCGCTTCTCTCGCTCAGTAGCCAGCCGGCTTTCGTTCGAGGTGGTCGCTTTGCCCGTTTTGTGAACGTCGTCTGATTTTTTTTCATGTTTACAGCAATTGAATTTCAATTATTATCACTTTTGACAAATTTAATTAATTTAAGCGATTGTCTATGAATATTCTTATTTTTTCGATTTTAAATCGCTCATTTTTACATATGTATTGATGTGTATTGAATACACAACATCGGAACGGGCGGATTTTTTTAGCACAGGAAGGGGGAAAGGTTAAAGTGCTTAATGCGTTTACTATTTATTTTACATTTTATACAGGTTCAAACCAATTACATCAAATAACAAGAAAAACAATTAAAGTGTAAAAAATCTTAATAAAATTTAATGAAAACAACAATAATATCCTTGATTTTCTGTGAAGTTGGCTTAGTTATGGTTCAGTGCTAAATTTATCCTTCAAGATATGAAAAACATCTATATCGCAAAATTTATTCAATAACGTCATTCCGTGTGCGAGTGGTGATGATCTGAACTGCTCAATTTGTGAATATGGCACTGAAATCAATCTAAATTCAAAATAGCGTAAATAATCCCTGGGGAACAAAGTTTTTGCTTCCTGGAATCCGATACATATTTTTAATGCACTTTCGGATGTTGATTTTATTGGTATCATTAAAAAGTATGTATCACGTATAGTTTTTAATTTATTATATATTTGAAAATAAAACAAGTGTTCTACATAGTATAAAGGAAATATATCTACTCATCACCAATTTTACATTTTTTTGGAAGTTTTATTTTATATTGCGCTCTTGGATTGTCTTTAATTGTAGTCCAGCAATAATCCGCTAGCATGGTTGGATTCGATTTTCTCTGGTATCGTTTTTCCATTACTGATATACCCTGATGAAAGCGCTCTCCATGCTCGTCGCTTATAGCACCAAGGTTATTAAGTGTGGTTCATTGGAAGTTGATGGTAGGTGGTATTCCATATCCGTATGATGTTCGTTTACCGCATGGTTGTCATCATCTTCTTCATCTAGTGTCCAAAATGAAGCCGGTATTGGAATTGGTAGCGTGTCACTGTGAGCGATAGGTCGAATTGCGGAATGAAGATTCGGGTATTCAATACTCTTTTTATTTTTGGAAGAGAACCCAATCATATTACTTAAACAAAAGTAGCAATCAGTTGCGTGATCTTTTTGCTCTCTCCATACCATGGGAACAGCAAATGGTATTGATTTTCTGGCATCTTTAAGCCAAGCTCGCAAATTTACCGCACAAGTAGCGCAGCAAATGTGAGGCCCCCATAATATATCCTGGGCTCCGATCTTGCAGGTAAAATATAACCCGTATGCCTTCCGTATTAAAGTTGTTATATTTCTATGCAAACCTTAAACGCAAACCTCCCACAAACGTAACAAAAAGAGTTTGGGCTATTAATGCACTTCCTTGGCATATTTATCCTTTTAAAATAAGTATTTCACTCAAAATCACAAAGTTCTTCGCTTAAATCACACAATACTTATTAACATCACTTTGACATAGCCTGCAATGAATTGTAAATGACAGTTATGCAATGCGGTTACGGTGTTAATAAATAAATTTTCCCTAAAACAGTTTTTAGGTATTTCTCGGAATTCCGACTTGCCAGGATAATAAAAAAATACATATTATTGTAACGTAGTATATGTTCGAGAAGCAAAAAAAAATCCAAAATTGTTGCCAGTTTAATTGTTCAGTACATTAAACAAAGGTTACTCAATCCACCAAGGTTTTTACTATTTTTCCTGCTAGCAATTTATGTATATGTAAACAGGTGCGTATATAATTTCTAACGCTTAAAAAGCAGTAGCCAAGCCAATAAAGGTGTTAATGAATAACACATGATGTAAGTATTACTATATTAATTTAAAAAACATTTTTCAAATATCCAGAATATTTCAAAAATCCAAAAGCATAGATATTTAAAGTTTCAAACAAGCCATTTAAAATACATTTTCAGTGACGTAGATTTAGGCATAGGTTTTTATTTTGTTCTGAAGCACATTTTAAAGTTAAGCAAAATTTCCATTATGTGATAAATTTCAATAATTAAATTTTTCTTAACATCCAATTTAAAGTTGATTTATGAAAATTTGACAAAGTATCAAACAAGGAACATTCCCAAAGTTGAGGCATTGAAGTTATAAAGGCTTTGGCTTCTATGAATTCAAAGCCTCTAACTTTTCCATATCCCGGCGATGCTGAAAACTGTTCGAGACTTGCTTATGAGAACGAGTGACTCGTTCGGTAAACTAAAGGTAGGAAAAAAATATATTTGGTGTAGAAAAGAAACATGGTTATATTTTTTAAACGCTTTATATTAAATCGTTGCTAAAAGTTTGCCGTGCAATTGAAATGAGTTGTTTAGTTTTATTTGCTGTAACTTCAACATGAAATATTTAAATTGAAAAGTTAAAAAAATTCTAATTCACTTCAATTGCAATGCAACATTAAATACTCTAATTTTTTTGCAGATATTTAAGGTAGAATTTTAGAAATGAACAAAATTGACTATAATAAAATAATCCATACACTGGAGATGCATAAAACTTTTGACCAAAAATGAAATAAAAGAAATTTATTTGAATTCAAAATAGTTTACATGATACTCAATTTTTTTAAAGATAATACTCGAAGAAACTAATAAAAATAATAGTTCATATTGTAAAGTGGCATAACTATTATATACTCATATCAACAAAGATTAAAAAATACGAACTCGTTCTTATTATCGAGCCGTAGTACATATCGATGTTTAAAAAAGTCATCTCACGTATGAGGTGGATGCACTTAATAGTTATGTTTGAGAATAGGGCACCCGACATATCATAACTTCAACTGCCAATGACAGAAGCACTTGTCGAATTCATTAAACATAATTTTGTTGATCTACTAAGGGGTTATTCTTTCCTGAAAGCAATTTGCATATATACATATATTATAGGAAGATCTTTCCTCGTACTTACGGAGTGATATCTAAGAATATTTCATGGATAAATCGTAGGATATAACCATGAATAATAGCAATACTCCCTAAATTAAAGGTATCGCTGAAATTTCTTTTGTTCTCAGTCTTTGAGGATATTCATAATTCTTTTTGTTTTCCATATAATTGAGCCACATTCCAATTAGCTGTGAGTAAGTTTGCTGCAGAGCGATTTGATAACAGTAGAAACTCCATGATCAAATTATCTAGAAACTCTTACAACAAATCCATTATCCTTATAGGACTATTCGCATATTCTCAATATGGTAACAAAATACTGAACAAAATCAGTTCACTGATAAACACAAACTCAAGACCCTTGGTAGCGTCATCACGCACAGTGCGCTGGTTGTTCATCGAATACCTTAGATACTATTGGGTTCCAGTTCTAGTATATGACAATAGTTTACGTTTGGAAATGTTGGTCTTGCTCCATATCAGACACGATGAAAATATATATGGAGTTGTTTTTTATAATACTGAACTAGCCCTATATGATTTATGTTTAGTAATTATTTAGTAAAAATTATGTCCATATCCGTCCGAACGGTTCATTGTTCAGCATTACCCGGAGGTAATGTTTTGATGGATGATAGATGTAATCGAAATTATGCCAATATCTGTGCAAATATTTCATTATCTAGCATCGCTGGAGCTAATGTTTTGGTGAATAATAGATTTGATCGAAATAATGTCGACATACGTGAAATCATTGTATTGTCCAGCACTGTCGGAGCTAACGTTTTGTTGAATAATAGATTGATTGAAATAATGTCTATACCTGTGCAAACTTTACATTGTCCAGTATTGCTGGAGTTAATGTGGTGAATAATAGATTTGACTGAAATAATGTCTATATCTGTATGAACATTGCTTTGTCCAGCATAGCCGGAGCTAATATTTTCGTGAATAATGTATTTGGTCTGAATAATGATGATTTGTGTGCTAACAAAACATTTTACAGCATTGCCGAGCTAATATTTTGGTGGAAAGTATGTTTGATCAAAAATATGTCAGTATCTGTGCAAATATTACATTGTCCAACATTACCAGAACTCATGTTTTAATTAATAAAATGTGTTTGATCAAAAATATGTCAGTATCTGTGCAAATATTACATTGTCCAACATTACCAGAACTCATGTTTTAATTAATAAAATGTGTTTGATCAAAAATATGTCAGTATCTGTGCAAATATTACATTGTCCAACATTACCAGAACTCATGTTTTAATTAATAAAATGTGTTTGATCAAAAATATGTCAGTATCTGTGCAAATATTACATTGTCCAACATTACCAGAACTCATGTTTTAATTAATAAAATGTGTTTGATCAAAAATATGTCAGTATCTGTGCAAATATTACATTGTCCAACATTACCAGAACTCATGTTTTAATTAATAAAATGTGTTTGATCAAAAATATGTCAGTATCTGTGCAAATATTACATTGTCCAACATTACCAGAACTCATGTTTTAATTAATAAAATGTGTTTGATCAAAAATATGTCAGTATCTGTGCAAATATTACATTGTCCATTACCAGAACTTATGTTTTAATTAATAAAATATTTGGTCAAAATAATGTTGATACCTGTCCAAAGCAGAGCATTTTTCATCATTGTCGGAGCTTATGTTTCGGTGGACAGTTTATTGTTTATGGATTATTAAAATTCTTGTTTTTATTTTACATTTGGACTTCATTCCAGTTGAAAATAAAGTCAATTATGAGCAAATAAAAAAAAAACGCTATTAAGGTGATACTTTTTTTATAAACAGTATATTTCAAAACTTTTTATAAATTTCACACTATATTTTAGTATAAATTCTGACACCTTACACAACATCTAAAATGTTTCTTGAGACACGTAAGAAAAGTAATTTAAGTAGTTGTTTATTCCATCATAATAAAATTGAGTTAAAATTAGAGTAAAGCTAGTAAAAAAGCATTTAAGAAGCGACACTCGAGATAAGTCAACCTAGTAAAGTTAGAAATTTAAATTAAGTTCTTATTATTTTATTCATATGTGTTTGACTTCAAAGTCTTGAGATTTAGATAAATCAAGTATTTTTTTTATATACTAGTAACTCGTTGACATAGATGTAACGTTTTTTACTTGAGTGGGGGGGGGGGGGGGGGGCAGATTCGGTTAAAAGTAAACAAAAACTATCAGAACGGTACCCATTGTGTTGATCAATCCAACGAATGAGAATGTGAAGAAAACCACAATTCTTTAATTACATGTCGCACCGTGCAAAAAGTGATAATATTGTAGAATTATTCAAGGTAATCTGAATCATCGTCATCAATCAAACAATATAAAATCGGTTGTATTCCATACGTGTGTAACATTAAATGTTGTCATAATTACAGTATAATAATAATTATTTAATTAATACTAGGTGCATGGCCGTGCGGTAACGCACTGGGTTTCCGTGGTCGTCGGTTCGAACTCCACGCTGTGACACAGGTACTACTCCCCTCGAATGACACAGGTACTTTTTCAGGATTGTGTTCGAAGGTATAAGGATACCTAGGACTTGTGTCATATCTATTCTTAAAAAAAATATCATAGTAAGAACATTTCTTTTTCAAATATTGTTTGACATATGTCACTTCTTAATATGATTTTAAGACATAAAATAACAATGGAAAATAAAATATTTATTAAAGAAATGTGATATTTTTGTTAGACACAAAAATATTAATGTCGTAACAAGAAAGCTGTTTATAATTAGGTTGAGATACTTGATATTCTAATATGCATAGCATTAACACTCAATTATTATATTTATACTGTGGGTATATGAATACTCAATTTGTACTGTTGCTTTATGAATAGATTTTAAAAAGTTTATATGAAGTTTTTAACCTCCTCGTTTTTTATACACTGTTGAGCATTGTAAAATATTTCTAGTTTCATTCTGGAAACATATTTAACTCATCAATTTGTTAAAAATAACCTTATAATGTAAGTTTTTTATTATTTCTGTAAGACGAAATTTTTATCAAAAGTATAACAGACTTTTTGTTATGTGTCAAAATATTAAAAATGTCAAAATTATAAAGATGTTTGCAAAAAGAGCTGCAGGTGATAAAAGGAAAAGTCAATCGCGTCAATCACATCACATCACTATCCTTTCTCTCTCTGTTTTCATATTTATCAACGCTCGTGACATATAAAATATAAGTATATTAATATGTAACCTATATGGATCTATAACTTTAATGTATGTACCAAATTCTATCCCTCCTCTCTATAAAAACTTTTATAACACCCCCACCAAACAACCCAAAAAATAAAAAAATCCCAAGTCCGTTTAACACGCCCGACGAAGGAGTAAGGTGTCCGAAAATCGGACCGACACTCCGAGAAAATCATCAACTAGAGCGTCAATCACAATCACAATCACAATAAGCAAGTGAGACTTTAGAGAAACAGCAACACGGCGACAATATGAAGCAGCATAAAATAATTAGTGTCATATTGAAAAAAAATTAACCTCCCTCACTATTCACAGATTATTACTAATAGTTAATAAAATAATTCGAAATAGTTTTTTTTCCTATTATGGAACGTAAATACTTTTTTTGTCAGTTATTATATATAATATATGATATGCTGTCACGTAACATATTGCACGGTCAAAAATGATTCACAGTAGTATCAAATCATATTGTTTAACATAATCGTTATATGACTACGATAAAGGTATTTATTATTCGTGGTTATATATATTCCACTTTGCTGATATCTCAAATTAAAATAACTTATTTATCTAAAAAAAAATGCATTTACTCAGTTCCGAGAAGAGGTATGATACGAGTAGGTATATGATTCTTAATATTAAAAAAAATGAACCACGCTTAATATTAACAACTTGAAAAAAATGTATACGACTAACACTGTTTATATTTACCTACATCATTATTTTAATAAAAGTTTAACTCATAAGCGAAAAGTTACGAAGAAAATGAAAATATATGGTTTTAGAGTTAAGAAGAGATTTCGGCAGCGGTGAGCTCAATCTAAGTAAGGAAGCTTTTAAGATCTTGAAAGTTTCTGCAGATAGAAATGTATATGTGGAGAAAAAAAGTCAACTTAATACGTTTCTCTGAAACGGTTTAACGATAAATTATGATAATCACCAGTTGTCGACTTCTTTATGGTTATGGAATTTAAGGCAATTATAGAGATTTTTTTGTGAAATTGTCACAAATATACTGTATTAATTGGATGGATTTTCTTTTTGATACATGAAACGTTTTTTTTAGAGAACACGTGATATTTATTAACAAGTTTTTAAAAATAAAAATTAATCTTTGTTCATTAAGTTCCACCGAGTGACCAAAACATAGTTGAAGAGACCGAAGGTACTAAGTGACATTTCTCTAAAATGTTGAACCTAAAGACATTTTTGAGTGTCTCAAAAATAATTGTTTTACAACCAGTGTGCTAAATTCTTCGAAATACAAGTCATAATTTAAGAAAAAAAGTACGGAACATATAACAAAGATAAAAAGCAAAAAAATATATACATTTCACATCTGAAAAACGCCAATGATCAAAAAACACATTTCCCTCGATAAACGCGGTGGATTCAAAGCAAGAAAAAATATGTATGTTGAAATCAGAAAAGTATGGTAAGAAGCTTATACTCAGTAGGTTAATACGTTCCTGTATATCAAAATCCCCGTAAATTGATTTCAGAATTTCAATTCCAAAAAAGGTACAAAGAAAACGAGTAAAATGAGTCTACCAGCATGATAAAAATCAAATAAAGTAACATTTTAATTTATTTGTAAAATTCTTTTTCGATAAACTGGTAATAACTTTTCAATGTGGTAATAAAACGGAGTGAAATAATTTAGTACTTAGTTATTTAGTATTTTGCTAGCATACCTCTCTGGCGTGACTTTCAATACCAAGTACGCTGATTGAGGCGAGTTCATGGTCATCCAGATATATAATTCACTACACAAAGTTCAAATAATGAGGGAAAAGGTTGTCTTTTTTAAAGCATTTTTCTTAACCTCGTTAAACCACGTAAAAATAAAACGGCGTAAATCGAGGGATATATAAATGGTAGAAAAAATCAAAATATTGCAATCAATCAGCCCATGTTATATCCTGCGTGACAGGTGTTTTATTTTAGAATGTTTTTATATGTTGATCATGTGATATTTCTCACAACCCTACACAATGCAGGTTGTTTCCTAGTAACTCATAGTCTCTTTTGAACTTTTTGGTACATAATAAACATTGAAAATAATGCTTAATTTGAATATTTAAAAAAAATCAAGATAGTAACCATTAAGGTCTTGGTCAATAAGTGGTATTTCCATAGTTTTCTGTATGTTTACTATGTTTTCAAATATTATAAAAATATATTTTTAAGTTTTTATTTAGGCTCATAGAAATATTGATGTTACCATACAATCAAACTGAGTACTAGTGATTCTTCATATTACGCCAGTGCTTAATAATCATCATCATACTTTAGGAATATCTGTTCCTTAAAGGAGAGATGATGAGGGTGATTGTCGATAAATAAAAACTTGTCGAAATCGGAATATGCAAAGAGGAATTTTATTGACAAACGTCGGTATTTATAATGTTTTTGAACGTGTGCGCGTTCCCGCACGAGATATATCGCTGTCTCGTCTTTGCGCTTACAATATGTTTATTGTCGCGCGTAGGTATCCTTTTGTTTTGAGAGACAGCGCGAAAGATGTGTTGCCCTCTCCTTTCCTCATGGAATGCGGTCTTCACTGGTAGTGAGTTGAATGACCGACCGCGTGGACTTTGGCATTATTTGTCTCGCATTGTTAAGGTGGGCAAAGGTCGTCTCGTGGGTTCAGTGACCGCGCATACGGTCGCCACAATACAATACTTTTCAACAGTAACGCAGGGATTTCATAAAAAAAAACTTAATTCAGGTCAATCCACAGAATGGCATATCCGTTCCTCCCACATTAGACGGAGACCGTAAATTTCCCTACATAATAGTACTGGTGTTTAATTTGTCGAGTCTCTTATAGATTATACAACAGAGTATCTCTTGACTAGCTTCCAGGTGGCATTCTAAATACGAGACCCGACTAGCTCCAACACCTCATATATATTGTAGTGGCAATGGGCTGTTGTTGTGCACAAAATTAAACCATTTCATTTATCACATAGTCGTAACCCCTGAAACCCATCTGATGTAGTACTTACGAATGACAACGGAGCATTGACATGGTTTGGTCATGTTGAAAGAATGGATTGGAAAGGGTAATAAGGAACTTGTTTTTAAGCAATTCAAAGAACAAGAAATAAGAAAAGCCCTTGTAAAACGTGGATTGGTCAAACTTATCATATTTTGATAGAGTAATTAATTTTAAATTATGAGGGAGTTTATGAAAATGGCTAGTGACTAGGCAGACGTAAAATATGTTTAACAGGATATAATGCAACGGAGATCTGTTTTTTTTCACCCACCCCAATATATAAACATGGCGTAAAGGTGTTATTGACCTAACACCTCCACTAAGAGACTTCAAAAATATTAACCTGTTTGATATTTTTTTAAATATATAACTTTTGTCTTGTTTGTGAAAGAAAACTCCTGAGAAATGAACACCCAAGTATGAGGAATTCAGACAAATATTACACACATTTACCATAACCTAGATTTGGTATTCCTGATCAAAGCAGTCAGAGGTGTTTTGGACACTTGAAATGAATAAACTGCGAAAGGAAAGCGAGGATAAATTATATTTTATCTTGTTCTTAAGAATTTGATCAGAGGTTTTGATCGGAGAATTTTATTTATATTTGACACAGGTTATACCCAATTACATAAAATGCAATACATTATACAAAATTAAAAAGATAAAAGTTAAAAAAATATTAATATTAGGAACAATAACTACATATACTTGCGTGTAAAGTGGGTCAGTCATGCCGACAAAAGTTTATTAAGAAGCTCAATCATCAATTTGCCCACCGAAATATGAGAAATATCAATATTGGAAAATTCCTTTAATAAGGTCATTCCGTAGGATGTTCTAACAGCTCTGTTCATGAATATGGTACCAGAAACAATCTTAATTTATGATGAGGTAAATAACTGTCTGGTATATACAAAATTTGCTAATCAACAAAGGTTTTACTATTTTTCCTGTTAGCAATTTAATATATTTAATTAGGAGTGTAATCACTACTAATACTTATGGAGTAATATCCAAAAACACCCAATAACAGTGTTATCGAATAATACATGAAGCATGTATTATTAATTAAAATAATTTATTTGAAATTTCGAGAATATTTAAATACAACAAACACGTAAAATTTAAAATATTAAAATTCCAAGATTTAAATAAACCATAGAATTTACAATTTCAAATGATTGTAGATTTTGACGCAGATTTTTATTTAGTTCTGAAGGACATTTTAAAAACCTTTTGACAGATAAAAGACAAGTTCTTCATTATTGACACTGGTTACTTCCAGATTTTTATTTTATTTGATATTTGATACAAGTTAAATCCTATTACATCAAACAAAATATATGTTATTAAATTAAATATATAAAAGTTTGATAATAATAATAATAGGAGTAATATTTCGTCATGCTAACTTGTGAAGTGGTTCAGTTACGCCTACAAAATATTATTAAAGAGCTCAATCATCAATTTATCCACTGTGATACGGAGCTAAATCATCAATTTGTTCATATTAAAGAACTCAATCATCAATTTATCCACTGTGATACGGAGCTAAATCATCAATTTGTTCATATTAAAGAACTCAATCATCAATTTATCCAACGAGATATGGAGCTGAATCATTAATTTATTCACATTAAAGACTCAATCATTGACATATTGATATATTCACCGAGACATGGAAGATCAATCCGTGTGCGAGTGATGATTCTCTTAGTAATAAATAAATATGAAAACAATTCAAGTATCCCACATAAAAATGTACTTTTGATAAAAGAACAATATTTAAGTTTACACTTAAATTTTTTGTGCGGTGTGATGAGGGTCCTAAAACCTTGGGTGTCGTCCAATGGAGCAAACTTGTCAGGAGTATGGGAGCCTGGATATGGGTTCTATATCAGGCTGGAGTCTTCAAAAGACCATTGTGTCAGAGATGGGGATGAGGATTAATATTTTTGCTGTTTAACACAACTTTAAGATAAGGTTAATAACTCTCTGCATTTAGATTTTTTCGTTTATAAGGAAGATTTTATCCAACGTGTGTGAGATAAGGAATATTTGTATGTTAAATAAGAAGAGATTTACAAACGAAATAGATTCAATCTCTCGCACTGTTCCGTACTTTTTTATTCAAACTTTTATTCAGCATTGCCGAGTGTATGTGAAGGGATGAATTAACATAAGCCATTTCATGACCTTTTCATTCCATTGTGGGTCGTGTATCATATAGATATATATGACCATTAAAACTCTCCAAGTATCTGCGCCCCACGACTGGAATCAATTCTCCCTCTCGATTTTCAACCTCAAAGGTTTTCATTGTGCGTGGGGCGCGCTAATAAATTTGCTCTTTCAGGTGTCCCTGCTGAAAAATATGCCCATGGGATGAAAACACTCAAGACGGGCTCACGGGCAAGTAGCTGGGCTTAGTTTGGTCAAATTAAATTTATACTCTTATTTGCGACTTGCCCTATCTAAGAATGTTACTCGTAAAGTTCAATACTTTAGTTCTTAGTAGAAGCAATGCAATGTGTTAAAATTAATAAAAAAAATGCAATTTAAGATGTTTCTGGCATGTTTTTTTTTGGTTTTGATATAATTAAAAATAATAAAATTATCCTTTCGAGTCCGAATAAGTATAACATAAATACAAACATCAATATTGACACACACACAAAAAGTGTGTACTTTGTTGTGAATGAAAAAAAAGTCACTTTCGTTACGTTAAAGCCACTTATCAAGTTTATTAACCCTTTAGTTTTGTACTCTTTCACCCAATATTTGGTTAACACTGCATGCTGTTTGAGATGTATAATATATTATATTAAATCCATTTAAAAAAAATTACACGTATTTTTTTTTTTTCAGACCTATTTCTGAAGGACTAAATAAATTCAAATCGAATGCCTGATCCAATAAATAAATGTAACAGATTCACACCTGTCAAACAAAAACATGTGAAGAGATGTTTCCTGGCAAAAAAAAAACGTTTGAAATGATTTAATATTAAAAACGGATATTATTTTCTGAAAAAACGTTATCCGTCATTTGAAGTACATTTATTCAATGATTTAAAGCTTTATTGAGCTTATATATACACGTTTTTTTTTTAAAGTAAAGGTTTTGTCTTCGATTTGATGGTATAAAACTTCTTTATTAAAATAAACACATCACATATCTTCAATTACGGCTCATTTGGCCCGACTGTGGAATGAACTCCGAAGTGCGTAGTATTCTTATTGAATTTAAAAACAAAATTGAAAAATATTATATCAATCAGAATAAATACGACGACTTCCGTGGCCGTATAAACAAAACACTTACCTTTTAGTCCGGGGGTTGCGAGTTCGATTCTCGTTAGAACCTTAAATTTAAATGTTCCAGTCTGGTTTTCACTTAAAGCAACATTTATATCTGTCTGGTTAATCGGTAAAGACAACTACATGGCGATAAGCCTGACAAGTTCTAATATATAAGGTACAAGTTAACTGTAATATTACACAAAAAATCATCACAATTTTCTTTTGATCCTTATCACTATCTCCTTTATATTCCTTTCTTTTATTCATAGCCATTTTTTTGAGATTCGTTTAACTTAATTTAAGTCCAAGTATATTTTTTTTCCATAGATTTAAAAATAACAATTACAACTAAAGCTGAATGGATGGAAAAAATTATTGAATCGTAATAAATCGACTATATGAATCATACAAAACCATTTTCATGACAGAATTAATAATTTTATAATACATTTCTGCTATTCCTATTAAAGATATAAACTTTGCTTGTAACCTTCAAATTTTATTAATTTCCGTTAAAACTGTATAGGGGTGAAAAAAACTTTCATAACGTCCGATTGTTTACCGATTGAGATTTTGCAATAATGTTAGCTTTTTGGAGTTTTCTTCTTTCCAACAATGTAAAATAAATAAAGTCGAAGATTTCTCAAATATCTACCGAATATATATATTTTTTGATATTGTATATATATTTATCTTCAGATATTTAATTATTTTTCTTGAGGAAGCAAACAAATTATTAATTACGTAATTATTTTCAAGGATTTATGTAGATTTTATTTTGAAGAATATATAATGAAAAATAATTGTATTGTACATGTCGACATAATATAAGTTTCATTTTCTCTGAAAAATTTAACGTATGCCTAATTTTTAAGGAAAAAAAAACATTTCTTGGAATTTCAGGACTTTGGAAGAAAATTTATTTCGAGATAAATTTAGGATTGTTGACATATTTCTTTAAAAATATGAATCTTAAGAAAAAGAGTGTTTCATAATATTTGTGACTGGATATTTTTATTTCATGGATGCAATATTTACACTTAATAGTTCTTAAATATATTACTATTAAGAATAAAAGTATTTCATCATATGTATAATGTTAAAAAATCATATTTCATAAGTTCAATATGTTGCATAATTTCTTGAAAATATATGAATCCTAAAAATATATATTTTTTATGTTTGTGATATGTAGAGTTAATTTCATGAATTAAATACTTTTATTTGCTAAACGTATAACACATTTTTACCATGAAGTATAATTAAAGCATACTTTTAAATTTAATTAATATTATTTTAAGTGCTATTCGACTGCAGCGAATAGATATAATATTTCGTTATTAATTTAGTTCATCAATGGTACAATGTACCTTACAAAAACATAAGAAGTGTGTGTTTCATTTATTACAAATACAATTATTCGGAAATTAAAAAAAAACAATTATAATGAAATAAAAAAAAATCCAACAATTCAAAAAACAAATATGTAAATACGTTAACTCCTGTATAAAAAAAAACTATATAGAAACTCTAACATACTCGTATTTACAGAGATATCGGAAAGTTTGAGGAAAGCAAAGTCAACAAAAAGGAGAGAAAAAAAATATCAAGAGCAACGTCCCTACAAATTTTATCAATCGCAAGTATCGTCCTAGAAGTTTAAATTGTATTTGTCTTATTTGAAATTTTAATTTTATAATTAAACATTTCTCTTTTTAGGAATGAAGTGAAGGAAGTTCGGGATGGTTAAAGTGGACCTAAGCTCTATAAAGGGTTGAATGTTAGTAAGTCTAAGTCTTTATATCACGTTAGATTTTATACTTTCAATATAATCTAATACCACACTCCAGTTACCTAAGTGTGATACGGTACCCGACCGAAATGGGTTATTTTATTAAAACATCTCTCCTCCGCCCTTTTCCTTGCCTATGTTTGTCATGAAATAACCTTACCGACTATATTTATTCAATGTGTATTCTCATTAGATCTTACATTTTGAACACGTTTATTTTGCTCTTATAGGCTATTTAACGTAAATATTTTTTTACATAAGTCCAGTTCCACCTCTAAGGTGGGTTAATTTAACTATTAAAATTACTGCAATATTAATCATTTTATTTACACACGACAAGAAATCGATAAATGCACAACTTGCGAAAATCAATAGGTAATTTAATTGGGCACACACGTTTAATGAATCTGGGTTTGTTACCTTTTATTTGTCGTGTCCCTAGTAGACTAGGTTTTCTTATGCTTGAATATTTTAAAACAACGAGTAGATAGATACATGTATATAATAAACTAGGGGAAAATACACCACAAGACACTTTTTGTTTTTAACAACATTCATTGCACACGTTTCAGAAATATATTTACATTTAATATAAGCTTATAACTGGTTCCAGAGTTTCACTGCATGAATAGTAAAGGACGACGTAAAAAAGAAGAGCGGTGAACTGGAAAAGCCAATTAAAAAAATTCTGTTTGAGTGTAGCACAGGTCCATGATCGGAAAGATGCTGAATATTTTCGGTGAGGTAAGAGGGGGGGGGGCGGGAGAGTTAAGCATATTATGCAACAGGGACAATGTATGAATTTTGCATCTATCTCTTACGTTCAACGAGTTTCCTTTTGTTATACACGAATATTATAAAAAGTATGACATATTTGGGCTATCAACGGTTTTGAACTGGCGACTCGGAAAAAAACAACGCGTTTACTATACCAAACACTTATCAACTACGCTAAACATTTTTCACTTATATAAAATATTGATTAATGGAAGGAATATTACGGTCTTGCTCGATGTTTAATGTTACTGAACCAGATAAGAACGACGCAGTCTGGTGGTTTTAATGTTCAGACGTTTCTTGTCAGTTTTTGATTATTAATGCCATTCTGGGAATATACAAGAAGGGAAAAAACAATTATAAAAAAATAAATCGAAATGTATAATAAATCGATATTTTATATTGATACTAAATAATTTTCTAAGGTACAGGGATGGACGGAATACTATTTGTGAGTTATTGGTTATTGGTGTGGAACTGTAAAGTGTTATTCGCTATGGTTGGATAGAAGTAGAGTTGATCATGGTGTGGTTGGATAGAAGTAGAGTTGATCAACTTTCTCACTACAAAAAAGAACTGTGCATTTATCAGGCCTATAAAAGGATGGAATAGTATGTGTGAGTTGTTGCTTATTGATTTGGAGTTAACTGTAAACTGTTATTGGTCATGGGTAGATAGTTGTCGAGTTGATAACGGTGTGAGCAACTTCCCCATCATACACAAGAACTGTATCAAAGGCCAGCCTGTAACACTATTCATCTGGTCGCTCAAGCTCATAGATATTCTAACTCTGCCCTTGCTCCACATTACCAGTGATTGACCTTCTTACGCAAAAAGAGGCCGAACTGAACAACGCGATGAGTGTACAGTATTGAAAGCCTAGTCTGAATAGAGGCATCCGTCCACGAAACATCCAGCAATCGTG
>OX463846.1:15273404-15694605 GCA_949825065.1 Odontocerum albicorne | reverse complement strand
TTTTCAAGTTGAAAAAGAACTGAAATCATTTTTTATTTTTGTGGTTAACATCTAGAATGAAATCTTAAACCTCTGCTGGAAAATAAGCTATATTTTACAAGACCACATACGATATCGACTCCTCAATTTTTATTTGATAGAACACTTACAGGAAATAAATCAATGTATATACAATACACAAAACAGATTTCTTAACAATACAAAGGACTTAAATTCCAATTACCAGCGTTCATTTCGTGTACAGTTCGTTAATGTTAACAAGTTATTAAAAATGCTACAATTATAATCTGAGAAAAAAAACACTCATTCTTCCGTCCATTCAGTTACCACCCTCCTAAACCCTGACAGCGTTGAACTAAATATGTCCACATCCAAGTAAGCTACCTTATTGCGCCCACGGTATATTCTCAGGAGATAAAAGTTAGATAAAATAATTACAAACTAGTACCCTACTTTATTTTATAATTTTGACTATTTACTTTCGTTGTGTAGAGTACAAATAGGTTGGCCCATTGCCTTGTCGGAATTTCTTCCAGTCTATCATAAATATGTCAAAGAGAACTAAGAAGAAAATCCAACTAGAATCGAATCCGCAACCCCCGGATGAACGCGTGTTACGAACTAGATATCATGGAAAACTTTACTTCATGCAATTTCGATATAATAATTAGGATCGAATTTTGCTAAAACGATGTTAATCTCACGATCAGAGTTTCGAACTTTTTAAAAAGTAAATAATTTATTTGCCTGATGAAAGGATTGAAAATTGCTTCGAAAGAGATTGCACTAGTAAAATGCTTTAAGAGAATCCTTTCAAAGTTATACATTATTTTTGAAAACAATACACAAACTCCCTTAAATTTTAAATATTAATTTATAAGTTATGGTAAGTATTGTATTTAAAGTTAACCTTATCCATATTCATTAACTCATTTTCAAAGTTAAGTGTCATTATTTCTAAAACGTTGAACAAACATGATCTAAAATAAACATTTCAATTTCATAATCAAAATATTTCGACATTTGATGTAAGCGTTTGATCTAAAATTGTTCATATTTATCCAATTAGTACAGTTCGATGCATTTCATAGACGATAGTTTGTAATCATACGCAAATAGTATTTAGTTCCTATTAAAGTTTGACCCCAACTTTGAACCACATTCAATTTCGTTCCAATCCAGTTGGAATTCAGTTAATCGGGGACGAGTTTTCTAATCCCTAACAGCTGTTGCTGAGGTCCTGGATCCGACAAAGTTGGAGTCGGAGTATATTAGACTTCTTGCCAAAACTGTTTGGATAGAGAACCGATTGCAACGCGAATTAGATTTGGTTATGCATTCTGATCGATATGTACATAAAATGATAGAAAAATTCAGCATTTGATAGTGTGGTTATAACATATTTACATGAAATTACCACTATTTGTAAATTATTTGATATTCCGAGAATCATTTTGATGTTTAATCAATGTTACTAATTTGGTATAATTGAATGCTTAGGATGTTTATGAAAATTCACTTGCAAATGGCACTTACAATTACTTTTAAAGGGTGTCCCATTTTGAAATTGGGGTGTTTTTTTATGAGAAAAACTCGTATTCTTTATTTATTAATCACAAATTATGTCAAGGAAATTTAATCATTATTGCCAGGTTCGTATTTTTCTCACATTACGGAGAGAGTTTACCTCTTTCTGCGGAAAGGTGGTAAACTCTCTCGAATAAGAAAACAGCCCCTGACCGACAATATAAAAATCTCTACCTATTACAAAACATAACTTTTTTCTGCCTTAACAATAACAAAATCTTCTTAGGAAACACAAAAGTTGCCTCTGTAAAAATAAAAATCGACCACCCAACACGAGAAAAAATATTTTCAAAGCTCCAATGAAAATGTCAACCCGTCACGTCAATATGCACCCCGCCACTCGAAAACAACTTATAATTTTTAGAAACTTTCCAGTTTATTCATTTCAGCGTAAAATAGGTATACGGGGATTACGTTCGAAATAAAATATCTACCAAATGTCCCACTTGGTTGTCCCTGCAGATGACAACTGTTTTGCGAAATTTTTAATCACATTTTCGCACAACTACGGTCATATTTCATCAATAACTAGACGAATGTATTTCTTGAGCTCATTAATTTATTGCGGATTATTTGCGTAGACTTTGTTGTTTACAAGACTCCGAAGAAAAAGGTCTAGATGTGTTAGATCACACGATCTCGCCATCCAGTTGAGGTCATCATATCGGGAAATGACATGGCCAGGAATTTATAACTGCAATAAAGCCATCGTTCTTCTTGCCGTGTAGCAATTGCGCCGTTTTGCTGAAATAACCTATCCTCGAGATCTATGTCCTACAATTGGGATCGTAAAAAGTTTATCAGCATGTTGTGCAAGCGTTCGCCATTGATAGTAACCACCGTGCTCTAGGATTCTATCGACAAACGCATGACGGTGTCTATGGTATGTGGGCTTAAATTCTTGATTCAACTGAGTTGTGTATAGGTGTAGATCGATTATCTAAAGTCTGTTATTCTTTGCATTAAAATTTTGTATTGAGTAATGGTCAAAAACATACATTTTTAGATTATTTTAAACAAAATGATGAGTTAAATTCGTTACCTGAATAAAACTGGAAATCTTTAATAATGAAGAATTTAAATAATACTTTTTTTAGAACTCAATATATATCTTATTGATAAAAAACTTCTTATCTATATAAACTATTAACAACTAAATTCATTTATTTACAAAGCGTCATTATAGAATGAATCTAATAATATTGTCAGAGTTTTCTGTCAGTAAGAGTTAAGCCTGAAATAAAGTCATCCCTTCTTCATAAATACATTATTTACAGTTATTATTTAATAGCTGTTAAAAATAATATTAGAATAATCTGATTATGATATTAATTAAATAACTATAAAACCGTATATACAACACTTAATGTTACGTACAGACGTACGTACATCAGATTTTATATTGTTTGATATTAATGATAATGTCATATATTTTAACATTTAGTTGTAGGCATATTCATTAGCTTTTTCCGTAATTAAATGTTAATCATGTTAATGACTTTAAATCCAGTTATTCTAAAATAATTAAGCCGAATTAAAAAAAACACAAACAAACCAAATTACTTTCAAAATAGCAAAAACTTATCGGTTTTAATAAACTAATACTCGTAGCTGTTAATTGGAGACCGTGTGAATGCACTTAAATAGTTTGTCAGATATCCCATATTTCCTGTAGCATTTTTTGAAGCTGGAAATATTATAAGAAATCCAGGGTTAGTCGGTCATTATTTACGAGTATAATAAAATTATTATAAAACGTTTGAAACGACAAACAATATTTAAATATTTGATCTTTATATAACAAAATTAATAAATAATAACGACCCCGAATTAAAAAACAGTATTGATTATATTCTCGAAAAAATCGCCAACTAGTTTATACATTTTTTTTTTGATAATTCAATGGTTTCACTTTGTGATGACAAATATTACACCTAATACATTTTGTATTTCACCGATATTTATTATTTTACGTGTCAATTAGTTTCAAAGTCTTAAGACTTCTTCACCAAGACTTAGACTTGGGATACAATAATTTACTATATTCTTCTTCATCTGCGTTTGGCCTTCGCACGTAGTATGTTGTCAACCACGTAATAGTGTCCGGTGTTAGATGTCATAGTTCCTGTATGCCTTCAGAAAACTCATACGATCATGGGTCCTATTCAGAGAACACCAATTCTTCCGAGGTATGGAAGACCTAGGCAACTCCACCAATTCCGGTCGAGCATAACATGTTTGTTTTACGTCACACTCCTTCGAACAAGATCGCTATTTATCGGCGATCAGCCTATTACCAATTTACTCCAAAGTATTCCACATTGGTCAATGAGAGGTAAGACGGAGCGGCAGTGGTCTTCTTATTTCTGTAATATTTGTGACATTCTTTTCCGCTCTTGAATGAGGGTTTCTCCACAATATAAATCAGGAGATATTTGCTAGCACATGAAGCCAAGATGTAGGTGAAAGCTTTAGAGTTCCGTGACAATACGCATCACTTCATGTATTTGATCAACTAAGAGCATGTGCGCAGATGACATATACCTACAAGAACAGTAACTGACTACGGAAACAACCAAACTCATTACCAAAATCTTCAGTGTTCATGTGTCTTATTTCGTTGTTCCTGTGAGCTTATGAAATATGTTAATTCTGCTTCTTGTTTTTCTTTAAGGAGCTGTAGATGCGGTACCAAAGTGAGGAGAATGATCTAACGTGACACCTAGATAGCAAAGTTATGGCTGAGTACTCACACGCTGATTCGTAAATATTATATAATATCCCCCTTTTTTGCTGCTTTTGCGTTGTGAAGGTGAAAAGATAAAGCTGATGTTTTTGATGCGTTCCGTTTTAAGTGTAATTCTCGAAAGTAGCTTACAATGAATGCCAGATTTCTGTTCATTTTATCCTCGGCTACATATAACTGGTGGTTTTAAACGACCAAACCTCTGAGTATTATACATTCACACATTTTTTTGCAATTTGGTTGGTTACAGATTTGATGTATTAGGATAAATGAAAGCTGGTGTGAGCACTGATCCTTGAGGTAAGTCTGTTTTGGGGCAGAACAATTAACTGTCGTTTCATTCTAGGTGCACACGAATAGAGCTGGATTTCTAATATTTATAACTATATGATACTCGTACATACATACCATCGTGCCATTTCCTTTTCGGGGTCCGCAAAAAGGACAGAGTTCTAGATATTTCTATCTCAATACACATCCTTCGCCTCTTGTATACCCATACACCATCTCATACAACTCCTACAATTTATTTGGCTTGCTTAATTTTTTCTTTCAAAATATCAATTACTTAATCCAAATATATCATACATTACTTGGTTTTCCTCTACCACGTCTTTCACTCACATTTGCTTAGCAAATTGTTTGGTTAGTCTTTCTTCATTCATTCATTCATCCATTCTACATGTCCAAACCATCTCAGAAAACTTTTTTTCATCTTACATAACACATCAGCCCGTTACTGTTATACACCAAACTTTAAGCAATACATTTTATAAATTGTCATTCAACTGTAATTAAGTTGTTTTGCCTCAAAAGCATGCTTATGATTACCTTTATTTAATGATTTATAATGCTGTAATTTTTTTCTACCATCTACAACTATACCTTTAAAAGAAGAAAAAAAGGTTTTGGAATACAGCTGAGAATCGAACTAGCGAGAGCGCTAACAATTGAACCAAACTAATGCTAGAAGAAACAGCACAAAAAATAAATAATTTGCAATGCGGAAGGGTTATTCAGGTAGTGTGAAAATGCCATAGGGTTCACACTTGTTCGCCTTGAGAAAACTGTTCATATTTCCTCGTTTGTCTGTTGGCCTGGAGATTGTAGGCTCCCGTAAAAACATAATATTTTTAGAAAGTGTTCCAGTGTTATTTTCACTTAACGTCAACTCAAAAACATTTATGGTTAGTTGGGAAATTTTGCCACATAGTAATAGGTACACTAGATTGTTTAATTGACATATTTAAAATATTATTAAATAAATATAAAAGTTGAAAGTAAAGATAGGAAGAGGGTGACTGGGCAACATTTTAAGTTGTTCCACGTATCTGCTTATGTTTAGAAAAACATAATTTGTAATACAACCACAGAAAACTTACAAAGGAAATACAAAATTTTATGTACATTATCAAAAAGTTCTCGTCAAATACATTAAAAAATCACGACTAAATATATGTTACAACTCATAGTACAGTCGATATTAAAAAAAATATCTTGCATTCCACACTTTAATAAGCTGGGTGCTTATATAATGCAAATAGCATTTATGAAATAAAAACAAAAATGAAAATGCAGTCCCGTTATTAATTTAAAAGAAGGAAGTTCAAAGGACAAGGCGTGAATGGAGAGACTGCTGAGATCAATGTATTTTGGCATATTGAAAGAGAAATAGGCGTAAGTTAAATATTGTGAGCATTTCAGAGAGATAATCAAACATGATATCACCTTTTTTTTCCAAAATTATAAAAACAATCTGCAGAAAATTTCGCATGAAACATGGCATAATTCATTAAATTAATAATAAGATTAAATTTTTTGGCGATTTCTAATAAGTTTATCTTATTGATTTAGATGCAATATGATTTTAAAAATGACGATAAACTATAAATCTTAAACATAAGATTTTCACGACTGTTTTCTACTGCTTGAAAACGTTTTTCCGGAGTTGTTGCTATATTGATTTAGTTTCAATGAAGGCCATTGTTTCAATAGCGTTGTAGCTTTCATCCTCAGGGCAAACAAAAAAAACATTAGCGACTATGGTAAGCATGTAAAGAAGAACTTAGCTATTCGCATTGCTACTGCAATGCGAAAACTTATGGGTGAGCGTATCAAATATGTTTCTTTCACGTTTCACTCGTGCGTGCAGGTGGTTGAATGGGTGCTTCTTGCATACTTAGCTTACTAAACACATGTTCACGTTGCGTTCGCGAGTGCGGGTAGCTGAGTGGGTGCTTCTTGCATGCTAAGCGTACCAAACACATATCCAAGATGTGTTCGTGAGTGCTGGTGGCTGAGTGGGTGTTTCTTGCGTGCTAGGCTTATCAAACACATATTCAAGTTTAGCTTGTAAGAGCGGGTGTCTGAGTGAGTGGTTCTTGCATGCTAAGAACACCAAACACATATCCAAGTTGCGCTCGCCACTGCGGGTAGCTGAGTGTGTGCTTCTTGCATGTTAAGCGTGCCAAACAAATGTTCAAGTTACGGTTGGAGTGCGAGTGGCTGAATGGGTGTTTCTTGCATACTAAGCGTACCAAACACATATCCAAGTTGCACTCGCAAGTGCGGGTGGCTGAGTCGGTGGTTCTTGCATGATAAGCGTACAAAACACATATTTACGTTGCAGATGCAAGTGCGAGTGGCTGAGTAGGTGTTTTCATATTTGGTAATGTTTTTTTGTAATTATTCTGTATATGAAAGATGCAACGCCTTCGAAAAGTCAACTTTCAAAAATATTTTAAATTAGATTTAAACACACAGTTTTTTAGCACTGAGGTTTGTCTATGTTAATACACACGCCTACGTAGTCAAACATTGTAAAAACAGGAGCTACTAGAATGAGATTTTAGTTTTCGTTGGCAAATATCTCTGAAATATTGTGAAGGTCTAATTTTTATGCCAACAACATAAAATTAAGTGAAAAATTAATTATAATACATCAACAGGGGTACATCTTTCCGTTTGAACCAAAACAAATATTTAACTGGATAAAATTCATTTTACCAATATAAAATTCATGCCGCTATATAATCCAGTTTCACAGAAAATAAATTGATACAAATAAAATGTACAACGAATGAAATAGTATACCGAGTGGCTCAGTAAGTTTTGTTTGATTTCTCCAACACTCGAAAATGTTTTGTCAGATACAACATGAAACTAAAAGAAAAATTTCAAAACACAAACATTTCAAAATTACAAACGCTATACAAAGAGATGGAACCAAAGTAGAAAGTTGCGGCCAAGAAAATAAATACATAAATAAACAGAATAAAAGCTTTTGTATCCAACGGGAAGATTTACTTAAAACCCTGCAGCTTTTTCCTTATCACATTACAAAAAGTTGTAATGAATAACTTTATAAAACGCCTTCATTTTTGTAATTTAATTAATATGAATAGAAAAAGTTTTTAGCGGTCCACAATATTTTAACATTAAGAGATTATTTTATGGACTAAACATATTTATAATGATGAATGATGATGAACACAAAAAAAGATTAAGTTAAAATTTTTGGACTATGAATATTATGTATCGGGTTTTATCGTGAGGGTTTTCATTCCCATCCCCAGATCTATATTCCATCATCCCCAAAAATATTAGATAGTTTCACACTAAAATTAAGTAAAAAAGTAAACAAACTTGGGACCACATTATATTCCGCTCATTCTAGGCAAGGACAAATAAATTAGGTAAGCCGTAGGACCTTATATAGCCTTCTCCCCCTTAAGGTGTTGCAGAGGTATTTGTAGTAAACCTAAAATCTTACTTTAACAGTTTACGCTTTTCTCAATATTTGACTATGCAGAGGTTTGTTACCTGAATATTACAGAAGGGAAACTGAACAAACTTCAGCGATTACAAAACACATGTTTAAGATACATTTTCAGCTTTACAATATATGATCACATTCCGTTATCCGATTGGCTCAATGTAATCAATCACCGATAGATTCATACAAATAGGTTGACACTTTTATTTAACTTCATAAATTGTCACGCCATCCCTCAATATCTCACCGAATTTTTTGAATATCTCCCCGATTATGGACTTGCGCTACGTTTTAACAGATATTGCTTTTTGGCATTCTTGTTCATCGTTTCACCTTCACGTTGTCCGTTACTGTATAATTATTGTAAAAAAATGTTGCTATTTGTATATTAATTGTAATAAAAAAAAATTGTATACTCGTACTTAGTAAATTACTAATTACGCATTGGATCTGATGACAATCATTATTATAGTTTTAATCAGATATCTACGAGTAAATATAGTTCAATCTACTTGAAATCACCTATTCCGTAGTCACTAAAATAAAACTATGATGACAATGTGCATTTTTCTCTGCATGTTCCTTTCCAAGTAGTTCACGGGGTACAGTGGGCGCACCACCAGGTGCAACATTGATTAAATGTCATAACGTATCACACGAGACGCTTGATTTCACCAGGGGGCCCAAGTTTAATTTCAGATGATGTCCTTGTTTAGTAAAAAAGTTCGTTTTTTTGACGAATGTTGTTCTATGCATATACAAGTTATTTCAAATCCGGAGGCTTGTTGAAGGGTATCATTCTAATGAATGAAATTTCTAAGTCATTTGTTTTTAAATTGAGTCTATATATTTTTTTTCATTAATGAAGTGTTGTTTATTCTAAATTTATGTATCTCAGCAAAATTTCGTTCTTAATCAAACGAACTAAAAATTGCTAACTGGCACATGGAATATTATTGTTTATGTTTTCATCAAGCTTTTGTCACGATTGCGTAGCAGCTTTGATAATGGAAAGCTCACATAATTTAAAAAATCAAATCTATGTGATTAAAAAAGTAAAAAAATTGGCCAATGTAAAAAAAAGTAAAAAAAATATGATTTTCAATATTAATAAAAACTGTTGACCACATTTGGTTTACAAATGTTCATTTGTGATTTATTCTTTAGTCGTGTTGCTTAAGACTAATGTACTAGATATATTAAAGAAAATCAAACAAATTTTCAAAGTGAGTTATAAAATTTGACCTTGACCAAAGATCACAGAAATATATCATAATAACATGTATCCACGTTATACTTATTGCCAACATTAAAAAAAAAAAAAAACTTTCAAAAACACTAGAATAAATAGTAAAATTTTATGCAAATGAGCAAATTACCTTTCTTCATAGAACTAAACGCAGGAAGTCATAAAACTTTTATTCAATTTTTAAACAAAATCTTGTCTCGTCTTCAACGATGTCTCCAAAATCCCTTTCTCTCTTTCCCCCACATCACACTTTTGGTAAAACAACAATTTTGAGAAATTCGTATTAAATTTCATTTAGACCTTATTAAAACTTGAGCATTGCTCGTTCACTGAATATACCGGAAAATTTTGGAAAACCTCAGGGAAAACTTTTGCAAACATAAAATCTGGAGATGACGGCAAATTGGAAATTCGATGACACGTATAAATTGTAGTCTCGGAGCAGAAAGGAGTGAGGTCCCATTTTGAGTTTGAATATCAATAAATTTACGAGTGTTTGATAATTTAACATTTCTGTTCCCGGCCCGGTCCAAGCAGGTAATGATTTCGCTTAATTTGTGGTAAGTAAACCAAGTTTGAGCGTGGCGAAAAGTTAAGAAGTTCGAAGAATAATATTTCAAAGCATAATTTATCCATTATTTGGATGATGACATTTTTCTGTTTAAATCCTTTATTGAACAAATAAGTTAAATGTGTATAAATTTTATGTTAATTAGCTTAATTAATTGTGTGAATTGTAGAGGTAAATACTGGTATTTCGTCAATTTTTAATAATTTATATGTGATATTTTATACTCGTAGTTAAAAACATTGGACTCTTTATTTCTCTTTGTAAATTGTACGAAATTGGTAAAATTAGACGATTATTCAGTGTATTTCAATAGGGACGCTTAAACATTGTTAGGTTATAGCGGCCATGTTATTAAAGCAACATCTGTCAAATTTGTTGTGAATTGTTCAATACTGTATGGCAAATTACCATGGAAGGTTATAGCGTTGAACAACGTATAAAAATTATCAAATTATATTTTCAAAATCTGTGCTCCGTTCGAGAAACGTTCCGCGCATTACGTAATTTTTATCCTCGCCACAACCGCCCTGCCGAGTCGACTATTCGACGTTTGGTGGCCAAATTAGAGTCAACTGGTTCGATAAATAATCAGACGACACCCATACGTCACCGAAACGCAAGGTTTGCTAAAAACATCGCTGCTGTGCGTGAGAGTGTACGGGAAAACCCGAGGCTGTCAATTTCTCGACGTTCACAAGATCTTGGCCTTTCTGCAACTTCAACTTGGCGAATTTTGCATCGGGACTTGGGTCTGCACCCATGTAAATTCCAACTGACCCAGGAACTTAAGGTAAACGATGACCATAGACAACGCCGTGTGTTCGCTGATTGGGCTCTGGAGTAGTTGGAAGTTGACCCAAATTTCACCAAAAAAATCATCTTTGTCGACGAGGCCCATTTTTGGATGAATGGATATGTGAACAAGCAAAACTGTCAGATTTGGAACGATACCAATCCACACGAGATACACCAGCACCAAATGCATCCCGAGAAAGTCACTGTTTGGTGCGGATTTTGGTCTGTCGGAATCATCGGTTCGTACTTCTTCCAAAATGAAACTGGCATTGCCATAACCGTCAACGACGAGCGCTACAGATCGATGATAAGCAACTTCTTGAAGCCTAAACTGGATGATATGGATACAGACGACATGTGGTTCCAACAGGACGGCGCTACGTACCACGGCGCTACGTACCACAGTGCATGCCACGATGGACATTCTGCACGAGTGATTTGAGGGCATGGTTATCTCGCGCGGCGGCGACGTGAACTAGCCACCGAGATGGTGCGATTTAACGCCTTTAGACTTCTTCTTTTGGAACTATCTTAAATCGCAAGTCTATGCGTATAAACCGCAAACAATTGATGCCTTCAAAGTCAACATAACAACGAACGCCATCTAGCAAATTCACCCAGATTTATCCGACAAAGTTAACGAAAATTAGACCTCCCGAATACGTGCCACCAAGCAAAGCCGCGGCGGACATTTGAGCAACGTTATATTGCATACTTAATGCCATAAAATATTCTTTCAAATAAAAAAAAACTGAGTGGATATCTCACACACAACTTGTTTTATTTACATTTAAAAATTGAGCGTCCTTATTGAAAGACCCTGTATAATATATCAAAATAATACTAGTTTACAAATACATTGTTTTACATTTTATTATTTATAAATACTTATGAAATAAATGCTAAATCTCATATCTTTAGTAAATTAACAAATTTTGTCTCGATATGACTTGATTTGACTAAAAAAAAAAAGAAGCGAAACATTTATAAATTAAAATACAGGTTTCCCAAAAACGTATTGACACTTTGAATGATTATAAATTCAGTATTAATTAAGATATATCTACGATTTAAAATCGAGGTTATAGAAGAAAGATTAACGTTTTTAGGTATCGCAAATGCTCAAATTCTTGACTGTTCTGGTTCACCCACTGCTAAAAACGTGGAATAGCATACATCCGAATAATAATTTGTTTTGATATTTGGGCGCATTCTCTTGCAATAGTTGCTCTCAATTCAACTGTTGCCAATGTTGAGCCATTTACTTTATTTTTGACGAGTTCTTATAAAAACGTCGATTGGCATTCGGCAAAATTTTATCAAGATAGGTACTCACATCAGAATAGCAGTAAAGTGGAGCACCAACTTGCTGAAAATAAAAGTCTTCCTCATTCTTCGAATCCTCACGAATGCGTGGTATGACAAATTCCAGCGGTGAGTTCAAATAAAGGGCGCGATATAGTGTCCATACATTTTTTAAGGATACCCACATTATGGAACTAGCTTCAACGTGACTCAATAAACAATACTTAGTTTTCTCTGCGGGTCAAAAACTTTTTTTCTTTATTTTTTTCTACTTACATCCAATCTTCGTTATGAATAAAGCAAATTATTTTAATTAATTAGGTTTTTCGAATTCGTTTTCATTGTAATTTTAAAAAATTAGATATTAGTTTAATTACATTTCTTTTAGATTTTACATACATATTTGTGATTCAAGCTTATTTTTTTCTGATTTAATATATTTAAGGTAATGAAGCGTTATTTTAAATGGATTTGTGGGGAATAATTTTTAAGAACGAATCGAACTTTGAAAGACATATTCCAGAACTGGACTTATATTTTGGGAAATATATAATTAATGTATGCTGAAAAAAGTAAATTAAGTGGTTTAAATTATTTTGTTTACTCTCGTGTATTTGACAAAGAATTCGCTATGCTAAAACCAGAATTACTTAAACGAAAAATAAACACAAGGTATAAAATATAACTGACGCAATGTATACAAAGTAAAATAAATCAATATAAGAAAAAATATATATTTCCAAGAGTAAAATAAATGTTTTTTTTAATATCCCGTGGTCTGAGAGTTTTTATGGGGCTGAAAAGAAATATAAAGTGGGCCATGCTGAAATAAAAGCGATGCAATGCTCATTTATATTGGCAAAGTGGCCGTACAGTTTATCTGAGAAATTGTTGGATTGGTACCCATCAGCGAAAATTACGTTTTATTTTATTTTGCTGGAATAGTTTATTTATTATTTGATTAAATATGTTTTATATACAGGATACAAATATACATTTATAACACAACAAAATAAACACTAGGAATGTGATTGTACGAGTAAGAGAGATATTTATTAATTTCAAAAATAAGTCAAATGAGTGAGGAGTTTATTATAAATGAGCTGACCAGAACCGAGGTCGGTGGACGTGCATTACTGGAAGAAGGCAGAATCTTGACTATTTTGTAGCGCGGAGGATGATGATATTTCATTATAATATCATACAAGGACAATTTATAAAGCTCTATTTAGAGAGCACACAGACATTCCTCAAAGGACCTTAAACTCAGGAATCAAATAATTTTTTTTAAAAGCATAATATTAAAAAATATATTATATAATGCATCGAGTGTAAAGATAGAAAGGTGATGGCTGCTGTTGTTTGATTGGGCAATTCCCGTATCTGTATGTATTTAGAAACCAATCCGATAAGAAAACCGCAGAAAACTTATCATACCTTTGTAGATCTTCTGGTATATGATACTAACATACGAGTATTATCTTTTAGATGTAGTATTCGTAGTGTTTATATATCATATACGCATAACTTTTGAAGAGACCTCCAAAAAGTTATGTCAAGTGGTTCCTGAAGCTGTGTAGCTTTCATATATATAATGTTTAGAGGTAAACCATTCCACAACACGTTATCTTATCAGCTACTGTCAATACTCTTTATATTATTCCACCTTCTTGGATCGATTTGGAGCAATCAATTAATTTGATGAAGATGAAATCGACCAGAAAGTTCAGCTTTTCTCCGAAGCAACATCTCTCACAGACAGATTCGAAAAATACAAAGTAGACATCTCGTTAAGAGTTGCAATATTGGTAAACATAGATTAAAATGTACATAAGATTCAAAGCTATTTTACGCTTCATCATTAAAGTTTTTGAAATAAGCACATAAAAAAATTATGAAAACCATACATCAAGCAAAAGTTCATCACTTCCATTTATCTCAATTTCCGTTTCAACAAAGAGAAGGATAAGGAATGCCCTTAACTGAAGAATAAATAAAGTTTGGACTATGAATTTAAAACTCGGTCTACTTACAGAGCTGATCGAAAATAAACAAGACGAACTCCGAACTTTACTGCTGCTAGTAGCTCGTTTACACGGTAGATATCGAAAAATGAAAATATTTCCGTTTCCTTTATAAAGTTGTTCGTAAACAACCCTCTAGTTAGGGGCATGCGCAAGGATAATTCAGGAGTTCACTGGATCATCTTTATTAGTTATACTTTGTCGTATGAAATGTTAAGGAATCATTATTTATTTTATTGTGACACTATTACATAAATTAAACTAAGGGATTGAAACTATTTCTTTTAATGAACCAGTTTTTATTTTAAAACTAATATCGGTATTCATGTATGTGTCTTATACAAATACTAAGTAATAAAAATAATGTTAGGGAATTAAAGTAAGTGAAAATAAATAAAAGTAAATAAAAGAAACAAAAATTTTAATCTCAAGAAAACAAAAGATAAATCTCCAGGAAAACAAGAATAAAGGAGGGAGTTATACCATATACTCGTATGTGTACGAGCTAGGGACGAATAATATTTCAAGATAAATAATGCTTCTTAAGTTTTTTCTTAAAATTTGAAAAGGGCACATTTGTTTGAACTATAAATAAACATTTTAAGTCGAGCCCAGTGATCCCTAAAATATTATAATATGTATAATGATGTGTGGTATATTGAAAAACACAGAATTTTGCTATCACCAGAACTGAGGGAATCTTATTTTGGATAAAAGCTTTAAGAAATTGTTTTTAAAAGATTTATTATATATAGACACTTTATTGTAGTGCACCAGGTTGTTAATTTCCAATATATCTTTTCCGACCAACTAGACAATAGTAAAGAAAGAAAATTACATGATCCCAAAATATTTTTTACATTCGTTTAATAATCATGAACAAAAAATAACTCACTATGATCAATCGGTAAAAAAATGGAGAGACTAAGGTGAGGGAAGCAAAATAAAGATCGAAATACGCATCATCACTGAATGGAAACTCAACGTTTTTCAATCGCTCTTTGAAACATTCCAATAATGGTACGAGTTTGATGAATGTTGATTATTTATTTTAGTCTTACTGCTAGGGTGATAATGAAGAGCGGTGAACTGCTCGAATGAAGCGCAATTTTATCATCGAAAAAATACTAAACATCAAAGTTATATAAATAACAATTTACGATTCGATTAATGGTAGTTTAAATAGTAAGGCATTTTTAACGTCGCTTATTAACCGAAGTAACGTTTATGTTTCTTTGATATAATCTCCTAAAACGTAACTTTAGAATCCTCTTCAAGTACTCAGCTTTCCGATACTCGAACGCATTTTTTAAATCCTGTAGGATCAATCACTATCGATAAACATTTTGATAGACTTGTTTAATAAATTCGTGTCAATTAAGTGGTTTTCATTTTGAGCTTTGGCTAATCTCAGCGATTAAAATAAAATAAAAACGATTTTAAGCCCTGATGTTAAAAAATCTAGTCGTCCATTAATTTAAGTTATAGCTATTTTAGAAACGATCTCAACTAAACTATGTATTAAAATATATTGTTTATATTTAAGGCATTAACATAGTAGAGGTTTATAGAAATTGTAATTTCTTTTATCAAACACTGTTTATTCCATTTTTTGTAACGGTATAACCCTACCGGTTTCAAGGATTTCCCCTCGCTCCCCTGATGATGAGGTGAAAGCCTTTAAACCGCTAGGGTTATACCGTTACAAAAAGTGGAATAAACAGTATTTGATAAAACAAATTACGATGTATAAAAATATAGCAAGCAGTAAAGACATGACTAAATGTATTCTCGTTACTCTTTTTGTTCCAAATTTCTTCATAAAGAGAAATTGAAAAAGAAAAACTAAAATCTTCATCTTAAAACACTTTGAAAATTGCATTGTATTGTACTTCACGATCACTTAGTTCCAAAGAAGAGGAGAATACAATTAGTTGATTCTATTTACTGAAGATAATAATTAGAGCGGAGAAAAGTTTTGTCGTTCCAATATATCTTTTGTTCACATTGCCAATGGAGAAGGTAAAACATTAACCCACTTTTAAGTTTTTAATATTTTCATTACGAAATTCCTGGAAATAAATAAGTTATAAAATTTTCTTAAATTCAACATTCTTCGTTTTATCACACATGGAAAAGTTTAACAAAGCAACATATTGTTTAAAATTAAATTATTAAGCATATGGGCTAACCCTCGAACTTCTTTTGATTAATAAAATATCTTAATTAATGAGCCACTGAATAGAATACGAAGCATTTGGTCATGCTAATCGTTAGATAATCTATTTTTTTGATAAAAGTGAATTATAGGCATTTTTAAACGTATCAAAATACTCTAATTTACATTACCTGCGAATAAAAGTAACATTAATTCATATAAGTTTCCCATTTTTGTGAAATTAAATATGGTTTCTCATATAAAATTCTAAATTATAAAAACACGCCTTAGAAAAAAATTACTTGGTTATATATTCTACAACTTCCCAGTGGGGGCCGTTGACTAATGGTTAGCTGGTGGTTCAGATTCGATTCCTTATAGTTTCAAGTCGGGACTGATTTTACTCACATACCATTTTAACATACATCTAAATTTTGTGGATTGGGTAAGTTTGATAAAACATTTCTTTTTGTATTTTTTTTTTATCTGTGGTTAAAAAAGTTGAAGTCATTTCGGTACTGATAATATAATTTATGAAAAGTGCTCAACATTTTTCTCTTGGTTTAAACAGTTAGGAATTTTAAAAGGAAATGAAACTAAATTTAAATTTACTTGAAAAACTATGCAGAGAAGTGTATGCATGAACCCAATGTAAGTAATGTTTATGTAATGTCTGAAGTTTGCTATTTTAAGGATAAGGCAAGGAAGTTTGCCATGTTGAAATAGTTAAATGCACCATGTAAAAGTGAGGGAAAGATAAATGTTTTATATCTTGTCGAGGATATATTTTACTTTCATTCAAAGCATTTAACAATTTTATAGTTAACTGTTCCACTGGTATCATAAATTTTGTTTAAAATTATCTTTCTTCTTTTTTCTTAAATTAGACCTGCGATTTGTTTTAATCGGGATTGCCTTTCATGAGATGTTGACTCCCAGCTATCCAATCATGTTTTTGGAGGTCTTCTTGGATGATGACCACCAGCACGTATTTTATCCATTGCCATATAGATTTTTTTATGCTACCCATCCTTTTTACATGGTCATCCGTGGTTTCTACCCCATCTTACAATACCTTTTCCTTTACATATGCATCATATACAGGAGTTTCTATCTCGATTTTGAAATGTTTTACCTTGGTATTTGGCCAACATCTGTTTTAAGATTTTATAATTAATTATTCACTTTTAACGAATTTCACAGAGCATTCTACATATAGGTCTGGGTAATTATTATTATAATCTAGTATTAGGGGGAGGAACCTACGACCTTGTAGGTCATTAAGAGTGACATTTTGAATAAATCGAAGTTTTGCAGAACAAATATTATTTTTTTCATGCGCTTTTGCTCGTATTTTATTATTTTTATTTAAATCTTAAAATTAATATACTTAAAATACCTCTATGCTAAAATTAAATATTCAAATTCTTTCCTACAACAAACAAGCACAAAAAGTTATTAAAAGGTTAGTCAACTTAAAATTAATAAAAAAATCACAGCACATATTTTTCTTACGTCAAAATAAATAATTATGAAAACAAACGCCGAAATGTAAGTGATAAAACTAATTAGTGTATTTATTGGTCCTAAATCCTATTATGTACTTTTTTTCTATTTTTTAAACTAGTTTCTCGTAGTAAGTACATAGTAGTTGATTTTAACAAAAAAATGAGTATTTTTGAAGTGCATCTAATTGTTGCTTGAATGCGACCTTATTAGGTTACAGCTAACTTAAAGTGGTCTTTTAACATGAAAAGTTGCCCACCCTTGATATAGTACAATGTTCGGAATTTTTCTACCATTTAAAATAGTAACAAAATTAAATTCAAATTAGAATTTAAAGTACGCTTGAATACAAAAAAAAAACGTGTTACAAAAAAGGTAAACATTAACATGACTCAGATATAAAAAATATTAATAAGAATTACTTACGTACATGCATACAATCTAACATACATATAATATAAACACACAACTTGCCAAGGCTCAGTTCCGTAACATACAAAAAATGCTTTTCAGAAAAAACTAAAACAAAAATATAATCGCATAATTCATCCACTCAATATACGTATATAAAAAATACACCTCGAATATCATATGTAATAAACTAAAAAAATACACGTCTGTCCTCTCTGCTTGTTCCGAAAGTGATATGTTTGATTATAAACTTAGAACTGTTAGTAGTAATATGTCATTAATTTATATTTGCTTAGAGTATTATTTTGCGTAGAGAATTTAAGAAAGTTAGCACATAAAAAGGAAAAACAAGAAGAGACAGAAAAATTATACGCACCTTTTTCTACTGCAAAATAAAGTTTTTGCTTCGTTAAAATTCACACACAACCTTCATTAATTTGGTGAGGACAATAAAGATAATGAAATTAGGTATTTCACTTGAAATATATAATAAAATCTTTTGTTAAATAATAAAATAAAATTTGTACATTCCTTTCTTCGTATAGTATTGTATTGTAGTACGCTTTTATTACACTTACGTACAGTACAATATATTCCGTACTAAACAATTTCATTTGGTAATCTCTTCCAACTAACCAGAAATAAATAAAGGATGCTTTAAAATAAAGACAGACGCGAACCTTCCTTTAAATATGGGCACTAATCGAATCCTTAATTTCGTAATTTATGTTAGTCCAAGAGCGCAAAAAAATATGTTATGGAACTAGTAAGCACGTTTCAATATAGCAATTGATTCAGTCGAAAAAATACGTACGTGAAAAATACTCTCTGGCCGTATCAAATTTTGGATACTTAAGAGAAAAACAAGCAAGCATATTTACCACTAAGCCATGGTTTCCTTACTTTTGGTGTAGTATAAAATCTCGTAGACTTATCATTGTATATTTTTTTTCTATAAAATAACTGAACAACAATATTTCATTATTACGTGTTGGTTACCATAAAAATTTCGAAAATCTCAAACTCTGCAACATTATGTTAGAACGTTTGTCTTTGATCAGGGATTTCAAGTTCAATTCCCGACGACGGTTTTTTTTTTCACATTTTCAAGGTTTTTTTAGGTTTATTTATTGAATTAGTACTGCGTTTGTACATTTACAGTTTTGAGTAAAAAAAATACTGAGGACAGACTGGGGATGTTCTGAGTAAAAATATCGATAGCAATGGAGGATAGAGGCAAATGAAAGAGATACTCGTAGGTTTCAGGATAAAAAAATGAATTTATGAATAATTTACTCAAAAATGTGAAAAGGGGAATTGTATTCGCTTAACTAAGCGTGGCAGCTCTTTAACTTTCTAGTGTATTTTTACACACTTTGATCTTTTATTTATTTGTTGTTTTATTTATAAGAAAATATTTTCAACCATGTAGTGAGTGACTCATTAAATTAATGATACATGTTGATTTTTTTTTGTATTTTTCGGAGAGCATCGTCTCCTTCAAAAAATTATCTATTTTAGTGACTACGAAAAAAACTTCATTATATCTACAAATGTGATTAAAACTGAGATAAAGATGATCATCAGAACTTATTATGTATCCAGTTATTTATTATTTACTTATTTATACACTTTATTCAAATTAAATATACAAATTACTTCATTATGGAAAGATACAATCTAGTAAGTATCACTAATCAAATATTATCAAATATTTTTATATGTTTAAAAAATATATATTTCATTGCTCTAAATACATGACATAAGAAATGTTTGTTAATATTTCAAGTTGAAAATGCAACCTAAATTTTGACATCAAAAATCCATAAGCAATGAATTAGTTTATATATTAGACAATTGTAAAATATATTGATGGCGATTTATCACTTTACGGCAATATCTTCCAACAAACTGGATAAGAGTTATGTATATTAGTGACATTTGCTGGACGAAAGGTTACACAATGTTATTTTCGAAAGAAAAAAAGAAACATATTTTAATATTAAAGCAAACAAACGAATATAACCAGTTAAATATTATATTATATTTGTCAATAATACTAAAAATTAGGTAAGGAGAGTGAAGAAGGAAAATGAGAAGAAAATAATTATGAAGAATCTGGTTGTTTGGGAGAAATGACTAAAAAACAAATTAATCAAAAAAATTATTTACAAAAACGTTGATGTATCCGCATATCTGCGATAATATTGTTTAACCTTTTCCCTTATTCTACGTGAGTCCGCATTTACTGTGGTAAATTGAAAAATTGAAACTTTTTAGTAAAAGCTGTATTATTTTCTTCATATTTTCTGCTTTGTCCAATCTCATTGTCTTTATTTCTTTAAAAGTCCAATCAAACGACAACACACAGTAACAGGTTTTGAAAATTTCACACCTAACTTTCAATGAAATCGTAATTGAAGAAAGTTGTTTAGACGTTCTTTACCCGGCGAAAAGGGAATTATTTTGTACTCTTATTGGGTAAATAGAAAACTTGGAAGTTTGTTCATAAGTTTTTTTTTACTTTTCCCTAACATTAAGCCGCTGACTCAGCCGATAGGAGTGCAGTTAGAAATAAATAACATCGTGTGATTCCAGAAAAGTTTTGCAAAGTAAAAAAAAGGACATTAGTAAACGCGGCACTTGGGAATGAGTTTTGATTCGTGTTAGAACTTGTTAAATTGACGTTTGTTTAAAAAAAATCTTTTATTTTATTTCCGTCAGAAAATTTAACGATTTTCTTGATCAATCAACTAAAATGTATTTATCGTTGAGATATTTATTATAATGAACTTAATTTAAAGTAATAAAATATGTTAATTAATTTAAAACAAATTTTACATTTATTTTAAATAAAATATGCTAAGTATACAACAGTATTTAAGTATCAGTTTTGATGTATGGGAGTAAAACGTGGCCGTGGAATAACACTGAAAAACACTGATGGGAGCTGAATAAATGCTTTAGAAATGCATGCATTGAGAAGAATACATGGGGGGACAATTTATGACAATACAGAATGAAGTGATACGGAGGTAATTTAAACTAAAGGCTGATTTGTTTAGTAATATATGTGTTAAGTTTTGGCATATAGAACCATTGATTTAAGAAAGACTAATAACAATATATAATGCAAATGTGAGTGGTAGGCGTGAAAAAGGATAACCAAGAAAAGTATGAAGGAATTAGATGAATTATATTTTGAAAGAAGGAAACGTAGAAAGTCAGAGAAATCGTAAGAGTTGTAAGAGAAAGTGTATGGATGTAAAAGAGGCAAAGGATGTATGACGAAATAGGAAAGTATGGCACTCTGACATCTCTGCCTATCCTGTCAGGAAAATGGCATGATGGTATTTTTGTTCAATTATAATAATATTATTTAAAGTAACATGGCAAATGGAATAATTTTACTCCTACATAATTTCAATTAAAAAAAACCGTTTGTGATGGCACCAAATTGGTTATTAAAAGTTCAAACTAAATTTGATTCTTTCTGAAAATTTGACTGGTAGTGCTGACAGCTAAATAGTGTTCATATCACGGTATTAACCTATTCCCACATGAACAGATCTGCCTTTTACGTTTTGATCAAGTCAGTTTCTTGTGAAGTCGGCCTTTGCAATAACAATTGATAAATCTCATGTTAGTGTATATCTCTACCTACACAAGTATTTAGCCATGGGCACTACACCCATACCTCACTTTATGAAAAAGATACGTTTCTGAAAAGTTGTCTATTATTTTTTTTCATATAAATAAATATTCAGTATGGATGACGTGTTACATGAAAAAAAATTACAGCATTTATAATGAAGATATCAGAATTCGTCGATTGGGAACCAGGAACTGAGCGGAAATACTTCTTTAAAATTGGCTGTTTTGTATATTTTCTCTGTTCCTCTGCAATCGCTTATAACAGTTTATAATCTCGGTAATTTTCTAAAAAAATTAAGCTTCTATTTTTTGTCCGAGTTATTTTGTCATTGTTATCCCCGAGAAATCTTTATTTTGTTTTCCATGTGAAGTGTAACGATAATTTTTGGTATTTCCCACAAACCTTTATTTGAATTCCATTTTTTTTCAAATATTCCTTCCATCGTTTTGTTTTCCATATGTCGATTTTAAATTTGTTTTTATCAATTTTCCTGCAACAAAATTCCGTTAAAAGAGGACCCGTAAAGTGAGGTATGGTTGTGTCTATGTTGTTTTCTTAAGAATTCGAAGGCAAACTGACATAAAAAAAAATCATGGACCCAATATGGGAAAATTATTGAAAGAATTCCACCATAAGTTTTTATTTCAGATTGTTAACTTAATACAAAGATTTACGAATATTAAGTGTTTGTTGTCACACGCCCATGAACTGACTTTTCAACTAGTTATTAAAAAAAAAAAAATAAACTACATTGCTGTGCTCAACACGGGAAGTAGCATTTATATAAAAATAATTCGATAAATTAGAAGCTTTTTTAATATTGAAAATTATGAAAATCTCCAAACCAATGTTATTAAAAGCAAACTAATAATAGGGCACTGCCTGAAAGCTTTTCAACTCAACAAAAAAATATTTCCAGTAGTCCGATGTACTTGTGTGGAGGAACCGTTGACACCCTTAGTCACGTGTTTTTCGAGTTCTTTTAGAGTTTTTATTTCATTTTGAACTTCTTTAAATGCATCTCTTCATGTAAATGTTTCTTATCATCTTCCTCGTAAATTTTAAGTTTTTTATCAAAAAATAAAAAAGTTGGACCAATGGATTTCGATGAGGACCGCTATTATTCATGAAGATCCCCTTCAAACCACCGTAGAATTGGCTGAGCAGATGAATTGTAGACACATGACTGTATACCGCTATCTTAAATCAATGGGAAAGTCCAGAAGTTCGGCGCTTGGGTTCCACATGTTTTGAGTGAACACAACAAAAACCAACGTTCGACAATTTCTGCTGGTTTACTCGCTCGTCATCGAGCTACGTATGGTCACAAGCAAAGGTTCCTAGTAAGGATGCGGTAAACCGCATCATTACTGGTGATGAAAAATGGCTTGAAAATGGTGATGAAAAATGTTTGAAAGGGATCTTCATGAATAATATGGTTTCAACGGTCTTCATCGAAGTCCACTGGTCGTCCGGAACGCTCCATGTCTTTCAGGTCAAAATTACGACGAGCTATCCTTTCATTCATAACATCTTCACCGTACACTTCGCAAATATCGCGAGCAGCTTTGGCAGCTTTATTCTTTCGATTGAACGTGAACAGAAGGTGTCGAAAATGCTCACTTTCGTCTACTTGACGTTCCATTTTGAAGGCTTGTAATCAAATAAAATAATATATGTAACGTAAAAGCAAACACAATATCTTGTAGAGCAGAGAATTTTCTTTCGAATGACGTTTAACTTTTACCATTTTGTTTTACTTTTGGTGCTCATTTTTAAATTTGGATAAAACGGACACCACTTATGTTAACATCTAATATATATATATTTTTTATTTATTTCTATCCTCTTATTCTTTGCATGAATAATCTTATGGAATAGATCTTATTAAAAATATAGGTATAAATAATGTTTTAATGTTCGTTTTTTAAAATCTTGAAGTAAAATGAATTACTTTTTTCATGTTAAAATCCTGAACTTAAACACATATGTTGTCAGTTGTTAATTTTTAAACGGTATATTATACCCATTCATAACATGCTATTTAAAAAAAATCTTATTTACTTCTATAAAATTGTTCACTGGTATCGATTTTTGACCTACAGTGGTTCGATTTATTTTACTAAAAGATAACTTCCAAACAAATCAAACATCCGGTAAGTTATGGATTTTCAATGTTTATAAAATAGACTAATACCTATGACTTTTTATAATTTTCTGCAACATATTATTTAAAAGTCGTTTCATGTATTTTTTGTTAAATCGCTAACGCGGAATTGATTTTTGACTTGTCAAGGCTCGATTTATTTGACTTAAAGTTTGTAACAAAGCATTTCAATAAAAAATTAAAAAAAGTTTGAAAATTAAAATAATCAAATATTCGGTCTTTTAGGAATTTTAAATTTATTTGTAAAATGAACTTTTCAAATTACACTGTTAATACAGTTCTAATAAACTGAAGATGTTTGAGATGAAGCTTCAGTAATTGAATAAAGACGCAAATTAACTTGGACGCGTGTAAGAATCTTCAAGTTTTGATTGATTTAACAATTTTCAATAAGATATTCTTCAAAAATTTTATAAGTCGTAATTTCATCACAAAAGAAATAGATTTCTGACTAATGAAAGAAAGAATATTTCTTTTGTTGTAAAATCGATTCTCGGCTTAAATTGACTAAAGAAAATACAAAATTACATAACGAGATTTTCAATTAGGGGGATTTATAAAAAAAAACATTTTTTTTGAGGTAAGGAATGAAATTACTTAACAATACTTAAAATTTATTGGATATATTGATTGAATCTGAAACTTTTTATGTTTTAGCGAAATTAACGTAATAAATTTATATTTGAACGAATCATGTTTCAATCAAGTTTGAAATATGATATTAATATTTTTATTGTTTGTTATTTAATTAAAATGAATATTGTATAATACGAGTATATTTGTAGAAATAATAACTTATCTAATAAGAAGCTTTCAATAATTTTTGATAGTTAAGTAATCGAATAAGTGAAATAATTCAAGGCAAGGTGAAATGAGTCCTCCATTCTCGAAGTACTAAGGGTCACCCACAGATTGTCAACAATATCCCTACGATAAGTCCTCCGATTCTTTGGATATATTACGCGTTGGCAAGGAGACAGTTTGGAGAGGCTTGTGGTCGCTGGAAGCGTGCAAGGAAAACGCGTAAGAGGAGATCCCCAATACGTTGGACTGACCAAGTAAAAGATGCGACAGGACTACACTTAACACCTGCTCTTCGAACTGACGAGTGTTGAAACGAATGGAGATGAGTCGTCAAGGGCTACCATGGGAGTCACGATGCTCAGTCATAATCTCCTCGAAAGGATGGATGAAATCACATAAGATACTTTCAGCTGAATAATGCTTATCGCTGAAAATCAAAAGAGTAAGCGGTGTAACGATTAATCGTCACCAGGGATATCTGCTTAAGTATTTCTTCAGTATTCCCGATTTCTTCAATATTTTGTTGATGTGCGTATGGAGAAAATTGTAGGAAATACTGTAAGTTTTCTTAAATTAATGTAGTACCACAAGGGTTGACAAACGAAATACATACTCGTTAATAGATCTCGCAACTTATAATGCCAATGAAAATAAAGTAAATACATCAGGAAAATTGAATTACTAATTTTTTTTCTTGAATCTTAGAAGAAATGTTTGTTTCACTTTGTGATTTCATATTTATACATTTTTAATAAAATATATAAAACACTTATTTTTTATTTTGTATTTACCACTGTTTTATTTGAGTTCAGTTTGAAAGACCTCCGTATTCCTCGTCATGTAAAAATTAACTAAATTGAGTCTAAAAAAATATTCTAATTTTAATAGGTACACAAGAGGGGGAGAGCAGTAGGTTGGCATAAAAAAGAATGGCTTTTGAACGAAAAACATGTTTAATGGAGGTTTATTATTGAAATAAACTTGGTTGTTTATAATGTTAAGACTAAATTAAACGCTTAATCTCGAGAATTTCTATGTTATCCAGCTGCAATCTCCCGGTTCGTGTGCATAATCCGCAAACCACGATCGATGTCAAGTAAACGGTGTTTTTCAATTGAGTAATTACCAAACACCGAACATGTATTATTATTATTTAGACATCTCAAATGTCCCCTTACTCTTTTTTCAAAGTTTTTTTTGTCTTGCTATATGAACGGTAGTGAATTCAAATAAAACAGCGGTAAATAACATATCAATCAACAATTCCCAGGACTAACCAACAGATAGCGCCTCTAATAACAAATTTATACCATTTCCAGTTACTACCAACCTTTAAAAGCTACGTGTCAAACTTTCATGATATTCCGACAATGTGTCATTGAGTTACAGTGGTTTTAGTGACGCTACTTTTGCTATTTTCAAAACAATGAAAAAAAAACGAATTTCGTGTGTTGATAAAACATTGCTTTTTAATGGGAAAAAATACCGTTCAAACTCAGCAATGGCTTGAAAAGTGTTATCCGGGCTCAGCTCCGTCGAAAACAACCATTTGTCGGTGGTATGCTGATTTCAAACGCGGTCGTACAGACACAAATTATGCTGCACGCTCTGGTCGTCCAAATGAGGCTGATACACCAAAAAACATAAAAAAACCCTCCAAATCGTGATAGAAAATCGCCAAGTAAAGTTGCGTGAGATAGCTGACATCCTGAAGATATCATTTGGTAGTATTTACACTATTTTGCATAAACATTTGATCATGAAAAAGCTTTTTTCGAAATGGGTGCCGCGTTTGCTCACAATGGAACAGAAACAACAACGCATCGATGATTCAGAGCGCTGTTTGGCACTGTTTACGCGAAATAAACAAGAGTTTTTGTATCCGTATGTGACAATGGATGAAACTTGGATCCATCGCTTTACTCCGGAATCAAATCGACTGTCAGCTGAGTGGAGAGCAGCCGGTGAAAGTCGTCCGAAGCGACCAAAAACTCAACAGTCAGCCGGGAAGGTTAAGGCCTCCGTATTTTGCACGGTATAATATTCATCGATCACCTTGAAAAGAAAAAAAAACCCATCAATAGCGAATATTACATAGCGTCATTGGAGCGTCCGCATGGTATAATATTCATCGATACTCCGCATGGTATAATATTCATCGATCACCTTGAAAAGGGAAAAAATATCAATAGCGAATATTACATAGCGTTATTGGAGCGTTTGAAGGCAGAAATTGCAAAAAAACGACCCCATATGAAGAAGAAAAAGTTCTCTTTCATCAGGGCAATGCACCGTGTCACAAGTCGATGGTAACGATGGCCAAGTTGCATGATATGAACTTCGAATTGCTTCCGCACCCACCGTATTCTCCATATTTGGCCCCTAGCAACCATTGGCTGTTTGCAGACCTCAAAAAGTTGCTCCACGGAGAGATTTGGCTCCAGTGAAGAAGTGATTGCCGAAACTAACGCCTATTTTTAAACCAAAGATAAATCGTTCTACACGGCTGGCATACAAAAGTTAGGAAAGCATTGGAATGAATGTATTGCTCTTGAAAGAGACTGTTGATGAATAAAGAAGAATTTTTAGAGAGCAAACTATCCCCAAGGGTCAATTAACTCGGAAATGGAATACACTATTATTAAACAAATCACGTCTGGCAGCTATAGCAACGCCCGAGCGAATCATGTACAACACTTTCTCTGTATACAGCAAAACCTTATGAGACTATTACCATGTGACAATTTGTTTCAATGAAGCAGCAAAATATTAATATGGCGTTTAGTAAAAGCCATGCTGAAACATTTTTTTTAATCTTTGTTCCAGCGGGAATCAAACCCGCAACCTCCGGGTCAGAAAACAGGTATCTCACCAACCAGGCTACGGAAGTCGTAATATTTAAATAATATGTATGATTTTTCTTGCCCAGAGAATTGAATGAAATAATCATTGCCAACTGGCAAAATGAGAAACCCTCAGATCTCATAGGGTTTTCATCTCGTGATAATACAGTTTAGTTCAAAAGTATAGCAACAATCAAATAAATACAATTTACGATGTGCGCTAAGAGAGATTCTTGTCCCTAAATTGGCACATTATGTGAGCCAATATGTTGTAATGAAATCTTTCTAGATTATATATTAATAAAATACAAATTATCAATTCAAATTTCAGGTATAGTTAAATAATCCATTTGCAAGAAAACACTGATACCGTTATTATGGTTTAACGCGAACTTGGTTACCACATTTTGGACAGATTAACGTTACTTTTTTAATTAAAAGTTGATGACGACTCATTAGGAAGGGTCACTTCAACTGCGGTTATCTAATTTCCCCTCACATTTTCCTTAGGTCAAAATGTATAATTAAAACCAATACTGGGTTCTCTGTATATTAAAGTAAAATAATTTAAAATATTTTTGAAACCCGCTTTTCATGATTTCTAAATGGTTCGATTAAAATATCTTACTAAAGTTTTGAATTTGAAAATTGTTTATTTATTATAAAAATGCAATTGAATGTGTATTGAGCTTCTTTAGATGCAATTGGCAGGTATCACAGAGTCGTAAATATATTTTAGTATCACACTTGATTTTTAATGCTCCATAGAAGGAGACTGGCGCACAAGCGATCTGTTGAATGAGTTCTTTGAGAATTGTAAATGTGGTAACGACTCATTTATACACATACATATCATCATGCCGTGTCCCTTGCAGGGTAGAAAGGGAGAACAGATTTTTAATGCTCCACAGAAGGAGACTGGCGCACAAGCGATCTGTTGAATGAATTCCTTGAGAATTGTAAATGTGGTAACGACTCATTTATACACATACATATCATCATACCGTGTCCCTTGCAGGGTAGAAAGGGAGCACAGATTTTTAATGCTCCATAGAAGGAGACTGGCGCACAAGCGATCTGTTGAATGAGTTCCTTGAGAATTGTAAATGTGGTAACGACTCATTTATACACATACATATCATCATACCGTGTCCCTTGCAGGGTAGAAAGGGAGAACAGATTTTTAATGCTCCGTAGAAGGAGACTGGCGCACAAGCGATCTGTTGAATGAGTTCCTTGAGAATTGTAAATGTGGTAACGACTCATTTATACACATACATATCATCATACCGTGTCCCTTGCAGGGTAGAAAGGGAGAACAGATTTTTAATGCTCCATAGAAGGAGACTGGCGCACAAGCGATCTGTTGAATGAGTTCCTTGAGAATTGTAAATGTGATAACGACTCATTTATACACATACATATCATCATGCCGTGTCCCTTGCAGGGTAGAAAGGGAGAACAGATTTTTAATGCTCCGTAGAAGGAGACTGGCGCACAAGCGATCTGTTGAATGAGTTCCTTGAGAATTGTAAATGTGGTAACGACTCATTTATACACATACATATCATCATACCGTGTCCCTTGCAGGGTAGAAAGGGAGAACAGATTTTTAATGCTCCATAGAAGGAGACTGGCGCACAAGCGATCTGTTGAATGAGTTCCTTGAGAATTGTAAATGTGGTAACGACTCATTTATACACATACATATCATCATGCCGTGTCCCTTGCAGGGTAGAAAGGGAGAACAGATTTTTAATGCTCCATAGAAGGAGACTGGCGCACAAGCGATCTGTTGAATGAGTTCCTTGAGAATTGTAAATGTGGTAACGACTCATTTATACACATACATATCATCATGCCGTGTCCCTTGCAGGGTAGAAAGGGAGAACAGATTTTTAATGCTCCATAGAAGGAGACTGGCGCACAAGCGATCTGTTGAATGAGTTCCTTGAGAATTGTAAATGTGGTAACGACTCATTTATACACATACATATCATCATACCGTGTCCCTTGCAGGGTAGAAAGGGAGAACAGATTTTTAATGCTCCATAGAAGGAGACTGGCGCACAAGCGATCTGTTGAATGAGTTCCTTGAGAATTGTAAATGTGGTAACGACTCATTTATACACATACATATCATCATGCCGTGTCCCTTGCAGAGTAGAAAGGGAGAACAGATTTTTAATGCTCCATAGAAGGAGACTGGCGCACAAGCGATCTGTTGAATGAGTTCCTTGAGAATTGTAAATGTGGTAACGACTCATTTATACACATACATATCATCATACCGTGTCCCTTGCAGGGTAGAAAGGGAGAACAGATTTTTAATGCTCCATAGAAGGAGACTGGCGCACAAGCGATCTGTTGAATGCGTTCCTTGAGAATTGTAAATGTGGTAACGACTCATTTATACACATACATATCATCATACCGTGTCCCTTGCAGGGTAGAAAGGGAGAACAGATTTTTAAACGTATACTATATATCCAAGTACACAACTTTCGCCTTCTTCACATTCATACCTCACGCCATGCACAATTTTCTATTTTTCTTACTTCTCACTGTGACTTATTTCGAAACATGTTCCACTTGATCCAGGCACGTTTTCCTCGGTTTGCCTCTTACATACACATCTTGCACTTGTGACTTATATACTCGCTTAGACATTTTTTCGCTTTCCATTCCTTCCACATGGCGAAATCATCTGAAAGCTCCTTTCTTCAGCCATACTTAAAACTTACATTTTATCTATGTATTCATTTCTGATATCTTTATTCCATTTTATTTCATAAATTTACAAACCATATTTTTTTAGTGCACATATCTCCACATAATTAATATAACTATCAAATAACTTATGTTAGAATATAAAATGATAAATCAATACTGATAAAGACCCTTGGGGAATCGACGACATCAAGAAAATTTGAGAACGATATAATTTCGAATTTTTGTCAGGAAAGTTTTAAGGTAGCACCCATTGTTGATAAACTAGAAGAAACAAGACTACGGTGGAACGGCCATATCATATAAAGATTGGTTAAACATTTGATCAAGCCATCCTTGAAAACACCCAGAAATAAAAAAAGACCACGGTGTTCAATGTCAAATTGATGGTGCAAATGGATCGTACGCTTATGCACATCCAGATTGAACATGAGAGAATCCAGAATAGTCGAGTTTGAAGCTTGCTTATTAGGAAAATAATCCTAAATGAGATAAAATATGAAAAAAAGGTGAAATATGAGTATCTGTCGAGATAGGAAAGTCTAGCACTCTGTTTTCTCTGCCTTCCCTAGCAGGAAAGCGGTAAGATGATGTGCACCTACATAAAAGTAACGAAATTGTATTAACGAGTAATTTCAAAGAGACTTTTTATGTTATTAAAAAACTATTACCTTTAAATCAGTTTAAATATTCATCTTTTTATTTAACTGCTTTATCTCAATATCCGGCTTTCTGCCTTAGTGCTCGCATTAAACGCGAGATACCCTACTTTATTTGGATGCTGGGATGAAGCTGTGATGTAGCAGGTGTTCTCAACCCCGTCGCACCCTGAAGATTGTTCCTGAATGCATTTTAAATTAATATTTCTCCTCTTCCTCGCCCTGTCATGCCTGCGGTTGTCTATGCTGATATCCAATTCCTCCAGGTGCCCTAGCTGTGACGCTTATTGCATTCTGTGGAAATGCGAGAAGATTGTGGGGATCATTTCAAAGATTCAACTTTATGTTGTTTTCACATTATATAGCAATGGTTCTTTTTTGTGCCAATAATGATTACTCAAGTTAACAAGAAAATTAAATACTTTCAGATTTTGAAATCAGCGAACACAATTATTTATTTACACAGAATATCTTTCAATTCCCAATAATTTAGGATTCATGAATTTTTTTATAAGAAAATCTAAATTTTACCTTTGGTAGTTCTACGAGTATATCCTTTAATTATTTACTCAGTAACAGCTCCTGTCAAACTGTCGCCATTGTATGGCGGTACAGCAGTCAATGAGTAAGTAAATAAATAATACATAACTATCAAATCGTTTGATTTTGATTGAGTTCCATGAATTAAAAATCGACATCAATAAATTTGATATAATGAAACACAGAATTTAAATTTGACAGCGAAAGCTATTGTATCCTGACATACCATAGAAACATTTGACTGACTGAAAAATAAGGTTCATTATGAGAGTTGTTTTAAATTGACATAAAACAAAAAAACGATCGATTCTTAAAATTTCCTAAAAGAGTTATCATAGCTGCGCTTAGTACGATGGTAGGAATATGTTTGCTATTGGAATTTGAAATAGAATTTTCTCGAAGTGTATTTTTATATAAGAAAAGGTAAATCTACAAATGCTGTTTGTCTTTATTGGTTTACCGTTGTACTCGTATGTGTTGTTGCCTGATAGAAACAAAGCATTAAGGTGTCGATGATCAGCAAAAGATTTAAATATCTCATTTGATTTAATTGTACTTTTCAAAGTTTATTATCTGCTTTACATATGCAAGAAGGAGCTACATATTAAAATAATTAAACATAGTTTTACATTTATATTTTCCATTTATTTTAACAAGAAGGCTGTACATTATGTCACACCTCTTTCCTATTTTAAAAACAATATTATGATTTTTCACATTTCAATACTTAAATCAGTTATAACACATTACCATCATATGAGGTGTGACACTCCCGTTCAGCTCCGCCGGCTTCTTAAAGAGGCAAGTACTTTTAGATCTCAGGGGTTCGTTGGATTCCCTTAACTCTGAATAACTCCTTCTCAACTCTCAGCGGGACCAGGCGACACAATTAAACAAAGTATAATTTCAAATGAACAGTTTATTATATTATGGATAAAAAAAAGAAAAAAAAAATATAAAAAAAAACTTGACGAATGTCAAGAAAAAAAAGTTTAAAGTTGGCTACAAAGATTGTGTTGTAATTAGCAAGGGAGATTTCAATAACAATTTGAATTTAATTTGATCGAGGGTTTAACGTGGGGACGAAATCCAACATTAAGATAAAAGGAATGATATTCACCGATACTTGTAAATGAAGTTCTGAAGTTCTGCGATATACGAGGAAAACGAGTCTGGCAGTCTTCCGTACAAACACTGTTTCTGGAGAGACGTCCTAACAGTGTCGTGTCTGGTAGCAAAAGAGGCCTCCTCGTGAAATTTCTGGCCTTTTATAGCCAGATCGGAAGAAAGAGAAGCTACATGTATTCCTTCTCACTTAAAATAATAGTTTTACATAGCAACAGTCGTAGACATGATACTTTATTTTTAAAAGACAATTGAGATCGGTATCTTTTAGAATTCAGCAAAAAGGGTATGTCGTCTAGACAGTTTTTATTGCTTTTATGTTGTCAGGTCCACCCAGCGACTTCCCAGAAGGACCGTAAATCTTATTGTCTCAGCCGATAACGTTGGCAGTGCAATATTCCATTTGTATAACCAAAACAAAGAAGATTTTATTATAGACCCTTTTTATTTTTAAACAGACAATGACCAAGGAATTCTTTACAATTAGGGATAGGGTCTTGTGCTCCGAAGCGACCACCTAGGTGATCCCTTTTTCGTTGGCCAAATCTTACCGACAGTAATTATTAAAAAATATACTAAAATATTTTACCCAGTTACTAACCGAGGGCACGTGTTTCAAAAGCATGATATGTCGCGAATTTATTATCGGGGATGTGAACTATGCAATTTATCAAATACAGTCCTGACAATTAACGAATGACATACCATCGGTATTTCAATTAAGACCTGTCAAGTCTATGTACTTGCAGAATTATAACACTGCGCATAAAATCAAACATCACCTTCTGTTTTTTTCCGTTTATTTAATTTCCTGACAGTCTTCATCGGAATTCAAGAATAATCAAAAATTATTATATTGAGTTAAAAAATGCAAATTTTCAGTTGCGAACTCGTTAAAACTCGAAACCACAAAAAAATAATTAATGGTTTATTCAAAATCAATACTGTAGACGGTAATATAAAAAGTTTGCAAAGGGAAACTAAAAATAACTTAGAATACTAATTTTAACAGAAAACTGAGTTGTTTTTGAGGAATAAATAATTGCTAACAACTAACGGTTTCCTATATTTTTTAAGAAACACCGTACGAAGTTTTATCTTAAAAAAGTCTTTAATGTTTTATTCCTCAAAAAATAATTTTAAAGTCAAGCAACCTGATATTTGAATTGAAAACACAGACGCGTTAGAATATTACTAAGTGGTACGCCATTAGCTGAAATATGGCACGTTTTATTTGTTCAAAATATTGTTTTTTAATGTTCAAACTCGGAAGACCTAATTTTAGTCAAATAATTTTGAGATCATTGAAAAATAATTTAATGTAAACTTTTATAATTTAAACATACCTTAGACAATTGACCGAGTTGAAATATTACACACAACAACAAATCTTAGTGAATCTTTTGTTTGAAGTCCCTTTGATGAAGCATATTTTATTTTGCATCTTATTTTTCTTGTTAATTTAAAGGATATATTATTACTTATTTATTTCTTAAAACTAGTCCGAATATTGCCATGAATGACTCCAATTTTTCGACAAATTGTTTTTTTTTATGTGAGTATGAGTATTCTAGCCATTATCTGAATTTTATTGTCTCGTGGTAATATTCTCTATGATAATCTTATTTGATCGTGATTAATTTTTCATATTCGTGTTATCCAGACACATTAATTAAACGATTCCATTTCAAAAATCTTGATTTTAAGTTTAAACCAATGGACATGATTACAAATTTAATCCCATTCAAAAATCTTAGGTAATATTTTTTAATGAGTATTTATTATATTTAGAAAAATGTACAAAAGTTTGACGAGGAATATTGTTATTGTATTTTGTGAACAAGCGTACATACATACCATTACACTTATTCCCTGCGGAAGCAGGCAGAGAGGATAAATAACCAGACTTTTCTATCTTGATAAACATATTTGGCCAATTTCATATAAAAAAAACCTCTCGTACACATATAGCTCCTACGATTTCTTTTACTTCATACATTTCCTTTTTTTTTCCACAATATAATTCACGTGATCTAAACACAACTTTCTAGATCATCCTCTAAACACCTTCGCCTCACATTTGCACAATATATTTGTTTTGTTAGTTTTTCTTCATTCATTTGCTCTACGTGCCCAAATCGCCTCAGTACTCATCTACCTCTTATTCAACACATTAGCCTTAAGTTCACATTCATTCCTAATCAGTTCATTCTGTATTTTATCGTACGTTACCCCCCCCCCATGTTTTCTGTAAATATCTTAATTATTTAGTGATTTGTTTTTATTATCATATGCTTTGAAGAAATTAAATATTAGAATGGAATTTAAAATAAGGTGCCTTTTTTATATGTTTGAAGATATTTTTTTTCCATTAAAACTAATGGTTGACAAACACATCGGTAAATAAAAGTTTATTAAAATAAAAGTAAGACGTGAAATTATTTAAACCATTTTAGAGTCGTAAAGATCATTGTTAAGTTTTGTATTTCACTTCTGCTGTATACATAACAACCTGGAAACTTATTGTCAAGTGGCAATTTAATCCAGCCAGCAAATATGTTAATGACCATATGCGCAAAACACTCATTGGGACTCCTTTAAAGGGTATCACCAGGGATTCGCAGAATTATTTGACAAAGACATACGTCGTTTGAACTAGGCAACATTGATAATTACATTATTCCATATTACACTTCACTCCAAAAAAAATCAACAAATATCATATTGAGCCATTTTCAAAAACTATATACGAGTATAAGAAACGTTTTCAGAAAAGTTTAACCATTTATTGTGTCACCATCGAGCTGATTTAAAAAACAAATTAAGTGTTATTTAGCATCGATGAATTTTTTTTGCATCAATTAAGATTTTTTTGTGCAACTGTATGTTACATATCCCATCATGGTATTTCTCTATTGCGGTAGACAAAGAAGAGGCTTCGTCATACTTTCCTATCTCGACACACATTCTCAGCCTCTTCTTCATCCATACACTTTCTCATATAACTCCTACATTTTCTCTGACTGTACAAATAAAAACGTGTAATAACTTATTAAAGAGTTGATGCTCCAGTTTTCTCGAAATATTTAAAAAGTGCTATACAGTAACGTGTTATTGGTGATTTTCTAAAACGGGAAATTCAAAGAGTTTTTGGTTTTTAAAATATAAAATTTTATATAAACCATTTAAAAATAGTTAAAGGTTTAAAAAAAAATTAATTTATTTGTTGCCAATTTCACTTCCAACTAATCAAAATGGATTTTTTAATATTGTATCTCATATACCCTATGGCGATATGATTTTATGAAAGGTAATTGATTTCTTTGAATTTGTAAAAATTCAATTCTCAGACGAGAAAAAAAAACCAAGTTGGTTAAAGAGAAAGCAAATCCTTCAAAAGTCGAAGGATGTCTATGGCTTATTATTTTTATCAAAAAAACACTTGAAAAAGTAAACTTTTTTTCCATTCCCTCAAAGAAAAGAACAGATTTCGCCCCGAAGAGAAATAGCGTTTGTGGATTAAGTGAGAGAAATATGAGATTCGGGAGTCTCAAACGGGAGTTTAGACTACCGAATCTTCTAATTTAAAATTGAGAAATGTCGATGAAAAGAAAAATGGATGATTGAATTTCGTATGGAAAATTTGTGACCTGAATACGGAACAATCGTTTAGGCAGACGAGTGGTAAATGGAAAGTCGTCTCGAGTTTTCTTTATATATGTACATGAATATTTAAAAAAAAAAAAGCTTTCGCCTCATATTTCTCAGAACGAATTTTATACTCACAATCCTTCAAAGTATTATATTTTTTACTATTTACAAAAGTAATATTTATATACAATACAATAATGGTTATAACGATGAAATTAAAAAAAAATTCAATTGTTAAAAATTATATTAGCTTATTTTTTGCAACATCAATACATTTTTAATCAATCATAATTGTTTGTATATAAATTAAAACAAGATATTAAAGTTGATGACCAACGAGCTCTGGAAATAAAAGTTGTAAAACTCTAGAAACCCTCTTTTTGAAGGCCTACTGTGAAACATATTTTATGTATAATTTTTTACAAAGAAAGGTTCAACTATGAATAAAATAAGGTATATTATGTTATGCAAAACTCTACTCTACCTGAAGCCGAATGTGTTACTGTCACATATCGGAACATCTAAAAAAGCTTCTTTGTAGTTCGTCTACCTTGGCTAGCTTTTGCGCTTTTCTTGTCAAATATATTTTTTAGATATATGCAGATGCGGGGAGTTCCTTATCTTATGTTCGCAGCCACCACTTTTCTATCCTTACACTAAACTTGTTTTTCAATGTAGTATTTTTAATCTGTCAATTAAAGTGGATTCGAATATCAAGTTAGAGCCATGAAAAGAGATCTCTAAACGGCAATATATATGATTCATTATCCTTTTATTAATATTATAAACAGTAAATATTTAACAGTAAATAATATTTATAAAAAAATGTTAGGTTATTTTATTTTATTATTAAAAGAATAAAATAAGTATCACTAATCAATTACTATCAATGAAGGATATTTTCTAAAGTAAATAAATATTTCATTGTTCCAAATGCGTGATTTGAGAAATAATATTTCCATTGTTCAAATGCAAAATACAACCATTGTTACCACATTACAACATCACTTATCCATCAACTATATATTTAGACATTTTACTGTAAAGGACACGAATGGTCAGATTATTATCATAAGATAATCTTTTCCCGACTAGAGTGACGCAAATTTGTGTCAATTGCTAGGTTGAAAGGTTACAATGTTATTTCAAAGTACGAAAACAGTTAAAAACACATGTTAAAAAATTTATTTTATATATTATTTTTTACGATTCAATATGCAATGCACTCTCCTGCCAAACTAGCCGTATGCCCGTCCTAAGGCTAGTAGTTACATAAAACTAAACAAAATAAAAAATTAAAAAAATGCATGTTAAGTATAAAAAAACATAAGTATAAATTAAAGCAGTATAAAAGATTTCTACAAAAAATCATAAGTAAGAAAAATCCAAAGTAATCCCATTATATAAAATTTATTATTTAAATAAGAAACATTTATTTTTAATGGATCATTCGCTTGCTTCATCAATCAAAAAAACATTAAGGAAAAGGGCTGCACCAGAAACATTTCTCCATTGCATGGCATTAAATATGTTTTTTGTTAATTCAATATTACATATAAAGTATTAAAAATTTATGAAAAAAAAAAACAGTGAAATTAAATACTTGCAAATACCACCAAAGACTGGGAGAAGAGAGATGTGAAGTGACAAATAAATCGGAGTTATGGTGAAACATTTCGTCATTGAAGAGAGATGGTAATTTTTTTAGGTTGCCATTTGAAGCTACTCGTCTTTCCTTCAGAAAACCTTTCTAGGCCCGGAAATCTGGAGTGTGTTTAACGGAGTTTTCAAATGCCACAAGCATAGTGCCTACTTGATGCACAAATGGAGATTTCAGGATTTTCCGCTATGGAAATGTTGTCAGGTGTAGACCACGAAACATAACAACTGCCCCATTCGTGCATTCACTGGAAGGATCCAGTGTGTATTAGAAGCATTAGACCAGCTAACTGACACCTTAGAGTGCGCCTTGACTCTTGAAATGATCGAGAAAGAAGTCTTTCAAATGAAAGTAAAGTATTTCTTTGATTGAATGCAATAAAAAATGCGGATTGGTCAAACATAAAACTAAATTTATGAGGACTATAAAAGCTTTGCATAGTCTTTTCGCATTCATAAAATAATCTCATGTACTTAAGCAAACGTTTATTTTATTCTTTATGACCAGCTTTTTCTAGTTAATTAATATAAAGGCATTTTTTTTATTGTTTTTTTATTTTTTTTGTAAGTAAAAATACGTGTAATCCTAACCTAAGAGAGCCAAAAATAATTACAGTAAGAGACATCACTCAAAAAAATTCGTCCAAATTATCAAGGGATACGATTCCCCACTTTGTCCCTCTGTCACTTTCTTACAATTTGTGGTAAAAATATCTGAGAAATGTTTTTATTCTGGACGTAACAGAAAATACGCGGATGGTTCGTTTTGGAAGGAGCGATATTTCTGAGACGGATTAGTTTACTTTCTTTGTTCGAGTAACAGGCAAATGGTAAAACAAAAGGAAGATCATCCCGATAGCCGCCATACTCAGTAGGGCTTACTACTTAACGATTAATTTTTAAATATTCAAAGATTAAAAAAGTATGTTCTTTTATATAGGATTAAAATTACTTTTTTACCTTTTGTTTTGTATTGTATTATAACACTTTTTCGTCATACACACTACAGTCTACTGATTTATTGTCATATGTCAATCTCTTACAACTAATTCAGGAAACGTTTAAGAGGCTTGAAGTGAAAACCAGACTGATGCCATAAAAAAAATGGTTTCAAACAGGAATCAAAATCGCATCATTTGTGTCGGAAGACAGATATTTTACCAACTAGACCACTATGGTCGTCTTTGAATTTGGCGATACTTAAAATTACTTTATTTTCATGCTTAAATTACACTGTATTTTACATTTAAAAATTAGCAAAAGCGCTTTATAAAAATCGAATTCAATCAAACTTTGTATGACATTTGTACTCTTCATATACATTTTTTTAAACAATTTATTCAACCCAAGTCATAGATATACTGTGAATAAATCATAGGTATACCATGACCAAAGTCTATACAAAATATAAAAAAAAAGTTAAGTTTGTGGAAAGTATTATAATAATAAAGAAAAACTCTCTCGATAGTTTTATTCTTAAAAAATTGTAAGTGCGTGACGTGTGTTGTAACAGAAGAGTTAAAAAGTATGCAGTTGTTTGGAATAACAAACGTATACAAATTCTAAAATAATTATAGATAAAACTCACTCACAACCTACCTATTTCCTACCTCAAATGACTATACAACTCATGTAAAGCTTTAGCCTCTTAAACGATTTCTCTCCAAGACGATCGGTCACTCACCGTCTCTTCCCAGTCTCCCTCCACTCTCAGCCTCCTAAGATCCTGCTAAGCGTTATCTTAAAACCTCTGTTTTTGGGTTCCAAGTAACTTTTTTGTGTTGTTGGCCTTTTTTGTTTGTTAACCGTGTCAACTGAGATCTGCTGACATGGCTTATACATGTCAATCTAAGCGACATTATGTCGTTCTTAATTGGAAGTTAAAATGTATATTAGTAATATATAAGCATTTTTTTAAATACATGTCTATCTATGTTACGGATTAAAATAAAATATTAAAAATCTAACCAATTACTCGATCTGACCTTTTGAATATCCTAGTATGATTTTCTTTGATTAAAATTATTGTGATTTATACTTTTCATATTTCTCCGATACCGTTTTATCTTCACGTTTAATATTCCTATTCAGACGAAATATAAAAAAGAAAAAGCTCTACGTTTAGTTTACTTATATATAAACTCTTTTAAATTAAAAAAGAAACTTTACGACGATTCACCCAAGACAAGAAAATTAAATTCAAGATCAAATTTATTTCGACAGATTTTTTGAAGGCATCTAAGAGTGTCCTGGATCTAAGAGTGTATACCCTCGAGCTTGTCAAGTAAATGCTATCCTAATTTTATTTAGCGTGAAAGGTAACAAGTTTAAATAAACTTTTTACAGCTATTGATATGGTGTGTAAAAGACTGGTGTAACATAAACAGTCAGAATTTACCGAAAACATAAAAAGAAAAACCTCGTTGAAATAAGTTTTGTAAAACGTACGTGATGCTTTCTTGATCTTCGAGCGATTCGATTGTAAGGAAAAAAAACAATATGGACGGATATATCTTGACGTTTAAAAATTACAGTACTCTGTTTTCGTAAAAATGTTACGTGTTTATTGAATTGTTGTTAAATTATACCAACAAATTGTTAGAGACCTTTTTTCTCCGGTGTTTCACTTGCCTTCCAGATTTAAAGAATGATTTTCGGTTCAATTTCAGGGCTTAAGAGATTTCAGTTTCTGAATTTCGGAGGTCTTTTCGGCTTTGTTCAGAGTCCGACGCTATCTTTTCCAATTGTGATACGTTTAATTTATTATCAATATATTTTTATTGGGTCTGGAATTCGGAGTGGCAATCGATTTTTGCTATTCATATACGCAAGGATGTGGCGACAAGGAAACATAATGAACGATGGTCATGTATTTTTCCAAGAAAAACATGTAGCATAACGAAAAGCAAGAAACATTGCAATTCAGTCGCCTGAAGATATCGATATTTATATAAGTTATTTCGCTACACTTCTTTGTCTCGCTGAATTGATTCGTTAGGTGGGATGGAATACATAAAGAATAGATATACGAGTATTTCGTAGCAAGAGAATAATATTTGAAACACAACAATGATTTTTAACTAGCAATAAGTTTTCTGAAGCCGATTTTTCTACGTTGTTTTTTCATATCGCGAAGTCTTCCATTCTTATTATATTTTAACAATATATCTCAACATTTTGTGGTATATCACATTTTGTTGTATAAATATTTTATTTTATATCACGAATTAATAGGCAAATTGGTGAAATTTCAAACACCTTGACAAGAAATAAAATTAAAAAAGAATTCTTCTACATATCGAATTGTTGAAACTGGTTTACAAACAGAGTTAAGGAAACAAGTAATTGAATTTGTGTTAAAAGTATTATTATTATTCTTCAGACACATTGCTCGTGGCCAAGGAGACAGTTTGCGGTGACTTGTGGTCACTGGAATCGTGGAAGGACGATGCACAAGAGAAAGAGTCCCAATGCGTTGAATTGATCAAATGAGAGACGCTACAGCATTACCATAAACAACTGCTCTTCAAATTGCTGAGTGCAGAAATGGATGAACTGGAGTTGTCAAGGGTTATCATGGGAGGCACGATGCTCATCTATGGGCTACACGATAGGATGCATGGTATTATAAATAATAAACACATTAAAAACGAGAAGTACAAAATATAGGTTGGATAGTTTTTGCCAACATGTCCGTTAAATTTTATAATAAGTCTTCAATAAGCATCACCCTATTGCCATCATATCTCTATTGTTCACATCCGTGGCTTAGTTGGTAAAACGCTTTATATTCATCCAGGCTTTGGGGTTCGATTTCCGATTGTACTAAAAAAACTAAATAGGTAAAAGCAATACTAGCGTGCACCGGGTACGTGTACAAGTATAGTGTCTCTTTATGTGCGGTAGTTTTATCGAAGACAATGTTGTCCCTGGGTCGCGCTATTCACGTTATACAAATGTTGATATCGGATATGTCGAAGGGTACCATACGGAAGTAGCATCATCCTATTCGTTCCATGAGGAACAGTTTCTTCTTCATCACTCCCTCATTGCTGAGCGTCGTGGTCTTCTACGATATCTCGAACTCAGCGCACCACCGGTCTCCATCTCTCCCGGTTCTGGGTCATGTTGAACGTAACGCTTAAAAATGATTCTGCTAACTGCTTGATTTGATCCGTCCGTCTCACATGATATTTTCATCTTGCTTGCCTTCCCTCAAGCATCCACCAGTTTACTTGTATTATTATTTCTAGCAACATGTCCAAAGTATGTTAGGATTCATTTTCCACATGTTGTTGAAAGTCTTTCAGTCATCTCCAATTGCTGTATGATAAAGACGCTGGTACGCATTGTGGTCCATGGAATACGGACAATCCGCTCCAACATCACATCCCAAAGGCATCCATCATATTTCTTTTATTATTTCTCATTGACCATGTTTCTACTCAACAGTGGTATGGAGAGTAATAGATACTTAACTAGATTGATTCTGGTTTTTCTGAGTTAAGACTGGTTAGTCCATACCTTTGTCGGACTTGTTATGTCTGATTTTGCTATCAGGAACACAGCTATAAAAAGCATCCATCCAGTTTGTTCCACCGTCTGGCACTCTATGTGTACTTCATCCCATGCAACGCCAAGACTAAGAATCTCACGATTGTAACACCGGTGTATTTTAAAGGATGGACGTTCAATTTAACAAGTCCCTAACGGCCGATAAAACATCGCAGCCGTTAGTCAACTACTGCGAGGCATCTCCAATACGTGTACCCATCACTTCCAGCGCCTCGCCTTTGTGGGGGTGGTTACGAGTAATTTCATTCGTCTAGTGATCTTATCACATGACACCCATCATTCTTCTAAGGTATATTTTCTTAAAACAGAAAAGTGTTCTGTCTTGAACCATGGTGACATTTTTTTACATTCGATATAGGTTAAACCCAATTACATCCAATAACAAGTAAAAACATATTAAAAGTCTAAAGATAGAATAATGACAACAGGAACAATGTTATTTATTCTTCTCTGTGAAGTTATTCAGTTATGTCTACAAAGTATTATATATTAAGGAGTTTAATCTTTAATTTATCCACCAAGATGCGTAAGATATCGATATTAAAAAAATCATCCAACAAAGTCATTCTGTGTGGTGAGTGGTGATGCTCTTTACATCACTATGGCTTAAATAATTGTCCGGTACATTAAACAAAAATTTGTGAATCAATAAAGGGTTTACTATTTTCCCCATTAGCAGCTTGTATATGTACACGCGTAGATATTTTTTTACGCTTAAAGAGTAATATCCAAGCGCACTCATTAAAAAATGTGGGATAGATCCTCAGTCAAAATCCATACTCTTTGCAAAACATGTCAAAATTTAGGAGTACGTACAGCAAAATAACTAAAAGTTGACATTTCATCTTCAAACAAACTGTCGAGGAATCTCATATAGTCTTTATATTATTAAAGACGCCACTAGCAGCACCTATCCTAAGAAACAGCCCTTTCCCAAGAACCCCATTCTCAGTAATCGTGCCACCCAAATACTTATATTTATCAACTCTGTTGACAGGAACGCTATTTATACATAGGTGAGTGTTCTTATTAGAGAATGGGTCGTTACACATCAGTTAAATCTTCCTCGCGTTTGTACGTAGGCCAAGATGGAAAGAGTTTTCTGATATACCGTGTGCCGCACATTGTAAATCGCTTACATAGGCTCCTAACTTTACATGACTTTTCTTCAAAATGAGTTTTCATTTTGGCTGCATAGTAAAAATAAATATTATAAATATATATTTGAAAACAATTATAAACTTCATTTCATATAGATTTGATAAAATCTAGCAGTTGAAACGCGATAGAATTTTGAATTACTTTGAAAGATTATTTATTTATCGATTCTTTTTTAGAATAGTTTTCGTAGTAAATTTTACAATAAATATGTACACTAGAAAAATCAATCTATAATACATTAAAAAATTTAAAGAAATCAAATTCACCAGAATCGTTTTCATCACATATATGATAGGTATGTATATATAAGTTCCATCAGGAAAACAGGGATGGCATAAAACGCCTTCATCCATGTCGGTTCGCAGTCCAGCCTTGCATCCTCATGGGAGGCTATAATCATAATATTATCATCATCATGCCATGTTTCTAGTGGGATATGCAGAAAGAACTCGTATCCACTTCATTCTACCCTGGCACGTATCTTTCGCTTCCGCCGCGTCCATATAACATACCTGCCTCTTCATGCATATTCTCCTATTATTAAAGCTTATCCCTCTTCTCTCTTTTAGAGTTTGATTAATTTGGTCTTGCTACGTTTTTTAGGGGTTACCAAACTTCTCGTCCATTTAATACGACTTGTATAGATTATTTTTGTAAAAATTCTGTCATCTATTCTTTTTATGTGGCCAAAGAATCTCAACGCTCGTTTTTCCTTCATCTTAAGCACTGAATCTTGTTTCTTATTGTTCTCATTCCTTATTCTGTCATACAATGTTTTTTCACACGTTCTTTGTAACATTCTCATTTCTACCGCAGTTTTCTAAATTTATTCACATTTTATCACATCCAAGTTTCAATTGCATATCTTGATCCCTGTCATTTCGTAATAAAAAAAATCGGAATATTGGTGGTCTGTAAAAACAATTGTTTTTCATTCATATTAAATCACGAAATAAAACACACGTATCACGAAACACATGTTGAAAAATTACTTTCATAAGATGTTTGCCACTTCCATGCTATACTTGGATATCGTAATTTATTTAGTATAGTTACTGAAAAAAAATATTAATGTTTGTGTTCAGTAATAATCGTTATTTTTAATTTTGAACGTAACAAAACACACATTTGAAAAAAACAAGACGAAATTAAAAAATAAAAGATGAATCAATAATAACAAAAGTACACACAGTTAACATGGAAATGAGAGCAACAGATGCGGACAGAACATGTGTGCTAGTATCTGGACCGCGCGCCTTTATTAGTTTTCGCTCCGCACGGTGCTTGTAACGCGGGAACCATTGCAATAACAATATAATATGGAGGAGGGAAATATTTCATTAGCGATTTCGTTTCCTCTAATTTTTTTCTACAGTACGTTTTTGTTATGTTTCTTGTACGTTTTTTCATTAGAATTTATTGTTTTTTTTTCTGGCGCATGTAGTTGCCTAATAAATTATGCGAGCGCTCTTGGAGGCATGTGTTACGAAATAGGCCTTTTTCTAGAGTTGATTTGGTTGTGTCTCTTGTGGGTTTTTTTTCATTTGAGTTAATGTTTTTCTCGCACAAAATAGTTGCCTAATAAATATTGCAAGCGCTCTTGGAGGCATATGCGATGAACTTACTAATAATGAGGCAATTACTGTGTAGACTTGATTTTGTTGTATTTTTTCATCAGAATTTTGCTGATTTACTGGACCACAGAAGCTGCCTAATATATTGCACGAGCGTTCTTTAAGCATACTCGTATGGCGCGAAATAGCTTTTATGGGGTGTTTTTTCTAGTTGATTTGGTTGTGTCTTGTGTATTTTTTTATTTGAGTTTATTGTTTATCTGGCGCAAAATAGTTGCCTAATAGACAATGCGAGCGCTCTAAGAACCATATATGACGAACTAACTAGTTATGAAGCAGTTATTTTCTAGTTTTAATTTTGTTGTATTTTTGTGTTTTTTTTTCATAAGAATTTGTAGTTTTACTGGACCACAGAAGCTTATAAATTACACGAGCGTTCTTTAAGCATACCCGTGTGTTGTGAAATAACTTTATAGAGGTGATTTTGTTGTTTCTCTTGTGGGTTTTTTACAAGTCATAAATACAAGGATTGCGTGAAAAATGTAAACCAACGAAAACGTGTCTAGATCACGTGGATTATATTAAAAAAAAAAGCTCAAGTACTAAGTAGTAATAATAATAATATAATATTATATATGACGATGATTAATTTGTATGAATGTGAACTATGGTGAAAAGTATGGAGATCTGTCATCTCTGCTTAACCCGCAAGGGACACGGCGTGGTGATATGTATGTATATGTTACATATCTAAGTATAATAAATATGACTTGAAAATTAAAAGAAAATATAATTGACATTAAAAAAAGGTTCGGAACCCACCGAGAATCGAATTCAGAATAACATTCGTTCGCAATATTCAGATTTTTTTATCAATAATGATGCATTCTCTCTGTTTACATCAATATGGGCTTGAAAATCACGATAAAATGTTTTGTTCAAAATTAAATTCAAAACCAAACCGTTTACGAGTATACACCGATAACTGCCTCGTGGTCGCACATAACAAAGAGATATTTTTCTTTTTTAAGTTTTATATCCTCGTAAAGCTCATTTTTTCCGTTTGCCACTCTTATCACGTACATTCTGTTTGTTTTTTTTTTTTCTTTCTTTATTATTCAATCTATTTTATATATTGTTATATTGGTTAACGATTTAGATTCAGATAATACTTATCGATGCTGTGACAGTGACATATATAACGGTCATAAAATGGTCGGGTTTAGTTGGACCCTTTTCCGAACAGTTCTTCCTCAATCTGATTTAAGTCTTCTATTTCTTTATACCTGAACCCCCGCGGATGCGCCGAGGAAATATTTATGTACAAAGAAGAGTGTTTTCGGCTGTGTTGGTTAAACAAATTGTATCCATTCAACGCCACAATTTTCCAACCGGGTAACCAAACAGTTGACAAATGTGAGCGGTAGAATTAACAGATTACTACAAGAGGAGTATAGTCGAAAGATAAATACCGCAAGAGCGAGAAAATATTTGAGAAAAAAAACAGCCATAGTTAAACGCTTTGAATTGTACTTTTCGAATGGAACTAACACTATTTATTTTCGAACTATTCAGGCTAGAAAATTAAATATACTTGTGTTAAAAATGTCATCTATTTATGCAAACGTTAAATTTATTTTAAATGCTAGCCAGAGTAATTTTTTTTACTATCCAAATAATCGGTATCGTAAAAAAACTTTGATCGTAGTTTTAATTACTGTTTTTCGAACGTTTGGTAGTAAACGTGAGAGACCTATTACCATTTAATGACAAGTTTTAACGATAACATCTTCAACAAAAGGAAAATAAATTGTACAGCGATAAACCTATTCAGATGAGATTGTCAGTATAAAAGAGCTAGTTCAATGATGTTATTATGTTATTATCTAGTGGTATCATTATTCAGATGAGATTGTCAGTATAAAAGAGCTAGTTCAATGATGTTATTATGTTATTATCTAGTGGTATCATTATTCAGATGAGATTGTCAGTATAAAAGAGCTAGTTCAATGATGTTATTATGTTATTATCTAGTTGTATCATTATTTTTTTCGTTGTTTTTTGTGTACTATTCATTTAAATTACTCGAAATTCTTAAGAGATTTATTAAACATTCTTCAGAAATATTTGCCTTAAGCTGTTTTCAATATCTCCGTAAAATGTTACTAAATTACAATTTATGCGAACAGACAATTATAATTAATTGAATAATTTACATATGATAAACATAATGTCGTTCCTAAAGTAAATAAATGCTATAGCTTCGTTCTACACGAAATTAAAATATTTAAACTTTCTTCGAGTTTCAAAGTTTTCTGTTTAAGATAACAAACGGTAAAATAATTGTCAAATTACCCTTTATGATAAACTATTCAAAATTAAAGTTCTTTTAGAATACAAAATTAATGAAGTTAAGAAAGGTAAAAAAGTTATATAATATCTATAAATGGTCGAATCCTAGAAAATTTAACGATATATTTCATAAAATTTAATCATTACTAAGAAATATTTTTTCCCTGGTAACCTTGGCATAATAAGGGTTGAAATTAGCATTTGAAAGAAAACAATGATAAACTTCAATCTAGAAAGTACATTTAAAACCCTTTTTTCATGTTAATTATTTCCTGGAAAATAAAATGTAGAAATTAAGTATTTATTTTTAATGCTAATAAATTTAAGTTTCTGCAGAACAAACGAGTTTTTTTTTTTTGCTTCGCAAGAAGTATTATTAAGAGATGTTCTCGACAAGAATGTTTTTCAGCCATATCCACTCGATAAATATAAAATTTCTAAAACTGTGCCGATGAATTATGCATTGATGAGATGGCACATGTACGTGACTGGCATTTTCTGAAGTCATCAGCTTTTTATGAGAATATGGTATGAAGGAAAGGAAAATTCTTCAGTAATTTTAATTAAAGTCAAAATATTACATGTACTCGTATTTATATTATTGACATAAGGAATTTAACTGTAGAATGTAATTTTTCACGACAAATAAAAGACAGTATACCCAGATCCATTAAAATTATGTATTTAAATTAAATTGCCAGTTGTTTTTTTCCGCAAATTGTGCATTTTATAGATTTCTTGTCAAGTGTAAATAAAATAAATAAAAAATAAAAATGAAACATAACTTTTGTTATTTTACTAAAGTAATTTTAAATGCAACTCATCCACGGCTAAAATAATGTTTTTTGTTTTAATATTTGTATATTTTTATTTGTCATATTTTAAAACTAAAAAAACAAAAAGTAAATATCTAAAAATATATTAATACTCGTATGTAGGGGTTTTATTAAGGTTTTGATGAAAATCCACTAATAAATAATTATCATATTAATTTTGTATTGTACAGTATAACACTTTCATTCAACTCACGTTTCGTTATATACAGTACAACTTAATTGCTTATAACAAACCGGAATGGTTTTAAGATGCATCAAAAGAAAACTAGACAATAACCCTTAAAAATAAATCTGTAACCAGCGGGATTCAATCCACAATCCCTAGATTGAAAGTCACGCATTTTATTAAGTAAACCATGAAAGTCATTATTCCGGTTATAAAAAGAATAACACTTTTGAGTTTAATATTTTTTTTTGTGAAATTTAAATTAAAATATTTAATTTTCAGTGGATAACAGTATTGGTTGCTTCAACTTTTAAATAATCCTGTGATTTTAAACTTAAGGTCCCTTATATTGTATTAAATTTTTCATTTCAAATGTTTTTTTGTAAGCGATGTTATCTTAATATTGGGCTTAATGTGAGACTTTATAATCATAAATATTATTTTTTAAATGAAGTATTTTCTCTCTGTCAACTTTTTATTTTAACCTCTCTGAGAGCTTTCTAATTTTACTTAGCGGGAAATAAAGTTAAATTATAAATCTTAAAACAAGAAAGTAGAAAGATTTTCTAAAATTAGGTTGATTGCATTAATTTAAAGTAATGAAAACCATCTCAATTAGAAAAAAGAGATTTTATGAACGACGCAAAGAAGAATGTGAAAGGAAAACGTATTAAATAACAGCTTTTTTTCATGACCTAGACATAAACTTTTATTTAACTTTGTTATTATTAAAACATCAAATAGATTTCAGAGGCTTTGACAGAACGCGAAAGTTAAACTTTCAGCAATAGTTTCTTCTTTAAATCCTTTTTTGTTAACTGAATCCGGAATTTTGAAAGGTCCACGTTATAAATTAACTTGAAGTTTTCACCCTCTTGTTTTTGGGACTAACCTTCTAGAGAACTTTAATGTTCATGGGAAAATATAAAATAAAAAATACAATTATCCTGAAATAAGAAAGAATAACGCAATAATAATAAAAAAAAGTTGTGAAGGAGATTCGAGAAGTTAAGAAAATGATCGCATTAGTTTTAATATTCGGTTTAACTTTAATTTTGTGTGAAACAAAATAAAGCCTGAAGGTTTTTTTACTTAAAGATTACTTTAAGTTTTAATGAAATTATGAAATTATTTCGTATCCGCTGGCTAAATTGAGAAACGCGATAACTTAAAGTTGAATAAGACATTAATTCAATGTGTAACGGAGAATTAGAATTATTTTTTCTTTGGTTCGGTTTTCCTGCTCATTTATCTGACCTGGTGTATTTTTTAGCTCATATTTTCACATTTTGTTTCAGGTTTCTTCATTTAAATTTTTTAAATTTTGGATATTACTTGTTTTACGCGTTGATTGTAGCAAAACAATCATGAGAAAGAAAAATGGTACTCTGTTAAAAATATGTACATACTTACATTGGAAACTGTTAATATAGGCTTTTTAAACAGCGAATAGTGAGTTGATTGTCATTTGCAACATTCCCTGGGTAGAGCGCAGCTTCTCGTAAGCCAAAACTGCACTATGAATACCGATACTTTATGACTTGGCAACACTTGTTTAAGTTCATATGTTCTGGTAGTAGTTCTATTAAACTTAATTTTAGTATGGGGAACAGGATAACCCTCTATGATAACTATCTCGACTTAAATACTTGAAAACATTTTTGTGACGATATTATTTTTAACATAAAACCATTACTTAAACTTACCAAAAACTATGAATACACTTCATCGAGTACTAAAGGTATAATTTTTAAGACCATTTTTTTAAATAAATCAAAGTATTAAAAACCAGTACTACAGTTAGTCGATCAACTTTTCATTCAAAACATGTAATGACTGAAATTTTACATATTTAACGTGTAGTAAATATACAATATATTTTAGAGGTAAAATTATTATTGAAATAAAGTAAAATATCACCGAAATAATTTGAAATGGTAGTATTTAATTGGATTGTTTTCATTTATCATCCTTTTATATTGAGTTTATTTAATAGAATCATTAAACAATTCTTATTTGTTTATAATATTCCTTCTGAATCGCTCACTCTATAAAGGTTGATTGAGTTTTAAATAAAATTGTGTTTAAATGGTGGAAAGTTTCATCAAATTTGTTCTATCTTTAAATTAGCTTTGTTATATAATTTGGTTAAATTCCTTTCAAAATTTCGCTGAGTAAAACTTCGGTAGTTTGATAAACTTTAAAATTTGAATACGTTTACAAGTTAAATTACCCTGTTCGGTTCGGTTCGGTTCGGTTCGAGGTCAAGTTAAGTAAGCAAAAAGGAAGGATATCTTAAGTAAAGTTTTTGCTCTGAATTTGTTTATTTGAAAACATTCATTACTTCTCTGTCTTATCCTCCTTCAAAGTGTTGCTTTTATTCCTCCTTTCCCATTACGTGGTGTCTCCTTATGCTTCTTTAGCGGCAATATAAACCGCGAATGCGACACTTTATTGTGATAAGGGTGAAAGACGGGGAATTCCGGTTGAGAAAATTGGTAGCCATATTGAGTGTTTGCTCACATTTGCATGCAAATATTATTTGAAGTTCATTGAATATTTTAAACCAAATGCAAACATCACGTGAGAAAGGTTGATTTGAACAAATTACGTGTAGAATAACACTTGACCAAGTGAGTTGGTAAAATTGTGTCAAGAGATATATTTAGCTGTCGCAATACCTTACTTGATTCCATTTCTTGTTTGCATTTCATGGAACAAGAAAATTAAAATTAACGTTGAATAACTAAGAAAAACTACCGTCATTAAAATGTTTTCAAATTAAATTTTCTAAGAATATAAAAAAATCTTCTTTGAGTTCCTTGTCCGTCCATCAAACGTTAAATATTTTTTGGCGAAAATTATCTTTGTTGATAGCTTCCTGGAAGAACTGAATAATTATCTGTACAACTTTTTACAGGGCTTACACAGCCATGATAAACACCTTTGTTGAACTAAATTTAGCTCTGAAATAAAAGTATTAAGCTCTGAACTAAAAGTATTTTTTTAAGATGGCTTATAAAATGTATTATACAATTCGCAATTTCTGGATTATAAAGATTCTTATAGGTTTATTTTTATTTTGATGCATTCGAACTGAATTCTCAAAAGTTCACGCTCTTAACATCCAACTGAATTTAAGCAGTCGACTATAAATTGAAATCTCGAATGATTAAATATGCACAAATATAACTTTCGTGAGTGTCTAAGCTCCTACTTAATACAACAACATGTGTACATCATCGTCGTCATTGCTGGGTCCAGTAGCCAAAGATCCCCTCGTCATTCTAACGTTAATCTCGTACTGTTCCTCCGCATCGATTAGATCATTTATAAAAACAGCTTAATCTTAGATAAGCACTCCCTTCCGCTGAGGTTAGAGACATGTGAACCCCACTGATCCGCCTGGTCACGTTGAAGTGTGTTCGCAGTACATTGATTGTTTCTCAAACGTTTAGCCGTTAAAGCGCCATGAGTCCGAGAACATATACTCTTTCTCCCATTATCTTAAGCCATCTGCTTCCTAGTCTTTACGCACCTCGAACAAACTCCAGCGAATTGTCCTTATTAGGCTTTTTCTGCCCATAAACCCTTCGCTTGTTCATTACTTTGCTCTATAGGAAGTGTTTTGAGAGTCTGTATTCCTCAAAGGAACTAGCAAGATTTTTTTCAGCATACCACCAGTTGTTCTTTATCTTTCCGTTTATGGCGACTGTTTTTGTAGCCTCTTTAAGTGCTTCATTGAATATTTTTTCATACTATTCGTTGAAAGGAAAAGCAAATGAAAAGACCCCTGTCATTCAAATTTTGATATTTGAATATTATTATCTAACTCGTTGAGTTTCAGTGTAGATTTCCTAATACTCTAATTTGATGGTATATATCTTGTACATAAAAAAATAACAATATAAATCCTTGATTATATATGTATGAGTTGCGTGTCACAGCAACGCACTAGACTTTCGTGCTGTAGGTCACCGGTTCAAACCCCTCGAGGGACTACTCCTTTCGAATGGCATAGTATTTTTTACCGCCGAGTATTCGGGAGTATAATAATACCTTTATTTGACAGATAACTTTGTTCATATTTTTTCCTTCAAAAAAACATGCCAGTGTACTCTGATCGTCTTACTTCGGTGTATCGTCGGATACTGTACAGCGGTGTGGCCGATGAGTTTGCTGGTGTGCCACAGCTCACTCACTTCACTTTTCAACTGAATTGACGTTGGAATAACGATAAGATCTTTGAGTACGAGACCCAGTAACGACGACAAGGATGTTTATGTTTTAAAAATAAAAATTAGTATAAACATTGGTATACAAGCAATTTCATAATCTAAAAACATAGTGCAAGGCGAATCCATCACAATAACAAAATAAATTCATATAATTTAATTTATTCCTCCCGGCAAGAACATTTTTTTCCCTTTATTTTTGTAAGTAATCAAAGTCCACACAATGCCAATTTTGACCAACCAATCTATGTACTCCTGTTATGCAAGAATTTTATAAAGAATTTATTGCAACTACTTCACTATGGAAGAAAACATTGGGCCGAGTTGGCTTACAAGAAACGTGCAAATTGATAAACTGCTTTAGTTTCAGACTGTTGAAATATGAGCGAACAATCTTAAATAGTTTTAGATCTAACATTTTTCTGTGTAGACCTGTTATGCAAGACCTGTACAAATGACTTATTGCAGCTACCTCAATATGGAAGAAAACATTTGGCCGGGTTTACTTACGAGGAACGTGTAACTTGATGAGCTGCGTTAGTTCGGGACTATTGAAATATGAGCTAACAATCTTAAATACAGTTAGATGTAACATTTTTTTCTGTGTTGGCATATTATGCAAGAGTTGTACAAATGATTTATTTCAACTACTTCACTATAGAGACTTACAAGGAACGTGTAACTTGACAAGCTGGTTCTGGACTATGAAATATCAACAAACAATTTTAAATACTGTTAGGTCTAACATTTTTCTTCTATCTGATAAAATTGTAAGACTTATCATTGCCAACAAAAGACATGCATGAAAAAGTAATTTTTCTATCAAGTGACAGATACAATTATACTCCTAGAAAATGGGGGAACAAATACTGGATGTAATCAAGTTAATATTTATAAGTGGTATACTCGTGCTTAAGTTTTATAAGGAACAAACCTTTTACTTTTTACATCTCCCATAGAGAGGCGACTGCTTCATGATATTTCCTTTTTATTCCCAGAGGAATTGTGTCAACGAGATCTAAATAAAATAGTGCTTTAACTTCGGCACTTGTTATTTTGCTTTTAAATAAAGCAAATAATCCATTCTTACAATAACTATGGTTTATCTAATGGAGTTACTCTAAAAATTGATACATACCATCACGCCATTTCACTGTTGGGGTAGGCAGATAGGATAAAGCATCATACTTTTCTAACTCGACACACATCCTTAACCTCTTCCACATACAACCTCCACGATTTCTCTGATTTGTACTTTTCTTTCTTTCAGAATATCATAACACTTGATCCAACCATACTTTCCTTGGTCTTCTTCTCGTATACCTTCCACTCTCATCTGCACTAATATATCTGACATTCATTTCTTATAACTTCATTCCGTGTTATGTTATTCATTATTTCTCCATGTATTCTTCTTAATGCACGCATCGTTACAGCATTTATTCGGCTCCTCTCAGTTCTTTTCCACGTCCACGTTTCCCTCCCATACACTAAAGTTGGGATCAAAATACAAATGTGGACTATCTTAGCAGATGATAATACTGTCCAATTCGAGTATAAATATTTTAGTACCCCACTGGCTTTGTTTCCCTAGACGCCATTCGATATCCCTCTTAACACTTTCATCGTCTGAGATTATACTACCAAAATACCACAATATCTCTACTTGCTGCAATCCATCATTTCCACCCATATATCGCATTTTGTTTTCCTTTCACACTTTTCTATCACCATTACATTTCTATCACCATTTCTATCACCAAAATAGCACAATATCTCTACTTGCTGCAATCCATCATTTCCACCCATATATCGCATTTTGTTTTCCTTTCACACTTTTCTATCACCATTACATTTCTATCACCATTTCTATCACCAAAATACCACAATATCTCTACTTGCTGCAATCCATCATTTCCACCCATATATCGCATTTTGTTTTCCTTTCACACTTTTCTATCACCATTACTTTGGATTTACAAAGCTTTCTATTTCGATATCTTTGATATTTGACAAAAAAATCACGTTATTATTTGTAGTCGTTGTATTTTTTTACAATTTTTTAGTCGATTTGTGTTCGAATTGTTTATGTTACTTAGCAGAACTGAAACAATGTTTCATATATTCGCAAACAGGATACTCGATGGTCAGATAAAAGGAATACGGTAACCTAATAGGCACACATGTTTCAGGACAGAACTGTAAGAAAATATATAGTAGAGGTGAATGAAGATAGCTGAAAATAATCATAGTAACATTATCAAAAGAAAATCTTTGTATTCCATAAAACCTCCAAATTTTAAATAGCTATTCAGTATCAGATGATACTGAAAAACTTTTTTAACAACGCCTCAAAAAGTTTAAATACATATTTGACTATGTATGTTGTCGAATGCATCCAGGGAAAAAAATGGAATATTAAGATAGGCAGACATTGGTGTAACATATAATACTTAAAAAAGATCAGTGTATAAAAGTCAAAATATAATTCAATAATTGTTTGAAATATTACAATTTTAATTTCATTCAAGTCAAAGGTATTCTGATTCCCTCGAAAACTAATGTGTACCTTCATTTTTTTAGGAGAAATATAGAATGCAGTTGTCGATCTGGTGATCTTCTGCACTAAGTCTAGTGCATTAACTGCAAGGTTATGTATTTAAAAAAACATTCACTTGTGTGTACACGTATGTATGCAAAACATTTGCAGTAATACATTTTAATGAGTGCCTTTTCATAACTTCTAGCAGTAGATTATCGAAAGGTTTTTTGCATTATTCCTGGGATGTGACCTGCCAGCTATCCCTCAATCTCTTGTAGCGACTGTATGATGGTCGACTTCCCTTGGGGTTATCATAAAAAAAATATACGAGAAATCAGAGTCTAATATTGTACATTATTTGAATGTGATCTTAACAGTATGGTCTTTATGCCTATTCCGTTTGATGATGTCTTTGGTTTCACAGGTTCCTTATCTCTCTATTCCTTTTTCTGTCTCACGGTGTTTAACCAGTTATGCATTCGATGACCTTTATTTCTAATGATCGAAAAGGTGCCTTTGTTTGTGTCGTATCAGTTCTAGTTTGAATAATATATGTCATTATGACGACCACACCGACGACGGTTTAGTTGATAACACACCCGTCTTTTGATCCGGAGTTGCAAAGTATGTCCCCGTTGTCAACTAGATTAAAAAAAAGGTTCCGGTCTAATTTTCTCTCAAGACTTAAGTAGGAAGATATTATCCCATAGGAATTAACCCACCAGGATATACTGTATGCAACGAAAGTGTAATATAATACAACCTTATTATTAATGTTTTGATATAAATTAATTCAACAAAAAGCGAGTGGTTTTAATAACACGTGTGCCATTAACATTGATTGCAATATTGAGATGCAAAGCCATAAAGGCTTTGCAACAGAAACAACAGTAATTAAGTTTAACGATTATGTCTTGCAAAAACGATTTAGCTCCTGTTCTGTTGTTTTGTGTGAATATTTGTACAGATTTGTTTATTTTCCAAGTGTTTTTCCAATGAGATAAAACAATTTAGTCAGTCTGCACAGTTGAATATTTAATTTCCTATTTTATTATAAACAGAGATTGTAGGAACACTCCAAGGAAAATCGTATTTTTTAAATGCGATGCATTGTTAATTAAGACGAAAAATTATTTATTTGTTTACTTTGTCATAAAATATTGATACTAATTGTGCATTTACTGTTTATCACGGTGAGTAAGTAGGTTTATGGCTACGTAGCAATTATTTCCCACCAAACAACCTTAGTTTTATGTTGTGATATGAAAGTTTGACAAATTTGTAGAGAAAATCCCAAATCTTTAAAAAAAAACAGGGGACCTGAAATGAATAATGTAAGTAAAAAATATACTATATGTAAGAAGAAAATGTGAATAATTTCTTATAAACCCAGCTTAAATTAATATTATTTTTGCAGGAGATATACCATCACGCCGTTTCCCTAACATAAAATAATTTTCCATCAATTTTAAATCTTACTTGATTTAAACCTGAAATTTGATTGAAATAAGTGAAGATTTTCCATTATTTTTGGACCAAAGCCCCTTGGAAGCACTCTAGGATAAATCAAACCCCCCCCTTCTAGTAAAGTATTAGTTCTTACAATATGCATAAAGTAAAAAAACCGTGTCCAATGATACTAAAATGGTACTTTGCTTATGCTTGTAATGTTATAAAAACACAACTTTTATTACAAGTTTTTCATAAACAAATATTTGCTCCACACATTCACAAAGCCATAGATATCTAACTTATGAAAATTTTTAATTTTATTGTACATATACAACCTTTTTGAGTTGTGAAACGAATAAAATTTATAAGTATGCTTTATGGTCAGGCTTAGATAATATAATTCTACAATAACCTTTTTGCTTAAAAGCCCTATCCCCCCCTAATAATTCTAAGCACCTCAACAACCCTTAATATTAAAATAGCCCTTTAGGGAGGCTATATTTTTCCCGTTGGGAATCGCGGAAATAAATGATTAAAATATGCATTGAAGTAATAAAACATGAGCTATAAAAATATAAGATTACAATAGGTTACAAAAATAAACATTAATTACAGATGCGAATAATGGATCACGTTGATGCATTATGTAATCTGGGCAGGATGTTCACGTGTGTTGGTCGAGTTCAAAGAGACATTGAAAGAAGGGTAGCGACGGGGAGCAAGGTGAACGGAACACTTAATGTAATTTACAAGAACCAAGCTTAATCAAAAGTACCAGATTTGATAATAAATAATAGTGTGTTGGTGCCCACCTTGGCATATGGATATGAAAATTGTTCTTGGCATAAGAGATGCGTGCACAAGGAAAAAATGTTGGGTGTCAATGTATAAAGAAGACAAAATGAGGATATCAGGAATTAAGGCATGGATACATTGAACGTTTTAACTAAGATGAGGAAAGGAGCTTTAAGATGGTTTGGACATGTGGAGAGAATGAATAACGAAGTAATGACTAAGGAAGTATATAAATGAGAAGTGCAAGGTGTGCGTGGTAGAGGTAGACTGAGAGAAACAAGACTGGATCTATTGGACCATATTTTGAAAGAAGGTAAAGTGATAAGTATAAATAATGGTATATTGTTCATGACGAGATGTATGAATGCGGTGGAAGCGAAATTTTTATGCTTGAATAGAAAAGTTTGGAGACCTGTCCTCTCTGCATGCTCTCTTAGGGACACGGCGTAATGTAGAAATAAATTCTACTCAGACGGAAATAATGCATTGCTTATAAAACTATATTGCAATGGTAAATGAAAAAATAATAGCAAACTCGATTTAAATTGAATATAAATGAAAAATATTTTTTTTAGCTAGGAGGCGAAATTTGTTTGTTTGTGAATTAAAATGGTTTAACTTTAAATAAAAATGTAAATCATTAAATGAAAAAGCTGAATGACGTATTTCTAACTTCCTGGAAAACGTAACAGACTGTTAGAAAATAATTTATCTAAATATATTTTTTTCATATTTTATAGACGATATCTGGCAAATAATTATTGAAAAATCTGACAATTCATTATATTTGATGGGCTCAAAAAGTTTTTGTAAGCAGAATTCCTTATAATGGCAATTTAAATAAATTCAAACAAAACATATAAAACTTGAATTTATCAACATCAAAAATAAATTTATATGTCTCGAAAGTAAGAAATAACTTTTCTTAGTAATCGGTTTTATTTTTCCATAATACTAAGGATAAAGGCAAGATTACTTTAATTTATTTATAATTGTTATCTCAAATAATTCGTATTTCAACGTTAAAAATAATGGATTCCACTGGAATGTTTTATGATGTACACATTTTAAGCTATTTAAAATCAGTTTTCATTATGATACAATACTGTTTATAAAACAGAAATAAATCAAGAAAAATATATAAGATGTATAGCTGTATAATGAATGGATGGACTACTGTGCAGAATTCGTTGGCTCGAAACCCGCTTCGATAAGAACAATCTATTTTCCGATAAATTTCCGAGAGTACGAGTATAAGAAAATCTATCTCTTAGGTCATATTTATTCCTTTAAAAATGGAAAATAAGGCAAAGGACATCGTTTATCTTTTCTCAAGTAAGAACAATCGTGTTTTAGTTGAGGAAATGTTGTGCCTTGAAAGCAAGTTCATATCGGACGGCCGGGTGAACCTGTGATATTAAAAGAAGAGTATAGGGAATTGTAGCAGGCAATAGAGTGAATAATAGGTTTTGCAATGTTTTTACCAACAACATTTCAAGATAAGCAAAACTGCCTGCTCATAATATAATCTAGGTCATTATATCAGCATGTGCAAGTGATACTTGAATGTGTCGAATTAGTGATGAACGGAAAATAAGTGTGAAGAAATAAAATTGTTACGAAGAATGTGTGGAAAAGCATTCTATGAAAAAAATAAGGAATGAAAATGTGGAAAAATATTGCATTTTGAAACATGATGAAATGTTTAAGTTAACGAAAGGAGCATTAAGATGACTGAGCTATGCAAATTTTTTTTTGCATAAATGATCTTCAACAGTAGTAGTTTATAAGTTACGAGAATTTGGAGAGGACCAAAAATCGTTAGACGTCTAAATAAATCAAATTCAGAAAGAAGGATGAGTGAAAAGTATTCATATTAGGAGAGCACGCATAACGAGGTATATGAGATTGGTAGAAGTGTAATCCGTGTACCAGGATATAATGAAGTTGAGGTCTGTTTTCTCAACTTACTCATATATCGACATGTCGTATGATGATGATGATTTTTTTCTATTTTTTTATCTCGTGTTCTCTTAGTTTAAAGGTTATATCGTAGTATAGTCCAAGGAAAAATGTTATTATACTACAATATCCTTCTACATCCTAAACTTCTCCCCCCCTCAACTTCACTTTCAGTATCAAGTATATTTGGGGACGCAAATTATGTAATCAAGGTATTCAACTTTTCTTCTCTCGTCAGCTTTGAGGAGTTGTCTATAATAATTCATTAAACGGAGTACCTCTTCGTTGCTCATTCTCCTTGAACAATGCAAATGACGCATTCTTCTGTACAGCTGTGTCTCGAAGACATATCTGGTTCATTGTGTTAACTTCCATTGACTACGCTTTAATTAATGAAGTATTTCATACTTGTTGTAATTATGAAATTGTTGTCACATTCAATAGATTTAAATAACTAAATAATATTCTCACTGTTCCAATTCGAGATTTTATGTATTTCAGTGCCGCGATCAACTTAACAGCTTAATGTTATAGTTAATATATGATCCAAGATATTTTAAAATATAAAAATTTCAATTAACTGGTTATTAAAGTTAGATAACTCCATAAATTTTATTTTCTTGTCCATTCCCGTCTTCTTTTTCGTTTCACAGTCTTTAGCGGCGCTTACAAATATTCTGTTTAACTGGTTTTTCATTTGTATTTAATGCTTTAAGCATGTTTAAGTATTTTTTTTATATAACGTTGTAACTTCTCAACTAGCAATTAGCATGAATCGGTGTAACTTTTGTTTGGTTAGCTTGAAAAGATTTTTATATAACAATAAATATATTATTTGTATGCTTTATAATTAAGTGTTTATATTGAATAAATAAATTAACAACTGACAAAGAAGTGACGCCGAAATGTAGTCAACAAGTCGCATTTTGATTTTATTAAAACTAACACAATATTTCTTGAATCAAGCATTGGGAGCTTTGACATAGATATATTTTTTTAAATAGAAAAAGAGTTATTGATAATTATTTATTAGTGATACATGATTTAATCTTACATCAATCAAGTCATTTGTATACTTTAAAAGAAAGTGTCTAAATAAGTAAATAATAAATTATTTACCAAGTTATTGGTCTGATAAGAATTCCTATCTCAGTCTTAATCATGTTTATAGGTATAATTCTATCTATTCATAATTTCTGATTTCACAGAAAAGTTTTTGTAGGAAACGAAACTCTCCAAAAAATAAAGACAAAAATGTTAATTGTCATTCATTTTCGTTCTACGTCGTTTAAATATATTGTTTCTTTAGTCTTTACATAAGATACACCAAAAACTAAATGTTATTTACGTAATAAATCAATTCTATTTCTACAAAAAAATCTATAATAATATCCTCTTATTTAAGCAATAAACTCAAAGGGGAGATCCGGCTATTTTGGACACGACGGGCATAATAAATAAATAAAATAAACCAATATCACGATCTTGGGTATTAAATAATCCTCGGCCCCTAATAACAGGGAAAATATCGTCCACTCGTATGGTTATCCAACTTTTTCTCGTGATTTATGCGGGTGAATAACGCTATATTGTTTTTATTGGCAATAACGTTTCGATGGTCCAGAATACGATGCCGTACCTACAGGTGAACAAGCGGGAACAACGTAAATCCGGCTTCCTTTGTGTAGAGAAAAAAGAGTAATGAAATTAATCATTCCGTATAGGATGAACCAAACGATACTGCTCAAATAGTTAGTTAAAATTTAAAAATGATCAATTTTCTACTTTAAATAGTTCATATATCCAAGGTTAATTTTGTCAGGACTGAATCTCTTTGGATGTTAACTTCTAACAATCATTCAGCCTTTTTGGAGATCTTCCGGGAACACAAGTGCAAAAAGATTTTCATTTCTTGCTTCTGCGACTACAACTCTTGAGTAAACCACAATTTATAAATGGTTTATATAGTATATTTTCTGAAATTTCCATAATTTGTAATACTTTTACTTTCAAAACATCTCGAATAATAAAATGGCTCAATCTGTAATGCGACGTTTTCTAGATTATCAGGAGACATCCGGATACTGTATCCTGTCTGAAATTCACTTCTTGTGAGAACGAAGTATCATTTATCCTTTAAATGAAAATTATCAAATCAATAATTTTATTTTATTTTTAAATTATTATTACACATGACATGATTTGCGAAATGATATACATGATTTGAAATGATATACATGATTTGCGAAAAAACAACAGGTAATTTAATTTAGACATACATTATTTTAATGGATCTAGGTTTATCGCCTTTCATTTTTCATATCCCCAGTAAACTAGGCTTTTGCCTGTATCTTACTGAAGACATAATAAAATGACTATTTATGTATTGCCGTTTACAAACCAGACTTCCCTCAAGGGCATTCGAGATTTGAACTCATAATTATTAAGAGATTTAAAATATCACAAAATAAATGTACATTCAAAGCAATGATAAGAAGTGGGCTGCGGCCATTAGATGACATACTCCCTCGCTTTTGTATATATTCAGAAAAACATATTTGGTAAGAGAAAAAACTTACCAAGAGAACACGAATTACATAAAAACGTTTACAGATCTACCGATATGAGACAGAATTTAGGTGTTATGTTTTGTATGTGTGTAGTGTTCATATATAATCATACATTTTTATTAGCCTCCTAAAAGGGATATCTTCAAGTACTTCCTAAAACTGCACACGCCACCCATATTTTCAACAATTAGAGGCAGACCATTCCACACCACAGCACCAGGTCACATTACCCCGTCCTCTTGGATTGACGTCGAAGCTCTAGTCCTCTCCGAAGGAACATATCTCAGACAGACTAAAAAAAAAGCAATGGAGACATCCCATTAAGGAACTTGAATACAAGGAGACAATCTTAGATATCAATGCATTCGTGGTACTAAAATCAATTTTGACTTAATGGAAGCGAATTTCACGAATGGTAATTATAATTTTTGCGTGTATGAAATTAAATTAATTAAGTTTTACTATTCTTAAAGTTTCACTGAAAATCTGTTAGTATCTTATTGATAAAATATACCGAAAATATTATATTCCATTAATATAAATTATTAATTTCGCCAAAATACTACATTGTCGATCAGCGAATTTTTAATTCTTTTTTGGAAAGTGGATACCATATATTGCTCGTTAAATATTGAACGAATTAATATTACACTAGTTGCAACCTGTGAAATATTCACGGAAGTAAAACAAATTCTACATTTATGAAAATATATATTCATAAATGTAAAATTTGTTTATATATATATCATTTATACATCGTCCCCTTTTACACCGGTTCAAAACTTGTTAGCTAGGTATTTAAAATTCGTTCAGTATCACGGACCCACCGAGATTCAAATTTCGAATTACTTTCGGAGAGATTCCAATTATTCTTCTCTCGCATTCATTCTCGCATCTCTTGTATTCAAAATTCAATTCTCGTATTATTTATATGGTGTCAGTCGTATGGGTTTTGGCCTATTTATACGTTGATACATACTTTCACTCCATACCCTGTTGGGGAAGACTGAAAGCCAAACTTTTATATCATGATAAATTTTTACGCGTCTTTCCATATGATTCATTCTATTTCTTTTAGTTCTTACGTTTCCATCTTTCAAAATTTCATTCACATGGCCCAGTAATGTTTTTTTTTTCAATTGAACTTGACAACAACAGCTCCCTCATATTTGTATTGTGCATTTGTTCAGTCAGTCTTTCATCGCTAATCATTTTTAACATGTCTAAACCATATCAGTGTACTCTTTTACACATATTTTTTTATTACTAAATAATACCTCTATCTGATCATAAAAAAGAAACAAATTAACTAAAAAAACAAACATGTTTAGATAAAAAACCAAAGCCAAACTAATATGAAACTAATAATTCCCACATCATATTTACACATCTTGACTGTCGAGCGCGTGCTGTCCACTCGTTTTTTTTTAAATATACTGCCATCTTCTTGCATTATTGATTCAGGTTGGTGTCACAGCTGCATTTAGTTTTGTCCACGTACAGCATCACACAGGTGCAGTGAGAGATTCTGAAATTCGTAGTTGCTGGAACCGCTACTGTTAGCATTGCTAGTTACGAGTAGGTACGCGTACTACATCAAGAAGTTGTCTTTTATGTATCTTTCTAGCCACAGTTTTGCAGCAACTCTTTATTTCTCCCAAATATTACTATTCATTAGAAAACTGATGATTTCGAGAATCCATTTTTTTCAGGTTCCTTTAAAGTTAAACCATACGCAGCAGTGGCGTAGCAAGAGTCTTTGCATATTTTGCGTGCTATGGATAAGACATAAATTGTACGCCTTCTTGCAAAAGTGTAAGCTAAGTGTCGTATGGGAAAAATGTGAAATCGTAACTGAGAGGACCAAACCTGTATTCAGGGTGTAATTTTTTTTGCATTAATAATATATTCACATTATAATATTGCTTTTTTAAATGTTTTCATGTATGCTACATATTTTTCTAAAAAATGACATTTCGTGATTTCAAATTTCAATTAGTTTTTACTGTACTTTCCACAACAGCATTGCTAGAGAAAACGAGAAACTACATACATTATTTGGTGTTTTAAATTAAAAGAAAAATATTCTGATGACGACAGAGTATGACATAATTAAGGAAAAGTTTTAAAAAATATATTAATTTTAGTAATAATAATAAAAGGACAATTTATTTAATGCCATCTAGAGAGCAGACTATCCTCAAGGACTCTCTAAATTTTGGTATTTGACTTTGAACACGTATTAAACCTACGACCGGGGACAACTATACTCTCCCCTTCAAGTTACGCCACTGACTAGCAGTCTATTATTCTCCCATTTCGCACTATTCCATACAAGTACGTTGGAATTTAAGTAAGTATTATAAAAACATACATATTCATAAAGGCTTTGGCTACTTGATGAGATCGACAAGACGAATTATAAGGGTTACTCTAGGAAGTTTAATTCTAATGAACATTGTGTATGGTAACACAGTGTGGCTAGGCGTAGTTTTATAACTTGAATGAATTGAACAGTGAAATGAAATACTCTTTAATTTCTGAAAATAAGTGTCTAGTTTAGGTACAGAGAAAACTCTATTTGACTCTGCAGAATTAACAATTAATATATTTTAATATTAAAGTAGATTTATGACATTGCATTTCGAGCTTCTATTGTATTTAGATCTTGTTTATTTCTTTATAGGTCGTGTTAAACTTTTTTTATGAACATTGTTATATTTTTTATTAAAAGTAACAAAAGCAACAGTCAAAAAACTGTGAAACAGTTCGATAAATTATTTGTTATAAAGAAAGTGCGTTCTGCCAACTCTTTTTGAAGTGTTGAATAATCCAAGCTGTTCTCAGTATCTGCACGAAAATTTCAATTTTCTTTCTGAGCATGAACTGTCCCTCCAATTAGGTGACAGCAGAATCCTATATATATATATGTTTTATTTAACACTTGTCAATATATATACCTAATTTGCGAAAAAAATAACAGGTAATTGAATTCGGACACACTATTTTAATGGATCTGGGTTTGTTGCCTTTCATTTGTTGTGTCCACAGTAAACTAGGCTTTTGCCTGTATCTCACTGAGGAATATTTCTGTATTGCCTGTATCTCACTATAGTATTGCATGTATCTCACTTTATCTATCAATGCATCACACATCATTCTTTATATCATCTTTTGCGAATTACTTGGCTCGACTTTGGAACGATATTTTTGTCTTAATCGGATGTGCTACATGCTTATGAATATTTAAGAATAATAAAAAAAAACATTATTTATTTCAAAATATTACCCTTCCTTAACATCCATACCATTCCCATTCTTATCCCTGATTCCTTGACATTTATCTTTCATTTGAATTTTCCTTTCAAATATTGTTTTTATACATGATGCTAGTAGACATGGATACCACTAAAAAATGTGAAATAAAAGCTGGTTGATTGGAATACATCTTTCAGATGTACTTGTATGAAATTGTTAAATAAAGAAATATATATTTGTCACAATAAACTATAAAAATCACGGAAATTATCCAGTTTATCAATTTCCCGTGTTCAATTAATATCAAGTGATGCAAACGCCGCAATGTTTTTTTAGCTACCCGGTACAGCTCGACTATTCTGTGTACAGTTATATCTATTCGAGATATTGAGAATGAAATGAAATAACCTAATTCATTATTTTGGAATATCAATGCTTAGTTATCGTTTAGGGATGTGGGATATTTATTTGCCGTAAATTTTGACAGATTATTTGGTTTATGCTACAAATCCATTAATTTGAGGGACTTATTTTTGAGATAAATCAAATAAAGAAATTAATTTTTCGTTTCCAGAAAAACTTGTTTTCAACTAATCTAAAATAAAGTTTAATTGGTTTTATCAGGAAGATAATTGAGCGGGAAGACGAAATATTGAAAATTACCCCATACGAAAAAACAAGCAAATATGCTTGCTGAAACGATAATTTCAATGTTCAATCAAAATTTATGTAAACCATATCTTTTTAACAAACAACCACGTGATTGAGCATTTCTATATCCTGTCTTGATGATCTTTTTAAGCAGATTGATTCCGGTATGCTACGAGAGTAATGCCTAGGTCTATCTAGGGGCAGATTTAATTGTAAGTACATATGGTCTACTATATATACCTAAAGGGATTTTTTAATAAGGTGGACTTTTTCATAATTAAGTCATTCATTACTGTTTTATTTTTGTTTATGGCTTCGTGCATCTCAAATGTTTATAAATTCATTATTTTGTATAACTTTCATAACATGTGTAGATCTTCGATGGAGTGCCACAAGGTAAAAGTTGGAGCTTTTGATAAAACAAATGACACATTATTTTAGTTTATTAGAAGTTTTGAAAAAGCGTATATAGGTCGTGTTTATGCAAAAATATCGAGGCTGTTGAATGAACATTTTATTATAAAATTATTAGTAAATGTTCGTACTCCATGTATCATTAAATATACAAAATCAGTTTTTTTTCATATACATGTCCAAATGTAACTCAACTGTTAATCTAACTATACAACTTATACAAAACTAATGTCTTAGTAAAAAAAATAAACACCAAAGTCCAAAATGAAGGCATCGTTAGAAAAAATAATAAAATACAAAAGTTAAAACGACATCTGGATAGAATAAACAAAGTTCACATGTTACTAAAATTTACATTAATTCATTGTTAACCTTCAATAAGACCACATTGTATTCAGACCTATTAGTCGAGCTTACGGGTTAAGCCACATAATTTACGATTCGTCATCGCGGGTGTTAGCAATACTACCCTGCATGTAAAGAGGCCACAACATTAGCACACGTCTAGCGTGTGTCAGAAGAATTACCCGAGAAATTGTATTATAGACTAGATTGGGACTTTTTTTTTGGTGCCATCAAGAATCGAACCTGAAACCTTCAAGTGGAAGTCTAATGTCAATTTAAAAAACGTGGAGGTCATCAATGTAAAAAAATGTATAATTTTAAGAATTGTGGTATATAGTTTTAAAAGAAAAAAATAGAAGGAAATATTATGTAATATTTAGATGAATTCATGTGTTAAGAAGCTACAGAGGTAAATGCCTGACATACAAATGTCAAATTGGAATGTGTGCGAATTATTGTGTACTGATGAGACGGTAGTGTAAGCGGAGAAATATGATCCATCACATAGTTTTATAAGTAAATTATATGAGAGATGCGAGGAGATCTGAGAATACATGTTGTGAGACCGAAAGTCATTGTGATAGAAAAGTGTGAAAGGATAACTAAATGCGGTATATGGGTGGATAATAAAATATTATAGCATGTTGAGAATCTATACTATATGGTTAGTTACGGATTCGACTATTCGGCTTGTTTGGAGTTACGAGAGATTTCGAATAGCGTGTAGGGATAGAAAACAATGTCTAAAAACGGTATATAAACATACACTCGTATACTAGAACCGAATAGTATTAAAAATTGCTAAAACAATAGTCCACAACAGTATTTAAGTTCCAACTTTGATGTATGGGATGAAGATGTGTTGAGTCAGATGAAGAAAAACAATCTGAGATGCTGTGAGTATGTGGAACAAATGAATGAAGAAAGACCAACAAAACAAATATATATATTGTAAATGTGAGTGAAAGGTATGGTAGAGGAATAACAAGGAAAGCATGGTTAGATTAAGTGAACTACATTAGGGTGTGGGCTTAAAAATATTTGATGTCCTCGCAGTCGGGTTCACCCTCTTTTGGTGGGATTGTGTCTCAACTGGGGGGATGTTATGAGATAAGCCCAGACCTTTTGATAGCTTCTCGGTTTAATGTATTTTCTTCGAAATTTTCCTGACATACAAATGTAATTTTAGAATATAACATACATATATGGTATGCAAACTACGAGTATGTAATTATCAATAAGCCTATATTTATTTATATTTTTAAATAAGGAAACGTAGAAAGTAAAGAAATCGTATGTAATAGAAGATGTGTGGGTGAAGATAATGTATAAAAGATATCTGTGCCGAGATAGGAAAGTCTGGCACTCTATCCTCTGCCTACCCTGCCAGAGAAATGACGTGATGGTGTGTATATATCATTTTATAAGATGTTTAATAATCTGCTGTTTTCAAAACATCTTTGCACAAAGTATTTGACAAAATGTTGTCAATCGACATAAACCATTAATAGACAACGCGACTCTTCAGTATCAAAGAGAACGAGTGAAAAGTCTTTGTTCTCAAAGCTGATCAATGAAGTGTCTGCCCAAAGCACGAACTTAACAAGAGAAGTTAAACAAGGGAAGTATTGTACAACATGGAAATTCATTACATCTTTTATCTAAGGAAGTAAGGTAAGGAAGGGTCCTTAAGGTTATCCTATTTGTTACGTGTATGGAAATTTCCTGAGTGAGCACAAAGCACTCATGACTCAGCATTTTGAATGATGACTTAAACAGGAATCAATACAGATTCAAAGGGTTGTATTAAATTTATAAAGCTTCTCTTATTTATACGTTCATACCTTTAAAGTTTTAGGTTGGGTAAACTAGTATATATTATTTATAGTCAAGGCATTAACATTGTGGAGGTTTAAAGACATTGTAATTTGTTTTTATCAAACACTGTTTATTCCACTTTTTGTAACGGTATAACCCTGCCGGTTTCAAGACTTTTGTCTCATTATGTTCCCCTGATGTGCTCCCCTGATAATGAGGTGAAAGCCTTGGAACCGGTAGGGTTATACCGTTACAAGAACTGAAATAAACCGTGCTAGTATATATTCTTATTTTTATACTTTAAGTTTATGTTTCTTAATATTTCAGAATCATGACCAATATTAAGATATTTATTTAGGTTTAGTGACTCAATTTTTAATGTTGCTTAACATATTTTTGGAAAATATTTATCATTTTTTTTCAACAAAGAATACAAGTTTGGAAAATTCAATACAATACAAAATATGTAATTTATATCTTTAATAACATGTTCGAAGATTTCTTTCATTGTATTTTTGTTATTACAATATATTTGAATTTTGAGACATAATTTATTTGTCTGATTTTAATGACTCCTCAAAATAACAAATGAGAATAAAAAATGACACGAAATGTTTAATTTAGAATAAATAATGAAGATGATATACAAGACACAGAAATAGCTTAAATATATGACTCATTCTTGTTCCATTAAGGTTGTGTTTCTACACCTATTTGAGTCGTGACCCAGATAAAAATATTAGTTATGGTTTTGTGACCTTAGTAAAGTTAAATTAAATGACGTATACAGATAACAGTTTAATGAATTGAATATATTTTATTAATACAAAATGGATTACTTATGCTAACAAATTCAAATATTATAAATGTTTTGAATGAATTTGGAAAGCTGATTAAATATTATAAAATATGTTTTATAACCTTAGATCATCTTCAGATTGCAGTCTGTTTTGCTAAATATTGTTTATGTTGAAAATATTATGCGACCCATTCAAAATGTCAACCAACCCAATTTAGTGTCGTAACCCCTGGATGAGGAAACTATGCTTGAAACTTTCAATATCCGATCTTCTATCTTAATTCCTTTATGCTCATTTTTGTATTATTTTTAAAACTAACTAAATCATGCCGCAGATGCCACAAAAACATGTGGTTTATTTGTAAAGTATAACTATAAGGCTGATTTTATTTTATACAAGCTTTATTCAGGATCTTAAGTGAGATAAACTTTTGATACTTTTGCATATTTACGCATTGACTTTTGTTTTGTTGATCTTTTGATCATGACAGAACTTAATATTATGAATAAATTATACTGTTTAAATTTGATATTTGGCCTTTTTAAACATATGTGAAGCTTTTAGACCAGCGTGTTTTTGCTAAAACAATGATAAAAAAGAAGGAAAAAATTTCAAAAAGAACTTTTTAAGATGTTTGTTCAGTATCGCTATAATTTATAATTCTTTCAGTTTTCTCGTTATGTTGTTTTTTAATCCATAAATGATATTTTTCAGTACTATATAATGCTCCGTCACTTATAGTTGATAAGACGTTTGTCTTCCCAACTTGGAATTGGCGGTTCGAATACCGTTGGTAGCCAATTTTTTTGATGTTTTAGTCTGGTTTTACTTCAGACATTTTCTGATTGGTCAGAAAATATAGATTCAATGCCAATACACCTGTTAGGTTATACTGTATATAACAAAAGTATAATACAATACTCGAAGGAAATATATGTTGCAGATACTTCGTTCGTTCGTTGCTGGGCTTCTTCGTCGAGAATCCCCTCGCCATTCCAAGTCTATATTCAGTTGGAAGGCGAAGCTGTGTCGTATAGTTCGTTTTTCTTTTCAGTGAGGGAGCCGTCGAACACCAGCAAACCCACCCGCCACAGCACTATACTGGATCCGATGGCACACCAAAGTGAGACGATCGGAGCACACCGGTATGTTTTTAATCCCCTTATTTTGAATGAATAAATATGACCGAAGCCATAAGTGTCCTTATACCCCCGAATACTAAGCGGAAAAAAATACCTGTGTAATTAGAGGGGAGTAGAACAGTGCGTGATTCGAACCGATGACCTTCCGCACGAAAATCAAGTGTGTTACCGCGCGATAAGCACCTCAGATACTGAAACATAACTATAATGTATTCTATAATTTGTTGTTCATTAAAGTAGGATGCGCAATGCATTATTAAGTATGAAAAATTGTGGTATTTTAAAAACCTGAACTGTATTTAGTCTGTATAAACAGTGTAATATTGATAATAGTTTTTACCTGAAACAGAACATTTTTTGCTTCCTAGAAGGAACTTGACGGATTATAAACTTATTTATTCTATATGTTTAAAGGAAACAGCTTGCGGTTATTTGATGACGCGTGTATTAAAAAAATTGTTTGGCTGCGGTTTATTGATTCTGTGAAAATCTCCATACACTTAGGGTGTATAAGTTGGTTGACGTTTTAGGTTGTGACAATCTGGATAAAATCTAGAGTAAATATTTACGAGCTTCATGGTTGGTTGTATGCAAATTTTTGAAAAGAGCTTATTATGCAGAACATCACACGTGTTTTTCAACTCACGTAATAATATGTATCTTCTCAGTGAATGTTGATAGTAAAAGTTTACCCAAAACCTTTGTGTATGTCTTTCGATTATACCGAAGAAGACAACTAAATGCAATATAAAATTATGTCATATTGATATGTAGAATAAAATAAAGGTCATAAAATACGTATTTGGTTACTAAGACGCGCTAGAATATAATAATATGAGTTTTGTATACCCAACAACAACTTTTCTGAATTGGCAAACCATAATATGGAGACAAATCATAAACTCAAAGAAACGAGAGTTTAAATCTTACATGCATCACAAAATTAATATATATAATAATGAACTATAAAACTTTAAGCCTTAAACAAAAATACAACAGGAATAAATAACTTAATAATGTATAAAAAATTAACCCCTCATTAAAAATTTATTTGGGTCAATAGAACACATACACGTTCGACGAAATATAACAACAAATTGAACCTAAGCATTGTTCTCGTAACACACCGTGATCACTCGAGATATGAGGTAGAAACAAGTGTCGCGAGAATCAGTATTATAAGTGGAATAATGAATTAATTTATTATTAAATATAATACTAAAAGATCTCAACAGTTGTGTTATGTGTACTAACTAATAAACAAAAAATAAATGTCCTGATTGAACTCTTTTTGACAGTGGATAATACTTTTCTATGTTAAGTCATCCATTTCAATATCAACATTAAGGCCTTTGTCAATCTACGAGATGATGAGTATTAGCAATATTTTACTTTCTTTGTGGTGGTTTGAGTAAGGGTATATGCTTTCACACTGTAGAAAAGTACGGAGAATATGTAGGAACGTAAAATTTGCATACGCAATTCGATATAGAAATCCTGTTTGCAGCGGTGATCTTGCATTTTAAAGAATCAGCTTCGTGTCACCTCAACTCTTACTTTGATCTCTTGAGACTGGTTCCAGAGATCATTTATCCAGCGTCCCAAATTTTTTTATTGTTAAACTCGCTCAAAATGTTTTTTTTTATTTACATCAACAGGTACTCTTGCGTGCACTTTATTTTGACTGACAATCGTTAACTTTAATAGTAATTTAAATAAATTTGCAAAATACAGTACAAAATATTTCTAAGTCACTACGAATTGTTTGTTATGGCGATCCGTGCATATCCTAATTTCATCGAAGTTGAAAAATATTGACGTATAAGATACTAAAAGTTAGTTTTGTTAAAGGGTGTTTATTCTAGAAATATATATTTTTAAAATTAAATAACGTTTTACTTAAACCTTATTTTTTAATGTATATTTACAAGCAATCGTTAGTTGATAAAATATAAACATTTTTGTTTTATCGGAAATAATTTCCACTGCCTTTTAATAAATGAACAATTAAAAAAATATTTTTTTACAATTTTAAGAGGAAATCGAAAAACGTTCATTTTATTTTTTATTTTAATGAACATTAATGAAAAATGATTTATAAACTTACAAGGGGAGTTCTACATAGCTATTAAATTCAAGAATAAAATTACTAATTTAAAGTTAGCAAACGGAAAATGAAAATGAATAAGAGCGTATGATAAGTGGCTTATACGTGAAGTGTGATGACAAAGACCTTAAAAAAGAATGTTGCAAAATTCAAAGTTATGGTACTAGAAAAGGAAGAGAAGAAGATTAAATACGAGTACCATATCTGGGTGAACAGTGGATGTTGAAGAATTCTGGTATTTAGGAAGTGTATTCTCAGATGACAGAATAAGAAAACTACGAGGTATACTGAGACCAAGTGCTATCAAGATTTGTTTAACACTTGCCTTACTGTGCTAAAAAAATCCGCCAGCCACGGTGCTGGACGCTAAGCGTCCAGTGAAAAATGTATATTTTAAATCAAAATTATGCAAAATCTGCTAGGTTATTTTTTGTAATTAGCTATAAAAATCATTTTATTTTGTATTAAAACGTCGAATAATCAAATGAAATATAAGTCCTGGTCACTCGCTATCCATCACAGAGTGGCAAGTGTTAAATGAGGTTTCATTACAAGAATCAGTGTTAAAACTGTTATGAGAAGTGAACATGGACGTAAACAAATAATGCAAGGAGCCGAGTAAATTCAGTGACAATACGTGCAGTGAGAATAATATGTGGTTTGTTGATGAATGACAATAAAAAATGTAATATTAGTAAAGAAGAATGTGCTAAATACTGATGTTTTAAGTAGGGTGATAAAAAACAAGTTGGGGGGGGTTTGGACATGTTAAAAGGATAGGCGACTAAAGACTGATTAAACAAATTTCCTATACAAGCATGAGTGGGGGTTGTGCTCGTAGACGACTGAGAAAAATATGGTTGTAGCAAGTGGAAAAAAAATCAAAATAAATAAAGGCAAAGGATTAGATAAACTGATGGAATTGTACAATAAATTATAAGGATGTGAAGGAGGCCAAGGAAGTGTTTTATGATATGAAAGATTGACGCTTTGTCCTTTTTGCCTACCTTGACAAGGAAACGGCGTGATGGTATATATGTAAGTAATTTACAGTTGGTAGATCTACTGTTTTTTTTTAAATCTGTCATGGAATAAACAGTTTAATGTATTCAAGATGGTTGGATGGAAAAAAATGTTGTGTGGCAGTAAACCTGGCTGATATACCATGTTTAACCATGTACATAAAAGAAATAAAATTTACGCAGTTTTCATTTACGCGCTTTTCTTGGAAACAATTAATCACGTAAATGGAGAGATCACTGTACTTCTATTTTCTCCACAAAGTTTATAATGTATATGTTTCAAAGAACTACAGAAGTAGACGCTTATAAAAAATGCCTTAGTATTTTTCTTTATACGACACATAGGACTATCATCCTACGTCATTATTGTGTCGTAATAATTAACATTTTTTCAAACGATTCTGCAACTTCGTTATGCTCTTTACAAAACAGTCGTAATCATCTTGCGAGTGAATTGACTGCATTAGAGAAATAATGATACACCTCAATTTTTCTTAGTCAATAGCATTTCTACTACACTCTTGGAGTGACTTATTGGTCGTATTCCTTACCAGGAATACAAATGTTTGTCTATCGCGTTAGTGATCTGCCCCGTGATCATCGGGACCTTTCATCTTCCCTTGGATCACTAATATTAAACAATACAACAATAATACACTATTTTTTATTTCATTACTGGTTTGTTGTATTGCTCAAAAATACTTACTCCAAAAATCTCATCCAGCCGTACAAAACTCAGTCAATCATATACATGAACCATTGGTGTAAAAATGTTTCAACTGTTGAATTCAACATACATTTCAAGTGCATACGGATTTATGTAAAAAAATATATAATTATTAATCAAACATACACATCAATATTGATTCGAAAAACTTCGAGACAACTTATATATTTTCATTTTTTTATTAATATAAATTTTTTAAAATAAGTTTTGGATATTATTCTGTGTTTTTAAACTATGTATTCAAAAATATAGTTTCCTAGATGTGATATTTTATTATATAACAAAACATACGAAACAGAAGAAAATACCAAATCATTTATTGATTCAAATACTTTGTGTAATAAAGCGGATCATTACTTACTTCTTCGTGAATTAAGATTATTTACGACGCCGTATTGACGAGCTGAGCACATAAGAGCATCACCACTTATACACGGAATGACCTTTTTGAATGAAAGTTCTGATATCAATGTATTCTAGATCTCGGTAGATAGATTGAATTGTGATGATTACGGTAAATAGATTGAGAATATCAAAATTTGAAAATGATTAATGGAAATTGGACAAATCACAAAAACACAACATTGAAGTCAAAATATGAATTTTGGATAAGTCAGATTCAGTCAAAAGTGAACAAGACGCATTCGGCATAAGAGTATAGAAAATTTGTCCTAAGTAAAATTGTAATACCAAGGATGTCTTTTAATTGATGATTGGATATTATTTTTAAAAAATTCATGGAAAAAAACTTAATTTGCAATTTACCACAATGGTACAAAATTTTCTTACCTGAACAAGTAAGATCATGTATGACAGATATAAAGCATGATTAAACAGATATATAGCATGATCAGGCAATGTTACATTCAACATTTGATACCTCGACTCTCACAAGTATGTCAATAAGAGAAGACATGTTGTAATGACTCTCACAAGTATGTCAATAAGAGAAGACATAATAGAAGACATGTTGTATTCTGAAATGTTGACAATGAATATTACGCAGCTACGAAGTTTTTTCAAAAAACGAAAAGACAGGAAAAAATAAAACGAAGTTGAGATGTCAACGAAAACTGTTCTCCGTCATATTCCACACTGAAAGGTTGGGCTTAATAGTTAACTTAGGGAGATAATCGATTGAAGATAACCCTCGTCAAGGCAGATTAGCATAAGTATTCACTTCAGAAACAGTTGCATTAGTGCAGTGTTATAATTTACGAAAGCCAAAGTCAAAAGAAAAAGCAAAATGGTGTTTGCTCTCAAAAATCACCGTTTTTTTTAATTCTCCACGGTCATCTTGGCATGAATAAAATGAGCGCAAGATGGGTGCCAAAACTTTTGAGTGCTGTCCAAAGTCAAATATATTTTTAATGTTATGATGAATTTTTAATGCTTTTCGATGGTAAAGAAAAATAAACAAGCGAATCAATTATCACGGGGTACAATTAATGTTGTACTACTATGATTTTCTGTTCAAAATAAATTCAATTGAGTGGAATCTTCTGAAATTATCATGGTCCAAAGCCAAAGTGACACAAACCTAAAAAAATTATGACAGAAATATTTTGGGGTTGTCAGAGAGTTCTACTGATTAACTTCAAAGAGAGAAACACTACGGTTATTGGTGAGTATTATGCGACATTAATGTACAAATTAAAGGATGCCATAAAAACATGACGCTGAGGAAAGCTGTCATGAGGCGTGATATTATTCCACCACAATGCGCCAGTGCAAACTTTTGTTGCTGCAAAGGTTGCAATTCCACACTGTGCTTTCCGAGAATTGAATCGTCCACTCTTGATTTGGCTCCTAGTGATTATTTTTTATTTTCAAAATCGAAATCTGATTAGTTTTAAAAAAGTTACGGAGATGTGTTATCAACAGTGTTATAACACTTGGGAACAAAACTTTTGAATATTTTGTCAGTTGTTTTGGATATAAAAAATATTGTCCTAAAATAATGTGTTGAACTACTCGTATACGGAGACAATATTGTTTTGGTAACATTCTATCACCTTTTTTTTTCTCGGATCGAAAAGTTTTGGACCTTACTACGTATATAAAATGAAAATATTGTTCAGGAAAAACAGAGGTTAAATTTCTTGAACTAATGGTCTTCGAGGATCATTTTCGAAAAAAATGACATTTTTGTATCCGTAATAATTGTTTTAAAACAAGATTAAAGTATACAACGCTGGATGAAACATCTTTGGCGTGTTGCTGCGGTGTAACTAGGGTGACCATAGTTTTACGTGAATATTAACAATATCGAGTTTTACACATCTAAAAAATTGGTTATTTTCACATTACTCTTTAAAAAAACCACTAAACCCACAGTTATATTTAATCTTTAAAACTAGTTTTTAAAAAATGGTAGTAATAATTGTGCAAAGTTAAGGAAAAGTGTTTATAAATACATTATAATTTGTATAGTCAAACATTGTTTATTCAACTTTAAATAACGGTATAACCATACCGGTTTTAAAGTTTTCCCCTTATCATCAGGGGAGCACAAACAAGACCCTTTTTGGGCTCCCCTAAAATTGTTCGGTAGATGTTGGTACAACCAATCCATCCATACAACCAATCCATCACCAAGTTGGTATAACCAATCCATCCATAACATAACGTTGTGGAGGTTTAAAGACATTGTAATTTATTTTATCAAACACTGTTTATTCCACTTTTTTGTAACGGTATAATCCTACTGGTTTCAAGGGTTTCACTTCATCTTCAGGGGAGCACAAACAAGAGTCTTGTTTGTGCTCCCCTGAAGATGAGGTGAAAATCTTGCAACTGGTAGGGATATACCGTTATAAAAAGTAGAATAAACAGTGTTTGACTTTACAAATTACAATGCCTTTGAACTTCCATAGTGTCAATGCCTTAACTAAAGATAACATGTAAAAAAATAGTTTTAAATATATTCATTTTATTTTCCTTTAGAAATGAATGTACGGAAAAACTGAATGATGTGTTGTATAATATTATAAAACTTGAAATTATTAAACTTGCGTTGTATACAGCACAACCTGCGGACTTACTCGTATTGCCATAATAATCTCTTCAAACTATACAGCACAACCTGCGGACCTACTCGTATTGCCATAATGATCTCTTCAAACTATACAGCACAACCTGCGGACCTACTCGTATTGCCATAATAATCTCTTCAAACTATACAGCACAACCTGCGGACCTACTCGTATTGCCATAATGATCTCTTCAAACTATACAGCACAACCTGCGGACCTACTCGTATTGCCATAATGATCTCTTTAAACTATACAACACAACCTGCGGACCTACTCGTATTGCCATAATGATCTCTTCAAACTATACAGCACAACCTGCGGACTTACTCGTATTGCCATAATGATCTCTTCAAACTATACAGCACAACCTGCTGACCTACTCGTATTGCCATAATGATCTCTTCAAACTATACAGCACAACCTGCGGACCTACTCGTATTGCCATAATGATCTCTTCAAACTATACAGCACAACCTGCGGACTTACTCGTATTGCCATAATGATCTCTTCAAACTAACCAGAAAGATGTTTTATTAGCCTTGAGTGAAACTAACCAGAAAGATGTTTTAGTAGCCTTGAGTGAAAACCAGACAGATGTTTTTTTAAACATGACTTTCAATGGATGTTGTTAGTAAAATGAAGAAAGGAATATTGTGATAGTTTCGATGTGTGGAGTAAATTTTTGGCGAAATAAAGATACTGCAAATATACGATACGACGATGCGAAATTAGAAGTCAATGGACGAGGTAGACTGATAAAAACGTGACTGAATTAAGTGGACCAAATTTCGAAATAAAGTAAAATGAGGAGCACATAAAATAAAATGTTATTCACGACCAGATGTATAAATGTAGAGGAAGCGAAATTTATGTATTATATTTGGATAGAATTTTTTTGAGATTTGTTGTCCCTATTTACTATACGGTATGATAATAAGTATTTTATAGAAAAACTTGAAGATTTTTGCTCTGAAGGTGAAAGTATAAATAAATAAATGTATAGAAAATTCTGAGCACTTGTTATGAAAACATGATTTTTAACCGAAGACAATATGAATGAATGTACTCATTCATAATATATGCTCTAGAAAGTTAAATATTTCGTGAAATAATTATGTTTGTTTGAAATTACCATATTAAGGAGAGTTGAGAATATTGAGTCAGAACTTTCACTTCCTTCATTTATTTATTTTTATTTTTTATTTTACACATGACAAGAAATATATATAATTAGCGAAAAAACAACAGGTTATTATATTGGGATACACAATTTTAATGGATCTGGGTTTGTTGCCGTTCATTTATCGTGTTCCCAGTAAACTAGGCTTTTGCCTGAATCTCACTGAGGACTCGTTACCATATAACTTCTCATATAATTCCTTCACTGTATATCGTCTTGCATTAGTTTCTTTCAAAATATGATTCCATAAAATTAAGCATACTAACGGGTGATTTATGATTTTGCTACAAGTCTTTCGGAATAAAGACTAAGAAATAAATTTAAAAAAGTTTGACAATACAGAGTTAATTGTGACGTTTGGACATCCTATGTGTAATGTGTACAAACGCTTATCCTGGGGCAAATTAAAGTGGGCTCAGTTTCAGAGGGTACTAAAATAAGGAAAATCTAATTATGAAAATTCCTTACAAGGGTATAGGGCAAGAATACTGCTTCAAAATAAAATATACAGAGCGGCGAAACCAAGAAAATGATCATCAAATTTATAACGGGTAGCAAAATATTTTCGTTTGAAATGAATTAATTTGACAATAACAAGAGACCAACGAAAATTCAGAAAAATGGACGATAAAAATGTCGCAATATTTTGAAGTGTTGTACTTAAGAACATTGTCTTGAATTTCATGGCTCAATTAACGTATACAACTTATAATGAAAATGTTGAATCAAAAGTGGTGCTTAGTTTTATGAAAATAAGTTTGTATCAAGTTTTTGAAAGAAGAGTTTTGCAGCAGGGAACAAATTCAAGGTGAAACACGTACTGTATTTTTTAATTAAGAATTTCAAAAGTGATAGTACCATGTGGTGTGGTAGGGCTTACCTTGATGTATGGAAGTGAAACTCAGGTTTTAAAGAGAGTGAAGGAAGAATAAATGCGTGCCTTTCGGAAAATTCCTGGTATTAATATAAATCAAATTGTTATTTTTTCCCAGGTATGCGAATTATAATTTAAATGCGTAAGAAATAAAATAAAAGTCAAACCAAAGAAAATTTGTTGATTTATAGGTACACTCAACAGAATAAAAAAAATTCAGGTCCATGAAAGTTTTGCTAAATAAATTTAAGGTTTTTTTTGAACCCTTGAACAAGATTTCTCCATTACATGTGTTATTTTAATTTAAAAGTAATCTGCACGTTATAATATTTATTAAATATTCAGGTAAAATTAGATTGTTGTAAACTTAATAATTCAACAGAATATTGTATAAAGTAACAACTTATGAAATGCAATAAATTGGCGAAGCGAAGGATCTTTAGATAGTGAGTTTTATCCTTTCTACGTAAGCTATGTTGGCTACACGATCGGCAATGTTTTTCAATTTTAAAAAGAAAACATATGCGATACATACATAGACTTTATGACAGATATTTATGAGTGTCAATAAAATATTGGTTGGAAGAAATAGCTCTATAAACTGTCCCGTAAAGATATTTCCATGAAACAGTTAAAATCAATTGTCGAATGTTGATTTTTGTTGTTTTCACTCAAAACTTGTGGAACCCAAGCGCCGAACTTCAGGACTTTTCTCATTGATTTAAGATTGCGGTATACAGTCATGTGACTACAATTCATCTGCTAAGACAATTATACGATGGTTTGAAGGGGATTTTCATGAATAATATGGTTTAAGCGGACCTCATCGAAGTCCACTGGTCGTCCGGAACGCTCCATGCCTTTTAGGTCGAAATTACCGGCTTTGAAACGCAAAAACCATCGACGACTGTCTTTTCATTCATAACATCTTCACCGTACACTTCGAAAATATCGCGAGATGCTTTGGCAGCTTTATTCCCTCGATTGAACGCGAACAGAAGTACTCGTTAGTGTCAAAAATGCTCACTTATTTTAGCTTGACATTCCATTTTGAAGGCTTGTAATCAAATAAAATAATACATGTAACGTAAAACCAAATACAATATCTTGTAGAGCAGAAAATTTTCTTTCGAATGACGTAAATCATTTACCATTTTGTTTTACTTTTGGTGCTCCTTTTTAATTTGGAAAAAAAACGGGCACAACTGTTAACACCCAATACGTTAAAAAAATACAGTTTTTTTTTGTCATCATAAAAAAGGGGTAAATGTATTTTTCTGTGATAACCCTAGGGTTTAGAAAATTTTAATTATTTTATGTATATGTATATTATGATCAAATTCCGAATGAAAAATATACTACAAACTACCTTAACATACTATGATCGAATTGTGAATGAAAAATATACTTCAAATTACCTTAGCATAATTTGATCCAATTATGAATGAAAAATATAATACAAACTACGTTAGCATAATATGATCAAATTATGAATGAAAAATATACTACAAATTACCTTAACATAATATGATAAAATTATGAATAAAAAATATAACTAAAATATTGCAATAAAATATAATAAAATAACTCTCATCGTCGTTCTTTGTGTAATTTGTAAAATACTATAATTAACGAAAAAATATTTGATATCAATCAATTCTACTTAGGTAAGTTTATGTGATGTTCGGATATTTTTAACAATTCTTTAAAGGAAATATTTTTTTCAGGAGATCCCAAACAGTTTTAAGGTAAATTTCTTATTTATAACCCCAAGGAGTGCCTTCAACTCATTGTTCGGTAGATGTTGGTACAACCAATCCATCCATAATTAATGTCTGCTAGAATAAACACACGTAGAAGTTTCATTAGTTCTCTTTTTGAATAAATCATTTCTTTTAAATTTATTTCTACAATTTGCTCACACATGTAAAAAAAATAAAATGCTTACGATTGCATAGTGAAAATAAAAATTCCCCTATTTAATTCGAGTCTATCGCTGTGTTTTGTGATTAGAGGAATTTTAAGAATTTGCCGATGTTTTACCTTTCCCAACATTAACGTATTTTTTTATAAATAAAAGTAAGGATAAGAAATATAGACAACGTTTGTTGCCTTATTTTTTTTTCAGAGAATTCGAGCTCAATTTTTGGTTGACACCAATATTGGTCACATACTGATTTTTTCCTTATTATAGCTATTATCAAACATTTTGGTTGAATAAAAGTGATATGCAGTTCATCGACTATGGATAAAACAAACATATTAAAAACATTACATTTTATACAACGTAAATGTTACACAATACGAACAGAAATGTTTAAAAAGCATTAATGCTACATAAAGAGGGATAAAGAAAATAACTCAATTGTAATACTTGTGCAGAGCTTCAACCTACAAAACTAACTGCAATTAGTTTGCTGACTGACCTGGATTTGAATAAATAAATCTTGTCATACGAATGGATAAACTAAATAAAATTCTCCCATCTCCTCTGAGAAGTGTTGAAAATGTGCAATATATGACTGGGATGAGTGGGTTTCGAACTCCAAATCTTTTCAACAGAAACCCAACCTCTTATTCCAACGAATGAAGATCTATCGTTTTTTATTCCTCACTATTTCATTTCTTCTTCTTAAGCTATTATCCCTCACTATTTCACTTCTTCCTAAGCTTTTATCCCTCACTATTTCATTTCTTTTTTCACGGTTGAATTATAAAATGTTTGTATTACTTAAAAAAAGACGTATAAATAATTTCAATCACGTAAATGTAAACTGGATAATATGAGTGTCTTCGAATTTTTGTGTTTCAATTTCTTAGCAAAATCGGATGAAGAGGTTTTGCAGTTACTGGTCATTCTTGACATTGGACTCGTTACATTTTCAATCCTCCATATTTAAAAAAAAATGTTTGAGTCCGAAAAAATCGGAGAATCCATGTTAATCCATGAAATGTTTTTAGGGTAGAAAAACCACAACCTGGATTGAATCATAACGAGGTCATTGAACTAACTGAATATTTTATGAGCTGAAATTTAATCATTGAGAGAAACTTTAATATTAAATGTGACTTTATAAATTGAGGTTTTATTCAAAGTCAAATCACACTTCAAGATCATATTTTAAATTGGTAACATTAAGTATAAAATTAAGCTTTTAAGAGGCGAAATTCATAAGAAGAAAAAAAATCTTGGGTGGTTTTGACACGTGAAATATTAATTGAAGAGAAAAAAATAGAAAACTATGAAATTGTGAAATAATTTTAACACAAGAAAGTGTGAAAAGTATGAGAAATAGAGATTGTTTTATTATTTTATTATATTATACTTAAGTTGTTTACAGTACAACCGAGCGGGCTTATTGCTATTTGGTGATTTCTTCTTCTTCTTCTTCTTCTCAGTGTCATATCAGGTCCCCACAAGGTTTAATATCACTTGAGAGTAGACATCTTTGTCCCCGGCAGCCCGAAAAAGATCTCCAACGCCTCTTATGCCAGTCCAATCACGTATATTGCGGAGCCAGGAGATTTGCCTCCTGCCAACCCCTCTTCGGCCTTCTGCTTTGCCTTGGATGATCAGGTGCAGTAATTTGTACTTTTCTCCTCTAAGTACATGACCCAAGTAGGACACCTTTCGAATTTTAATATCAGTCAGCAACGTTCTATCAACTTTGGCTCTTTAAAGAACCCTTGTGCTGCTAACCATATCCGTCCAGGGTAATTTCTTCTAGCCATCCAGAAATATTAAAAAGATGCCATAAGTGAAAATCAAACATTTAGCCTTTGTTTTAAATATCTAGTACCATCGAAAATCGAACTTTTACCACAACTTCTAGGTTGAAAGACATGCATCTTAATAGTTAGGCATCTTGCTGAGTATTTCTGGTTTATGGATCAAGACAACGTTGTTAATGTATCCTAGCGTGGAGGCCTGCATTCTCAGCTTACCTTTAAAGAAACGACAGTGTTTTAATTATAAATATTTTTAGGAATATTTCTCGTCAAATAAAATTTAAGATGGCATCTCTGATTCTTTAATTAAATGTCATAAAAAGGAATTTCTACTCCATCTGGTAGAAAAAATGTAAATACATGTTTAGGCAAATAATATATTTAACAAAATAATATATTATAATTTATAATAACATCGTTGTTGTGGTTTATCTTATCTGAATGGTATAAACACTTGTGTCGTCCATGTCACTTGGGTCGTTTCAGTTCATTAACTTTAGTCGCTTGCCCAATTTGAACTCCATTAAAACACCTTGCTAAGCGGGTGTTAATCGTTCAAAATGGTAAACATAAAATATACGCATTATATAGTAATGCTTGTTGATTCACAAACGTTTGTTTTAAGTAATGGTTTTTTTTGCCAGCATGAATTAAGATTGTTTGTGACGGCGTATTCACGAACTGAGATTTTAGAAGCATCACCAATCGCATACGGAACGACCTTGTTAAACGAAATTTCCGATCTACTGACATCAAAAGCTTGTTTTGCTGCATTCAAAGTTTTCTGCGAAAGTACTGGCAACTTGCTGGGCTGTTTGTATTCCAAATTACGAGTATAAGCATTTTTATACTCGTAAGTATATTTACTGCACTGCGAGTCTTTTTATTTCTTCCGTGACGTCAGGCCTTGAGTTTGTCGTCACTTCTATTATTTACACTCAGGTGTATCGCCACCAGAGAAGAAGTCTCTGTCGGCTGTTTCTTCAACATCAATTAGTGACGTTCCCCTCATAATAAATAGATCGCATTGGAGGGGGATTTATTTTCTCCCTCAAAATATCGTGGGTGGTAGTGGGATCAAACTTAACGAATTTTCCAAAATTGATATTTTCCATATGTCGGTGGATAAATTTAAATTTGAGTTTTTCATTAAATTTGGTATGCATATTTGAGTAACTTCACAAAGAAGCATGTGTATTATTGTAATTATTTCCGTTTTTATTATTTTGAGATTTTTATCGACAGCTTTTGATTTTTGTTCTTTAACTATGCATTTTCTTTTAAGCAACTGGGTCAAACCAGTATCAAATGTAAATTGAAATAAAACTATTGAAAAGGAAAGTTTTTCTTAAGGTTTGTACTTTGATTTATTATTAAAAATTTATTTATTATTAAGCAACTGGGTTAAACCAGTATCAAGTGTAAATTGAAATAAAACTATTGAAAAGGAAAGTTTTTCTTAAGGTTTGCATTTTGATTTATTATTAAAAATGTTAATAAGTTTTTATTTGAAGAAGAATTAAACAGTTGTTTCATTGATCTGTATATTTATCATCTCATGTATTGTGATTTGTATATTAATCATCTCATTGATTTGTATATTAATCATATAATTTATTTTCTTCGCGAACAACTTATTCTGGGCAATGTACGCGTATACCTATACAAACTGTATAAACGGTTTGGTGCCTTCTATAATATAAATATGGAAGTAACATACATGCGAAAGAAAAATATCAAATTTAAAATACTAAACTTTTTTTTTATTTGCGAGCGCTGATGAATCCATTAAAATTTAATAACTAAGAAATATTCTAGAAAACGTCGACACCAATGTTCCCTTTAAATTTTTTTGCTGCATGAAAAAAATAATTTCTGCGTGACTTAGTCCAAACACATGGTTCCACGTGTAAATGTACACGTAAGTAACCATTTTTATGATCCAGGGTTAAGATACACGTACTTAAAATTCTTGGAAATAAATCGTTTATTTTTTATGAAGTGTCGTAAATCATTCAAAGAATTCTGAAGAGATGTTTTATGTTTATTTATTTCGTTAGAATAATGAGTGGAAAAGTTAAAACTTAGAGGTAACACTGGTCTTTACCATTTCTAAAATTTATAATAAGTTTAAAAAACCTACGCGTAGGGAGTTTTTATAATTTTATGTTTATATACATCACTAAATTTATTATAATCCATTTTAGTTTGACAGTTATTTTCAATAATAGAGTATGTCAGTATCCCTCAACATATCCAAATTGGTGATACGGACATACTGAAGAACGTAGCTAAGAGAAAATATTGTCATCGGCCCCAAAAATCGAGCCTTTTGGTTTACAATCACTTTGTACTACTTGACAAATCACAAATACTACAGCACTGGGCCAGGCAACAACACACGCACACGTCTAGGACGTGTGAGAATTGTTACCAGACAAACTTTCAAACCGGATTGGGGCTATTTTTTAATGTTTTAGGTACAATCGGGAATAGAATCAGAAACTCCCGAGAGGAAGACGAGCGTCTCATCAACTGGGCTACGGAGGTTATCATGCACCAAAGTTATTTTTTTACTTAACTATAAAATTTAAAACATGGATATATTATTGGAGTGCATTTTATAAGTATTTATACATTATTATGCTAATTGATTGGCAAGTTAAATTCTGATCTTATGCTTTCATATTCTTAACCAAAGACTTTTTTGAATAGCGGGGTTTTCACCCTCTTCAAAATAAGAAATTCGGGAAAGAATATTTCGGAAATGTGAGGGAATTTATAATTTTCTTACATCGCCTGCACACAAACATACTCTGGACACTACTAGCCTCAGTATATTTGTGTCCTGCTAAAGGGATGATGGGTAGGAAGTCTTATAAACATATTGTTCTGAAAACTCCAAGTTCACGATTTTAGTTTATATTTTCAAATCAAAAAACAATTATGTGATCAAAAAATACATGACCATGGTAGAAAAAGTTTGTAAATTTTGGAAACATATTTCGAAGATCTTAAATGAAAAAAAATGCTCATTTTGGTTTTCTTACACAATTTTCGAGACCAGGACTATTCAATTTAGAAGGAATAAGTTCTGGCAGCAACCAGATTTTTAAGAACGGTTAACAATTTTTTTTATTTACTATAACCTACTACTGCTAAAGACAATATTGCATTCAATATAGGGACAGATTCGAATATACAATCAAATAATGATAATTCAAGGTTAATCCAACAGGGCTTGTTTAAAAAACTTCATGACATTTTAAGACCCCTTATCTCTTGTTAGTGGTCATCTTGGCTTATGGCGTTGATATATATTATCATGATAGTGACAATACATGTTTCCTGGTTAGTATGATGATTATCCTCCAGCCTCGGAGATTGTGTATTTGGTTTCTTTTGTAACCTAGATTTATTAAAATTCTTGTTTTCACTTATGGCTTTTTTAAAACCCTTTCTTATTGGTGGAAGACAGAACCACATGGCAAAAAGCCCGTTGTACTGTATATAAGGGGAGTTGAAAAACATTTTGAATACTGATTAAGACGAAATTAGCAAATTTTAATATTTAACTACGATTCAATTGTGTATTACAAAATAAATTATAGTTATTGAATCAACTAATTACCGACAGCGTTACTGAAACATAACATACTCGTACATACATAAATTAGAAAACATTCCGGGATTTAATTATATTTTTTAAGGCTTTTCAGCATTCATATTTCAACTCACGTCCAAGTAATGTCTAATATTTTTTCGATTAATATTTAAAAGGGATTGACAAATAATTTTTTCATCGATCATTTTTGGATCCACTGACATTTTTTAAATAATTTGTTATTTCCCACATAACTGAGAAACGTTCTCGTTTATATGACCTCAATTACATTTAAGTTAGTTAAAAATGCAGTCGTTTTCCCCCGGATAATCGAAAGACGTTTTCGTTAGTGTGATCTCACTCACATTAAAGTTTATTAAAAATGCAGTCGTTTTCTCCCGGAGAATTGAGAGATGATCTCGTTAATGTGACCTCGCTCACATTCAAGTTTGTTAAAAACGCAGTTGTTTTTCTTGGAGAATTAAGAGACTTTTTCGTTTATATGAATATGATTTTACTCACAGTGAAGAATGTTAAACTACAGTTATTTTTCTTGGAGAATTGAGAGACGTTATCGATTATATAATCTTATTCACATTTAAGTTTGTTAGAAATGCAGTGTTTTTTTCTGGAAAAATTAAGAGACGTGCGAATTTAAATGGGACCATTCTACTTTACTATATGAAATAATGGAATTTGTCATAAAGTTTCTTTTTAGGAATTATTTTTGAGAAATACAAAAAATGTGCAATATTAAGTGAACATAAAACGAATTGTATAGTTGCTTACGGTCACTTAACTTAATAATGAAACACAGCATATATTTGCTTAAAAAGGTGACAATCGTCTTTTTTTTTCTTTTTTTTTACCTGGCGAGATTATTGCCATGTGGCAATCTCTTCAATCAACAAACCAGAAATATGTTTTATAGGCTCTAAGTGAAAACCAGACTGGAATCCTATTTTTAAAAAAAATCTGGGTTCCAGCGGGGATCGGACCCGCAACCTCCGGATCGGCGGACAAGTGTCTTACCACCAGGCCACGGAGGTCGTCATATGAGATAAAGTATTTAGCTGCATCGGTGGATTCGGTGGTCACGGTTTAACAGTATGCATGTTAAAAAAGTGGGTGCTCTCAAGTTCACTTCAGAATTTTAGACCCTTTTACATCTGATGTACGGATATGTCCACGTTTTGCTGCAGCTTAAATTATGTATATAACAATCTTAGCCTAACGAAAGGCTACATCAGATAAAATCTGCCAATAGTCGTGGAACTTTGATCTCTTACCATTGAAACATTGGGTTTAAACTGTCAAGACTGTATATTTATTAAATTGCAACAGGCTACACACAATAATCCAATACGCACTCCATATACAAGGTGGCTGAATATAATACTCAACCACGAGTGATTGCCTAACGTATCGTTTTTAGTTGTATGTATTCAAATTTATTGCACCTCCAACATCGTCTACTCATCAACGTCCGTGGTATAGTTGAGCCGGTTAAAGCCAAAGTGGTGTAAGACCACTTTTTAAATAAACTGTGTTAAGTCCAATAATGTGTTCCGTGTACGAAGAACTATTAATAAGAAATGTGGTGAAAGCCCTAGTTTCCCTAATATCCACATAAATTGCAGTACAAGTTTAAGCAGTCAATGGAGTCATCTATTGGTTGACAGGAAAAGTGGCGTAAGTGGGAGTTGCACCACTATTCCAGTGAATATTTCTGTTTTGTTGACAGGATTGATGCAATGGTGTATAATTTTCTTTTTTTTTTTTTTATTAAACAAGTAAATTATTATACAAACATTTGTCAAGGCTATACCTATATACAAATTTATTGCTTAACTAATCTTAATTATATGTTATAATTTATGAACTTATTTAATCTTATTTTCCTACATGTCATTTTATTTTATTTATTCAATCTTAATATATGAGATCTTAGAAATAATTAACACCTACATACTACTTATAACTAGATAACAATTCTTACACTAATTGTTTAGCAAAAATAAGTCCACTCGTTCAGGCTACTTGTATTCCATCACATTCACTCAGACCTTGGTCGTCCCAGCTAATACTGTAGGTGGACTAGTCAGGCAACAGATAATGCTTCGGGAGCTTGTGCTTATAACGGAAGGGTAGGTCGGATTTACTCTCGTAAGCCCCCAGGGCAGAGTGTATTATTTTCGTTGTGATTATAATATATTCCGTGTAATATTATTTCTGAATATTAACCATACAATTCGTGTTTTTTTTTAATTTCAAAAATAAAAATATATTTATGAAGTAAATATGTACTGGAACATGAAAAATGCAATAAAACTTTTTTTTTGTTTTTATATATTTATATTTAAAAAAAAAAGAATATGGTTTATATATGAATCACTGCGTATTTGTAATGGAAATTATATGATATAATGATATTGATGATATAATGATATAAATGATAATAAATTATAAAAACTGGTGATTAATATTTATTAATTAAATGATGAATTTAGTAATAAAATGATAATAAAGATTTGTGAAAACCAGCGAAGCAATTTTTGTCGTTGTTAAAACACAACGCAGCGTTGCATTTTTCACAAATAACAAAAGTTTGAGACTTGCAATTTGGAGAAGTCCTTACCTCTCCCAAAATTGACATGCCAAATAGCATATTATAAACGTAGTTTATACGTATATAACTTAGGTTGTCATTTATTATAACTGTTTAAAGCCAAAATAGTGTAAGTTACTTTAGGGCCTTATAATTTTCCAGTTAAGATGTGCAAAGGACAAAAATAATACGAAATAGTTAAAACAATCCTTTTTGAGCGCATTCAGTTAAAAAACATGGTTCGTTAGTATTGTGGAATTTTCTGTAACAGCTGTACTAAAATCATTTATATCTCAGATCTAGGATAATGTGATTTACACCACTTTGGCTTTAACCGGCTCAGTTGATAAGACGCTTATCTTCTAACCGAGATATACGAGTACGATCCTCGTTAATAGTTAAGGTTACATCGCAATTAGACTATCATGTTGTACTAGTTACAATAAAAGTGTAAAACTCCACAATATAATTGACTTGGTCATTTTATTAGTTTGTATAATCAAGATTGTGCGAAACATGCCAATTAAAACCTTGAACAATAAAGCTTATAATAGGCATGTGTCGCATATTTTGTAATACTTGTTTGAAATATATCATATTCGTGCAATTCGAGTACTCTGTATTCTGAAAACTCAAGAGCAGAATTTAGGGATAATATATGGCTGGGAGAATATTGCTTTGATTTAGGGCTGCCAGCTATCAGATTACGACAGTATGGAAAATTCATATTTTATAGACTTAACCGGATTCTCCCGTTGATTTAATTAAGTATGGAAATTTTACTGTGCTCGTATAAAGCTGAGTAAATTATTTTTATTTCTGTGTTCTTAAAAAAATACACTTTTTTGTATACGCCGAGATGTCTGGTATATGATAGTTTAAGATAACGTGAAATATTGAATAGACGACATCTAAATTCTGCATTAAATGGAGTACAAAAAGTTCTGAAAAGCGATGTTTGTTTTTTCCATTTCTTTGATAGTCTTGTCAGTAGGTTCATATTTTTATCTAAACATATTGCTTTTTGTTGGTATAGAATCCTTTAATATATATGAATTAGTAATTTGCACATGTTGAAGGGCATTGCACTGAGACAACATTGTCTTCAACCCCATTAGCCGAGCCGTTTCGAACTTAGTGCCTCTGGAGTAGGAAAAATACTTGCGGTTCGTCATCACAAGTATTGACAATACTACTCCCATTACGTTGTACAATATATAGTGAAAGACTTATATCATATGATTATTATAAGTAGTTTCCAATTAGGTTAAGAAGTTTGTGATATGTGATAAATTATTTATTAATAAAAAAAAATTCCTTAAAAAAATAAAAAAGGAACTTAGCGTATCAAAAATATTGATAGTATTATGTGTGCAAAGCACTTACATATGTGTGAATTATCTTAATGAAAATGCTTTTATAAAAAGTTTAACCAAAAACAAAATGACTGACGGTTTTAAAATTAAATGTTATGAGTAATATGACGTGCTTAAGGCAGAAGAGTGATTTTTTTTATATTTCACTTTTCAGAAGAATGGATTTGTTTGGTAAATAATTAAGTGAAAACAAAAGTAACGAATTTAAGATATTTATATATGTAATATGAATAATATATTGCACTCAAAGCACTTTTCAGAAGAATTCATTCGTTTGGTAAAGAATGAAGTAAAAACAAAAATAACGAATTTAGCATATGTTATAATATGGTATTATGAATAGATGGAATAGAATCCAATAGAAAAAGAATCAATAAATAAATCGACTAGAATAAAAATAAATAAGTCGACTAGAAATATAATGCACAATGCATTGATGCACTTTTAACGTATGTGTTTGTAAACTATTACAAATAGGTGGTCATTTAAAAGTATGTTTTGTGTTGTTATGTTTTGTGTTGTTATGATTAATCGTGGTTTAGTTTTTCGATATAATAAGTCCTCAGGTAACTACCAAAATATTTTAGTCACCGATAATGTGTTGAATAGATATCGTGAATACTTAATTTGACACATTAATTTCTTATAATACAATATAATGTACTTAAAGCACTATTCAGAAGAATGAATTTGTTTGATAAAAAATGAAGTAAAAATAAAAATAACGGATTCAACATACATACGAGAATATATATTAGATGTGTTTAAAGTACTTTTCAGAAAAGTGATTTTCTTAACACTGATTATTCGATTCTCTAGAAAAGGGAATTAATTTGATAGAAAAATTAATATCTTTGAGAAAAGTGAACCAGAATATTGGAATTAATGGATCTTTAATGTGAATAATACTTGGTGCTATGAGAACTTTCAGAAGAAAAACAAAAGCGTTATAAAAAATGGTGGATTTAACGTACCAGTCATATGATTATTACTATGTACTACAAACACTTTGAGGAAAAGAACAAGAAAAGTGAATTTCTTGAGTTTAAAAAACGGATTCGAATATCTTACAATTATTTATAAGCTTTAATAAATTTCCAAGTCCCGTGGATGCAATGCCCGACTAGATATTCCCCCCAACTTTGCGGTAGTTAAATACTTGTTGGTTACAATGTGAACTACTAACCCGATAATGGCGTAATAGCGGCATGTTCTGAATGGGCCAGGTACACCTATCTGCCTCATGAAACTCGATTTGACTTTCAATATTAATGTATCGACTAGAAATAGAATGCACAGTGCATAGATGCACTTTTGATGTATGCATTTGTAACCGATCACAAAGAGGGGGTAATTTAAAAGTACTTTTTGCGTTGTCATGATTAATTGTGCTTTAGTTTTTCGATATAATGAGTCAGGTTACTACAAAAAAGTTTTGGTTACCGATACTATGTTGAATAGGTATCGTGAATACTTAATTTGACATATTAATTTCGTGTAGTACAATAGGATAGATGATTGTACAAGAGGATAGACCTGCAATATATTTGTTGTTGTCAAAACTTACTATTAAATTAGTTTTCATTTATTATTTTACGAAAAAAATATTATACACTTCCACTCAACTAGTGCTACTTAAACTAATTTTTGTTATAGACAGCTTGACCAAGAACAATAATGTTACTACAATTATAAAAAAAACCGGCACAGTATTTATCGAAAATCAAAACTGGGTCGCCAGAACACAAAGAAAGCTTTCTAACCACTAAATCACTCTAAATTACTAGTAAATAATAGCAAAAAAAATCTTTGTATTCTGTCGACTACTTGACACTAAATTGTTCAAATATTTAACCGTTAGTAGAAAAGTATATTCATTTTCGTATGCGTCCTTTTTTTTAATTTCCTTCTCCCTACATGCTCCCGACAATCATCTTGGTATAGCCAGTCATTTGACGTAGAACGAGTGATTAATGTTTACACTTTCAACCAGAATTACCGATTTAAGTACTGTTGCGTACACGTTATTTATACAAATCTGCAATCCAGTGATATATATCTCTTGAGACTCCACTGACATATCAATTTCAATATTTTTAATTTATAAAATTGCTTTCTAACTGTGATTTGCAGAATAAGGCTAAAAAAAGATCATCTAAGGTCAAGGAAATATTGAAAAAAATCTGTGTGATGATAGGGATGTTCATAAAATATTGTCGGTGTCAAGGAATTTGTGAAGAATAAATCACAAAAAAAAAATAATTTCAGGTATCGTAATTTACGCTGTCACTATGAAATAACATTTAATAGTTACAGCATTCCGTCATCTATTTGTTTTTATACAATAAAATCACCAGTTTATATACAACAATTGTTACATCTATTAAATATAATACAATTCTTACGTCTATTCAAAATAACCTTACGTCTTCCTTCCATTCTGCTCCAAAATTATCGCAAAAATTTTATGAGTAAGTATTTTTTTTGGTTTGCCAAACAATTCAACATTTTTATTTTATAAATAAACTTGCAATACTGATTATTATATAGGAATTAAATTATAAGCATTCTTTAAACAAATGTGAAATTAATATTAAAACTTCGTAATTTTTTTCCATGCCATAAAAGAAGTTCGTACAAATTATATCCAAAGTAAATGTGTATGTAAAAGAAAAACTACCGATAATTTCCACGTAAACATAAAATTAAATCGACTGTAAATTTTTTAGCTATGAAAATAAAATAAATCAGTCTGATTTAATACACGGCATTAAATCAACAAATCTAGGCTGTTAAAATTGATATCGGAATCGAAATACGTACTCGTATATTCAAAATCAAAATACGTATTCGTATATTCAAAATCAAAATACGTACTCGTATATTCGAAAAAACTCGAAAAGTTTCGGCACACTCGTAATAACTAACTCTTATATTCTCCTCTGGATTTAATATGGCTCTAGAGGTACATAGCAAGCGACTGCTGAAAGTTAGTTCAATAAGTTCCCTATTTTACGCTGAATTAAAAAAACTAAAATAAAATTTTTGACTCTGCGGAGGAATGGAATAGACTATTGAATTAGTTTTTCAATTAAATTTATCACTTCGTTTCACAGGATCAATAGTCCAGTTGAGAAGAGGTGATTTTTTAATTCTTCGTCGTGGATATTTTCATTATCGCGTTTTTTTAGCTACTGTGTTATAATGAATAAGTGAATAACTCATTTACAATATTTTTTATCAGGATTATCAAAATAAATAGCTAAAATCACATTCATATTTTTTTAACTATAATATTGGAGTAAATTAGTGCATAACAGATTTACAATATTTTTTGTCATCATTATTATAGTAAAGTTATTAATATCTCATGTACGAGTACAATACGTTTATCAAGAGTATTGTAAAAGAATAGTGAAAATCATATTTTGTATTTCCAGTACTATACAGAAGTAGTGTGTAACTAACTAATCTACAATGATTTTTATTTTCTATATTATTTCGGTATAATCGGCATTGTCTAAAATTCAATAGTAGATTAATTTTCAAATGACATTGTTTTACAAAAAACAGGATTTGGAAACGTGCATGCTTAATGATACAATCGGTTTTTTATTTACATAGCTATAAATATGTTAAGTTGAAATATTTTTGAGGTTCAACGAATTCCATAAAATTATTTTCTCTGCATGATTTTCTTGCTGAATCGATAAAATTAATATAAGACATTTGCAAAATATTTTTTAAGTTAAATATAGTCGTAAAAAGAGAAACATTGCTTTTTTATTCTGCATTGAAATGCAAGGGAAAGACATTAATAAAATATCGTCGAATATTTTGAATTTGTTATTATTAAAAAAAAAACCTTGATAATGAAGGCTGCAACTCCCTTCCATCGGCCATTTTTTAAACGACGTTTAAGCGCACAAGAAGTGATCGTTCAACGCTAAATGGCGTCAGTAAAATGAATAAATGTTAATATTTAATTTAAATAATAAAAAAAGAAATAAAATTCTATTTAATTTAGTCAAATAGCTAAGAAACAGAGAAAATATAAGGAAATATAATGTTCTGATAAGTGGTGGGGACGAATTTGAAACATTATTTCGAGGAACGTTAAATTTATGGTTGGGGTTTAAGTTCTCTTGAAAATGAGCCTCAAAGTATTATATTTAATATTATATCACTTTAAGTGCTTATAAAATTTAACTAATAAATTTTGAAGAACCTTTGCTAAAATAGGAAAAGAAAAACACCTTAGGTCGTCATTTGTCTGAAGTTTTTGACTTGATGAAAACTAATTAATTTTATTTTATTTAAAAACTTACATTTTTTATTGTAATTTTGTAGATACTTGTATCGTTAGTAAACATTTTTATAATTAAGTATTAAATTATTTATTAGTGGTGGGATTATTATTATAAAGAGGTTCTTGATTTAGTGACTTACTCATTAAATTGCAATATATTGTAGATAGTTGTCAATTTATAACTCTTAATAAATTCGTCTTCTCAATTTTCTTCGCATATTTTTGAGCGAATCAAGATATTAATGACAGTTTTTATGATAATGATTATATATAATGTAAGAGTTCAAGTTAAAAAAACTGTTCAAAAAGTCGTTTACAAAGTGAGTGTTTGTTTTTTTTTAAATAATAGTTACATAGAGAGGAAAGTATCGATTTTAGCAATTAAGTCAAATTATCTTCATTTTGGAAAAAAAAATGTATTCATTATATTTTTAAGATATATTTCATTAAAATATAAATATTCAAATAAAGATGTATATATGTAGTAAGATCTAAAAGTTTATGATCCAAGGGTATAAAAAAGATGATAGAGTGGAATGAAAAAAAAAACAATTGTCATTATGGTCTCCTATAGTTCCTGACTAGTCCACCTACAGTATTAGCTGGGACGACCAAGGTCTGAGTGAATGTGATGGAATACAAGTAGCCTGAACGAGTGGACTTGTTTTTGCAGAATAATTAGTGTAAGAATTGTTATCTAGTTATAAGTAGTATGTAGGTGTTAATTATTTCTAAGATCTCATATATTAAGATTGAATAAATAAAATAAAATGATATGTAGGAAAATAAGTTTAAATAAGTTCATAAATTATAACATATAATTAAGATTAGTTAAGTAATAAATTTGTATATAGGTATAGCCTTGACAAATGTTTGTATAGTAATTTACTTGTTTAATAAAAAAAAATAAAAAAAGTTACATACATTTTTTAAGAACGATGAGTAAATTTTTCAATACCACTCAAAAAAATATTGTGAGGTTTTGTTCTCAAAATGATGAAACACTCCAGAGGTCACATTATTTTTCTCATTCCAAATTGATCATACATAATTCAAATCACTGTGGTTTTAGAGTCCACAACGTGCTGCTATTTCTTTTTATTTTAATCTTCTATCTGGTAACACTTGCTCTTATACGAATGCAACTGTTTCTGGAGTATGTGTTTCTGCTGGTCTGCCTTAACGAAGATCATCTTCAATGAATTATCTGCCTGAGTGAATTTTTTATCCCAAAGTTTCACTTATTTTAACTATAACATTTATTGTATATTTATATTAAGTGCTTCTTTCAACTAGTTCCCTGGCGTGATCTTTCTTTCAATGTCACTTAAACTTGCCCACCACACAAAAACATACTGCCTAGATAACATAAATCATCTGCCTGTTCAAGTTACCCCATACGTCATAAATGAGATAGCAACCATATAATATTAATTATTATAATTAGTATTATAAAAGGTCAATAGATTAAGTGTTGTTTAGAGAGTAGACTCTCTCCAAGGACTTAATGATGGATCGTATTTACACATTACGTTACATTATGTTATAAAGTATTTGCAATGTAATATAAATGTATGTTTTATTTTAAAAATGTACAACGTATCTTAAGAAATATTAAATGAACTGAGAGATAAAAAAGAAACCAGTCGATATAAAACAGAGTCGATACATAAGATACAACTCGATGTGTGGTTTATCGTAACAAAAAGTTTCGAGTCTCTGTTAAACTTCTTGAGTCTCTGTTCGTTCCTTGCAAAAAATATTGTTTTGAAACAACATTAATTGTTATCAAGTGACATAAAACAGGTTTCCTTGGGAGTTGAGGAATCTAACATATAAAATTGGGAAATCTTTACTAGAATCTGAGCCATTTATTTAATTTTTATTATTAAAAGATCATCTTATTTCCTGGCGCATGTTATATAATTTACTTAATCTTATATTATTTGAAAATGAAACAAGACATACTGTGATCGTGAAGTAAAAATTGAACAAAACCATAAAACACGTATGTTTCATATTGATAGCATGTATTCCAATTTTGGAAGACATGTTATCAAAGTAAAACAAGTCGGCAATTGGAAAGTAGGTACTAGCAATATTAAATTAGGTTGTTTATTTTTTAAATTAAATATTATATGGAATATAAGGAGGTATAATATAGTAGAATGTAAGTAGGTGTAATATGTAACAAGTATTTAGCAATTGTTTTGGCACATCTTGAATGGGAGTTTCAACTTGTTGTAAATAATTATATACACAGTGATGACCTCCGTGACATATTTATAAGATGCCTGACTCAACCAGGGGGTTACAGGTTCTTGATTTTTAGGAAAATTAAACACTTTTGATAGTTCTAAATCTTTTTTACGAAGTTAACTAAAGACAGCTGTGACTTATTTAATAAAAAAATATACAGAGCTTTTAAAAGATGACATTTGTGGGATAGTTTATAAAACACTTATATTCCAATCTGGAGGTCGCGTGTTCGATACCCGTTCGAACCCAATTAATTTTATACAGGGTTTCAGTCTGGGTTTCACCTTAACCTCTTTCTGGTAGGTTGGATGATATTGCTACATAACAATACTGCCGTCATAAGCAAAAACGGAGCTAACGGGAAAAAATATTTTTTTAACTAAGTATGAGGCAATATCCCATATCAAATTCTGAACCATAATCCATAAAAAAAATACAGTAAACCATTTATTTCAGTACAAAAATCGACATAATGTATTTTTTAATTTTACAAAATACTAGGGTTTTCTAAGCAAAAAAGCAGTAAAATGTGATTCATAAGCAAAAAGACAGCAAGTGCCTATGCGTTTGCTGCGTTTTTTGCTTATAATTTACATTTTACTGATTTTTTGTTTATGAATTACGATATTTTTAAGCAGCAATGAAAAACATAAAAGTACAGTTTTCTCAAAACTTAACTTTTGCCATTAGCTGCGTTTTTGCTTATGAGGGCAGAATAACACCACCAGGTTGCACGGTATAAAACAATAGTGTATACATAATATTTATTGATTTACTCTTTGTTTTTAAACGCATTTTCAGTTTATATTTAAAAAATTGACATGCATTTTTTTTATGATACCAGCTAGCAACTGTTTTTGTATCTACATCCAACTAATATGATTTGAAGAATTTTTTTTAAACACACTTTATCTGTTTTTCTGATGATCTTTTATATTCTCGTAGTTTTCCTGTCCCCCAATTTGGTACTGTGAATAGCACCTGACTTGATTTGGCTTTTGAGAATTAAATTAAATTGCTAAATTAATAAACTTGATTTAACATTTCAATTAGGTCACGCCTAAAAATCGCATCACAAATTTAACTCATTCAAGGAATTCAATTATATAACATCTTATAATTAAACCACGCAATTGTGTGTTTAATGAAATAACAATCGTATAAATATGTAAAATGTAATCAAGTTGGTATTTGGAATTTTTAATATGCATGGTGTCCTAATAAAAATTTCGGATTTCAATTTTATGCCACTTTTTTTTGTAAGATTGTTAGCTCTAAAAAGATCCTACATGCCATCTGTCATTTTTGCTTTTAACAAATAAGAAACGTTGCATAAAAGAACAATGCGTTATTATTGTCAAAACTCATTATAAAAATGGGGAAAGTTTTGCTAAAACGGTTCGGTCGAAATAATGGCACAAATGTCATCAATTCGAAAATTTATTAAAAAATTTAAGGAAACTGGTTTGATTCTGGATAATATGTCACCCATGCGTCCTCGTAGCGGGCGGTCACTAGAAAACATAGCCGCAGTGAGATAAAGTGTTACTGAAACCACAAGGACATCAATTCGTCATCGTTCACAAGAAATAGACGTCAAGAAGCATCTTACAGCTAATTCTCGATCTAGATCTGCACGCCTACAAGATTCAACTGACCCAAGAACTAATGCTAGAAACCAAATCCGGCGCTCATATTGGGACAACCTTTACTATTATGGCCCAAAAGTTTAACAAGTTAGAGCGTCCACAGACAGATACAACGATACCATCGGTCTTCTATCGATTCCTTTTTGACGTACTACTGAGGGTATGGATATTAAATTTTAACAATAACATTGCCTGCCCATGTGGGGGATGTGGCCGGCAATGTAATAAAGTGTCTGTCAATAAACGCTCTAATTTGTACAGGTTGGAAACTTTTGAACTTTAATGGTATGAAGCCATATATTTTTTGTATTATATTACGCACATACAAACATACTATCTCACTATTGTGGTAGGTAGGTGGCGATGACAGAGTGCTGAAAAATTATTTCGGTACAAATACCTTTTTTAGATTAAAATAATACACGAGTATTTTCTCATACAGCTCCTATGGTCTATCTAACTGTTTACATTAATAATACCATCAACTCGATCCAGTCTTACTTTGCTTGGTGGCCTTTTAACACACCTTCTACTCAATTTGCATTTTATATTTGTTTTATAAGTATTTATTTGTTAATTCATATCTTACACATTTTTAACCGTCTTAAAGTGTTCTTCTTCATCCAACTTAATAACATATATCAGTTTTTTTTTATTCACAATCATCTTAAACAAGTGTATTATGTCGTAAATTATATTACGAACTTAATAAATTCACATAATACAAGGCTATTGCCATCGTAATAAATCAATAGTGAGAATGCAATAATAAGGTAGTTCAACATCTGGTTTTGCGAATATTTTTAATATATGTTATAGAGTTCAGGAGGGCGCTTCTCCGGTAATTTATCAATCGTCGGTCTTGGCTAGCATACTGCTGTTCTTTTTCATGTTCAGATTTTTTTTGTTATTTACCCCATATTTTGTTATTTACCCCATATTTTGTTATTTACCCCATATTTTGTTATTAACCCCATATTTTCGCATTCACATTGCTCCTAAGATAGTTATTTTTTTCATTCTCAAATCTTGTATTGTTGATTTTGAATTAATTAATCATTATGTTTTTACTATCCATGTTTTACAATATATTGGTATTTTCATGCATCTAATGACAGTAACACACAAAATTTCATATATTGCAAAAAATCGGCAATTGAGTAACTCCATGTCTGGTTTGGTGGGTATCGTTAATGTAGATGTTCTTGAGACAAGAGGGTACTTCTCTGGTGCTTTCTCATTCTTAAGTCTTTACTGAGAGACTTGTTAATCCTTTCTTATTTTGTCTTAATTGTTTATTTTACAATTTATTTAAATTTGTATTTTCTTTTATTATATTTTATTGATTATACATAAGGATTTTATTTCTTTCACTGTTATGGTATGTCTTCTGAATTATGTTGATTGTTTTAAGTTGTCGATCTTTTCTTCTGTTAATGTTGCTATCATTTGTAAATGCCACTTATTTGTCACATATTTTTTAAATACACGGAGTGATGACAATATGGAAAACAGTGATGTGAACATAAGGTTGATGTATTGAGCAAAATGAAAAGAGCACGCTGAGATGGTTTCGGTGTGTGTAAAGAATGAATAAAGAGAAACTAAGAAAACAAATGTACATATACAGTGCAAATATAAGTGGAAAACATGGAATAGGAAGATTAAAGTATATATGGCATGATCAGGTGAATGATATTTTGCAATAATAAAATTTGAGAATTGAGATACATTGTAGGAGCTGTTTGATAAGTCGCATGGATGTGGAAGAGGTAAAATATATGCGTTAAAATAGAAAATTTAAGCATTCTGCCTTCTCTGCCTATCTCAGTAGGGGAAAGGCGTAATAGTAAGTACGAGTATGTATATTTTTAAATAATAAATCAATTTTAAATAGACACGCTAGTCAAATTGTATCGTACATTGAATATCGCGTATTAAATTGCGTTCTGTGTGTAGCTTCCCTAAGTGTTTTATAAGGTCCGACAATATATTACAAACTCGAACCGGCCATATTTTTTTGTGGATTTGGTCCCAAGCCGTGGCGGGGTTTAATCAAGTTGACATTGTCACCGGAGCGCTTTTTCTCATAAAAGTCACGAGATTTATGATAGTTGAAAATTGCTCAGTATTGTTTGTAATCACTCATATCTCTCCGAAAACTTGACGTTACAAAAATGGAGCTCCCATCGATTTATCAAGAAAGACGACCATCGGGAGGCCCCAGCGTTGAAAACCAAGATTTTCGAAAAGTAGATCTATTAATCATCATATTTCCATCGCATGAGAATTAATGGACATCTACGCATTCTGTTTTGTCAAAAAAGGAGTCCACATTTATCCACTAATTTTTTCAGATGTATATCGGAATATCGAAAATGATTTTGTTACGTTTTTTTTATATCGTGATATATCGTAGTCCATTTATTATAAATTAACATTATCATCAATTTCAGTTTGCTATGGGAGAAAGAGTGAGACAAAAAGTGGAAAAGCTTTTTGAAGCTTCTAGGAAAATTTTATCCTGTTTCCGTTATACTCTAAAGGATAATTAAATATCAATATGAGATATAATATGGAAAATGCGATAAAGGGAAACCTGAAATATACTACGTGTTAAGGGTAAAAGGGTCGGAGAGAAAATAAAAGGGATTTTATATTGCGTTAATAAGATCAAGATTGTGCATATTAATTGTAGTTTAAATTTTATTGTGCATATTAATTGTAGTATAAATTTTAAAAAAACCTTCCGGAATATATTAAGTATGTATCTGGAAATATAATATCAAATTATGTATTAAGGGATGAATGTGAAATTGAGGTTGATATGTTGAGTAAGATGAAGAAACGCGATACGATACAATCATCTCTCGTTTGATTGGTAGGTTGTTTCTTGATAAATTGCAACAGCTTACACATTTATTTTGTGCTAGGAAAGACTGGCGATCTGTTCTCTCTGCCTACCGTGATAGGAAAATGGGGTGATTATTTGTATAATATAAACATATATTCAATTTTTATTTTAAAATTTGTTCGTTTTTTGGATTTAATTTTCACATACCAATTTTAAAAACGATCATGGACACCTATATTAATTATGAAACCAAAATTGGCTGGAAAATCCACCTAGTGAGTGCACTTAGATGAAAATGTTAAATAAACTAAGAATTTATTTTTTGTAAAAACCGTTTCCAAATTAATTTTGATATTTTTTAAACAGCGTTAACGAATTAGGTGTGTTTTTTAAATATATTTATAAAATCATTATTTTTCATTTTCGTCAAACATTTTTGGGTGCAAGTTGTTTGACTTGGGAACAAACTGAAAATTTTAAAAGTAAGTTAGAATTGTAATTTGTTTAATAAATGTCTTTAAATTTCCACAGAGTTCACGCCATAACTATAATTAATAAAAGTTATAACTGTAAGTTGATTGAAATGATGTACTTTTGAAGACAACTTGAGAAGAAGTGGCCTAATTGGTACACGTTTGTCTTTCAGCTCGGTATTGGCGCATCGAATTCTAGCTGAAGCCTAGATTTTATTAAAAGGGTTTCAGTGTGGTTTTCTTTTAAAGCATCTTTCACATATTTTTGGTTAGTTTGGAAAGATATGTACAAGGCAATAAGCCCTCCAGATTATATTTTATATAACGAAAGGGTCATAATTGAAGATGAACTTTTAAATCATATATCTCAAAATCCAGATTTTCTTAAGCTTAACTAACATATGGAACTAAACGACTAAAAAACAAATTCTGTAGTTTTTCAAGGAAAATAATTCTCGGTAACAAATCTTTTCGTACTCACGTTGCTTTATACGAAGAAAAAACACATAAATATATTATAAGTAATTGGAAAACAGCGAAATTGCCTATGAATCAATAATAATCATTATTTGTAAGAGAAACAAAATGGAAATATATGTGTTTCTGATTCTCATTGTTCAAACAAAAAAAACCTCAGATATCTTGTTAAATTTATGGTCAGACATCTTAACTTAAGAAAGCAACAATGAAATATATCGCACAAAAACATTGTGTTCTCCAAATTAATTAGACCTACCAGAAAATTAACAATGAGCTCTACGTTCAGACTTACTTCAAGCACACATAGATCAAATTTAAGGCTTAATTCAAACAACAGAAAATCACATTGTTTTATTGACTAAACTGGAAGATCATTTATCTTAAAAAATAAGTCTAATAAACGTGGTTTAAAATTTAAAACGCTCCTCTTAAGTGTTTTTGAAATGTTTGTTTCTTCGTTTATAATTCAAGACATGACAAAAGTTTTCAACAAACCTTCAGTATAAACCAGAATATAACCCTTGTAATAAAAATCTGGGTACCAACGTGAATCGGTTTGGAAGACACACGACGTATTATTTAGGCCACGGAAGTCATCACTCATTCACGGGCAAAACATTAAAATTATTTTTATTTAAAATCCTTGAAATCAATCTTACAATTAAATTAACGTACAATAAACAATTAAAGTTTTAGTGCGAAAATTGTAGTGAAAATAAAGAAAAAATTAAATGAAGCCTTGAAGTACAAAGTTATAATGTTATCTGTGAATTAGAACATAAAGATAAGTAAGTACTGCCTTCCTATTGTTGTACTCAACTTATATATTTATTTATTGATTTGTTTTTTTTTTTATTGTAGAACTCTATTTTAAAACAGAATGATTCGACACTCAAATGGAAAAAATCTACATAACCACTCAAATTAAAGTGACTGGTCTGTTTCGCTTTACAAAAACATTTAAAAACATTTTTTACAATTATTTTGTTAGCCGAGACAGTTTTACAATGCTTTTGTTAAGCGAAACAGACGTGTTACTTTGTTTTAAGTTGTGTAGATTTTTTCCCATGTAAGTATCAAATTATAATATTTTTCATATATTTATTTAGTAACATTTTTAATCTGTCAATAATAGCGGGTTTGAGTCCCGAGGTGGAGCGCACTTCAGGTGAACTGGCTCCCTAAACGGTATTGTACTCATATAAATTGTCATACTGTTATTATTATTATTGAAGACTAATACTTAATATAAATATTTCCCATTTAAGTTGAATAAAGATTGCTCGAATTTAATATAAATTCCATATAAAGTGTTAAGATCTTACGTTATCTTTTGAATAAATAATAATATATTTAGTATTTTAGGCATGTAGAACAAGTGAGTGACGAGTAATTGACATGACATATTCATAGTGCTAATTTGAATGGCAGGCGTGGTGAAGGTAAATCAACATATCAAATTAATAGAATTTAAAAAAAAAAAAAAAAAGGAATAAAGAGAAATCGACGGGTCTTTCTTAGAACATGTAAATTAATTATTACAATCAATCACATATCAGCTTCTTGACACACATTTAATGAATAATAAACATCTTAGTCAACAATGTTCAGCTCATGCGCAGTTTAATAATGCAATCAAATCAGTCATAAAAAGTACATATCAGCTTCTTGACATACATTTAATAAATAATAAAATCAATCACATATCAGCTTCTTGACATACATTTAATGAATAATAAACATCTTAGTCAACGATGTTCAGCTCATGCGCAGTTTAATAATGCAATCAAATCAGTCATAAAAAGTACATTTTAGCTTCTTGACATACATTTAATGAAGAATAAACATCTTAGTCAACGATGTTCAGCTCATGCGCAGTTTAATAATGCAATCAAATCAGTCATAAAAAGTACATTTTAGCTTCTTGACATACATTTAATGAAGAATAAACATCTTAGTCAACGATGTTCAGCTCATGCGCAGTTAAATAATGCAATCAAATCAGTCATAAAAAGTACTTTTTACTAATCAGTGAAATATTTCTCGAAACGGCATGCCTATACGTATAAGATCTAGTAACTTTGCATAATGATCAATTACTTCACTTGTTATATAATTCCTAGAAGATTATTTAACTTGTTGTACCATTCCTAGAAAAGTATTCGTAGAAAAAAAAAATTACTTGATAAGTTTGAGTATTTTAACGATTGTTTTCCACTATGTAGTTCAAAGTATTTCTTTGAGTTGTTACTGTGTTGGATTAGCTTAAATGATGACCGACATTTGAAAGACGTTGTAGCTTTAATCCTTTGGGTGATGTCAACATTTTCGTTAATTATTCTTGAAGTCGCCCTAAGAATGAAATATGAAATACCTTCGAAATGTCAGCCATAATTTATGTCAATTGAATAAGGCAACAATTCCGAAAAACATTTTACGCTAAAAAATATGACAATATTTATAGGTATCCTTGTACCTCTAAATTAAAGGTGGATTTTTTTCATGATATTCGATGGTAGCTACTCGTTTATCTTAGCAGAGATTCCAAGCCGACAACCTGCACTTTAGCTTTAAGTATGGATCTGTTCTTTGTTTATCAATTCCTAGAAGAGCCGAAGGCACAATGCCTATTCAAGACTTGTCCTTGCCCTTCATCAACTGTCCCTGTCACTTCATCACATGGTTTCTCCATCAGCTTTCATCCTGTTTTTAATAGTTTTTTATTTCAAATTTTATACGGGTATTGTAACCATTATACCAAAGGAATTTGCTTTTTCAACCGTGCATTTGAAATTTTACAATAAGTTAGGTCAATTTATCACCGGCCTCTCAATATGGAGTTTTAGAGATTTTAAGCGAGACGCGAAGTGACTGATTTCAGTATTCCTTACAAGATTTATAAGCATCTTCATTATTATTTAAAAAAAAAAGTTCAATGATTCAATGACGACCTTCAAGGCCTAGTTGATAAAACAACATTTTTCCAGCCCAAAAGTTGCGAAATCGATTTTCGTTAGCGCACAGATTTTTTTAAAAGGTTCCCAGCTGGTTTGTACTGAGAATTTTTTAACACTTTTCTGATTGGTTGAAATAAACTACAACATGGCAATGAACCTGTCAGGTTACACTGTATATATTGAAAGTGTAATAAAATACAATATTTAAATTTTATGCAATAAGCCTAACTTAGAGGAAAGTGTAAAAAGACGATTTATTCAATCATTTTTATAGTAACTCTTTAACATATCTGAATAAAATACAAAGTCATATTGAATGGCATAGCAGGGAGACAAAATTGTCTACAGTGTCGTTAATCAAGCCTTTGAGTTAAGACCTACTGGAATAAACACGTAACTCACGATTTGGAATACTTCGTGAAGAATTTAAAATACTTTTACACTTCTAGCGCTTGTGGCCATTCCTACCAAATAAACTCTTTTATATTTTTTGGTATCATTGGGAATGAATCCCAAAATCTTCGGATGAAAATCAAGCGTCTTACCAAATAAGTCATGGTGTTCGTCAAAAATAAAACATTTTATAAACAGCATTACTTCTCTCGTACCTTCCCTTTTAGTATAATATGTTCAGATCTTTGAGGCTATGAAAGTTAGAAGAAACTTTTCTTCAATGGACCATAACGATATACTCAACTAATGTGGTAAACTATTATAAATGACTCGACATTCTTGAGAGGGCTCATTTTCATGTTCTGCTAATGTGCACAAGATATATTTTCCTTTGTCAGATAGATATCTTTATCGCTCTCGTATGACACATATTAATAACATTCTTATTATATCTTTAACATAATAAAAGACCAACATAATTCCATACAATAAATAAAACTCAGTTTTTCAATATCAGTCCAATTTATCTTAATATAAGTACTTATTTTAGATTTGAATTATTGAGTCATTTGATTTAGTTACAGGAAAATCAAAACAAAAAGTTTACGGGAATTTTTTTGATAAGTAAAGCTCAACCTTTGATTAGATGTTAACGTTATTTTTAAATGGTTGGTAAATTTAAAAATAATATTGTAGAAATGTACATATCTCATTTTATGGAATAATTATTTTATTCTTTACATAGAAACAAAAGTAAATTTCTTTATATAGAAATATGATTCTCTACATTATAAGCAAACTTCCGGTTGGGTGATTTCACAGATGATTTTGTTGGTCTATAGCACATATTTTAGAACTTTGCTGAAATTTGGTTACCAAATATGGAAACCTTATTTTACAAAGGATATTGAACTTCTTGAAAGGGTTCGGAGATGACGAAAGTTACAAAAATTCTAAGAAGTCTGACTTGCGAAGCTAAACTGCGTTTATTGAAGTTTACCTACTCTGTAACAAAAAAATAATTGTGGAGGCTTGATAAACGATCTTGAACAGTCATTATGATTGCTCAGAACTTTGCCAACATCAGCATCAGTTAAAACTCTCCAAAAGTAAATTCCATTAAAATCTAAGGAAACATATTCTAACCAAGTAGTGGAATGTTTAAAAAAAACCTACCAAATAGTGCAGTAGTAGTTTAAAGTCCGTCTAGACAAACTTTTAAACACAAACTAAGGAAAGCTTTTTTTTGGTCTTGTATTTCCTTTGCTTGTTTTTTCAATGATTGATTGTTTTTCCACTATTTTTTCTTCATGAACATATGAAAGTTAAACTATTATTTATTAACACTTCATTGTAAATACAATGTGGCGAGTATATTGCCAGGTGGCAATCTCTTCCAACCAACAAGATAAAAGTAAATAAAGCAAATTACATGGTCTCATAAAATATTCAGATGATTATTCATATTATTGCAATTTATGGACATAAACATATGAAAGTAAAAGTGAAATATTATCAATCCAAGGAAAAGGAAAAGATGGTGGAGAGGAAATAAAAATTAGGAATGAAACACGTTATATTACTGACTAGAAAGTAAGGGATTTTTCAATCGCTTCTTAAAGCATGCCAAGGACATTAATGATGTCTGACTATAATAATAAAATAAATGAAGGAACTCGAAAAATATATTTTTGGAGAATTGATCTTATTTAGGATTTAGTCTTTCCTTGTGTTCAGAAGAAATCCGATACAAAAGGGCGATCGGTTTTTTTTTTCAAAGATGAAACATTTTAAACAATTTACAATTAGAGACTAAATTAGGATTTATGGTTAAGTTACATCAGAAAAAAAACATGATTATTTGCTATTAATCGGCTTTAGGGAATCGTACATTGTATCCATGTATCAAAGTTCTCTAAAAAAAATATTATCCATATCTCAGGGTTTTTGAAGCAAGGGACATAATCCTCGGTCGTAATACTCTTGATATCTATCCAAACACCATAGGAACCATTGCCGATACCAATCGGCGTTGGAAAGTGATGGAAAACTTGTTGATTAATATATTTAAGAATTCAAATTTCTAACTCGAACACGATTCCCATCCTCATTCCTAGTTTCCTTGAGATTGATTTTTTGTTTTGATTTTTGTTACTTGAACTCAAATATTATTTCATTTTACTTAATTTAAGACACGCTCTTGGACACCGATAATAATTTTGAATAAAAAGCTTGTTGATCGGAAAAAATAACTCCAAACCAATAAATCTGCCAGATGTTTTTACATGAAAGTGTTAAATCGAACTTTTTAGAATTATTTATACTTTTAAATTTTTACACTGAATTGAACAAAGCACTCATCTGCCTAACTAGGCGTATGAAAATTAAAAAAAAAAAAACGTTGTAGATATAGATTAATGAGATGAAATATTTTGATACTCTTCACTAAAAAATATCATTATACAATACATCACGAAATATTTAATTAATATTATTATACATCACGAAATAATTAATTAACAGAGATTATACATCACGAAATATTTTTGTCTATTGCTTAAACGGTTTATTATCTAAGTCTTCGTATCAAAGAATCAGGTGTACCGTTTTGTTTAAAGTTCCTCTCCTCGTCGGAAATTTCCTATTATCATGACTATCGTAACTTTTTAAGACAACACCCCTTAACAAAGATATGGTACTACAGTAAAACCACTCCCGTACGTTCTTTAACTCGGAGATGCCTCTTCTTCCAGAACTTTGTCTACCCTGAAATTTCCTCTGATATGTCAGTTGAAGGATCTTATATTTTTCACCTAAAATTTTAATACACCAAAGTGCTCTTATCATTTTCATGATGGATAATACTCCTATATATGAATTCATTCCTTTCAAGATATAATTGCGGACTTTGTTAACCCATGAAACTCTTAGCATTATTTAGAAACACAACATTCAAAAGTATCTAGCTTTTTTGTGATGGTCTGAGTAAGTGTCCGTGTTTCAGCGCCGTAGATATTATGAAGGAACCCGATATTTAAATCCTTGTTGCAGAGACAGTGAGAGGAAATAAAAATGTATTTTTATTTCGTCGTGCAAAGCGCAAACTATATAAATATATATTAATATATATAATCCCAGTTTTTGAATTATCATTATTTTAAAATCCGCATAATTAACTTTATATTACCGTATAGGATTTTTAAAAAATCGTTTTTTTTTATTTTATTATTTTTTATTTAACCCTCGTATTGCAAATTCAATCTGGCGGGCGTATTGCCAGGTGGCAATATCTTCCAACAAAATAGATTTTTTCTTATTTATTGAAAATAAAATTGCTTGTCTCCAATTTTCGGGACCACTGGGTAATGGATTTAGATTATATGATATCTCAAATTATTTCATGAATATATGAAACTGCTTATGTGATTGTTAATATCTCCATCCGTAAAAATACGTTTTTTTTCATATCAACAAAAATCTTAAACACACTTTCTAGTAAAATCCCTTAAATTGAGACGTCCTAGTTTTCGTTTTGTATGATAATTTTAAGGAACAAAAACTTGTGTGCGATATAAACTATATTTGCTCCTGAAGTTTTGCAGACAGATAACTTTTGTTACATTTTAATTTAATATGAGTAATAAACTGTATTGCGAATGTTTTTTGTGTATGCCATTTAGTTCAGCATTGCAATTATCCTCAGTGAGATACAGACAAAAGCCAAGTTTACTGGGGACACGAAAAATAAAAGGCAATACCCAGATCCATTAAAATTGTGTCCAAAATAAATTACCTGTTGTTTTTTCGCCAATTGTGTATACTTCTTGGCATGTGTAAATAAATAAATAAAATAAATTGGTACAGAAATACTACATAGCCATGACAACTAACTAGTTAAAATTTTTACTAAAATAAAATGTAATTGGGTAGAGCGTGTGTTTCGACACAAGATAATTGATGTTATAAATCTTATGTTTGCTTAAAATTTGGTGACTTACGAAATATTTCAAGACCTTCTGTGCAGTTCGAATATAAATAATTATATTTTTTTGGTGTGTAAATGGCTAATCTTTTCACACTCCGGTGTGGCACCTACAGAAGGGCTCCCCTGCCGACAGCTCTTTCATCAAATTACGACTGAATGATTTTTTCTCATGAGTGTATATACGATTGAACTGTAAGGGAACCTTCTTTGTTCCTAGAAACATGATGGGGGGAAGGAATAAATATTTATTTAAAGAGGAGGAAAAAGATGGTAAAATAAGGTCTATGAGTTTTTGATACAGGTTTTATAATGGATAACAATGACTAATCAATTATCATCATCAGTTTTATTTGAGAAGGAATAAAAAAAACATGTTTGTAATGTTGCTATCAGTTTTACCATATGTACAATAATAAATTTGATATTTATACAACTTTAGAAATAATTGGAAATTTTTAAACAATTGTGTATTAACTGGAATCAAACCCGCAATTCCCGAGTGAGAAGATTGGTTTCTTTTGCCAACTAGGCCACGTAGATTGTTTATCAGCGTATTGCCATATGGCAATCTCTCAACTTATCACAGAGGCATTAAAGGGAGAAAACCAGCCGGAAACCAGACCACGTATATTATCCCCACTTAGGAATTGTGAGTGAATGATATCGTAAATGATTTTCTCATCTTTAAAAATAAGGTTGGAAAGGAAAAAAATACATTTTTAAATGTCCAAATAACTAATATAAAATTATTGAATTGAAAATCCTGGCGTGTTAATTAACGTGTGAATTTTTTCTTCAAAATAATTGACACTATGTTAAAAGTTATTTTTGTGATGAAAAAAATGACCGACATACATTTTTAGACATAATTGGGAATCGAACATCTAATCGCCGAGTAGAGAATGAGACTTTACCATTATAGAAAAGAGAGGTCATGCATATACTGATATGAAAAAATTAATTTAGAAAAATAAAAGTGAGTTTTATAAGATGCTTGTAGTTTTGGAAACAGCTGAGGGCTTTATTCATCATGTTTTAGATTAGTGCATTTAAATTCTACGTAAGTTCGATACTTATTTGAAAGATATCTTATATTTTTTAATGTTAAGTATATGCCTTAACTCTGAGAAAAATTCCCTTTGCAGCATGGATTAAATAGAGAGACTGGCATGACGAAGAGCCGAAGTTACGATGCTTACGTTTTCCTGAAAGCTCAAAGAATTGGAAAACCTTTCAGGAAAATTTGCTCGCGATGCAAATTCTAGGAATGCTTCATAATCAGAATCCAAGTAGAAGATAGGAAGCTTCATATATATACATATATATGGTTAACGAGTTTTCTTGTAAACGCTGGTAAAATGTATCATTTCATGGACTTACGTCAGCTCTTCGTGTTGTAAACAATTTTTTGTACTGTCTGTTTTCCCACTTCTCTTTCAACTGTTTGATAGAGAAGCCAGGTAAATGAAAAAAGTAATTTATTCGAGAAAATATTTATTTTGTTCGATATTTTTGGGGTGATCTGAATTTTTTTATCGAGAGAAGTGTAGCACGCACGTGCAGGTAAGTGTATGTTTTATCGTATGTAAATTCTGCAAACAAAAAATCAAATTATATTATATTGTGTGCAAAAGGGATTTCGATGATAATATTTACTGTTAACCTTTATTTGTATGATTCTCGTTTCTTCTTCATCTTCAAGATTTTTTGACCTGTTACTGCACTTAGCTTTATTCTCTCTTGTGACATAAGACTACCTACTGTCTTATAGTTTTGGACGTATTCGGTTTCTTATGCGTTGACATGTGTGTTACTCTGGCGTTCGCCTTCCTTTCCTCATGCGAATGCAGTTATTTTCCTAGTTCTCTTTCCTATCTTAAAACTCTACTTTCCATATACTTTATTTAAGATTTCCTAATTATACCTAACAACTATTTGTAGTGAATGCTCTAAGGGTTTTAAATTCTAGGCTCTGCAACATGATTTTGATTTTTGTGGCGTATACTCTAGTCTCGAGCCTATATGTTGTGATGGGTACACATGTTTTAAAATTTTTATTCGGTTTTTTGTGGTCATGTATTATTTTTTATTAATACAACACATTTTAGAGAGATTCAGTTAATAGCAACTTTGTTCACTTGACCCATGATTTCGTTAAGGACATCAAGATGTTTGAGAAGAAGTTAATTAAGATATTAAATCGAATCAACGATTTTATCATCCAAAAGATCTACCCGGATTTCAGGAAAATTATTAACTTTTATTATTTGGACGGTTGTCAAACCTGGTTATTTGCATTTTTTACAACCACAGATTTTTTTTGAAATCAATTATACAAAAAAAAATATCTCCTACAAAAAGCATTTCAGAAATTAAACATTTTCTAAGAAAAAAAACAACAAAAAACGTGCAAATTATTTTATTATCTTTAAAAATGTCTCAAAAATATTGGTTAAACTTCTGTAAGAAAAAGAAAAGCATTGACATGAAAAGATTTTTCATTGAAAACACTTGTTACATTTGTATATTCATCTTCATTGGATACTGCAGCTGCTTATCTATTTAACATCCAAAAAACTATAGATCATCATGCAAATGTTATGCGAAATCATATAACTTTTTAGTAAAATATTTCCGAATTAAAATCACATCACTTATCCATCTATGAACAATATGAGTTTATTCGCAAATTTAAAAGTATACGGATGACTCATTTTTTTCAATGTGAACATATATTTACTAACTACTCGTATTATTCAAATTAGCAAAAAAATTTAAATGTTTTACCGTAAAATTATTGAAATTTGGATGATCCAAATTTGCTTGCGTTTTACTCGACATTATGTACCTAACATGTGTAACTCAATTAATCTTTCAGATAAGTTCCAACACATGTTTCAAAATCTCACTCTATGCAGAAATTTCATTTTCACCTTTTATCTTGGCAGCAAATTTACGGTATAATAGCCTCCCTTGGGACACCCTCAACACGCAGTACTGTTAGCCTAAGCAGGATAAGAACAGAGCAAAATGCATGATTTATCTTGTATGGTATAAAACTCGCTGATTTATGCGTATTTTCATAGCCGATGTTAACCCCTTGAATGAGGATAACTGAGAGAAGTAACACTTCATAAATTTCCCGGCTACAGTTGAACTGTGATTTTTGAGTCAAAAAATACATTGACATTTAAAATAAAAATAGTTATATATCTGTATGTAAAATATTCATATCTGAATCAGATTATGTCTTTTTCGGCCCACTGCTGAATGAGGGAATTTCTATGACTTCCACTTTGCAGTTCTCATTTTGAAATTTTGAATATCTGGTGTATGAAGTAACTCAATCAAAGCATCGTTGACATTTATTTTCATGTACCAGGGTGTGGGCTAAAAATATCTGATGTCCTCTAAGTCGAGCTTGCCCTCTATTGTTAGGGGGTATTTCATCTGAGGGGATGTTATGATATGAACCCAGACCTTTCGATAGCTTCTCTCTTAATTGTATTTTCTTTTCCGTTGTATTGAAAAGTTTATATTCACTCTCTGGATATACACATATGTACATACCATATTGCTATCAATAAACCTATTTTTATTTATTTATTGTTGAACTTGTTATCAGAGGTAAAGCAAGAATGCGTTTTGTCTTTCTTGTTGTATAATATTTCATATATCAATTGTGAAGAAACTACAGAGGTCAATGGGTGGTAAACAAATGTCGTATGGAAATGTATATAAATTTTTTTGTGGTTATGATATGGCAGTGGGGAAAATAATGAATATGAATTAAAAAAAATGATAAATGGGTAGTATGAGAAAGCTCGAAGAAACAAGTTTGCGGTGGTATGGTCGTGTGATGTGTAGATATTTAAACCATTTGATCAAACCATCACTAAAAATACTCACAAATGAAAAAATACGAATGTGTACAACATTGAACATAAAACAGTCCAGATTAGTACAGCCTAGATATTGCTTACTAGGAAAATTGATCATCAAATAAGATTGAATAAAAAAAATAAACAGAATTTTAAAACATTGCATAAAGTAGATTATATGAGTGATATCAAAAGAAAGACCTGTGTATGAATGTGGCCAAATTGAAAGTTATGGTGAGATAAACAGAAAATTAAATGTGTCATAGGGAGGAAAAATTTAAGACTGAAGCAAGTTGAGGAATTCTGCTACCTGGGTAATATTTTTGCAGGTGATGGAAGAGTCAAGAGAGATGTCGAATGAAGTGTATCAACTTTGATGGATGGGAGTGAAATGTGGACGAGGAAAATAGTCAAAGGAGTCGAATAAATTCTGCAGAAATACGTAGACTGAGAACAACACATGAGCTGACAATGTATGCCAGAACACAAAAGGAAGTGATTTGCGATGAATGTAAACTTAAAGTTGATTTCGTCAATTAGGTGAAGAAGCAATAGTTAGGGCATGAATGAATTAGGAAATACTAGCGATATGAATATATGGTATAGTGCAAATGTCAGAGCAAGACGTGGTATAGGGAGATCAAAGAAAGAATGATTGGATTACGTGAATGATATTTAGAAAGAAAGAAAGGTAAAAAGTTGTAACAATTGTATGAGAAGGCGTATGGATTGTATAAGTGAAGTACTCGTTTGTGTCAATGCTATCTTCCAGCACACTACAACATGTTCGCGCCATCAATTTGGATACTTTAAGGTAAACCGTACAAATTAGTGAAAAAAAATTCTTACAAGATTTCGAATGAGTTATCCAATCGATTTCTAGATAGGTATCGTCGACAATTGTCCAGCTTACCTGAAAAGAAAAAAAAACACGGATCGTGACTAAAAAATATAATTGTAAAATATTTTACATTATAGGTAAAAAAGATAATAAAAACTCAGTTATCAGTGTTAATATTTATAACACAACATTTTTCGAGAAACAGATGTGTTATCAATAATCTTTAAACGAACAAACGTAAGTGGAAAATAACAGTCAGAAAAAGATGTGGTTTAATTATATTTTTCGTTTTATTCAGGTAGTATTTGTCGGCGACCCTGGTGCAAAGGTAACAACTTTGCGTTTGATTTATCATGCTTGATTGTTTGTTAAATTTTCACACTATAAGATAATACACGTACAGACGTCTTCCATCCACAGAATGACTGACAATCATACTCGATTTCAAGGGACAACCTATTATACTCGTATACTTTAAGAGAAAATATTATAAAACCTAAAAAATAGAATAGAAATAAAAAAAAGATATTGATGGTGGAATTATTGTGTGTCTACTGTGGCTATCAAATAATAAGACAACACGTAGTATGTGTAGGTAGGTACGCATGACCTGGCGGAATAGATTAGCGCTCGAGTTTAATGTGTTAGAAATCATAAATTCATTTTTTTTGCCTCTGTTTCCCCCCACAAAAGGATTTATTACTCAAATTTGTTTCAAGATATCGTGTGCCTTATGAAAAAATACCGCCAATTTAAAACCTTTTAACAATAAAGAGCTTTTTGATAAGAGGAAAATTTCAACTTAATTTATACATATATTTGAGATTAGGTAAAAACCATTTTTAATTCATTTCGTTTCATAAAACCTGTTGTTATCATTAAAAACCATATAAGTATACAACTTTTAAAAACAACATTAATTTGATTATCTTTTAAAATATTTTTGCACTTAAAAAATGGCTTATACCCGGTAAGGTATAATAATCGTGTATACAGATTGTTATAGTATATTTACGATCCACTCTTTTGACACCCCTGTCGTATATTTGTATAAACTGGATAAAACAGACTTTCAGTTTTTCGTGCTTCTATGTCTCACATTAATACTGTTTTCTTTGATTATTCGGAGATTTCAGTACATTTTAAAAATTCACATTCTTTTGAAACCGAAACTTGAAAAAATCGAAAAAAGAAAATTTTTCAACAATAATAAAAATAGTAATTATGTATTAATTTTTCATTTTAAGGGAAAAAGGACAACTTAGTAAAAAAATTCATATTCATACATAAAACATATAATTAATAACGTAACGTTTGAATTAAGTTCATACATACTCGTACACATGAAAATTTAATGAAAAAAAAAATGATGTTAAGAAAGAAAAAAAAATGTAAGAATAAACCGAAAAATTTAAATAACATATAGTAATGGCATATATTATCAAAACATTTTCCCTTCTGTATCAAATAAAGTTTAAAATATATTAGTAATGAATACTATGACAACTAACGTATTTATTAAGGTTAATATGATTTTACATAAGGCCTTAGCAAACACTCGAACGCCAGACATATTCAAGTATATTACGAGCGTTTTAAGAAATAAAATAGAAATTTACCATAAAGCGTGAGTTATATTCAGTGCAAAAAAATCTGTGTTCTGTACACTCTCGTATATCAAATTAATTTGAAATTACATTTTCTATTTGATTTTTGGTACAATTTCAATCCCAACTGGAAGGCGAAAGTAAGGAAAAATAAGCACGTTATGAGACTTGAAAGATATCTAGACATAATCATTCTAAACTTATATATTACTTAATTTTAAATAAGCACGTTATGAGACTTGAAAGATATCTAGACATAATCATTCTAAACTTATATATTACTTAATTTTAAATAAGCACGTTATGAGACTTGAAAGATATCTAGACATAATCATTTTAAACTTATATATTACTTAATTTTAAATAAGCACGTTATGAGACTTGAAAGATATCTAGACATAATCATTCTAAACTTATATATTACTTAATTTTAAAAGTTCAACGGGTTTATTCAAGGTTTCTCTTAATCGTGCATCTTACATAACTAATGAAGGCTACAACGGTTTTAACAAATTTGCCATTTTTTCGTGCCAAATAAACAATGCAATACATTCGAAAATTATTCTCAACTTTTGAAACATACTTTCTGTGTTATAACAAATTCTAAAATGTTATAAATTAAATAAAATCGATTATTAGACAAGTTATTACATTGTACGGAATTCTGATAAAAAATTTTTTCGCGGAGCTTAAGGATGTTACGAAGGATACATTTTCGCAGAGCTTAAGGATACATTTAAAAAAAAAAATTGTATCAAAACTTGAAAAAATATTGTTCATTATAAGTTATATAAAGCCATTTATTTATTTTGTAGGGTTATATAAATATTTATACAAGAAATTTTCGTAATATAAATTTGATGCCGTATCATTTTAGAAATAAAGACGAATACAGTAGCCTGAGGGAAGATCGAGTAAGTAAATAAGAACCTGTCAACTTGAAATTTAACATCTGACTTAATATTACTCGCAATGATTGATTTCTTTTGAATCCAATCATTTTTGACATTTTACATTATCCATAGACACAGATGTTCTTTTTTCTTTATGGTTTTGTCATGTCGTATGACATATTAGTTTCTGAAAAAAAAATTCATAGATCTATGTTTTTATGATGACTTTGTCATTCTCAAAAAAATAAAAAGCCTTTATCTTATTAACAGTCATAGAAATCCAAGTCCCTTGATGTTTTACTCATGAAACAAACATGAACCTAGGCTCAAAATAGTTTGAATTTAATTATATTTAAATTCATTAAACTATTTTTGTAGAACTTTTTATCTACGAAAATATATATTTCTCTTTACATCTATATGAAAGATATAAAGAGAAAGATTTGAGAAGAAATGTTGTGAAATCTTAAGTTTGGTGATAGAAAAAATGGAAAGGAAAAGTAAATTATATATTGGTGAGTAATAAAGATGGAGAATTCCGTTGAAGAATTTTGCACTTAAAGTAATATTTTCTTAGATGGTGGAACAGTTAAAAGGGATGTTAAACGACGTGTAGCGATAAAAGACAATGTCAATGGGCACTAAAACATATACAATCGAACAAGACATATACAAATACGCTAAGATGATAGTTCAACATCGTATTTTAGTGTCTTCCATGATGTATGAAAGTGAAACGTGGACGTGGAGAAAACTAACACGTATAACGAGTGGATAAAAAAAGACTGACAAAACAAATATACAGTGCGCATTTGAGTGGAAAAAGAGGTAGAAGAAGACTAAAGAAAGTATTATTGGATCAACTGAATTATATTTTGAAAGAAAGAAATGTAAAAAGTCAGATAAATCGTAAGAGCAGTACGAGAAAGTGTATGGATGTGGAACAGGCGAAATATATGTGTCGAGATAGAAAAATCTGATGCTCTAACCTGCTGGCTTACTCTAACAGGTAAACGGCGAGAATGTTATGTACGTATTTTCATAGAAGATTTGTTGTATGAATGAAAAGACAATTTAACGAAAATTGGAATTTAAGTTTGTCCAATCTTCTCATATAATCGACCATTAAATTTTAGTAAACCGAATAAGTCATATCGTCAAAAGGTCAACTTTTTTTTCATTGTTTCAGTACATAAGATTTGATAAGCATCTTAATACATAACATGTTTATACTTTTGTATCTTAAAATTTAAAAAAAAAGCAAGGTGAGGATATACAAGACCTGTGTCCGCCCCATAATGACATACATCATAGAGTCCAGAGCCAACACTGTCAGAACCAAAAATATCCTTCGAACCAGCGAAATGAAGGTAATCAGGAGTATCGCTGGCAAAACCCTTCGTTATAGAATACGAAACACAGAAATCCGAAGGACGTGCGAAGTTGAAGATATTGTCAGATTGGGTCGACAGAGAAGAAGGTTCTGGAACAAACACGTATCCAGAATGGCGGAACAAAAAGCCGTAAGAATGTTCAGGGACAGTATCCCCCAAGCTAGCAGACCTCCAGGATGACCTCCCAAAAGATGAATAGACAGCTGGCAGTCGACGTCACGTGAGGCAAACAATGATGCAGGACCATAACAGGCCAACAGGCCTAAAATAAGATGAAGAAGTATCTTAAAATAATATTTTACAATATTTCACCATGTAAAGTAAAAACGATGTCATCTCAGATTTTAACGAAAATGGTTTTTAAATATTTTCGAATTGCTTGAATGTATTGTGACCACAAAAAATGTTTTCAATTAATTTACTTTTTAAATATTTGAAAGTAACTTTTCTTCTTATGAAAAGTTAAGGCTATTATACCTTACTTAAGGGGTAAAAATATTTGATATCCGTTATACAATTTTAACAAAAGGATATTTAAGAATTGCTGAATAATTTTATAACTTTTAAAAATATAGTTAAAAATTTAAAAAAAAAAAAATTTGAAGAACCAACATAAATATTGATTCACAATTTTTTGGCAATTAAATAACTTTTAAATAACCAGCTAAAGTTTCCGGCGTTTTCTGGGTCATTTATGGAAAAGGAAAAATATCGTATTGAAACATTAATATATTCAAAGTTTCTGTGTGTGTAACGAAAATTAAAATAATATATTCACAAGCGTGCCTGAATTCTTGATGTTGTCTATAAACCCATTATCAGTTCTTAGGCGTGCCTTTCTTTTGAGTGTTTTTCAATAATTTTAATTTCGTCTGAAAAGTGCTTTCTATGTCTGAAAGAACCTACATTGTAAGCTTAAAGCAGAATGAAAAGATGTTTCCATTATTGTGTAACATTAAGCTATAAGCAAATCCGATTAAATCGCCAAACAAAAGACTTTATCAGATATAAACGACGGGGAGGTTCGCTTTTCGTTAAGGCTTCGCCATTTTATGATCTTGTTATTTGATTGTATCGTTCTTAGACGCTCAAGACTATTTAGATAAAATAATATTATTTTTATCTCCTCGAGAGAAAAAGGGAATTGGGTGTATCAAATTCAATGACAAAGGTGATGAAAGGAAGAAAAGCAATGGCATATTTTTGAAACAATTCAAATTCTATTTAAAACATCTTTTGATAACGAAAATTGATTTACTGTGGAAGTTTGTTTACTTTAAGGTGTTTATACAGAAAAACCAAATAAGGCTTTGAATACATGCAAATCTTCAAGTGATATTTTGAACCGCAAGGAATAATAACTCAACATATTATACTGACAATTTTTCTTCCTTTTTCTATCCTCGGAACAAATAAATATAAAACTGAATGGAGGAAGACGCTTCGTCTATTGATTGGCTCAAGAACCAGCATGAATGATTTGGAGAAAGTTCAATTTAGTTGACTTGGAATTTAATCAAGAAATTAAAGATTGTGGTGTCACATCTCCGATTCGAGATATTACATCTAACACTAAGAAAATTATACATACATATTTCCACATGCTAAATTGTGGTAGAATGACCAACAATACAAAAATGTCTGTCTGTCAATAATACAAAATTGAGAACAACATTGTATAGATAAATTTCACTGCCTGAATATAATTAAATAATTTTGCATTCAAATATAAAATTTTTTTTTTCATACATTACTTTTTAAATGGTATTCAAATACAACTGTATTTTAGTAATTTATAATAGATTTTCTCAATATTTTATTTGTTTATCATATAAATTATGTATGCAATATTGTTGTCATTAAATATACTTCATAACGATTATTAAATTTTGAAAGAATTTTTTATTTTTTAATCAAATATGTTTAATATGGATTGTCACAATATTTAGAGTGTTTTAATTTTAAAAACTTTAAATTCATATTAAACTGTGATTGAAAAATTTATTATTCATTTTAGTTTTTTTTTTAAATAAAATATGTTACGGATATAAATATTAAAAAAGAGTTTAAACTGGATGCCTATTACAGCAGCAATATTAATTCAAATCACATCGTAAGCCCAAAAAGGTTATAAATCATTGGTGGCTCCTTAGAATTCCTTAAAAAACGTATTAAAAGTGTATTTATGGTATTTTTTCTGTAATACAAACTCAGTATTAGCATTCATATGGACTACGTTTCGGGTGTACCCAGTGAACCCTGAAACAACTACCCTAAATAGTTTTCCGCTTCGCCAGACATTCCCTTTCTATGGGAAATGTATACTTTTTCCTCGAATAAATACACTCGTGTTGAGAGATTAAGTAAATCGGCTGAAAAATTATTGTTACCTACATATAAATTATGTTGCTTAGTGGATTTAATAAACGAAAATTATGTTGAAAGAATCTTGGAGTTTCATTAAATATTTTCATTTTGTTAAAATATGTTTTATTTATTTATTTTACTTGACAAGTTTATATTATACATATATATATTCAAAACATATGAAAAAACAAGAAATTTCAAGTGATATTCTCGAAATATATGAATTCAGGCGTGTTGTCATGTCAAATGTCGTCACCACGGTAACAAGGCTTTTGCTTATATCTTGCTGATTACATATAAACATGAAAAAGGGTTGGTGCTTTTTACCATTTTTTTATTATTATTTAAATGCTTTGTCAAAAATTATATTTAACTTGATAAGTTGTAAGACCTAAATACGAGTAATACAGCCGGCGATAAGTAATACACATCGGCCTTAAGAAAGAGACTGTTGGCCGACGAGAATTTAGTCATTACAGTTGATGGGGAAAAAACGTTTATTTTCTTACATGTGTAATGAGTATATAAAAATACATAAAGATTTTTTTCATCTTGTGATTTTTGATAACACTAAAAGTTTTATATTACATTATTTTATTTTTTATAAATTAAAGTATTTAATTTTTTAAATTGTCTCAGAATTATAATCATATTTTTTCACTATTTCTTATTGCATTTTAAAATATTGGCCGAGCTATTAAGGAATAAAAAAAGTTTAATCACTTTAATTGGTATTTCAAAATAAGGAATAATGTAAAGAGTATGTTTTATGTAAAAATTAGATAAAGTGGAAGAATTAAGATGTCCTTAGAAAATAAAGCGTTTAGGAAGTTTTAGATAAAAATCTTCGAGAGAAAGTGGTCAGTTGAAACAAACAATTGAAGGAGTTACGTGAGAAATGCTAGATTTTCGGAGAATAAATCAAATAAAATTTATAAATTTTTCATTTAATTATTTTCAGCCATAAATACATTCAACCAAAACCTTATTAAATTTATAGTGTTTTTCATAAATTGATAATAATAATAAGACAATTTACATAACACCATTTAAAGTTCAGACCCTTCTCAAATGTGGTCTGATACGTGATTTGAAGCCATTTTTATTAACAGATAAAAAACTATAGTTTAAAGTGAGGATAAAAACTTTCCCACATCTGCACATATTAAAAAACATATTGAGTATGAAAATCACAGAAAACTTACCAAAGAAAGACGAATTACAGAAAAATCTTTGTAGATCTTTCGATATATGATAGTAACACATTCAGCATAAGGTGGAGTGTGGTGTTTGTGAAAAGTGTTCATATATAATTAGATAATTTGATAAGACTTCCTAAAAAGGATTGCCTTCAAGTACTTCTTAAAGTGGCACGCTACTCGTATCTCTAACACTTTGAGGTAGACAAAGATCAATCTAATTGAAATATTACTCGAGTAAACGAATATTAACCAAAAATAAATATCATCAGTTCATCAAACATTATACAATTATAATATGACAGTTGCAATAGCAAAATAAACAAATTTACATAAGGTTCGATAATTGTTACCGTTTTTTTTACCGAGGTGTTTTTTCCAGAAATTGAGTATGTGAAGCGAAGATTTGAAGACGAACAGGAATGGTTAAAGCAACTACTAGTATAAGTCTGACCAAGATATGGACTAACCACTCTATGGTATACTGAGAAAACCCATTTTTTCCCAAGTCTCCAGCATTCTCCATAGCACTATATGGAGTGAAAACATGGACGATAAGAAGGAAGTAAATGAAAGTGATAGATGCTTTCAAGATGTAATGTTAGAGCATGTTGCTAGAATTCAATTCAAAGCAGCAAGATATTCCTTAATTTTTTCAGAATAGGTAAAATGTGAGGTTGTCTTGAAAACGACCAAAGAAATTAGTAACATACTATCTCTAAATAACATTTTTCTGAAGGGTTCCTTTTCTATATCGAGCCACGAATCAAGATTAATATTTAATTATTATTGTGTTATATTCATTTTGTTACTTAACTAACTACAAGATGCAAAAGAAATATAATGTTTTGTGCTAATAGCTATGTCTGACGTGCTTGAGTTTTTAGGGTTAATAACAGTTGTGAGATATTTAATTAAGATCAAATAGAGAGCTTGTTTTCGATTATGTGATTTTTGTACCTGAATAGTAGAATATTTGTCATTTAATAATATTACACCATAAGTTTACGAACTAAAAACATAACATATTGTACCATCAAAATTTTACAAAACCAAGTTTCATACGGGGAACGTTAAAATTTGATTTCTATATTTAAGTCTACGACATGCTTCGGACACTTAACTAAAAAAAATAATAAACATATTTTTCTATGTAAAACCTCGCTTCATGTGAAACTACAAATCCCCTTAACTTGAAAACACTGGTAAAATATCAGCTTTCAATGTGAAATCAAGTATTACCTCGTGAATCGTTTAGTTCAAGCCTTAAACTTTTTCAAGTTCATTTTCTATCGAACTTCCGAAAAAAGTCTTAAATCCTTTCAGTGTAAAACTCTTTTTAAGCAACGTTCAATTTGTTAACGATTTATAAAAATGCGATTTATGTGATTCCTTCCCTTCTTTATTCTCTCTCTCTATTTTATAACCATTAATAGAGACTTACAATATATATCAAAACCATTAAACAAGCACATCAATCGTGGTTCGTCGCCTTAATTTTTAGTGACAAGAGTTTATAATTGATTATACACTATCTGGTTGATTACCATACATATGATTGACTGGAAGGCTTAAATTAGAAATTGCAAGTTATTTGGACAGCAGGTCTACGATATCTAAGCTTAAAAATTAAACAAATAACATATATGGTATTTATGCTCATTATAGTACATCAATCAAAACTGTTATTTTCATAATAATTATGTATTGACATATCATTGTTAAAAAGTAAAAAATACATTAATTACTTCAATAATAATAAATGGATAATTTATTTGGCAACATATTTATATGGAGAAAAGACTCCCCTCAAGGGCGTCAACTCAGGAATCAAACTTATTCTTATTGACATATTGAATATGTTATAAATATATATAGAGAGCAGACTCTTGTTAAGAGCGTCAACTCGGGAATCGAACTAATTCCTATTGACATATTCAATATGTTACAAAAATACATGGAGAGCAGACTTCCCTCAAGGGCGTCAACTCGGGAATCGAACTTATTCTTATTGACAGATGCAATATGCTACAAAAAATTAAATAAGTCGAGTATGCAAATAAGATGGTAGAGGCTGCAGCCATTGAATTAGGTTCTTCCCTGCATCTGCTTATGTTGTGAAAACATATTTGTTAAGAAAATTGCGGGAAACTTATAATGGGAAGACGAATTGCAAAGAAACTTTTGTGGATCTTCCAATAAACTCGTATGATCGTGACATATTCTTCTTTATGAATATTGGAGTGTATCTATGAAATAATTAAATTATCATATATAATTGTCACTGTTTATACGAGAACATCGGTCACAGTATAACCATAGAAACCAAACCAATCCAAAAATAATCAAGAAGGGGACCGCTATTATTATATATTGAAAAAAAAAAGTTTTGAATATAAAATATTACGCATTTTCGATAATTTTTCCACTTATAGATTGATTGTTAAAATTTAATTAGTTGAATCTATAAATTGTCTAAAATTGGCCGTTTTTGAAAGAAATTTTACTCTATTGCCTCATTTACTCATAATAACCATACATAGAGGCTTTGATTTCGTGGCTCAAATTACCTTAGAGTGGGTAGAATGCTTATTAAAAAAAGTGTAGGAAATCATGCATTGACATTTTTCAATTTTTTCAACATCATTTGACATGTCTTGATGTGATCATAAGATATAAAATAACAATGGCAAACAATGTATTGATTAAGAAAGTTGAGCAAAAAATAAAATTATATTAAAACGAGAAAACAGTTTTTATGAGTGATAATGCTTGATTATTCTAACATTAATAATATACACACAATTATTAGATTCATACACCACTCTCACTCACTTTCTTGTTTAACTATGTAAAATCATTATATGTTATTTATAATTAAGGCATTAACATTGTGGATGTTTCATTAGTTTCATCAAACAGTTTATTCCACTTTTTGTAGCAGTATAACCGGTAAGGTAATACCGTTACAAAACGTGGAATAAACAGTGATTGATAAAACAAATAACAAAATAAATGCATTATTTCGGTTGCTAATAGTTAATGTAAAGTACTTTGTGAATAAGATGAGAACTGTGTTACAAATTTTAGATTATTAAATATTATAAGTTTCATTCCGCAAATTGATCTAACTCATTATTTTGTTAAAAAATAACCTTAAAATGATGGTTTTTGAGAGTTTCTTAAGAAAATTTAATTTAAAATATAGAATTATCGATTAAAATAATTAAATGGCTGCAAAAGGAGCTGCAGATATTAAAAGGAAGAGACGATCGCATCAATCACAACGAACCAGTAAGTTTCCAAAGATACAGTAACACGACGACAACATGAAATAACACAAAGTACAGCGTCGCACTGTCAAAAATCCATTATTATTGACGAATTATTACCAACATAATCATAAAAATAAAATAAAAAATTGGTAAGTCTTGTTTTTAACCGTAGAACGAAATAATTCTTAGTTGATCACCGAAAATGGGCTAGAATGGTGCAATTTGATAAAAAGTATTTTATATTTTAACGTAAATTCTCAACTGAGTAACTTTATATCCATAAGTGTCCATATTTTATGTACGCACGAGTCATTAAAAGTTTTATAACGTAATGTTAGTGACTTTTCAATGTAAATTGTGCTGAAAACGGGCATAAAATTTACCGATTTTTTTCCTTAAGTAAAAATAAATATTAAAGCGAAGGTGAAATTGTAATATTTCAGCCATATATCATTTATTATACTTGAAAGAAAATTTAAAATGATCTTAGCTTTGAAAATTTATGGAACTAGAAAAGGTATATAATTTTTTAAAAAGAAATAGTTTATGTATACAAGGCGTCTACTAAATAAATTAATGTGTACTCGAAGTTAAGTCTAAAAGTATGTTTCACACTGAGCTGTCGAGAATGAATAGTAAGTCTTCTTTTCACTACTTTTTTGGCTCTGGTAATGCTATCTACGATGTTTTGGCAGATGTCTCAGTTATTAAGATATGTTATTTTTAAGCTAAATTTCATTTTATAAGTCATATATCGTTGACAGAATATATTATGTTTTTTGCTCTGCATGTTGTACAATACATTGGTATATTTTTGCAATCATATTGTAAAATATATTTGAAGCAAATTTTAAGCTTTAACAGAAGATATTGTCACAATTTGTTTTAACTGTAACAATGACATGTTTTTTTATTTAATAAAGTTATGTATGATATACACATTTGCTAAGGCTATACCTATATATAAATTTATTACTTAAGAACTAAAGGATTATTCTAAGTTCTGTTTTATCTAATTTTAATTTCTTATATGCAATTTTTATTTATTATTTTTTTTATAATCTCAAAGTCGGACATGTAAATGATACTTTAGGGTCGTTTATTTCGTAGTACATCAATAAATAATAACAACCTTGGGGGTGTAGATGCAGTGCTAAATATGGAGAAATGAGCATTGAAACGATTTGACCATGTAGAAAGAATTGAAAGTGAAAGATTTATAAAAATATTCTGTACACGTAGTTAAGAATGCCTGAGAAGCTAAGAAATGCCTTAGAAATGAAATGACCTAACATAATAATATTTTGAAAGAGTGGTGAGTGAAAATCATTTATATTAGGAGAGAAAGCATCGCGAGGTGCATGAATGTGGCAGAAGTTCAAAATGTGCAGCAGGTTAGAACGATGTGGAGATATATTAAATTTGGCCTACCCGATAAGGTGCGAGGGTGATGATAACTTAGGAAATGTTAAGCCCAATGTGACTAGGTGAAAAAAACCTCTGATCCATTTTTAATAGCCAACACTTACGGGTGTATTGGTTTAACGGGTGCACTTATATTAATCTATATTCATAAATAAAATGTCATGGGAGACACAATATAAATTATGTCAAATTAAGAACACTCATAAAATAATCAGCCTCAACTCCGTGACCTGGTTGATTAGAAACCTGACTTTCGATTCGGATATTCCGGGTTTCATTCCCGTTGGTACCCATTTTTTTATCTGTCTGTTTTTCACTTCAAGTGTCGTTTACATAATGTTGGTTGGTTGTAAGAGATTGTCATATGGTAATAAACACGCTAGGTTATTCTGTATATTACAAAAAAATAATACAATAAAGTTTACTCAGAATTTATAAATATGAATAAAGTCTCATTTTCACTTAAGGCCTCATTGACAGCTTTCTGGTTAACTGGAAGAGATTATCAAGTAGCAATAAGCCCGTCAGGCTGTAATACATGAAATGTAATTGTAATACAATACAATACAATACACGTAGTCAAGTAGTCTTTCTTTTATTTTTTTTCTGCGATAGTTATACCAATGATCCTTCGAATATGTGAACTTCTAATAGTATTTCCAAGTGAACAACCACCAATTGTGGAAGTATTCACATTGCTGTTACATTCACTTTCTTCTTCTAAGAGTTACACATAGTTCGGTGCAGTTTGAGACGTAGAAGAGCTTGTCTTTCTACAATTTGGTAAAGTCTTTCTTTTTAATGCTGGAGATATAGTTACTGTAACATTAGAGCCAGTTAAGGAATTTTGTTATTCAGTCAGTATTTTTTTCAGATGATAAAAGAGTTAAGAGAACTGTCGAACGATGTGTAGCGATCACTAAAGCAGAAACAAAGTCAATAAAGCACATATACCATATACTCAAATTGGACAGTATTAAAATCTGCTAAGATACGCAACAGCATTCTAGGGCCAACTTTGATGCATAGAGTGAAAAGTAGACGTGAAAAAAGACTAAAAGAAGACGAATAAAAACTGAAAAATGTGACGCTGTATGACTGAACACAAAATCAATTGAATATAGATGAATATAAAGGGTGATGTTTTAAGTAAAACGATGAAGACTACTCTGAGATGGTTTGAGCATGTAGAACGAATGAACGAAGAAAGACTATTGATACCGTGTAAATATTACTGGAAGCCGTGGAAGAGGAAGACAAAATAAAGTATGGTTGGATTAAGTGAATTATATTTTGAAAGAAGTAAATTTAAAAAGTAAGGGAAATCTAAGAAATTATATGGATATTTTCGTATATTAGGCGAAGACGTGTGTGACGATAGAAAGTCTGGCACTCTTTCTTCTATATTTACCCAGATAGGGAAACGCTTGATAATTTGTATTTTTATATGTACAGAAAAAAAAGCGTCATATTTTTTTCAAATGAGAAATATTTTTTGAAATATGAACTTTTTTTCCATGATATGGTACAAACCATTGAACACCGAATATCCACAGAGATAAAATAAAATAAATTTCCTAACATATATTTTAGAAGGGTAAAAATCAGTCGTAGAAAAGGACTGTGTATGGTAGTGAATAGAAAATAATATCCCCGAACCTGACATATGATTACGCTTACTATTTGAGGTTTCGTTAGGTATACCCTAGAACTTCCCATGGTGATAATTGAATTTTTCCGCCTTTTGTCACTCTTAAATGGCGTTAAATATTCTAAACACGACCCAAGGACGACAGTGAATCAATTCATCAGGTTATTTGGTGTTTTAAGGTCATACATGGGAGGAATTTTAAATGAGACCGTCCGAGATTTAACTCGTAAAGTCAAGCATTTCGGATGTTGTTGAAACTAATTTTGAGGGATAAAAGAGACGTAAAAATTTTAAGAACAGAATTTATTTAGTTAAGTTTTTATTTTTTTTTCCCTGGAATGGAAAATTTGTTCCCATTGAGATTAAAAGATAATTTAGAGTGTTTAGATTTCTTATCAAAATTTTATAATTTTTCTGTTTGGGTATAATTTTCTCAGGTGATAAAATAATTAAGAGGGATATCAAACGGCGTGTCCGATAGGAAACAAAGTCAATGAGACTGTAAAAAATATATTTGAACCGGACCATATCAAAATCTGCTTACATGATAGTGCATCAGAATATTTTGGTACCAACGTTGATGTATAGGAATGAAAAGTGGAGTAGTAAACGGTTGATAGGAGCCGTATAAATGGTGTAGAAATTCGTGTATTGAGAAGAGTATACGGGGGGACAATATTTGACTGAATAAAGAATGCAGTGCTTAGAGAAAAGCAAACCAAAATAGGAAACCAACTGAGAACTTAAGAACCATGGCCTCTGTGGAGAATTTTGTAACATCTTAGCTTCACTCAAATGGGGTAAAGCTGAGAATATATAATAATTTTATCAAATCAGTTGTTACTACTAAGGGGGTCATAAAACCTCAGTAGCGAATATTCTGATTTGATAATAAGTGTATAAGAACAAATCCAAAGAAAAAAACTGACATTATAGCTGGATCTTGGAAACATAAATAATGTGGAGCTTTAAGACTTGTTCCGTCAACCCTTCCTTACAAGCATCATCAGGTTTAATCGGCTAGAATGTTTTGGTTATATATGCCGTGCTAGCAGTGGCCATGGCATCAAAATGAAACATGGAGCAAAACCAAGTGAAACACAACCTGGGAAAACTTCGGAAAATAGGGGAAGGGAGCTTATGAGTTGAGATGGAGACGCATAATTTTGGAGGCTAAAGCTCTGCAGGAGTTTTACGGGCATCTGAAGTGTAGTAATAAAGGGATTTTATTTATAATTAAATTGAAAAATTTTACATTTAATCGAATTCTACTACATGCGGAAGAAGTTTTTAGTAGTTCATTTCATTCTCTTCGTAAGTGCTATTTTATTTTTATATCGTAGTGCGTTTACATAGACTTAGTTTTTAACTACAATAAATAAATAGATCGATTTTAAAACTCGGCAACCAATGCCAAAATATGTAAAACGAATTTTTTACACAAAATAAGGATACTTATTGAAAGTGAGACATGTTTAACTAGGATTTCGATTAATGCAATCGAATATTTTTAAAGCAATATTTAGTGAATGGGTTATACTGAAACGGCACATCTGTTAAAAAAAAACATTTATAAAAAAGTGTCAATTTTGGAAACCTCTAGAAGGGTTTTATGTTTATAACCTTCGGACATTTGTCAGTTTTTAGATGTCAGTGATGGGAAAATTCTACCAATAATTTGTTTTTTTTTTTTATCTTTTTCAATTAAACATATACGAGTATCGTAATTAAAATTTTCTAAAGAATGGAGTTTCGAAAATATATTTATATTTTAAAGATGAATCATTCACTTCAAAAACAAAAACACGAATCGATTTTTTTAAATAATAAAATTTTACTGTCATTAACAATTAACGAACATAATAAATGCAAAATCGTATAAGAGAATAAATATGTCTAATCTAATTTTATTACTTCAGATTATTGGATACTTGAATGATAATATTTGATCGACATAAACATTTTTGTTCGTTGTTTTATTTAAAATAAGACAATTTATTTGTTTCACTTAAAAAAATACACATATTACCTTAGCTTGAAATGTTTTCTTGATTTTATGCCCGACCCCAGTTTTGATATTATGTCTCGTGCCTATTCAAAAATATTTTATTCAAGGGTCCGACGCCTTAATTTCCTGCTGCCATTTGTCTTTTGACAGCTAGTAGACATGTTTTTAGGCATATGAAATTGTACCCATTTCACACAAATCTACTTCATAATATACTCATATTTATTTTATTACACATTTACCGGCAATTTAATTTAAATCAATGAGCAAAATGTTGATTTAAATAAAATAGTATCGATGTGATGAGATTTTTGAAAAAAAAAATATAAAAGTATTAGGTGACAAGACAAAATTATAATTAAAATAGATTTATATGTCTTGTTTGATAAACTTTTGGCGCAAAAAACATGTAGTATGATAGTTGTAATGTAGCAACTTTAAATTAAATAAAACATGAAACAAGGTGTGTCTTTGAAAAGGGGAGAGCGAGAAGTGGAGTACTTTTGGAGATATCCACATAAACATACGAGTGAATGACTGATGAAATCGAAAAGCATGTGGTTGGGAGTTTTTGGGCAAAATTAAGAGGGGGTTTTGTAATTTATTTTTAACAAACACTGTTTATTCCACTTTTTATTTTATTTTTTATGACGGTATAACCCTACCGGTTTCAAGGCTTTCACCTCATCTTCAGGGGAGCGTAAACAAGTCTTGTTTACGCTCCCCTGAAGATGAGGTGAAAGCCTTGAAACCGGTAGGGTTATACCGTCATAAAAAATAAAATAAAAAGTGGAATAAACAGTGTTTGTTAAAAATAAATTACAATGTCTTTAAACCTCCACAACGTTAATGCCTTAACTATAAACAACATAAAGAGGGGGTTGTTAAAATTAGGATGTGGCTGGGATTGAATATACACATATGTAAGGGATAGCTTAAAATTTAATTATGAGTACGGATGCGAATGCAAAGTATTTACATTTATGAATATTTCAGCTCCATTTTTTTTTATTTAGGACAGAAATATATGATTTTTTTAATAAGAAACAGGCAATTCATTTTTATCTACTTGTACTTATGATTAGCGTTTCCATTGAAGCAATGTAAATTGTAATTATGGATAGTAAAAGAAAACGCAAAATTCCGCTATAATAGAAAATTACAATACTCGTCGTGAACTAGCACTCACATTGACGTATGAGAGTAAAATGTGGATTTAGCAAAAGATAGTCAGCTTGACAATTTTATAAAACAATGTATGAAAAGTTCTAATATGCAATAACAGTTCGCAAGTCCAATTATTGGACTTTACATCTGTGCTTTTTCTGATGTTTTTTTTATCATAATGACAAAGTGTAATTTACAAAACGACAATAAACCTCAGTGGTCTTTGTTTATCATCGTTTTATAAATTATATTATACTACAATATGTCATTGTGATATAAGACCATCAGAATAAATGTGGGGCCTGTCTTCCAAATCGGGGGTTGTGAGATCGATTCCCGTTTGAATGCAGAAATTTTGAAAACGATTCCAGTCTGATTTTCACTTCAGGTTTCTTTAAAATCTTAAGAAATGAGCACTAGACAATAAGCCCGCCAGATTGTACTGTGTATAATGAAACTATTATATTACACTATTATTAAACATAATTGACTCATAAATGTAAAAGTATACTTCTGCGAAAAGACATACTCGTACATATAAAGAATTTGACATGCTTTTTATTTATGAGAATACCGTGAAAACTTAGTAATACATTTTTCCAAAATTTTAACCAAAATAATTTTCTTAGAAAAGGAAATTTTAATATTTATTCTTTTTTGGTTTCTAAAAAATCGATGGCAATGTAAAGCTACATATATTTCATATTAATTTCAATTCAAACGGAAACGTAACTCATGAAACTATTTATAAAATAGTTTCTATATTTTAGTCGCAAAAGTAATAAACAGTGTCTTTAAATAAAGGTTGAGTTTTGATAAATGTTATTGTCATCTCAGGGACACTCAATTTTGAGGTAATAGTTAGAGATCCTTAGGCAGCAGCGCAAAAGGTGGAAAGTAATAATATGTTTGATGCGTTCATTGACTCAACATAGCGATACAGTAGTTGAAGTAATATATCCGAGTTCTTATCTAGGTAATAGTTAGAGATCCTTAGGCAGCAGCGCAAAAGGTGGAAAGTAATAATATGTTTGATGCGTTCATTGACTCAACGTAGCGATACAGTAGTTGAAGTAATATATCCGAGTTCTTATCTAGGTAATAGTTAGAGATCCTTAGGCAGCAGCGCAAAAGGTGGAAAGTAATAATATGTTTGATGCGTTCATTGACTCAACGTAGCGATACAGTAGTTGTAATATATCCGAGTTCTTATCTAGGTAATAGTTAGAGATCCTTAGGCAGCAGCGCAAAATGTGGAAAGTAATAATATGTTTGATGCGTTCATTGACTCAACATAGCGATACAGCAGTTGAAGTAATATATCCGAGTCCTTATCTGGGTTTAAAACACTGTGATACTCGTATGTAAACATCACCATCCTTTCGTTTATAGAGTCAGATAGTATTCAAAAGCACCATTAACTGTGACAAATGGTATGTTTAAATATAAAACGTATGTATTTTCTTTATGTCACGTCATAAGAGTTGAACAAAATTGTGTATTATTACTTTATATGAGGAATGACAATAAATTTATAGGTTCACCAAATAAGTAACTATGAGTTATGAACCCTATTGGATGAAAATATTTCCACTAATGGGAAGCAAAGTTGACAATTTAAATGCATTGATAAGATTTTCTAAGTTCGCAGATCGATTTTTATCACGGGATATTGTATGCACTTTAAACATTCTGTTTGAAAACGGGATACACTATTAGAATAATATTGAAAGGATGATTTATGTAATGCCATTTTGAGAAATAATTCTCCCCAAGGGCGCTCAAGCCCCGAAATTAGATATGAGCGGTGCCTGTTTAAATTAGCGTAGTTCTAGGTACTAAAGGTACAAGCATTGTGCATTGTTTTAAATCTCTGACTCTTAAATCCACTAAGGAATTGAATTATTTTATTTAAGCAATATTTAGTACGTTAAATTTCTTGTATTGAATGGATTACAGTTTGAGTTGAATATTTTTGAATAGTTTTGAATTTTATTCATAAGTTGCGTCATGGTACGAAATCAGTGTAATATTTTCAGTCGTATTATGTAATATTCGAACACAATTTTCCTTGACTTTACGGAAAATGGTTACCTTTAGAATTTTTAATTTAAAGTTATAACATCGAAAATTAAAAAAAATATTTTACCCGAATCATTTAAACCAAGGTCAGTGCTCAAAATCAGAGGGTTTTCGGCAATTGGAGGTAAAAATTAGTAACGATAAAAGGGAAAAAATATTATCTCATAATTAAGAAAATGAATGGGGGCAATAAAAATGTAAAAGAGAATGTACCTTTCTGTTGTCTGGTTCCGCTTTAGGGGTTTCAAAGGTGGAAAGCTTTTGGGTTTTAAAAAAGAGGTTAAATTCATTAATTAACCACACAAAAAAATTACATTTAATACGCGCTGGAGTGATCACTTAATAAAATGTCATTTAATAAGTAATTACGCCAAAGGTTCGTTATTTCATGGAAAATGATTTTCGAAAATAATGTTTTTTCATCGTTACTTTTAAAGGAATTACATATGTTGATTCTTATAACTTATTAAGTGAATTTCGTAACTAAATTATTGTATTTAATATCCAGAACACTGAGGGGTCTATTATTATTATCAGTGTTAAAAACAATTAGTAGATTCCGATATCAATTCCCGATACCATTTATATTAAGTTTTCAGATTGCTTTTAATGTTTTACTTTACACAGACTTGTAAATAAATAATTGCCCTTGGCAACTGTACAAACCTAGGGTAGAATTTTTATTTTTATTATAAATTCGATTAAAACTATTTTGTTTTCGGTATCAATATTATGCTTATATCAATATTGTTAAGTATAATTCATATAGCGTCGTTAAGAGAGCTAACTCTTTTCAAGGGCAAAGGAGTAAAGATATTCCTAAACAATATGAAAACAATTTAACCCCGGATGGTACTGATTCAATGTGTACTCGTAGATGGTGGTTAAAAATAAAATATATTTAATTTTTTATCTTCAAATTGTACTCTTCAATATATATCCGAATTATTATTAAGGACATATTGAAGAGCGTGACTGGGAAAAAATGTGTCTACAGCCCCAGTAAGCGAGCATCAGGGTTTAAAAACTCTGTAGTAGGCACAGAATTCCCTGTTTGTCATTGAACATGTTGGCAACACTAGGCGCTTAGCGCGTGTGAGACGAACTCTTTTTACAAGACTGGTACCTTTTTTCTCAATTAACATTGGAAATCGAACCCAAAACCCCGAATGGAATTTGATAATGTTACCACTAGGTCACGTAGGTCCTCAGGTGGAAGTTAAGAATGTTACCATTAAACCACAGAGGTTGCAGGGTGGAAGTCAATAATGTTACCACTAGGCCATGGAATTCGTTGGGTGGAATTGAATAATGTTACCACTAGGTCAAGGGATTCATCGGGTGGAAGTCAATAATGTTATCACTAGGCCACAAAGGTCGTCGGGTGGAAGTAAAAAAATGTTACCACTAGGCTACGATTCTTAAAAATATGAACAATTTTTATATACGGTTGATGCAATTCCAAAAGATTAACAAACTGTCCATTATGACACAACCACTATGTATAATTGGTCTACCTCTAGTAAATATTGGACAATTATTAGACCACAAATATTTTAAAGTACCCAAAATGCATGTCTGCACCACTACTTATCGTTCCGTTTTTCAACTTGAATTGGCGCACTGAATGTATTACTTGAATAACTAAGAATACTTAATGTATTACTTGAATAGCTAAGAATACTAAATGTATTGCTTGAAATGTAAACTCTAATACGAAAGTTTTGTTACATTAATTATTAAATGTACGATTGTTAAAACAAACATAAATTTAATATATAAAAATAAGCGATAAACCAAAAGTGTCAACAATAATTAGTTAAATTTGTGTTTTTTTATTATATGTCTTTGAATTCTATTACATTTTAGTAATATGCAACACATCTTAGTTACGTATTAATTAATCTCTTCAGATTTACACAAATTACGTAAACGAGGTTTTTAATAAAAACCAGACTGAAACCCTTTGAAAAATGGGTAGCAATGGAAATTTAACCCCCATCCCCCAGGACGGGAGTCTTACCACCTAGACCAAGGAAGTCGTATATGTTATATTATAGAAATGATTCAGTCATCGCTACGAGGTAGGATAATAACTTCTTTGTGGTTTTTATATAAATATAAAAATATAACCCAACACACAGTTGACAAAATACCTTTTGAAGATATTTTCATATGAATTTTTCAATTTGAAGTCTTAATATTATTGGTCATTTTCTCAATTTTGTAAACTGTTTTACAATGGTTATCAACCATCCTTCACCAGTTTAACCCTTTCAGACCTGAATTATTGTTAAGGGAGAAAAAAATATTTAAGAGTGGATTAGGCTTCATCGGGGTTTTAAAAGAAAAATGTTTTTTTTTTACTAGGAAATTGAACATGGGCATAATTATGCCCAACAGGTCTCAACGTACACAGACGACTGAAAAGAGAATCTTGTTGCATAGGTTTTTAAAAGAAAATTTACCGTTATATTATGCTATTCTTTATATTATTTTATTAGTTATATTATTTTATTCGTTATATTATGCTTTGAAATAAGTGTGCATAATTATGCACACAGGGTCTGAATGAGTTAAGGTATCTTTTGTCTTAAGTAATGCCAACTGATATGAGTACTCCGCTGCTTTTCCCCCTGGTTATTCTATCGGATGGGTGCTCGGTTTCCGCTATTCAAAGTTCCCGTCAGTGTTGACCTTTCGAGGATGTCGTTCTCCTCATGCTGTATGTGTCTAAAGTATCACAAGATTGGTTTGGGCTGAAATACATCTGATATCCTCACGGCAGATCTCGTCTTTTATTCGTGGTGTTGCATCTTGACTGAGGGAAAGTGACGAGTTGAGCTCTGACATTTTGATAGCTTCTCTCTTCAATGTATTTTCTTTTCCATTATCTTGATATATAATATACCATATATGCAATTTCAGGATGTATTTATGTATGTACATACCATGTTGCTATCAATGAAACTATGTTAATTAATTTATTATTCATATTTAACGCAAAACGAGCTCTTCTATGATCGATAGATTGGTCCTTTTGGTAGCCCATAGAATACGGAAGAGACGCCTACAACACCTCATCTCAAATGCATTAATTCTTTGTCTTTTGGGTGGCTTTAGTGTCCAGGTATCTGCATTATATATAAAAATTAAGAAAAAATGTTTTTGGGTCCATCGAGTGATGGTTTTATTTAACATTTACTGAAATATTTTAAATTCTGTATATTAATTCAAGTAGAAATAATTAATGCCAGATTCTTTGTTAACATAATATTTCGATCTCTTTGTGTTTGAGCTTTTCCACTCATGAGATATTATAATTTACATTTACTATACAATTTTGTAATGGGATTGAATCATTAACAACAAAAAGAAAGAATACCGTTTTATTATTTTAGGAACACTTGGTATTCGATAAATTGTAAATTAGTCCACCTAAATATATATTTTTGTGCTTTAAACGACTGGTGTTACTCCTGTTGTAAAAAACTACATTAAGGTTACATTTGTAGTAATGAAAATAAACATAACAAAATAAAAACAAACGCAAACAAATAAAAATTAAATTTTGTAATCAACCTTCTACGTAGATTAACGATTGCATATGTTCATATTTATCCTAAGGAAGTATGACCACATGTAGAAAAGTTTAGTTTCAGAAAAGACTTCAATGACTGAAAAACAGGCAACGAAGGAACCTTCACATGTATTTGGCAATGTGAAACTCTTTTACATACCAACACACTACATCTCATTTTACACATCTTCATTTGTGGTTTGCTGGGTTGACTGTGCAACGCACATCCAACAGATTTTTATTACCCGAATATACGTTCAAGAGAGAACTGAAAAAATATAACATTACTCGGAATACGTTCAAGAGAGAACTGAAAAAATATAACATTACTCGGAATGTATTTTCATCCTAATTTTCCCTTTGTTTCTCTCACTTATCCTTGAACGGGCTCCTTACATCTAGTTCAATTACTTTTTTAGAAGTTAGTCATTGATTTGTTTTATTATTTAAATTTATACGGATGTAAATTTTTTGGAAAATTTTTTCATTGATTTGGATAATTATTATAAATTATTAATTTATCATGGATTAACACAAATTAACGTTTTCAAGCGGAACTAGCTCGTTGAAAAAAAAAGTTTTTATCTAACACTTCATTGAAACAATAATTTGGTGGGATAATTGCTAGGTGGAACTATCTTACAACCGATCAGACCAATGAAATAAATGAAGTCACATGGCTGCAAACAATATTCAGAAGATTATTTACATTCATACAATTTATGAACATACTATAGACATATTAAAGTAAAAGTGAGATATCGTCAATCAAAGGAAAAGGAAAGGACGGTGGAGAGGAAATTAAAATCAGGAATGAAACACGCTATTTTACTGACTAGAAATTAAGGGAGTTTTCAGCCACTTATTAAACCATGCTAAAAACGGAGCGAGTCTCACATTGGTGTGTAACTGATTCCAGAGTCTCATTGCATGGACAGTAAATGATGACGTAAAAGAGAAGAGCGGTGAACTGGAAAGGCCAGTAAACAATTTTTGTTCGAGCGTAGTGCAAATCCATAATCGGAAAGATGTTTAAAAATTTCGGCTAGATAAGAAGGGGTGGTGGGACAGTAAAGAATATAACACAATAGACATAGAATATAAATTTAACGTATATTTCTCACGTTCAATAAGTTCAAATACTTCTGGTATGAAGTGATATGATCGTACTTTCCCAACATTTTGATGAAGCTATTATTTGTCCAGATGTCCCACTGTAATATTTAAATTAAAGACATCCGCATAGTCCAAAATTGGATGGAACAGAAATTGCAAGATAAAAAGTTTGGTTTATACTTCGGGAACTTCACCAGAATTTCCTATAAAAGTGGGGGTACATCAAGGATCGGTCCTCAGTCCGCTACTGTTCATCTTAGTCATGGACTATTTAACTAACAGGAAATGAACAGTCTCCTAAAGATCCTACTATTTGCAGACGATATCGTATTAATAAGTGAAAAACATGATGACCTGCAAAATAGTCCGAAAAGGTGGAAAGGAATCTTGGAGGACAATGGGTTGAGACTGAGCAGAAAGAAAACAGAGTATCTGTACCTACCATTCGAGAACACAAATGCTGTCACTCTTGTGATACAAATGGATGGAGAAAAATTACAAAATTGTGACTCCTTTAAGTATCTTGGGTCCCTCTTTCATAGCGATGGAGGATGTGTAGCAGATGTAACACATAGAATTAGTGTGGGATGGATGAAGTTTAGATCAATGACGGGAGTTTTATGTGATCCGAAAATGCCAGTAAAGGTACCCGCACTTTTCTATGGCTCCAAATGCTGGACGATATATAACTCTTACTACAGGCAATTAGGAACTGCTAATGCTACGATGATCAGCTGGTATGTCCCTAAGAGACAAAATAAAAAGTTCATGCATTCGTGGAAGCCTAGGTGTTACAGATACCAATAGTAGAGGAGAGGTGATTGAGATGGTGTGGACACGTTGGACGCAGAGCACCCTGTCACATTGTCAACCAGACAATCTCCATGGATCTTTCTCAAATAACACCCAGAGGAAGACCAAAGAATTTATGGGTGTTGCAAAAAGATAACCTGATGCAGATGCACGGCCTGGTGGACGTTGTCCGGGACTGAAGAGCAAACAACCTGAGGACGAGGATAGCTGACCCCAACAGTATTCGCAGACAGTGAGTTGGGATGGAGCCAGGGAAAAGAAGCATGTAGGGTGGAATATTTGCAACACTTTAAGGCAATGAAGGCTGAAGCATCTGTATTCTCAATTAATACAATGAACTTATCATTGCTCACTGGCAGTGAGCACCCATATTTTAATGTATAGTTATTATAAAATAAAACATAATGAAAATTCCATATCTAGATAGTAAATAACACTTTCGTGCTAACTTTTAACTAGATAACAATTCTTAAAACTAGTAATGTTAATAATAATAGTTTAGCACGTACATACACGTCCACTCATTTAGGTTATTTGCATTTCAACACATTTACTCAGACCTGGATCCTCCCAACTAATACTGTAGGTGGACTAGTCAGGCAACATATAATGCTTAAAAAATATGTACTTATAACAGAAAGGTAGGTCAGACTTACTCTCGTAAGCTTCCAGGGCAGTGATTAGAGGATTGCTATGGTTCTGTTGACTTTAATAGAACTTCACGGTCCCAGCTAGGTTGTGAAAGCTGTAATGTTTTTTTACATGACACCGGTTATTAAATTAATATAACGAAATTTTAAATTTTGGAATCATTACACACATTGGATGTCTTCTCGAAGTACGATATTAACAAAAAAAAATCGTAAAATGTGGTCGAAATTTTATACATAAGGTTCCATGAAAATCTTTCTAGTTTGTTGGAAATGATTTTCATGTGGTTATAATCTCACAAGATTGTATTTGTATTGTATTCAAATAAAGTGTTATACTCGTACATTATTTGCTTGGGCGCTACTATAGCTGTTAGATGTGATTTGTTTAATAATAAGGGGGCTGAGTCCCGAATAAAAGTGTTGAGGAAAGTTTTTCCTCTAAATGACGCTATTTAAATTTAACTTTGAATTTAAAAAATAAAAGACCTCAGTTCCAACGGAAATTAAACCTTTAACCCCCGGGCTAGAAGACAGGTATCTTCCAACAGGCTTCGAACGTGGATATTAAATTCCAATAAATATATTTGTAAGTTTTTTTTCATTGAGTATTTCAAAATAATTGAATTCGGGTTAGTTTAGGGGAATTACAATGAAGCCAATAAGAATGGTTTAATACAATGAAAACAAATGAAGTGATTAACTTATCGAAAATTCATGCCATCAATATCTATTTAAATCTTGCCGGAATTGTGATTTAGAAACCAAAAAATAACGTAAAGCTTTTCAAAGGCTTTATACTCGGAAGATAAATGTACCGAGGGGAGACCGAGAATGCGATCAGGTGACCCAGTAAATTTCCAAGCGATACCCGTTTGATGAATGCATTTTATCGATAGGAAAGGAGAACTTAGCAAAGGAAGATACGGAAAGAAGTTCTTAGTATAAGGACTGAAGAATAAATTTGGTAGCTCATAAAAAACCCACTTTGTGTTTTAAATTGCAAAAACATTTTTTTTGTAATGAAATTTTGCAGATTATATGTGTCTTTCGAACAGAAAATATTAAATTGAAATATGTTTTTCTGAAATATCATAATGTATATTAGCTTAAGAAATTCAAATACTAGTCTTCAATCAATGTCACTAAAGCGAATCATCAAGTTTTTGCAAAAGAAAATATTTATATTTTAAACTAAGATATAAAATTCCAATTTATATTTTAAACTAAGATTTTTTATTTGTTCGTTATGATGGACAATCTTCATATTCTGGTTGGCAAAACACCTGTCTTCCAGTCCAGGGGATCACGAGTTCGATTCTCGTTCGTACCAGTGTTTTAAAGGATTCCGGTGTATTTTTCACTTCTTTAACATCTTTCTGGTTGTTTGGAAGAGATTGCCGCATGGTAAAAAAAACAGAGAAGTGGTACTGTATACAACAACATAGTAAAGTGCGATAATTTTACTTATATTTGTGTTGAACAAGTTTTGTTTTATTTTCATTTATTTTTGCACCCATAATTTAAAACCACAAGAGTCAAGCAAAGTGCTTAAAAAAAGGTTACTCGTACGTCGGTAAAATAGATATGGTATAGGAAGAAGAATAGTTTTATATTGTATAAAGGGAGTCATGGTTATCGCTTGCGATAAGTTAGATTTGTATTTTAGATTTGTTACGGTTTTTAGAATTTGTTATGTATTAAAAATAGTGTTAAATATAGTAATATAATATTATCAGCCAACAAAATTGATAAAAATTATGTAATTATATAGATTATGGTCACACTTCTAGTACAAATGTTGATTTATGATAAGAGGAATAATATTGGCCTAATTAAAAGTAATTCCCTATTAACTCAATATTGAAATCATCCCAGATGAAGGTGACGCCTACCGTTCAATCTTATGTTTGCTCTGATAAAATTTTGTAATCTTCGCTAATATATGTTGATATGAATGGTGAAAGGCTACCCATATAACATATTTAAGAAATAATTTTTGTATTAAATATTATTTTTATTTCAATTTATTCTCACGATTATCCTTGAAATATAACTAGGGCCGAAGAAGAATAAAATATGTGTTGTTTTGCTGTATTATAAAATGTTACAAATTGAATATCACTTGATAACCAACTTTTTTTTAAATAAAGGAAAAATCCGACAGAAATTAAACTACGTTTAGATGCTGTCGACGGAGAAGATTCTTCGTAGTATATGTCCATAAGCGTTCTAACTTGTTCAGGTCAGTAGTTTTTGGACTTTGGTGTATTATTTATACGTTGCTGTTGACTTTATTTTGTATTAAATCCATAGGTTTCATTTTGCAGTTAACAAGTTGTGAAATTTATACAATTATTAAATATGTATGTCTAAAATAAATTAATAGAATGACAAAGAAAACCAAGGAAAAAATTTATGGTTACGTTATTTCTGATGGAAGCCCTCGGGAAAGATGTGGACTAAAGAAAAATTGTGTACAAATCTGTTTTCAGCTTTTTCCAAAAAGACAAGCTGTAAAACGGATATGTCATATGTTCAGTGGCTGATATTAGAATATTATAATTAATAGTTTGTCCTAATCATTTTCTGGAGTCATTTAAGAATATTTCCAAGATTTCTTGAATTTTGCAACAAAAAAAGAAGTAAAGTTATCTTCTCCCCAATCGCATTTATACTCTTTCTGTTCGCAACATGTAGTTTATTTCGGTTTTTCTATATCGTTTGCTAACCATCCATCCACTTACTGCATTTTTCACAGTTGTAATATCGACGCATTTTAGTTTTAATATCGAGATATATGAGCAAAGTTTTTATTCTTGTCACGTTCTTATTCGTTTTTATGCGAATTAAAATTTTACTCCACAGACAAAAAATCATTGTTTCTGTACTATTAAATTTCTTCTAATTAAATTTAGTCAGGAAGAATCATATAGAAGAGTTAAAAAAACTGGTCATCGAATTATCACATTTCACTTTATTTAGTAGTTTGTAGCAATTATGACCATTTAATACCGATTAAATTTAAAGTTACAGACATTTGATAAGAAAAAAAAAAATGAGAAAATAAAGATTACTAAGCCGTAGCTGAACTTTGTTGTAATCAATAGCCGAACTTTGTTGTAATCAAACTGTGTTTTAAGTTAATTTTACAATAAAAATCTTATTTGTAAAACATAAGTATAATTCATCACACCTTTTGCAATGCGTAACATGTAGTGAAGGTTTTAATAGTGACGCAGGGTAGTTTACCACATTGTATCTAATTGGTGTCTATAAGGGATTAATCATAATTATTATAAGAGACGTAACCATATCCCAATTACTTATTAATCAATTCTACTTTATATTAATATCCATTTATCTATTATTTATGGGCAATTACATTGCGTTTGAATTAGAAACTAAGCATTTAGCTAACATTTGCGATAAGACGACTAAACCTGAAATTTCTAATTTGTTTGATAAAATGCGTAAAATACGTAGGACAACATTATTTTATATAAGTTTTTCAAATGATTGAGTTAATTTTTTAAATCCTACATTTGTAATAAGTTTCAGCTAAGAATTGTTCAAAACACTATTTTAGTTATAATTTAACATTTCGATTTTGAGTAATGCAAAACAATAAGTTTCTGTCTATAATATTTAATCGATTTGGTTTGAGGATTTTTTAGCAGAATGCTTCTTCTGCTGGGGGTTATCGGATTGATTATCAATAGTAACCATAAAGGTTTCCAGTTTAGTTTGTTCACATAACGCTTTTTAACATATTTCTGATTAGTTGGAAGAAATTTCTACATAGCAAATAAAGATGTCTGGTCTAAATGTATAAACGGAGGAGATTCATAAAATACAATTTGTCCAGATGATCTCCTTTTTACAGTTTGTCATACAGTGAACTACGCTCTATTGCATGGAATAGTGAACTCAGCACAAGTGCATGAAATAGTGCACTCAGTTATGTTGCATAGAAAAGTGAACTCAGCTCTATTGCACGGAGTAGTGAACTCAGCTCTATTGCATAGAATATTGAATTCAACTCTATCGCATGGAATATACCAGGGGTGGCCAACATATTTGCAGTCGAGATCGACTTTTCAAATAAAAAAATAATCGCGATCTACCTATCAAATTCACGAGATTTAAAACATTAACAAATATCACACATGTTAAAAATGGATAACTAAAAGTGTATTAATAAGTATGAACGGAATTTACTTTGATAAAAAAATATCAAGGAAAAAAAATGTATGCCTACTACACGTTAAATAACATAACATACATGTATTTATTTGGAGAAGACATATTAACATAGTACAAAAAGGATATCTAATTGACTGCATTGACAAGTGCATGCGCGTAATTAGATTTGGCAACATTGCAAGCCATATTGTAAGCTAGAAGACGGCCGCGATCGACCAAAAATTGCTTCGCGATCAACCTGTTGGCCATCCCTGGAATATAATATGCTTCGAGTGTTGGAAGTATAAGGCATTGAAACCTTCACGCTGTTTTTTTAATTGACACTTTTTAAGAGATACTACAATGAAATAAGATACTACAATACAACTGATAAAATATTATTATTTCCGTTTATAAATCTCTCTATAGAAAAATGTTATAATATTCTCTCTTCACTGACGAAATGTGTTTCTTCATAATAATAATGAAAGGACAATTTATAAAGCGTCGCTTAGAGAGCAGACTTTTCTCAAGGGCGTTTAAACGCTCTCCATAACAAACCATAACTCCCATTTTCTAGTACTTTCCCATCTTCCTTCTCCTTTTCCAGTATTTGGTGTCATTTACAAAAAAAAAGAATTTATTTATTTTTTAATGCTGTAAATATGTTCAAGTTTTATTTGGTTTTTAAATACAATGTAATCTTTTTTCACTCAGCAATTGGCCCTAACTCTAGTCCATTGGTTGGGAAAGATTGCTTTATGGCAATAAAATCACCATTTTTATACTCTATATTAACATATATAAGAACAAATAAAAAAGTACTTATGTGTTATATTTAAAATAAGTATAAATATATCACAAATATCAATAAAACTTCACCCAAACGAGACAATAGAAAGCAATATATTTGATTAGTAGACTACGGTTTCTAAATTGGTTGCAAATATAATTATACATTTAAAATTGAAACTAATTGTATTACACTTTCGTTGTACGAGGCATATCCAGAAACTAAGTGTACTGAATTTTTGTAGGTTACAATTTTATTTATTGAAACAAAAAAATTACGTGGTTACCGTAGTACATATATAAGCTATTTTTCGACATAGTCGCCATTCCTCTCCATGCAGGTGGTGAAGCGGGGTATCAACTTTTTGATGCCTTCCTCGAAGTAGTTTCCCGCCAACCCCTCCTTCCACTTCTCCACCTCCTCCTTTACCTCCTCGTCGGTTGAAAACCTTTTTCCACCCATGTGCAGCTTCAAGGAGGTAAAGAGATAGTAATCTGAAGGTGCTAGGTCAAGGGAATGCGCGGGATGGTTCAGGACATCCCATTTAAACAAGGCGAGCAGTTCCTTCGTGGCGTTGGCCGTGTGTGGTCTTGCATTGTCGTGCAGCAGGCAGACTCCCTTTGTCAGCATGCCTCTCCTCTTGTTCTGAATCGCCCTCCGCAATTTTTTTAGGGTCTCACACTATCTTGCAGAGTAGATGGTCTCCCCTTGAGGCATATATTCAATTAAAATTATGCCTTGACAGTCCCAAAACACGGATGCCATGATTTTCTTGGCTGAAATTGTGGTTTTGAACTTTTTGGCGGAGGGTGAAGAGGTGTGACGCCACTGTTGAGACTGCCTTTTGGTTTCAGGCGTGTAGTGTGCAACCCAAGTTTCATCTCCAGTAACGATGGAGCGGAGAAATTCATCTCCATGGAGTTTTCAGCGCCTCAAAAACTCTTGCCCGGCATTATTTATTTCGCACTTGGCGGGAGATTGGATTGACATTTTTCACGAAACGTGTTGTCGCGTCGACACTTCTCAACGTACTGACCTCAAACCGGTCTCGTTGTGGAGGGGAAGGGTCAGGCTACACGGAAGTGTAGCCAATATGTCGAAAATAAAATCCATCCGGTCGTGAGAGCCTCAGTACACTTACTTTCTGGATACGCCTAGTATATAGTATGACCTGGTGGACTTATTGGCATATAACAATCATTCTGATCAACTAGAAATAGTTAAGAGATACGGTCAGTGAAAACTATGATACTTTAATAAAAAAAATACTATCAACCGGAATTGAAGACAGGTGTCTTATTAACAAGATTACGAAGGTCATCAATATGAGCATTTTCATTTAGTTTTCGGTTACATAGATAACCTTCCTGGAATGCGGTGTCCTGCGAGGATCTCGTATGCCGTTACGTATGAAATTTTGTCTCTGCCCATCCAATCACATGGTCACGCCAGACCGCCTGTTTTTCCTGCTCCTTCTGAAGATATTTTCTGTGATGTCTGTTAAATATGAAAATGTCTGACTTTATCTCAGACAGATTTTCTAATCTCGGATGTTCGAAGAAAACTCATTGTTCATGTTGTATCCGCACTGATTTCAACATTATACGTCATAATCAGCCTGACACGGGCCTTGTGTATTGAATTTTAATTAATTTTAATTTTATTCATAAGTTTTTGTTTTTTCCAGATCACGTCTCTTCTTAGACATTTTTATATTGTGGCTGTCTTATTGTTTGTTTCCTAATTGTTCTCTTTTTTTTTAAATATTAAAAATATGTCATAAATGTTTTTTTTTGCTTCAGTTTTATCTTTTACTTAAAAATATTATAAAAATGTATCAGATAATTCGAAACTTTATGCAAATTTATCATACACACACCAATATGATTAAGATGGTGAGTCATTCAAAAACTCTATACATATTTAGAAAAAAGTCATAAATTTTCTGGAAATCATTTCAGAAGACAGGAAAAAATATTTTCAAATTATAACTTCCCCGATATCGGTGATTTATAATCAGTTGATTTCGGTTCGAAATGATTATAAATCAATACGTAATGGTTGGTTGTCACATTGAGTCTCTGAAATTTAATCTTAGGTTTGATCTCGGTTCTAAGAAAAGGGAAAACGTAAGAGCCCTTAAACTTTCCGCTAACAATGGAAAAACGGCCTTTTTCAGATAAAGTCACATATTTTCGGGGGACAATTAAGAAATAAATGGTTTATATGATTGTGGTTTTCATTTGTTCGATCCTAAGTAGACGAATATACATGTATGGATTTGGAGGTTAATTTTCTTACCCCTTCTAATGTATATTTTAAAGAAAAAAATACGTTATTTTTTTTTTCTGCTCTGCTTTATTTCCAGGTTTTAATTTTATTCTGACATTATCTACACCTTCCATAAAAGGATGAACTGATATCTTAAGTTCCCCATCACACAAGCTGCTCCGACTAAACGACTACCGATACTTTGGTGATACGATATGTTTTCCAGCCTGGGGATAGCGAGTTCGATTTTCGTTAGCACCCATTTTCTTTAAATATGGATCCTGTCTGATTTTCACTTGAGGCATATTTAAAATATTTTTGGTTCGTTCGAATAAATTACAACATAGCGATAAACATGCCAGATTGTAACGAATACACCGAAGTGAAATACGAATAACGACTCTACTCGACACGTTTAATTCAAGTGCTCTACTTGTTGCGCGATACTTCTTCTAGATATGTGTAAAATATAATAATCGATGAAAAAACTAATTAAATAAGATCATATTTGACGTTTAAAAATATGAATAAGAAATAATTTGGCACTTGACACATACTCGTACATGTTTTCTCAACACTATACTTAAAGCTGATCTTTATTGATCGAACAAGAGTTTTTTCAACTAAATCGGAATATAGGGGATGAAAATAATTGGTTTACTGATTTCTGTACGAATGATTTCATTTACTGATGAAGTATATTCGACTTTTGCACATTTTTTAATTAAAATAATGTAACCATGTATTCCATAAATGAGTTTTTCCCTTAGATGGACAAACTATTCTAAAAAAAATGTTTTTCAGGTGTAAGTATTTCTTTAACTCCATCCACACTTGTATGATTTGCAGTTTATCTTTTAAAGCCGAAAATGTTATAGTTAGAGTTAATTTAATAAATTAAATTTATATGAGAAGTGTAATATTTAGACAGTTATTGTAGAAAAAAAATTGGAGAGAAAAGGAAAAAAAATATTTCCAAAGAAAAAACACTTTTCATATTTGCTTACTTATGCACATGAATACATTTTGTTTTAAAAAAATGCAATTGAATAATTTTTTACCACCATTGCCCAATATAATGGATGAATCTCAGTTCTGGTTGGTTGGAACATAATTTGCTCAGAATAAAGTGGGCTGATTTTTTAAGGTTATTATTCATTTGCCATTTAATGGAAGAGGCTGAAAAACCGTTTTCATGCCGTTGACTTTTGTAATACCGTACGTGATGAAATTGTGGAAAGCCGACATATTGTATGGGGAGGTAAAAAGGTTGGCAGGTGACAAAGATTCATGGAGGCATTTTGCGACGACTTTAAACTTTATCTAAATTAAAATTGGCCATGGGTATAGAAACAGAGAAATGTATAAGGGACCAATTTATTGAAAATAAATTATATTGCAAGTGCTTTTTTTATACGCTGAAATTTTAAGGTATTTTTTATTTCCTTAAAGATGTATTAATTGAGATATTGGTGGTATACACTAATGTGTGGTTAAATATAGGGGATAAGAAACATTCGCGTTTATTGTGCATGCCCATACATCAGGTTGATTCAGTGGCCTTGTCGAAGAGTGCTTATCATTTGGCCTCGAGCTTTTTATTTGATTCACAAAGGTGACACGTGTCCTAGTCCATTTTTCATAGGGCTCATAATTTCTTGTTGAATAATTGAAACGAATTATCAATGAAATTGTAATATAAACATCAAAGTTGAGTGATAGGAAATTATATCTAAATACAAGTCACATTGACAGTCAAAATTTGCTAATGTACTACACTCGTGGGACTGGAAGGAGATTTTAACATCACCAAAACGTCGTCTAGTAATTATAAACACGTCGAGTGCCGGATGAATCAGTAAGCATGTGTAATAATTCCAGCGTTCATTTTAAAATTAACATATATCATATATAGAAATGAATTGACACAAGGAAGCAATAAAATTATGTACAAGAAAAGTTAAATAACGAGTAATTATAGATATAAATACAAGTCCCATTTAGTGTCGAAATTCACCTTTTAAATTTTTTGCCAAATTAAAGCAGAGCTCTAAAAATACGGAAGAAGGATTTAAGACCATCTATAGCAATTTTGTAAATAACTGATTTTATAAGTAATAAATAACATCGGGCATAATTATGCTGAATAAGTCATGACATCTAGAATATACAAGTGAAATACATATGAATAAGGAATAGAGTGATTCCAAGTAAAAATCACACATGTGTTATAAAAGCAAAAATATATTAGATATTATTCAAACCGATAGTTTGTGCTGACAAATCTTTTAGAACAACCTTATAAGAAACAAATTTATGACTGTATGCACTTTAAGGCTTAAATTAACCAGCGGATCATTTAAATTTTAGTTTTAAAAAAATTATCTGACGCGAACGAAATAAAGTATTTCAAAACTTGTAGTGTGAATCTCATATACTAGTATAATACATGATCGGTAGCATTATTTAAACTTCCATTAGTTAATTTTTCCTAATATTGTTTTGAATATTTCAATTTGCGTACTCTTATGTTAAAAGACGAAACAAGTATTTAATAAATTAACGGCAGTTTGTCCAGGATTCATTTAATTAAGAACCTGAAAAATGTTCTGCTCTACCTGCCAGACCCATTGAAGTTAACAAGTCGAGAAAAATGCCCTCCAAATCCGTTTCCTTCCTATTGTTAATTCACATCTATCTAAGTTCGTAGCAAAGAGCAAACCACGCCCTTTCAGACGGTCCGATAATGGTCCGAGGGAAAGATGAGGTCTTTAGAGAGGTAATAAAGGTCCGGAGCTTATCTGACACACTGATCTGGTCAGCCAGGCGGTGCATTTTCAGAATTTAAAAGGATTTGCCGTCCAGCTGAAGAAAGGGTTGAATTTTTCACTTGGCTTGATTTAAACCTTGACCGCAGACCTTAAAAAAAACACACATTGGTGGAATGTAAACTTTTTTCAAGAATGTGTCATTTCATTGTTGGTGGAAGGTTGATTTGGTCAGGTATCCTGCAAATCTTGAAATAAATTATTTCGCTATTTTTTATTCAGAATAGATAAATATACTCGTGTATTTGAACAGAATTTCCTTTTATATTGTATTTATCAAAAAAACTACATTTTTTTTATTTCAGCAGTAATAAAAATATGTGTTTAAATAATTTAATAAATGATGTTTCAAAATTTCAACATTTTAACTAGTTTATAATTTTAGGTAGTCTTGGTACAATATAATTTTAGAAGAAAATTCGTTATGATTTTTTCAAAGATACACCTACATTTATTATTTTACTAAATAGAAATCTTGCCCTTTGGGAACGTGTATCAAAAAGTATTTTATGTAATATGCTCATTACGGGGGTTTCAGGTTCAATATTCGATGGTATCAGAAAAAATATAACAATAAAAAAATTACTGCTAACAATTCATTGCCAACCTATGCAATAACAAACCGCGAATTTTGTGCCTACTCCAGTTGTCGTTGCTGGGTCTCGTTGTCGAGGATCTCCTCGCTATTCCGACGTCAATTCAGTTGGAAAACGAAGCTTTGTCGAGGATTTTTTTTCTATGTTTTTCCTCTAAACGGGTGAGCCGTTGCACACCAACAAACTCACAGACCACACCACTGTACTGGATCCGATGGCACACCGAAGTGAGACGATCGAAGCACACCGGCATGTTTTATTTTTTTCTCTTTTTTGAAAAAATCGATATGACGGAACTAATAGATGTCCTTACACTTTTGAAAGAATCGATATGACGGAACTAATAGGTGTATTTATAAGTAGAAGGAAAAAAATGCCTGTACCATTCGAGGGGGGTAGCATAGCGCAGGGTTTGAACTGGCGACCTTCCGCACGGAAGTCTAGTGCGTTACCACGCGACCATGCTACTTCAGTAGTTCTAAACCCGATGACTCGATAAATGGGGTCGAAAACAATGTTATCTCGCGGTCACGCTGTTCAAAATGTATGAGTAATCAATTCGATTATTTTGAACAGTATTATACGAATGGATTAATAATATGATTTTTAATATTAAAATTAAAGGCTTTTATTTTTTTTCCTAAATGTCCCGATTATTTAACGTAACTTTTTTAATCTTATATCGCATTCTTTTATTGTTACGGTGTAATACAAAAATGTTAACATATTTCCACTCTTCTTTAACCCCTTTAGAGTAAGTTAGTATTCATAGATTAGTTTACAATAAATATTTCGTATTTTGGTCAGACGTGGATGAGTTACTATTAAACCGGAGTAACTAGGTTGACAGAGAAATAACAATGGTTGTGTTCCCATCATGATATTTGTGTATGAAACACAAGTTAATTAAACGGGGAGCTGCAAGTTAAGCGAATGAATAATTAAGCAAAACTGTGGCTTTAAATACCAACACATTGTTTGAATACAACATTTATTTTGAGATAAGTTTATATCATAGTTTCCCAAGTGAATACAAATATAGTGAATTTATTTGTTATGGGAATTGCTGCATTTACTTAGTTTTGTTTATATATTATTTAACCGTTATAAAAACACTGTATTGTCATTTTAGTTTTAATTTTAAATTGTCCCTTTTTACTCATTTTCTGACTTCGTTAATAAATGAACTTATTTTTATTGCAAAACGTACAGGAACTTATTAAAAAATTTGTACTTTTCATTGATTTACAAAAATAATGAGTTTGTAACTAATAAATTGAAGAAATATGTAAAGCATATACCTTAAAAATATAACTTAAAAACTGCAGAAGACACTAACGAAGCCATGTGGAAAGAATGAATATGTCGAGAGTTAATAACGTGAGATAATGCATTAAATAACCGCTGGCCGACTTAAGGAAGACTTCCAAAATATAGAAGCATAGCTGGGAGTCTACATCTTAAGCACCTCTCAATAGTCTCGATGTTAACAGACCACATGTTTAACTTAAGAAAAATAAATAGAAGAAGAAGACTATTGATTGAGCTTAAAAGTAAACCTTAAATTATTTTTTTATATACTTTAAAAATACACCAATTTATATAAAAACAAAAAGACACATCTATTTTAAATATCATAGCCACTATTGCACCAAGTACATAAATTATTTTATACAAAATGTTTCCCTAACTACTGTGTAACAACGAACGTATAATGTACCGAAAATCTTTCAGAGACGTTCAGCAATCATTGAGTCTTCAGTAATTAAGTTTTTTGGAACTTCAAGATTAATTATATTGATCAGGAATGCATTTTAAAATAAGTGAATAGAATTATGTTAACCCTCAATCTAATAGAGAATGCGATTAATAGGTTAAAAGTTTACATATCTGGGTAATGCTCTCACCGACGAAAATGAGGTGGACATGGATATCTCAATAAGAATTGAAAGTGGAACCAGAGTAGTAGCAGCACTTCATAAATTATAAATCACATGTTTCTGTTCTGGAATGCCAAACTAAGAATATAAAACTAAATCATCTTACCCGTAGTAACAACTGAGTCCAAAGCGTGGATTATGGCACTCAAAGATCAACAAAAATTACTGAGATTCTAAAACCGAATATAATTAAAAATAATTGGCCCTGAACAGGCTATAGGTGAGTGGAAACTGATTTATTGAAGATATTCAATAATTAACGAGACAAATAAATATATTTATTTTATAAGATCGGGAAAGTTGGCTGGATATGCCATGTAATCATATCTCAGCTGGCTAAGTCAACGAAGATCATTATGAAAGCTCAACAACACGGAAAAAGGACACTTAGGAGACCGAGGCTTTTAGATAACATGCATCTAGATCTTAAGAGACTTAAAGAAAAATTGTAAGGGAGGCTCTGCATGAGTTGCATGGCAGTCTGGGGAACAGGAAGAAACAAAATAGTTTAAAATATAATTAGACACTAGAATTGTATAACTCCAAATACTTGGAACATTGTGTGTCTTGGCATTTCCATACCGTTAGACTCTAGAAATAAATACTAGGGGAACATTGAGTGTCTTGGCATTTTCATTCCGTTAGACTTAGGAATCAAATACTACGATCATTACGTGTCTTTCCTTATTCCGTAATCTTTTTTTCTTTCCCCAACCACCCTCTCTCCAAGTCGTTTATGATATTGAAAAATAAAACGTTGTTTATATTCTTTTCATTTTTTTATTCTCTATTTTTATTTTTTTCTCTCTTTTTTAAACTATTTTTCTGTTTATGTGTCGCTTCTCAACCAAAAAATGGCAATATGTGTATCACTTGTCTGTTTGGTTGGAAGAGATTGTCACATAACAATAAACTCGCTGATTGTACCTAAGTGCAATCAAGATTTTCTGTTAATTTGTTACCTCTCAACCAGGAATTGGCATAACACGTGAAACACCTGTGTGCTGGAAGATATAGTTATACAACAATAAAACTGCTGATTGTTCCTTTGTGCAATAAAATGTTAATCTATTTAAGTAATTAGGACAACATGTGTAACGCCTATCTATTTGGTTGAAAGAGATTATCAAATAACAATAAATTCGCCGATTGCACCTTTGTGCAATGAAGTTTTTTATTTATTTGTTATCTCTCAACCAGCTATTGTTACAACACGTGTCTGTGTGGCTGGAAGAAATTTTCATATAAAAAAAAGATCGCGGATTGTACTAAACGTCCGCTCTTATATATATTTATTTCATTCACGGTCAATACCGACCACAACATTATACTCGATTATCTTTATATGAAATAAATTGTATGGAATATTGTACAATTAGCAAAGAATATAAAATAATGTTTTAAAAGCCAATAAAAAAAAATTATCATTAAAATCAAAGCAATAAATACTTGTAAATGCCCCACAGCAGGTTGTTAAATTGATCATACCGATTAAATAAAGAGTCATCAGACTCAAAGCTTGTTTATTCAAACGGTAAACTACAATTTAATAAAAAAATGACTTGAGTAATACCGCATCTAAGCTTTTCCATTGTCTTCCGCTTTAAGTTTTTGGTGCAGTTTACGAATTCACAGCCGACATTCGGACTAAATTCCAATTTCCATCAATTTTAATAGTTCTCTAGTGAGCTCAGGATCTTTTCAGCTCTTTTACCGTTTACTCTGCATTTCAATGCAGTAAAATGGTCGAGTGTTGTGCAATACGCGATGCAATGGTACGTGGTAAGAAAGTTAACGATAGTGCTGAACTGCCTCACTAATGAGTGCGAGAACTTTGAAAAAAAAGCTCGTGATTTATTGCAAAAATTTTAATCAAGTGCGAAAGTTTGCAAAAAAATTAAAATAGTTCAACACGGCGTGTTAATTTTTCGGCGTAGTTGAGAGTTTCACATTTTGGTACGTTTTACTAAATAGCGAGGTTTGAAAATAAAACTGGTAATTTTTAAACATTTTAACGGTTTACCCAGTAGTTTTCAGACATTTTTGTTTCACGGTGCCTTTATTTTTTTTCACAGTGCGTTAAAAAACTTCACCAACCAATCAGTGGGATGAATGAGCCTGTTGTTCACTACACAGTCTATCAAATTCACACTTTGATATGTTTTACTGAATAACGAGGTTTGAAAATAAAGCAGGGAATTTTTAAACATTTCAACGGTCTACCCAGTAGTTTTCAGACATTTTTGTTTCACGGTGCTCTTATTGTATTTTTTTTTCACAGTGCGTTAAAAAACTTGACCAACTACTCAGTGGGATGGAGGAGCATATTGTTAACTACACAGTCTCTCAAATCATGAAAGCAAACTAGATAGAGTTTTTTAAACTCTCTTTCACTGAGGTAAATCGTCACAAATAGAACCAGGATTAGATGAGCTTTAGTTAGTGTATATCATTTATTGTTATTGCATCAGTGCATTGAATCATGATTACTAAGGTTTATTAAACTTTTTGAATATCCCGAGGCACCCCTGGGAATCAATCGCGGCGCTCCAGGGCGCGAGGCTTAAACATTGAAAACCTCTGTTCAACACAGTTTTTTATTATGTTTATGCAATCCACTCACACCAGGATGATTTGTGCCATTACCATTAAAGCCAAAAATGCTTTTATAAAACAGTAAATACATTTTTAGTCAAACATAAAACAATACTAACACGATTTAAAGCTTCGACTGATTAAACATTATTTTTTTACTACCAATCTAATGTTTTTTTGAAAAGAGATGTGTAACTTTTATTGGATGCGACAAAGATATGACGTTTAATAAAGTTAACATGTGACGTGTTGTTCAAAAAGTATATTAACTATCGATTTTCGAAATGAAATATATGTCTTTCTTAACATAAAACGTGCTATAAATATTTACGTTTTTTTATCTTCAGAACTAAGCACTTGAATCGCTTTTTAGTTAAAAAGAATTGTATTAAATTTTCAACGCAGATCATCCACTTTGATTCTCATAATATTTTGTTATGGACACTCTGGTTGCGATCTCTCTAAGTTAAAGTTATTTCCTAACAGACCATGGTAGTGGAAGTTCATAAAATTTAATTCTTAATAGTTAAAGATTAACATTAAATATTTTTCTGTGGAAAATGGCATGGACTATTAATTGACATAGTATATTTAGATTAAATAATCACACTGCTTGAAACTAGGGCCCTTAGATACATGTTGTGTGATGACTTCAAAATTAGGAATCAAGCTGGTAATTCCGAGTATTATGGATAAATTTGATTGAAATGATTTAATTATCAAGCACTGGCTTCGTAAAACATCCAGAAAAGTGGTTTTTGATATAAGATGGATATCTTGAAAATGTTTTGGTGTCACACCGGAAGTGAGTTATATAGTGAATTCTAATTATTATTACTGAATGTACACCATCAATAAAGTAAACAGTGAATGTGAAAGAAAATGAAATTGATTAGTAGAAAATGAAAGTGTATATTCACTAACAATAATTTTCGCTCACTAACCATCTACTTTGGTTAGTCAAAAGTTTTTGAAAGCGGAAATGAAAATAATTTTTTTTGGGGGGGAAATCACTTTTATTGCTCAGTATAGTCTCCCATAAGATCAATACACTTGGTCCAACGATCTTCTAACTTTATTGTCCCATCACGGAAGTGACTTTCTGGAAGGCCTGCAAAACACTCCTCTACGACGGCTATAACCTCTTCGTTTGATGAAAAATGCTTTCCACGAAGGAATTTTTTGAGGTGTGAGAACAGCCAGAAGTCAGAGGGAGCTAAATCTGGCAAATAGGGTGGATGCTGCAACAATTCGTACCCCAATTCACTGATTTTCGCGATGGTTTTTTGAGCTGTGTGAGCAGGTGTATTGTCTTGATGAACAATGATTTATTTCTTCTGCAAACCGGGTCTTTTTTCACTTTTTTTTTTCATCCAACTGGTCCAAAAGGTCACAATAATAATCAGAGTTGATTGTCTTACCAGTGTGGAGATAATCTATCAATAAAATTCCTTAAGCATCCCAAAAAACTGACGCTAACACCTTCTTGGCCGATTTCTGGACACGAACTCGCTTCGGAGCCAAAGTGCCTGGTTCACACCACTCTTTAGCCTCTTGTTTTGATTCAGGATCATGGTGGTAGACCCAAGTCTTATCCATAGTGATGAATCGATGCAGAAAATCCTTTTTATCCTTTCGAAATTGCTCCAAATATTGCTCAGAAAGTCGCATTCGAACGTGTTTTTGTTGCATTGTTAGCAAATGCGGCACCCATTGTGCACACAGTTTTTTGAAACCCAAAACTTCAGCCAAAATATGCCATGTTGTTCCATGTGAGATGCCTATGGTGTCAGTTATCATATCCACAGTCGATCGATGATCTTTCAAAACCATATCCTGTATTTTCGCTATGATTTCTGGTGTTGATGCACTTTTTGGATGTCCTGAGCGTGGATCGTCTTCAACGCTTGTACGGCCACGCTTAAACTCCAAAACCCATCGGTGAACGGTTGGAAATGAAGGAGAAGACTCCTTTAATACTTTCACCATATTTGCATGAATCTCAGTAGCCGATAAACCTTCCAAAACAAAGAATTTAATCACTGCACGATATTCGGATTTTTCCATTGTTAAAAAATACACTGACACGTCAACTTCAAATGGCTTGTAAACAAAGAATGAATTGACAGATCAAAATGAAATTTTGAGTACGTTCTTATGAAAGATGAAATATTAAAATGGCGTAGAAATTTTGGTTTTTCTACTGCTCCATAGATGTCGCTTTCAAAACTTTTTGACTAACCTATTATTATAAGACTCGCTCCGTCCTTGGCATGCTTTAAGAAGCGACTGAAAAAACTCTTAATTTCTAGTCAGTAAAATAACATCTTTCATTCCTGATTTTTCTTTTCCTTTCCTCTCCACCATCCCTTCCTTTCCTTTTGATTGACGATATCTCACTTTACATGAAAAATAATGTTCGGGAGATTGTCCGTCCTTATGGGGTTCGTGGGCATATGCTCACGTATGTGTTTATGGATTTCGTGGGGATGGATAGTGTTTTGAATGATTTATGCGACACGTAACTTGCTTGATTTACTTTTGTCTGGTTGGTTGGAAGAGATTACCGCCTGGCAATGAGCCCACCAGATTGTATTTGCAATAAAATTGTTAAATAAATAAATATTAAATACTATTCACTATTTGACTAAAGCAAAAAACAGTCTACGGATCACATTATGAGAAGTCAAAACAAATCTCGAATTTCCTGGGGTTGTTGAGGTCATCTACTTTGGCATTCCTTGGCAAACTATTATACGACATTTATAAGGGTTAGCAAAATAATGAAGAATGTTAGATGGAGTTAAATATTTAAGTATCTTTCCATGTAAAATAAATAAGACTAGCAAGCGACTAAAAATGTATGAGTCGTATTAAAAAAAAATGTTAATTTAAAAAAACTACATCACATGAAGAATTTATTTTGTAACACATCTTAAGGTTCTAGATTTTTTTAAGGCAACCACTAAGCGACCGTCGACGTCCTGGAGGTAATACTAGTTTGGGATTGAATAGTGTTCATTTTCTCTAAAATATTTTAACTTTGTTTTTCAAATAAGCTGCACAAAAATCGTGAATCAATGTTTCATACGTTTATATTAGTAAAAAACTTCCTATTTTACAATATTAGAATTGATAAATTTACCTCACCTAAGTAAGGAATCATGGGTTTAATTTTCATTTGCAAAAATAATCAAAGAACAATTTACATAGCACCTTTTAGAGATCAGACTCTTTTTAAGAGCACTCTCGGGATTAAAATTTGGGATTAAAAATCGCTTTTAAAACTCGGGATTAAAAACTATTTTTTTTGACAATTTAACAAATAAGAACAAAAATAACATTAATATAAATTAAAAACAAGTAAGGATAGGAAGGTGATAGCTGTGGCCATTAAATAAGGAACATCTGTGTGCATATGTTAAGAAAACCGCAAAAAAAAAAATTATGGGAAGACGGACTACGGAGGAACGTTTGTAGATCTTCCGATTAGTAATAGTAACACGTGCGGCTTTAGGTGGAGTGTAATGAATGTGTGTAATCATAAAGTTTCATAAGACTTCTCCAAAAAATATTACATTCAAGTATTTGCTAAAATACACACACGACCCATATCACTAAGGCCGAGGCCACACCAAAGTGCTTCGTTAGGTGCTAAGCAAGGTAACTCATATACTAGGTGACTTCATGCCTGGCCACACCAAAGTGCTACGCACAAATTCATTTGACAGTTGGGAGCGGTTGAGTCAACACACGATGTCACTCTCAAAACTAACCAATTTCATTACAACTTACCATCTTTATTTACTTTCTGTGCAATTTCATTTCAAAGTGATTTTATTACAGGTACATTTTTCTATAATTTGCTCACTGGGTTCCACAAAGGCTCCCTTTTATACACAGCTGTCATTTAAACTTCCACCATCTTGTAAATTAACCAGCTTGTCTGTTCGCTAGGAGATTTACTCGATGACTAATCGTCATGCAACGTGGCGCGATGCGTGCAGTGTGGCCACTGCGATAATATGCAGTACGTTGGTTCGCTAGGATATGTCGCCTAACTCGCAACATAGCTCTAAGCATCAAGCGAGGTTCCTGCCTGTGTGGCCGAGGCCTAACACATTGAGGCAGACAAAGATCGACCCAATAATAATATTACTGAAGAAAATTAGCATCAACCAAAAATAAAGATCATTAATGAATCAAATACTACACAATAATATTATATAAAGACATGTGCAATTACAAAACAAAAAACGCGTTAAAACCATTCATCTAATGACTAACCTTTAAATTTAATGGAATCCCTAATTTGTTTTGTAGTCACAGTTTCAATCAGATGATAGTCTTATTTTGTTTTGTGATCATCTTTTCAACCAACTGGTAAAGTTTTATTTTGTTTTCTAGTCATCTTTGAAACCAGATCAAATCCTTTTTTTGCTATGTTGTCATCTTTTCAACAATCCGATTAAGCATAATTTTATTTTGTAATCATCTTTTCAATCAAATTCAACCTTACTTTGGTATTTTGTTATCTTTTCAAATATATTATTAAAGTCTTATTTGGTGTTGTACTTATCGTTTCAACCATCTGAGTTTTATTTTGTTTAAAATCTTATTACACTTTCAACACGTTTTTAAAACTAAAGGCTCAAGACGGTTAACAATTAATTGTTTTTAGAAACAATACCTCTTAGAAGTCTTAAAGAATAATGACTCTTGTTCGACACTTTATAATAAGACTACTTTTCTATTAATTTTAACAAAACCATTTTTTTTCCATTTTGCCAATTTTTCTTGCGGTTTGGTTTGATATAAATTAACTTTATAGTAAACTTTGTTACTGTAGCATTTTTGTTATACTTTTAATAAATACATAAACACTTATTATAACGTGTAAAAATCTAAGGTTTGATATTCAATTGTTAACACAGAATCAACAAATACTTTAAATTTTTTTGAAAAATGAAAGAACAGTAACTATTGTGTAATAATGCTTTCAAGATTGTTGAATATAAATGTATAAAAATTACATTTAATACAATTTCCTGGGCTTAGTTAATAATTTACCCATATTCTAGCCTAGGTGTTGCGGATTGGATTCCTGTTAGCACCCGATTTTGTTATAAAATGGTTCAAGTCTGGTTTTAACTTTATGCCTGTATAACATCCTTTTCGTTAATTTTTTTTTTGTTTTTCATTACATTTTTTCTGTACAACCTAGCGGGCTCATTGCCAGATTATACTGTAAACAACAAAATTTTAAATGTGTCAATCTCTTTCAATTTACCTGAAATATGGCAAAGAGGCCTTAACCAAACTGGAATCCTTTTTACAAACAATCTGGGTTCCAACGAGAATCGAATCGCAACCTCTGGGCTTGAAGCCAGGCGTCTTACCAACTAGGTCACGAAGGTCTTCAAATAACAAGATATTGCCATATGAAAATTAATTCTCCAGGTTATACTGTACACAGCGATAGTATATCTAAATACATTATTTATATCTAAATACAATTTAATGATATAACAAATTTATGGAATATTTTTTCCCAATTAAATGTAGAAGTACAAGTCTGTCAAAGTTAAAATAATAAGTTTCATTGCTCAGTCAAAAGAAAAATCAAGTTCGTTACATAACGTTACCTGATTCCATTTTAATATAAAAAACTATATCAATGTTGCCAAAACTTTTTCCAAATTTCTTAACTGAACACTGAGATAAATTTGTTTAAGTTATCTTTTAAATAACCTTGGGGCCTTGATGAGATCTTCCAAGATTCTAGTCTAAATTTGAAAATGTTTCTTTACATCCTTATTCAGTTGAACTAGCATCCTTTAAATCTTTTCACCGCTTTGAGAATTCTCATAATGTTCAATTTGTGAATATTTTTCAAAAAAAAAAAAATCACTTTCTAGTATCAAGTTTCTCCGATTTTATATTTCTAAACTCTCAAGGGAAATTGAATATATTTTCTGCTTCTATTTTCTCTCACGCAAAAATACATTTTCTCGATTTTTATTCATACATTTTATGAACTCTTAAATGCGCTTAAAACTCTTATTTTTTTCAATAATACTACCGTGTATAGGATTGATTCCTTTTCATGATTTTTTCAACTTTATATTAAACATATTTTCAATTTTCATAAAGTAAAGAGAAATTGAAAATAAAACATTTTTAGCACGTGGCCAATTTTTATTTGCAATGTTTAAACCATTCTAATTGTAATTCCTTATATAATTATTGGGTTGTTCATAAGAAACAGGAGAAATTTCATTGTATTTCACATTCGTTGTTTACTGTACAAGCTGTTAGGTTTATTGCCATATGGCACCCAACCAATCAAGAACATGTTAATGAGTGAAAGCTGTTAGTTTTAATAGAGAAGCCTTTAGTGAAAACGAGACTGGAATAATAAAAAAAAACAGGTATAAATGAGAATCGCATCCACGATTTCAGGGATGGCAGGTTGTTTACCAATTAGGTTATGGAGATTTATCACTTATATTTATATCACATGGCCACACTACTTCTACAAACCTTTATCTTCTTGAACAAAGCGTCTCTATCTCAGAACATTTTGAGTCTTTAAATTCCATACTTTTTTTGCTCAGTTTCTACAGTTTGACCTACACATTGTCCATGTAGCGATGTCTTAGTCTAGCGATTGGGTACTCGACTTGCTATCAGCTCTTGTATATTCTACTCAGTAACTACTATACGAATCACTTTACCGAACTATGCTAATCGATTAGTTTTGATGATGCATATAAGACAGGGTTGACAGAAATACGCATTTACCTCCAGAGTTTTGCTGAAACACTTGTTTTTCGCTTGACTTTTTGGTTCGTTTTTGACACTCTCAAATCAACTGATCCTTCACAGTACTACAACACAAAAATCAGAATCCATGATATCACTCCTTCAGTTACTACTGTTTTTTTTTAAATTTATTAACGATACAATTTACCATATAACAATAAAAATAATATAAAAAAGCAAATAGTGGGTGATTCACACGTCACAAAAGACAAAATATAAAGAAAAGAAATTATAATACATGTTTAAAAAATAAATGCTAAGAAATAATCATAAAAAATAAACAATACACAAACATGCAAATAAGTACACACTCATAAAATTACAAAAATTCATTGTCACCAACACAATACTGGACCGTCCATAGGCGGTCAGTCCACTTATACACTTTGTTATAAATTTAAAGGGTTAGATGATATGTAGGAAGTTTTCGTGTAAACTTAATTCAAGAATTATTAAAATATATTTTTTTCAATTATATATTACCTGGTGAAAAATGATAACATTAATATGAGAGATGCTTGCCGTGCGATAAACGTGCAGAAGATCGCTTGTTTGAAAGTATTATTCCCCTCGGATAAAACATTTACTGTTTCAATATTATTTCGGGAATATAACAATTCAATTCTCTCCCCATACAATACTTTTTTAACAAAAATAAATTAAAAGTAAATAAAAATATTCTTATGTATAAAATTAATGTTGTATATTAAAAAAACAGCTATCGATAAAAAGTTTGTGAAAATTTTGAACTACAATATGAATATAAATATTCGTTATTAATCGTATGAGAATTTATTACATTATAAACGTCCAACTGTAAATAGTGTAATGAAAACAGATTATCTGTAATCAAATTGTTTATTGTATTAACAAAGCGACCTTCGCGGCCTAGTCGGTAAGCCACTGGTCTTCCTTTAGGGGTATTCGGGTTCAATTCCCGATGGTAATTAAAAAATAGATTCCCACTCTAATCTAACAGTTTGTCTAGTAGCAATACATGATAGACGTATATAGTAGTTTTCCTGCGCTGATGCGGTAGTATTTTCAACAGATACGATGACGAACTCTAAGTTATTTGCCAGCTCCAATGGTTCTCAACCCGAAGGCTCGATTAGTGTGGCTTAACCAAATAGTGTATTTCGTCCACGCTTTTCAACATGTCAACATGACTAATTGGAATATATTCGTGTAATGGAAAAGCATTCGAATATATACATTAATTTACAAGAACCAAAATTAGTGTTAAATAAAATAAAAAGAAGGCTAAAAATACATTAAAAAATAACGTTAAACTTACTAATGACATCTGAAATAAATTTTATTGCTTCTGAAATTTCCGTTACATACGCAGGAATTGTATTACAGTATAAAATGGAAATATGATACATAAATAGATTGGTGCGTGACATCGCTTTAGATGCCAATATATTGTTATGCCACGTTTAGTATTTCGATCATATATGCCGCATTGTTTTTTTATTACGTTTGGAATTCAATCAAACAGATAATAAATATATGTTATTGACAGAAAGTTTTATATAAACCATTCTCAACCAATTTCATTTATTTACAAAACAACAGTATAAAGTGAGTGCGAGTAATACCATATGTGAACCGAATAATTGAGTTTTTATATAAATGTTAAAAGTATCCAACATTCTCGCTCATAATAAAATTCTCATTTTAATGTTTATATTTAACAGTAAATTCATTTATTTTCAATGAATACATTATTTGTCTTTGTTATTTTAGCTGGGAACCTGGAAACTCGTACTAGCTGGAAATCTGGAAACTCGCACAAACTGGAAAGCTCGTCTAAGGTCGTGCGAAAACAATAACTATGAGTAAATACTTGTTAATTGTTTTGCTTACACAGGTAACAATCTTTAAAAAATTATTCAAATATAGCGTATTTCTTTGTATGCAACAATTTTTCGTGAAAATACAATTGGATTATTTTAATTGATTGTGCCCAGGATCTAATTTTAATTTTTATATCAGCTCGACTTCGAACTCTTGAGAAAGAAGCATAGGTTTTTTTAATAGGCAATCCAACGATACCTAGTATTAAACTTGAGTGTCAAGGTGTCATTTTCATTTTCATTGAAAGTTTGTAGATACTCTTCGTATTGGTTGGTTGATTATTGTTTTTACAGAGGCGCCGTCTCTCTCCTTACTGGGTGTTATTTTTGTTAAAGCCGGAAGAAGTTATTGGGTGTGACGGGCACGGAATTTCAAAGTGGTCGTGGGGAGGCTGTTATCTCACCGAAAGGGTCCACTACCATTCTACAGGAAAAAGTAAACTCTCTTTATATCGGGAGAAAAGTATGAACCTGAAAAAAAAATTATATTATCATGTCATAACTTGTTATAATTTTTTTTTATTAAAATAAACAAATAAATATTTAAGTACTGGTGTATGTATCTATCTATACTCATCAACTTTATCCAAAGCCTCTCCTTGATATTTGTAAACTGTAAATATTATTGTGTTAATAACAATGTATGACATAGAAATATAATCCTTATTGGCAGGTTTGTAATTTTCTCCCATTAAAGAGACACGATATAAAAAATATTATCCATCGCATCAAATAACTTTTTCCTGATTTAACAATGAATCATCCAGTGACTAAAGACATATAGTGTCTCTTTAAAACTAAACACAATTGCCCAATACGAAAAAAAAAAGGATCTTCAAAGATCGGATAAAAACGCCAACGCCTACCAATTGGCACCTCGCCATTTTATAAACAGTGCGATTTTTAACGGAAAGGGCCAATTTCAACAATTATCAAATAAATTTTCATTTGTTTTGTAAATCCATTAACTTTGACAGCGTTTTTTTTTTAAATATGAACAATGCTTCTCCATATCTATGTTTTGTTTCATTTTTGCTTCACCGTCGCCGTGTGTTTCATTTAATATTAACTCTTGGATAGTTCTGCTTACCCTCATTGTTTGCAGAACTCTAATAAGAGGTGGCTTTTTAAAATATTGGAATACTCCATAGGTTATGCAATAGCTCTTGTATAATATATACAAGTATGTTTTGTTTCATTTTCACTTCGCCGTCACTGTATGTTCTATTTTATTTTCGGCAATTGGCAAATTATATAATAGGCAATCAAATCAAGATATGAAAGCTGTCAAATAATATTGGAAAATAAAAATGTTCGAGTTATGACATTAATTAAATAACTATCAAACTGTTACTATGACAATACCTTATTCATCAGACGGGTATTAGTCAACTAATTTTATGTTGTTTAATGTATAATATTCTTCGATGCGTTAAATTCATAAAATAATACTGAAGGTGACTACTGTTAAACACGGATTGGTGATTTTACTGACGGTCCAGTAAGCTTAGTAATTACGCAGTCTTAATGATCTTATTTCACGTGTTCGAAAGCGGGAAAGAGCTATACCGAGTAAAGAATGAAACAAGTTAGTTGGAGAATTTTTAAGCGAGGAAAATTAGAAAAATAGTTGAGAATATATAAGAGTATTTTTTTAATACTCTTTCTCTGTATTAATTATAACCTAGCGGATAAATTGTATTACGGTAATTACTTCCAACCATCCAGAAATATTTTTTTAAGATGATGTAAAGTGAAGTGAATTGAAGAAGTGGAAACTGATCTAGAACTCTTTTTGATATAATTGGGTACTTACAAGAATCGTATCCTTATTTCCTGGGTCGGAAGAGAGGCGTTTTATGAACTAGGCCACGGATGTTATTCGATTCAGACAAGCTAGAAGTCTACGATATCCGTAGCTTACCTGGTAAGATGCTTGTCTCCCAATCCGGAGGTAGCGGATTCCACTTCCATTGGAATTTAGAAATATGAAAGCAATCAGCTATCCGTGGCAGCAATTTGCAAATAACAGGATTCCTTAGAAACAACTTGAAGAGATCTATGTCTTGCAATGGATAAATGTACGCTGATGATAATGACATGTACACGTACATACATATTATTACTGTGGATTTCCCGAACGTACATTTTCTTTACATTTCTTTTAGTGATGTATAATTGGCATAGTTTTTATGTTTATACCTACATATGTTGTAAACACAGTGTTCTTGTGATTTGTAATTACGTCAATAAATTTCATTTGATTTACTTAATGTAAGACAGAGAAATATTTGTGTTTTTTGCCTTTTTAAATTCAATTAAGTAAGTCTGTTCAGAAGACGATAGAGGGAATGTCAGTCCTTATAACGATTTCAGGAAAGGGTGAGTATTTTCCTAGGTAACTGCAATAAAATGAGTATCCTGCCTGATAATTAGGGTTTTATATTAGAATCAAGCCTGAAAGTCACGCGCTGTATACTAGAGCTAATATTCTGGAAAGTAGTGGACTCGGGGTTGAATATGTGTATACTCTTGTACATTTAGTCTGGTATGTTAATTCAAAGATACTCGAAAAATATGACAACTTCCGTGGCGAAATTGGTGAGATACCTATCTTCCGACATGAATGTCACGCGTTCTAATCTCGTCGATACCCAATAATTTATAAAAAAATGTATCATTCTGGTATAAACTTTTATAATAATAATTACAAAAGGCCAATTTATATAGTTTAATTTCAAGTGCCAACTGTTAAGGCACTAACTTGGGACTCGAACTTACTTTTATTGATAAAAAGACACTTCAGATATCTTTAACACTTTACTGGTTGGTTGTAAAGCTTGCTGCATGATAATTAACTTGCCAGGTTGTCTGTATACAACGAATATAATATTAAAACCTCCGTGTCCGTCTTACTCAGGGACTAGTTAGTTGAAACCACTTTTTTTAAATAAGAATTGCAGTATGCTGGTTCGAAGAGACTAACACATAGTAAGACCACCAGGCTGTATTGTTTACAAGAAAAGTTTAATATGATACATTAACAAATGGTTTAACGAACCCCTACAAAGTTTCCAGAGACGGTACAAACTGCCTGAATTTCACCCCCGCTGAGTATGTATTCCATTTATTATCTCCTGCAATATTTCACATCAAGTAGCAGTATCGTTGTATTTGTAACAACTAAAGACGTAGCTTCAAACCCAGAACAGGCTTCTAATATTTAATTTATCAAAACAAGCTGCACCTAACGCCAATAACCTCAAGATGAAGCGTGAGTTATCACGCGTTTTAGCTCACACAATTTCAAACTCTGCCAGTGTAATTTACACACCTTCTACCCCCTTTTCATTTAACAAAATGATTCATGAAGAGCTCGTCTGGAGGAACTAAACAAATTTAAAATCGTATTTTCTTTACACTTCACTGAAGATATATTCTAAGAAGTCTATCTGAAATTCTATGGGATGGCGTTACGTTGAATGTACAAATTTATTAATTTTGTTAATTTGTTTGAATAATTTTGAACGTGCGTGCCAGTAATGGAAGGGTTTTAAGCTTCGCAGATATCATTTCTTATCTTAGACTCCTTTAAAAAAATAAAGGATTGAAGGAAATTTATTTTCCACTAGAGGGCGGATAAAAATATTTTATTAATGATTATAAAGCACGAAAGTAGCGATAAGAAAATAAGACAATGAGCCATTAAGACATATATATTCAAAGTAGTCAGTATCACTAAAGTATCTTATGGGAGTGAAATGTAGACGTGGAAGAAGACTGAAAGGAGCCAAATAAGTACTGTAAAAATATATGCACTTAGAAAAATACATGGAACGACAATGTTAACAGAATATGGAATGAAGTGATAAAGGATGAACAAGGATTTAAGGCTGATGTGTTGGGTAAGATGAAGAAGAGCGCTGTAACGTGATGTGGCCACGTGGAACGATTGAAGGAAAAAGACTAACAAAACAAATATATAGTGCAAGTGTGAGTAAAAAGCGTAGCAGATAAAGACTGAGGAAGTATGGTTGCATCAAGGGAACGATATTGAAAAGAAAGGAAAGTAAGAAATAAGAGCAATCGTAGGAACTGTATGGAAAGGTGTATGGAAGTGGACGAGGCGAAATATATGAGTACAGATAGGAAAGTATGATGCTCTCTCATTTCTGCCTACCACAACAAAGGAACTATGTTTCGTGGTATGTACGAGTATGTACCATATAACATATGGAAAAGAATCAAATATTTTTTATCAAATCTCCGGAAATATAAGATTTTTCATTGTTTTCAAAATACTAGACCGTTACCAATTTTTTAAATATGTATTTTAGATTTTTTATTATGTTAGAATTATTATGTTAGAATTATTACATAAAAATACTTTTCAAGGATCGGAAACTATTTTATCTTGCTTATTCGGATTTTTCAAGCGCACTCTTAGATCAAAATCTGGAAATCTATATAAATAAAAATGTAAATGTTCGTTAATTGAAGGCAGCTAATCTCCGGAAGTTCTCTACCGATCGCTTTGAAATTTTGAGTAAAGTTAATATTCGTCAACGGAAATGTTATTTGATTTTTATTTATATATATATATCAGTGTATATAAATTTTTTTTCAAATCAAAAAGAAATATCTATGCGAACCTGTCGGGGACAAGACGAATCTCATTTTGACAGTTGACCATATTCTATTTGACGTTTCGTAATTAATATTTATAAAGTCTATATACATAATATAAATATAAAATAATTTTATGTTTAATATTAAATCATAAATTTTATAACTAATACATATTTCATAAATAGTAAATTTTATCAACTAAACATTTTGACAGTTGACCATATTCTATTTTGACATTTTGTGATGAATATTTTTATTCAAATAAGTCTATATACATAAAATATAAAATAATTTTATCTTTAATATCTTCTTAAATAAATCTATATAAATTATAAATAAATTATAAATAAATTATTTAATAATTTTATGTTTAATAAAAATTGAATCATTAATTTTATAAATAATAGAATTTTTTATGTATTACGTATCTTTATAAGTCGAGACACGAAACAATTGCGATCTGTTTTATCGACGGTGATCTCACTGAGCAATTATATTACGAAAGTGCTCACTGAGTCGCCATTGACTTGTGATCATATCATATTTACGTTTAATTTATATAAAATTTTAGTTATATAGATAAGATAATAGATAATTGACTTCAATAAATGTGGTAAGTTATTGATATTATATTTAAATTAAAAAATATGAAGTAAAATCGTTCATTTAAAAAAAATTTGTTAGTTTTTAAATAACTTGCTATTTATTAGAATCGATAAAATTTTAGCGATGTATTTTTACGACGTAAAAAGGAAAAGATGTACTTTAACGACGTAAAAAGGAAAAGATATTATACTCAAACTGGAAACATTATTCCTATGTTATACATACATAATATATATTGATCTTAAATACAGTATATTAAATAATTTTAAAACAATGACTTCATGTTAATTTAAGATAAAGTTGTATTATTTGTCAATAATTTTAAGTACTTGTATAACCTGTCACATGTTCATTTGTATAAAAAGACACTTTTATGTCATTAATTAAATAAATAAATTATTTGGTGGTACATTAGAAAGAAGTACCCGTAGAAATATCGCAAAAAAAAAGAAAATTAAAACAAACTTTTGTCATTTCTGTCATTCTCAACACGGCCATTTTGGATATATACTGATTTTTTATTTTGCTTTCAATATATATTCAATTTTATTTATATAGATAAGATAATAGATAATTGACTTCAATAAATGTGGTAAGCTATTGATATTATATTTAAATTAAAAAATATGAAGTAAAATCGTTCATTTAAAAAAAATTCTAATTACGAACATGCGATGTATTTTACGTTAAAATGAAACTTGGTAAAAATAGTTATATTGTCATAAAATTGACTTAGTGATTATGGAAAGTTGTTTAAGTGAAAAAATAATGGACTTAAGAATTATATTTGATGAAAAACTTTCATTATTGATTCATATTTCAAAAGTTAACCTAACTTTTTTTAAAAAGAAAAGTGACACATGTTAATTTAAGATAAAGTTGTATTATTTGTCAATAATTTTAAGTACTTGTATAACCTGTCACATGTTTATTTGTATATAAAGACACTTTTATGTCATTGATTAAATAAATAAATTATTTGGTGGTACATTAGAAAGAAGTACCCGTAGAAATATCGCAAAAAAATGAAAATTAAAACAAACTTTTACGCTGCTCAGTTACTATTTTAATGTTTCACAATTTTATATGTTTTAACTTTCTTTTTTCTTACTGAACGTTGTTACATAAATAAATAATAGGTTTATTGATAGCAGCATAGTCTGTCAAGATTATATTTAAATAACACTTTTAAAACACATAAATTTCAGATAATACATTATATACAGAAGCTATCAAAAGGTCTGGGCTCATCTAATAGCATCCCTTCGGCGAAGATACACCCCACCAATATAGGGCGAACCAAGCCACGGGGACAACAGATGTTTTGCAGCCCACACCCTAGCTTTTTCAGCCCAGCCCATCGTTGTATTGGGGCAAATTTATCAACTGTAACGTGGTAAGCTGCTGATTTTTTTTATAAATCGAAAAATTGTTTTCTCTAAACTGACGTTTTAATTCATAATTTTCATTATACTGACTTTCTAATGTATTGTATGATTTGTATCTATCTTTAAATGGGCCTAGATCCACTGTGAATTAATACTAATTACGAACATTTAATTAAAACATCACCAAATATTATTTGACAATTTAATTGTATCTTTGTTTATATTTCAAAATCTATCAAATCGTATGTAGTAATGGAGATTTGTAACAATGTCACTATTGTTAGTTTTTTGTAATGTATTTACCTAAATAACTTGCTATTTATTAGAATCGATTCCCTTATATTAAAGTCGATAAAATAATTAAAATTACTGAACGTCGTTACATCGTTGTATTGGGGCAAATTTGTCAACTGTCTTAGGACTCATCCTAGAGTTTCCGAAATATAATAATATTATTCAGAAACATCAAACCGAATATGTGATTAATTTGATTCCTTTGTTCCAGAGATGCCACGAATGTACTGAGGGAATCCGCCAAGCCAAAGAGAAAACAACTGCGTTTGAAGGGAAATATTTTGTTAATATTTTTTTTTGTTTTTTCTTTGTTTTTTCTTTGTTTTTTAGTTCGTGTATTTTATAAGTTTTGTCTTTTCAGTGCAATCGATCTGCTTTAGTTTATCAAAATAATGCCTCGCAGAAAATCAAACTTAGGTCGTCGTACACGCAGAGCGGAAGCAATGCGGCGAGTAATTGCAACTCAAACTGAGGAACAACGGGCATCAGCAAACGAGCGAAGCAGACAAATAATGGCTCAAATACGTGCCGAAGAAGCATTAGAGCGACGTGCAGACAGAATTGAGGATATACGGTTGCGATTACGGCGATCGCGTTCTGCAGCTTCAGAATTGCTTCGTTCTCAACAGAATGAACGCGATAGGCTGAGAATGGCTGAAATACGTCAACGAGAAACAGAAGATCAGCGTCAAACACGACTCCGTGCTCAGCAATCACGCGATTACAATCGCCTTGCATTCCGGTACAACCCAGCTGATGATTATAGTTTAAGTCGGCATGTTCTCATCGGCACTATGACTGAAGTGTGTTCTCATTGCAAGGCTCTAAAATTTAATGGAGAAACGAAAGGAATGTGTTGTGCCGCCGGAAAAATTAAACTGTCTCAACTTGGAGAACCGCCAGAGCCATTAAAAACTTTGCTTTCCGGATGTACCGCTGAATCAAAGCATTTCCTATCTAACATCAGGAAATACAACTCATGCTTCCAAATGACGTCTTTCGGCGCAGAAATCGTAACAGCTCAATTCATGCCAACCTTCAAAGTGAAAGGACAAATTTATCATAAAGCCGGCTCCCTGCTTCCATTGCCAGATGGTGAACATAAATTCCTACAAATGTATTTCATCGGTGATGGGAATGATGAATTGAATGCACGCTGCGGAATTTCTACCGGCATAAAAAGGTCCATCGTTTCCCAACTGCAAGAGCTTCTTCATGAAAAAAACAATTTAGTGCGTTTGTTCAAAACAGCAATTGACATGATGCCATCTGATACACACAAGATTGTTATTCATGCTGACAAAACACCTACTGGAGAACATGTGCGAAGGTTCAATGCTCCAACTATAGACGAAGTGGCAATTGTTATAGTCGGAGATCAATTCCAACCTAGAGATATTGTTCTTCATCGGAGAAACGATCAATTGACAAAAGTTGCCGAAACTCATCGATGCTACGATGCCCTGCAATATCCAATCATTTTTTGGGACGGTGCCGATGGATATCACTTCAATGTTAAGATGATAAATCCAGTCAGTGGCGAAGAAACAAATAAGAAATGCAGCGCAATGAACTATTATTCATACAGATTAATGATTCGAGAGAATGAAGACAATCACATTTTGAAATGCCGTCAATTGTTTCACCAATACATCGTAGATATGTATGCAAAAATTGAAACAGAACGTTTGATATTCATCCGTTTGAATCAGACCAAGCTTCGCTCTGAAGAATACGTTCATTTGCGAGATGCAGTTGTAAATGACGGTAATACAACTAACGTTGGAAGACTAACGATTTTGCCATCTTCATATACAGGGTTGAATGTACGCGACAGGCTGATAGTGGCTGAAAGAGGTCAGTAGGAATATCAAAAGTATCTTTTTTATATAGAATTTGATTTTCTATCTTTGTTTATATTTCAAAATCGTATGTAGAAATGGAGATTTTTTTAAGTTAGTTCCAATTATCTATTTGTCTTTGATTAACATTTAATTAGTTACATTGTCTTTGATTAACATTTAAGAGATAATTATCTCTCTGTCTTCCCTTTACATTTAATTAGTTACTTTTATGTTTCGCAATTTTGTATGTTGTCTGAAATACTCTACTTTGTGGCGAAATGTAAAGACGTTGAACTTAAATACAAATATGCGTGTAGAGCTGAAAAACGATCGATCAGATGAGCTATTCTCACACCAATCGTATGTAGATTTATAACAAGATGTATTAATTTGTCATTATTGTTAGTTTTTTGTAATGTATTTACCTAAATAACTTTCTATTTATTAGAATCGAGCCTTATATTAAAGTCGATAAAATAATTATAATCACTGAACGTCGTTACAAGGTTGTATTGGGGCAAATTTGTGAACTGTCATAGAAAACAGAACATTTGATGTTCATCCGTTTGAATCAGACCAAGCTTCGCTCTGAAGTATACGTTCATTTGCGAGATGCAGTTGTAAATGACAGTAATAGAACTGAGGTTGGAAGACTATAACTTCTGCAATTTAGTGACGTTAAAAGAGGAATCGTTTGAAAAAGTATTTCCCTATATTCAAATCAATTATAAGAATCACGATTGGCTAAGTGAGCTATTGTTGGCGGCAAGAACAAAGATGTATCCAAACTTAACAATATTATTGAGTTCGTTTTTTAATGTTTCGCAATTTTATATGTTTTTCTTATAACTTTTTTTCTTCTTTTTCAGTGCAATCGATCTTTGATTTGAATTCAAATCATATAGTGAATTGACCTCTTGGAGTGACGCGATCATTTGCAAGCACGGTGATAAACGCAACAGACTGAGAGTGGCTGAAAGACATCAAAAATATTGTTTACCCAGATTGTATACAAGACATCAAAAATATTGTATACAAGAGATCAAAAATATTGTATACGCATTGTGAAATTAAAAAAAATTGAAACGTGTGCTTTCTCTTTTCTTTCTTTTCCATTTAACCAGACTGAGCCACAGCAACGCGTGGCAGGGTACAGCTTATTAAATGAAATATAAAATACGCAAAAAACATTTTAAACCAATATGAAAAATTTTAAGGAAAAAAAAACAAAGAATATTGGAAACAAAACTATATTATCACAGTTCAGCCTGGTATGTTTATTGCTATGTGACAATGTCTTACAACCAACTAGAGAGATGTACAAGAGTCCTGAAGTAAAAGCTAGACAGATACCCTTTTTCAAATCAAAGAAACTGTCAAAAGACACGGATTTTACGAACTATTTCCTTTTCTTCTAATGAATTGGGCGTTAAGTAACCCATATTTATTTGGTCGTTGGCAGTCGGCTTTTCGAAAATCATTATGTGTGAAAAAAATATATTTTACCTCTCATTTTAGCTTTATACTATATGATTAATGGCTGTTTGCTTTATGGTAGTTTCTTCTTAATAAACCTGAAAAATTCCAGACTGAGCACTATTTTTTTTAAGTATAATTAGGAATTAACTAAGGCGTGGAATCTGGACATTCCATAAATAAACTATGTAAATTATATTATTGTGTAAAAACCTCATTACAAAAATAAACCAATTTACTACTTGACGAAATTTAGATATAACTGTGAAATATTAGTGAAAATTCTAAGTTAATATTATTTTTTTTCCCATTTTCACAATATAACTCTCCCCACCTTTCACTCAAAACTTTGTAAAACAATTATATGGATGGTTGGAAGACTTCATAATAAAGTTAAAATAAATAAATCATTCTTTCGGTTTTAAATTTATCTCGTAAGTTTAATCCGGTTACAATTTTGAAAAAGAATAACATTTCACAAGGCGAAATGGGAAATAATCATGCAGTCAGTTTTCAAATGGGAAATAATCATGCAGTCAGTTTTCAAATGGGAAATAATCATGCAGTCAGTGATAAAATGGGAAATACTCATGCAGTAAGTATTTAAATTAACTATTTAATAAGAAATACATTTTCAAATAAGCTGAATTTATATATACAATGTTGAAATCGGAAAACCATCCAAGAATAAAGGAATTGTTTAAATTCGCGACCTGGTGAAAATATGATATTAATAATGAAAACGGTTCACATTAAAATTTACAAATGCCGTAAGCTATGCTGTTTGCACTTCAAATTACTTTTGAATAATATATAGAAAAATTTACATAAATTCTCCAACAAAGTCATAAGTTTTATATTGGGTATAAAAATTAAGTATAATTATATTCGTCTTAAGTAGACAATATTTTGGACGACCTCCGTATTCTAGTTGATATGAAGTCTGTCTTCCAGCCTGGGCGTTGCGGGTTCGATTCCCGCTGACACCTAGATTTATACAAACATGTTTTACTGTGGTTTACCTTTAAGACATGTTACTAAGTGAAATACAATAATACAATGTAATTCAAGTTTTATATATTTTCTTTTTTATAATAAAGCCTTCAAGACGATCTTCATGACGTAGTTAGTAAGACGCTTGTCTCCCTGCCCGGAGGTTGCGGGTTCGAATCCCGTTGGAACCCAGGATTTCATTTGGTTTTCGCTTAAGACCTCTATAACATATTTCTGGTTGGTTGTAAGATATTGCCACATGGCAATAAGCCCACCAGGTGGTACTGTATGTAACAAAAATATAAAACGGTAAAAGAAGAATATATGTAAAGTTACGGAAGGTTTTTTGTTTCATGAAAATTTCGATTTTTTTTAATTTTTCGTGTTTGAATGAGAAAACATTAAAAACGAAATCACTATATAGTGCATTTCCTGAAGGTTATGATTTCATGTTAATTACAATAACTTTGGCGCATTTTCTTTCAATTGTTGGTCTCAATTAATTTACTTTTATCGGTTTTGTACCATAAACTTTATCATTGATGAGTGCCTATAAAAAAAATCCATTGACCTGTGAGGCATGGGGAGCGCGGAATATATTTAATGCTACCTCTATTTCAAACCCATCTAGTCCTCTCACATCACGATGGTAGTCGGGAGGGGCACCATCTTGCTGGAAATAAAAGTCATCTCCATCCTTTAATTCCTCACGAATGCATGTTATGGCATTCCTGCAGCAAACTCTAATAAATGTTAAGTGGTGAAGTGTGTATATCTTATGTCTTTTTAAATTTTATAATCAAACGTCTTTAAACAGTTCAAGTCCTTTTCCTAATTTAGTTTAAGACAGAAAACTATTTTTTGAATACCCTTAAAAATCACCAAATTATAGAACGCATATATAATTAGAGAAAAAAAATGAGTTTACAGTTTGAATAAATTGTACATCAAATTTATCCCAAAGATTAAAAAAAAAGTGTTTACAGTTTGAATAAATTGTACGTCAAATTTATCCCAAAGAATAAAAAAACTACTTCATAATACATTTTACAAACGCAAATAAAACAATATGTTGATGAATTAATACTGGCATGGAAAACCTATTTGTAAATACGAGTATATACGTAATTTACAAATTGTAGCATTTTTATATATGTTGTCTAAAATCTGAAATCTAATTGACATTTTCATTAATTTTATTTTCTTTCTGGTTGGCGTCAAAACTATCGACAACCTTGGTTTAATGAGTTCATTTATTCCTTTTTTTTAATTAAACATAAAACAGATCAAATAATAACAATAAAAATAAGTTCATTGAAATTGAGAAATGCCCGCTTTTATTGGTCTGGCTCGAACCTATTTAACGATCATAATCTTTACGAACATATTTATGGTCCATTCTGCTTAAACTAAACTAATAAATTTATTTTGATATCATTGGTTTAATATCCTGAGAACAACACACATTATTCAGTGAAAATTGGTATCCTGAAACTAATTTACAGCCTTTCTTGCAATATTTTGTTTTGTGCTACCTGCTGATTAAAAAGAAAATTAGATTTACACGGCACAGAGATATTATAAATCTCTTTTTCTGTTTCAAACTAACTTATTATTACGTTTCAGATGGAAGTATTTTTCATACCTAAATCTCATAAATTACTTTCATGAAACTTTTCAACTATATAAAAAAAAATCTCTTGTTTTAATTTTGTTAATTAGAGAAAATATTTAAGTTGATGAATTAAAAGTTGAATAAAAAGTCTGAATTCAATATCACAATAAATAAAGTAGAATATTACTTTATTAATGCATAAAAACAGGTATCTTACCTAGTTGGTATAATGCTTTTGGAAACAAATTTATTTGAAAAAAAGGGTTTCAATTTGATTTTCACATAGGCGTTTTCATCATGTTTCTGATTGGCTAAAAGATATAGTAAAATGGCGATAAACAAAATATAACAAAAGTGTTATTTCACTAATAGTACTTATCACTGCGACACACATTTTTATTTTCCATTTCGAGGTTTTCTTCGAGCCAACTGATTAAGATTTGTTCAAATATCAAATGTTATGTGAAACTGGTGTCTTATTATAAAACAAGTATTTGAAATATTTTTCAATATTTCTTTATAAATAATATTACTCTTAGTTGTACATAATTGTCTCTTTCTTATCTATTCAGTGTTTCTTAAATGATTATTAACGTTACTTTTCTTGTGTAATGTTATCTTTAAAATAGGGGCTATTTCCTTTGATATGATTTTGAAGAAGTTAAAGAATATTGATTTTTAAAAACTTTCATGTTTCTTAATTAATTTGTTAATAATTCTCTAGGTCGTTGCAAAACAGGTGCAAACAATGTGACTTATCTTATTAAACATTAATTTATAGACCAGACTATATTCAACCTAAACCTACGTTATGGAATTTATGAGCTACGTTTAAAAAACATCGTGTTTTTGAGAAGACGTTATCTGATGAGCTTCTCTCTCAAAATATTTTTCTGCGATGTAAGTTTTATAATATATTATACATTTGAGATGCATTTATTTACCAATGCGCACAAAAAAGGTCACATCGAATGCTCTTAACATTGTAGTTGAGGTGATGTTGATTTATTTTTAAACAGTTGTAAACATTGTCGTGCTTAACAATTTCTACTGCCCTTAATAGATCTATGGCTTGTAACAAACTCCATAATTTTTAAAGATTAATTTAACTCATAATTAGGGAAGTTGCTATGTGGTAACTTAAAATTGGGATAGCAAATATTTGTATTGCTTTGTGGCGATGTGGATATAAAAAGATTAAAAAAATCCATACGTAGATAGAATGGTAAAAAAATTATATTCCCTGTACATATCATGATGGTTTGTTTAAACAAAGAGATAAATATGAGTTGTTCGTTATAAATTTTAGGCATATTTTTAGTATTTGTCAGTAAGTTCGTTGCGATAAAAAAATTATACATTTTGTTTACATTTTCTTCTATAAGTAATAAGTTACTCTTAACAACAAAATAATGATTGTATGTTATATATTTCTTATGTAAGAGTTTTGCTTAGACTACAGTAGATTTATTTGTATCTTTTATAATACATTTCTACGAATACATTATAAAGATAGGATTAACTTTTTTTAAATTCCGCAAAGGAAATGTGAACGGCGTGATATATACTTTTTCATTCTTTGCTTTCATGTTAGTTATTTACAGCATACTTTGTATTCGAGAAGGATTTTATTTCAACTTTAGTTCGTCAGCATCGGTTGTTTAGTATAGAATTATTTTAAGGTGTTTACGGCAAAAATTTACGTTGAATTCTCAATTTTCATGTTTTTAAGTAGATTTCGATACAAAACTTTATATTGCAGAGGTTATCATGTCGCCAAAAAATTCAATGCATTTTCTTCAATCATGGTTAGGAGACTTTAAAACTACTTTCCAATAAAAAAATTTCTTCATGTTTGTATATTACCAACGTACAATGAAATATTTCCAATATAATGATGGAATTTATTAGAAAAAAAGGGTATCTACAGAGTACCATGAAACGGGGAATACCCTTTCCTTTCAAATTCAGGAGATATCTACCTGATTCTTGTGGCCGGTGCCGGAAGGGTTTTTTTTACTAAAAGTTTCGTTTTCAGTAGTTTTACATTTTATATAAATTTATTTAAGCAACATATATTGTAGTAAACACATATTACTTAAGAGGGCTTAGTTGATATACACGAACTTCAGAAATCTTTTAAAGACCTCATTGTCATCAGCCTGTGTACACTACACACGAAGTATGTTCCACGCTTTAGAACTAGCCGTTCTAAAAGACAGCATACTCGTATGTTTGCTCGGTCAACCTCAATCACACGATTACTATTCTGGAATCACATTATACGTGTATAGTACATCTCCCGGACGACACACAAAATAATTTTTCAATTTTCATTGTATTTTGGTAACTCTACCCTATGTTATATGTTGAAAGTTGCCGATATTCCATTCCCTATCAAAATGCCATTAAAGAGATTGTCAGAACACTACTTTATTTCTTAAGGTTTCCTTGCTTTAAGGACTTCTGCAGAAGGTTGCCAGTTCAAAACGTGGACCAAGGTTTTCTCTGTCAGACAGAATATGCATTTTTTACCTCAGATTAAGAAGTGTATGGATGTGTATGAGTTTCGTAAAATTTGTCATTTTGACCACTAAACAGAACATTGATTTTGGTGTCTTATTCCTGCTGAATAAACTTGTGTACTGTTTCTGATGAAAGGTATAAGATTAATAATTGACTCTTCTCTGTTGTTATAATAAATATATAACTAATAAAGTGTTGTTAAATAATAAAATATCACATCAAGAGTGCTTTAAAAATTCTAAGAAAATGAGTCTTGCATAAAGATTTTAACAGAGATATAATTAAAAAAAACAAGCCTTGTCTAACCATTAGATATTTTGACAAGTTGTATGGACACTTGCAAAGATAATAATGGAAGATCAAGGAAAACGTAGCCCATCCAATAAATTAAATTTAAAAAAGATAATTTAAAAAGGTAGAAATAATGGAGCTTTATTAGAAGTCGTATCGACGTGGAGGATGCAAAACTGTACATAGTAACGTTTAGGGATTTTTTCATCTGAAATATACTAATTAAAATACTTTTTTGATAATCATGGAAAAAAGTCTCCTAATTATGCTTGTAATTCAATTTTAAAATATAATTATTAATTTAAATAACTCTATCAAAAGATATCCGGAAAATTAAAAAAAAAATCCTTTATAAAGGAGAAATTATTTTTAACTGTAATTTATAAATAGAAAAAAAAACTAAATATTGTTCGTTTTATTTCCAGTCCGAAAGTAATTGAAAATTCTTATCTGGCCTTTAGCTATCTGAGAAAATTATTAATTTACTTAAGTGCCAAAGAACAAAGAAATTTATCTCAAGGAAAGTTCATTTTAATGTTAAATTATATCAAATATTTTCATTAAGAATTTTACAAGACTTCATTATCAGATGTTAATGATTAATTAATGAAAAATAAATATACATTTTCAAGCAAAGATTTTTTTAAATATTTTTATCCTTCTATGTATTATAATCACTTATTTAAATAACTCTCCAAGTAATGATGCGATAAAAGGGTTTTTAAACTTGACTTGAACGAGGTGTTATATTCAACCAATGGATTTTTATTTGCAAAACATATCCAATTCCCATTTTTAAATTCTTTCAAAGTATTTGATAAAACGTAAAGTCAGTTAGTGTCAGGAAGGGGGAATGACCATCGACTTAATTTAATATTAAAATATATTTATCTACTCGTATTTACGAGTAGCTCAGTATTTTGTTTATACGTGTTCAAATCTTTGCACAATGCTTCAAAGATATCTGTAACAAAAAGCTTTCTCAAAGGTGGGGTGATATTACGTATGAGTCTTCTGAAGACTTGTAAAGTATTGTAAATAACACATTTTTCCCTTATTTTACTATGTTCTGTACATAGATAAACATGGTATATCTTGCAGAATTATTAATATCCATAAATTTTGACCATTTGACTGGTTTAACTTGGATACGTGAAATTCCTTCCATTACAAATTTTTACAAAAATATATTTATTTAAATTCAAGTAAAAAAAATACGTTTCTCTAAGCAATAATGATTTGGCTAGTGAAAAGCCATTCGTCATTTGAGGAAAAGAGTTCATAGTTCACGGATAAAGAAGGGAAACAAAGGAAAGTCAGCTGAAAGGATATTCCGAATAATGTAACATTTTTTTCAATTTTCCGTTGAACGTGATTAAGGATATTTTATATCTGATGACTCTTGAAAATTCTTTCCACAGTCGCGTCGTGTGGATCGCAAATGATATGTAAAATAAGGTGACATGTGTTGGTACTTTTATTTTGGTTACTTTCAACCAAGATAAAAAAAAGTTTTTAAAGAAAGGGTTTTATAAAAATAACATTGAATTTAATCAAATTAATACATTTGTCATGGTAAAATATTATTTACTATTGAAACAATAAGATGCATTTGTAAACGAGATAACATCAAAAGGAAATATTTTTTTTACGTGACCAGTCAATGTGTTTTCCAATTTTCAAGAGAATGAGATCCGGATGGTTTTGAGCTAGATTATTTGACTTTCATTAGAAACTTTTAGGGTTTATTCCCAACAGTGACCAAATCACTTTCTACAAGTTTATTTTTCCACTTTTAGAACTCAAAAATACATTGTGGGTTAGTAATTTTAATAAGAAATTATTTTTCTATATATCATATTACTATATTGTTGTATACCGTGCAGCCTTGTGGGTTTATTGGAATATGAGAATCTGTGCTAGAGAACAAGAAAGGTAAAATTATACTAACAAAGTACTAACGGAAATTGAACCCGAAACCCCTGGGCTTAAAACAGGTGCCTTATTAAAACTAGGCCACGAAGACCGTTTATTGTATACTTTTAAGTAAATGTATAAGTAAATAAAATGTATAAATAAATAAAAGGAATTTATAAGTAAATAAAAGTAAAGTGAATTAATTCATGAAAACTATTGTGTAATAATAATAAAACAATATTTTATATCGCTGTTTTGTTATAAAAAATACCTGAATAGCTTTTTGTTTATGAATTTATACATGGTAACTTTTAAGCGCCACGAAATAAATTTAAGTGAAGTGAGCTGTAAAAACATAATAAAAATGGAGATCTTAATGATAATTATTATTTCTACCATCCATCAGAGCATTGGCAAAGATAATGCAAGCTCTAACCAGAGTGTGAAGTATTATATGGGAGAAGAATAAGAATAATTAGTTCATTACTTCTGAATTAGGTCAAGGCTTTTGGGAAGAAAAATTATTTTCATTAGATCTATTGAATTTATGGAAGGTATGTATTTCGTCAATCTCTATAAAACAAACCCCTTTAGATAATTTACTGCAAGTTTTACACAAAAAAAAGTTTTGTAAACTGAACACTAAAACGACAAATCGATACGTGTGCTTTTTAAGAAACAAATTTTATAAAAAAATGTCAATGACGTCTTAGGAAGCGATGGAAGGATCAACCAAGACATATTGATCTGAACCTGATTCCAAAGATGGTCTTAGACAGAACATGGTGGAGAGAGTTGACTCATCACGCACACTGACGGCCGTCGTCTAACGGTTAGCATTCGTGCTAAGTAGGCGCCTCAGATTCGATTGAATTCCGGACTGGTTTTACTTTTATGCCATTTCAAATCTGAAGGTTTCTATCTAGTTTAACCCTTATGCGGGCGCGTCTAATCTGTGAGAAGAGGCGCGTCTAATCTGTACCTATTTTTTTTTGTGCCAATTGGCGAGGTTTACAGACAAAGAGGTGAGACTTATAGTAGCTTCCTGACTCCCTACCCCTCACACAAGGGTATCTTTGTTATTTCTCCAGTACAACGTTGGTCTCCGTGACGGACGTTTTAATCTGCTGGATAAGTTGCGCCCGATTACGTAAATGTTTTTGGTTTCCGAAATGAAATTTTTTTCTCAATATTTATTTTTATAACATATACCTGCAATAGTTCGTACATTTATGTTGTAGCCCCTAATTCAATGATATTGATCGTTATTTACGCATGGTGTGTGAAAATTGTTCTAAGAATGTTTTAGAAAATGTTGAGTCTGATCAGGAATAACTTTCTAATCATATTTTGATTACTCCTTTTTGTTTTTGTGAAGACGTTTCATGATCACAAGTGAATTTGAATTTTACATTCTTAATTAAGTTTGAAAGAGTGCTAGCATAATGTTCTCTAATGTTAAGTTATCGCTTTTATTTTCATCACATGAACACCTACTTTATGAAGATGTAACAGTCCACATAATTTTTAATGTGCTAAATATTTTTTACAAACCTACTGTGGGTATTATTAAATGAGGGAAACAATGTGATGTTACTGACTTGCTTTAGTTGAGTTGTTAAGCTGCCAATAAAAGACTGAGAATGTTGTAAACTAGTTATTTTCTATTTTAAGAAAAATAATATGATAAATTTAAAATGTTGTTATTGAAAAGTGCAAAGAAATGTACAAATGTTATATAATCATGTTTGAGCGAAAAAATCAGTTTGATAAGCTTTCCCTTAAGCGTAAACAGAAAAAAAAAATTTAATCTCACAGATGAGTTGCACCTGAACGTGTTAGGATTTGTATTGCGCCCAACGGAGGGTTAAATGACACATAATTAGATGGTGCCTTTGTTAGCAACATTGGTGTCCCTCCTTCAACCTGTTATTTTCTATTGAGCTATTTAGGAAGCGCTCTAGAGGGGATTGTTAGTATCGGAAAAGAGCATGCATACATGCCATCACTCCATTTACCTGGCAGGAGCACTTTACTTTCCTAGCTCGACACACTTCAACATCCATACACCTTCTCATACAACCACCACGATTTCTTTCTTTCAGAATACGATTCACTTAATCCAATCATATTTTTCTCGGTTTTCCTCTCATATGTACTGTATATCTGCTTTGTTAGTCTTTCCTGATTCATTCTTTCTACATGTTGAAACCATCTCAACGTATTCTTATTCATCTTACTAAATACACCAGCCTAAAGTTCACATTCATCCCTTATCACTTAATTCAGTATTCTAGCATACATTGTCACTCCATGTATTATTCTAAATACACGCATCTCTACAATATTTATTCGGCAACTCTCAGTCTTTTTACGTTCACGTTTCTCTCCCATACATCAAAGTTGGCACCAAAATACTATTGAGAACTATCATTTTAACAGATTTTGATGCTGTCCGGCTCGAGTATACCATATATGTTTTAATGTCCCTTTGTCATTATTTCTTAACGCTACATGCTGATTGATATCCTTCTTAACTTTTCCATCATATGATAATATACTACCCAAATAGCAGAATACTTCAACTTGCTGCAATCGATATGACAAATTACTTTGAAAAACAAACAGAGGTGAAACAGCAACAAAGCGAGAATTATGATAAAGGTATGGTGGTAATATATTTTTGTACGTTTTTTAGAGAATTAAAAAAAAACTTTTCATTTAGATAAAGTTGTAAATTAAACGAAAATTTATACAGCAAAAGTTAATTGAAGTACGTATGTCAAATTGTATAAAGTACGCATGTCAAGTTGTGTACACATAATACGGAGGTAAATGCGAAACTCATCAGCAATCTTAATATTTAATAGAAAATTAATTGAATATGAAGGTCTCTACTATATGTTCGTACTAAATATTCCATCGTAGAGCATTATTAACGACGGTCGTTAAACACTGTAGAATCTCATTACCAACTAATCTACTCGAAATTATAGTAATCAATGCATTATTGTTTATTCATCTTCTTAGTCGTTTTGTATCAATCCTGGTGGTCAAGATCACGATTAATATCAAATATCTTCTCTTTCTACCCTACTCTGTCTTCTACCCTCCTAGATCCTGATCTGATGGTTGTGCTTACTGTATATACTCGTATTTCCTGGTCTCTTCATTTGATAAAAGAAACTCTCTAATTATATAAGCAAGTATACTACCAAATACCAGATTTTCAATTCTCACCAACTGTGTGACCGAAAAACCAGACGATTCATTACAGGCAGGCAGAAGATAATCTTTCATGGGTTTTCAATGAATGAAATATTTAAAAAAAAGGTCTCTTTTAAGCCAAAATTTTATTCAGAAAACAGGACTCGCAAGTGCTGAGTACGTGTATAAGTGTTGTTTTCTGTTCGCATGTAGTAGTGATGACACGTAAAATGACAAACGTTGAGTTTAGTGCCTATTCTAGCGGGTTTAAACCCGACATCTCGATTACTGGGGCTAAAGACAACATTTTCTTTCGATCACACTCTTCAATATGTGTGAATCATCAATTTGGATGAATTTAAAAATATAAAACAAGAAGACAATAAGTGATCAAAACAGAAACATTAGTTAAGATATTTTTTTTATATCAAGGATGATTATTTTACAGCTTGATAAGGAAAATAAAAATGCAAATATTTGTATGAATGAACCTTTATGATTTTGTACAAAGTAATTTTAAAAGTTTTTATCCAAAGTTCGTTGATAAGTTACTCAAAAAGACATAAAATAAAAATAAACCTATAAATCAGATTTAAAAATCTAAAAGCCTTGCTTTAAAATTGGTTAACAAATAACATATGAGTTTTCGCTTTGTAAGAAGTCTGAAAATATATTTCGTCGCCATCATGTAAAAAAACTTGTCGAGTGTCATTGATAAAGATTTATTTTTCCGGATACTTAACAACTTTTTCTGTAATATACGGTCTGTTTGAATATAAAAACACATTTCGAATGAGCTGAACGCGAATAGAGAAAAATAACTGTATATTTCACTGTGTTCCTTGATACGTAACATAGCCTTTTCGTATTTTTGAGATCGAAATAATTTCAATGGTACTCCTGTTGCATTGATTGTATTGTATTATATTTTATTATATGTTTAAACTTATTAATATATGGTGATTTCTTCCAGTCGACCAGAAATATGTCAAAGATGACTTATGTTACGTGAGAAACAGACTAGAACCATTATAAAATAACGAAAATCAAAACCGCAATCCTCGGATTGTAACACATGCGCTTCACTGATTAAGCCATGGAGATTATCTTTTCCCATGTGAATGAAATTTTTGGTTGAAAAGTGTTTTAGTAAATATTAAATTATTTTAATTTTCTGCTGCGAACGAGTACATAAACAAACTCAAATTACGAGTATATATTTTTTCTTAATAATCTATCTTCCTGAATACCGCATGCAGTATTTTCATTTTATAAGCTAATAAATGTTATTTTTCATTATTGATGTCCCGGTTTTACCATTATTTCAGACACTGTTCGATTTAATCTTTTTTTTTTGGTTTTGTACTACATTACTTTACAATTTGATTGAATACAGTATAGCGAAGCACTTTCTTTTGTATTGTCACACAACAATATTTTCCACCATTTCAACAAGTTTTTAAACTGATAAAACTTCTAACTTCCAACAGGACTTGAAACCGCAACCCCCGGTTGGAAAGCAGCCGTCTTGAAGGCAATCGAGGGTAGGTATATTGTAAAATGTTGGCAAGAAAAGTCATCGAATTTATTGGCAATACTATCTCACATGCAAAGGGATAGCACACTCTTACAAGTCGAGGACGTATTAGTAATATAACAAGACGAACTCTACCAAATTGGGGATGTTTTTTTTTTTTTATTTTTCCGAGTTGAACCCGAAATACCTGGGTGTAAATCAAGCGTTTTACTAGCTAGGCCACGGAAGTTATATTTAAAAAAATTTAGAATAGGCATTATAAAATATTACATCTTTAAGAAGGAATAAAAATATATTTTATTCAAAAAGAGTTCGCAGTTCCTTTTGTTGTAAGATGTTTCCATATTTTCTAAAAGCAAATATTGAATAAATAAATAAATATAAATGTGGCATCTGTACCAAAGTGGATTTTTCTCAATACTACTTTCACTTTTTCATTTCCAGAAACGTTAATACTGAGTCAGGATGGAATATATTTGAGAAATTTTCAACATAGGAAACCATCGATTTATTGGTAGGCGCACTCTGGTTGACATAATGAATACACGAATTCTTAAATATTGCTTTGAATAAAACATGGAGTTTTTTACCATTTGAAGGACAGCAGAATACTTGTTTTACATGCTTAATGGAAATGGGAAATTATTTCAATAATTTAAGTTTTTATTGGATATTGGCTTTTTTTCGCTCATATTCAATACAAGATATGTAAATAAAAGACAAGATTATTAAGTTTATGGATGATATTTAAATATTTTATAATAATTATCTTTGTTATTTCACGGGTTATATTAATCCTCGCGACACGTGTTTTTATCTCCGGTCTCAAGACTCGCTTAAGGCGGGATGTTTTCTCTTCATTTTGCTTGACGTAAAAGCTACAACGTAAAAGTTTAAAACACGTGTCGCAAAGATGTCAGTGAAAAAAACAAGTAATTTTTATAAAATATTCTTATACTTAGTTCAACAATGTTCAAGCCAAAAAAAATTATAAGAATTATTAATATTTTGATGTGTTTATAATCTAACTAAAGTAAGGAGCTAATAAGCGTTTCATTCATAGGAAGGGGAACTTTAAAATAATTATATACAAATTTTACAAGAATATAACTTTTTGAAATTCATAAAGATTACCAACAGTGGTTGTCGGTGTCTCCAAAAATATAGTTTCATAATAAAAAAAAGTTCTTTTTACATTTTGCACATTTTGTCTATCCTTTTTACATTTTGTACGAAATCTCTTCTACTTGAGATCAGTATAGCACTTGTGAGGTCAGTATAACACATTTGATCAGTATAACGCTAGTGATATCAGTATAACACTTGAGATCAGTATAACACTAGTGAATTTTGAAGTTTAAAAACAATTCCTTGACATTTTATTAGATGTTACTCTCACTATATGTTAAAGTTAGAAGTATAAATAATCGGGTTTAGTCGAATATGCTCATGGCTTCGCTATTATGCATCACCATCCAATATATAAATAACTCATTATGGCACGCATCAAATTAAAATGCTAGGATTTTCCTTCTCAAATCTTACATTCCAGAGACAGACTACTTACAGTTTTCTACCTTAGAAATTCTCCGAAGTATGACATGGTTTTCAAACGGATTATGTATCATATATGTTAAACATTTTTTAAAGTTTAAACTGCATTGTTATGTTAAACTGCACTAAAAGTGTATTTATTTGTAATAACGGTATTCGTACAATTAAACTGGAAGACAGAAATAAATTGTGATACGTACTTTATAATGGCATGCCGTACTTGTAATTTTATTCAGAAAACAATAATGAAATATCAGAAAGTTTCTACGTATCGAATATTTATAAGAACGTGTTTGAAAAATATCCAAGACAAAGAATACATGTTTAAAATTAAAAAATATATATATATATATATATATAAGAGGATACCATGAAAAAATAATTACAATATAACAATTCTGTTCGCGCATTTTATCGAAAAAAAATTATTTTTCATATTTATGTTTAACATCATCATTAAGTGCTAAGACAGAGAGAGGGAGATTAATAGACAAGAAAAGAAAAACAAGGAAAATAAATATTACTTAGAATTTCAATTTCCATAGAAAACGTTAAACTTAAAGGGGAGTAGGTAAATTTACAAAAGCAAGTTGAGAAACTCAATAAAAATTTTCCTTGTGTTTTTATTTCATCAAATGAAATATCATCCAGTTCTTACACGGGAATATTTTATGAAGAAACTGAAAATAAAGTATTTCAAAAATAATTTGGTTGCCTTACACAATTGAGTTATTTGTACAGTACTTCTGTTTTATAGCTCTTTCTTAGTGCCCTAAAAATGTAATTTTTCAGCACAACATTGCTTTATTGTGTTTTTCTGAATTTTTTAATTACCGAAAGCGGAAATGTCTGAGTTTTGATTGCAGATGTCTAATAAGATTCAAGTACCTTCCACAATTATATTTCAAAAAAGTAAATCAAGAAAAAATTGGAGGTGGACACGTACGCCTGTGTTCATTTTATGATAAGCGGTAAATAAATTTGTCCTGAAATTCTTGAAATTGTTTTAAGTGTTTTATTTTATTTTCAATGTTTACGACCGCTGGGTCTACTACAAAATTAATACAAAAATAAAATTTGTAGAATAATCAACAATTACATAAGTAAGCAAAATTATTTTTTGAGTTTTCGATCAACAACGAATTAAAGCATTAATAACTAATAAAGTATACACTCGCATAAGATTGTTGTCTTTGGATAATAAACCAAAACGCCATCTATTGAGGATCCATTTAATACATACTCGTATGTAATCACGTTATTTTCCTGCCGAGGCAGGTGAAGAGGACAAAGCGCTAGACTTTCCTATCACGACACATATTCTTCGTCTCTTCCACATTAATACCCTTAATAATAAACCACTTTTAATTAAAAGTCTATTTTTACTCAATATAATATAATTATTTTACAGGGCATAAGTTGTGTGACATTAAGAATCGGAGAATAGAAGTTTCGGTTTTTTTTTACACCGAAAGTCGTAATACCAAAAAGGTTGGAAATCAATAGGCTACATAATAGAAAGTCCCTGGAGTGATCTTAGTTACTATATGACAGATAGGAAATTACATTATTGCTTATGTTTGAAATCAATATGCTACATAACAGAAACGTTTGAAAATCAATAGGCTACATAACAGAAAGTCCCTGGAGTGATCTTAGTTACTATATGACAGATAGGAAGTTACATTATTGCTTATGTTTGAAATCAATAGGCTACATAACAGAAACGTTTGGAAATCAATAGGCTACATAACAGAAAGTCCCTGGAGTGATCTTAGTTACTATTGTATATGACAGATAGGAAATTACATTATTGCTTATGTTTGATATTTATAACGAGTGCGCAATGATAGGAATACTAGTTAACAAGACGACTGTCTCCCAACCGGATAACTGTAGGTTTGATTCCCGTTGGTTTCGAATTTCTCTCAAACAGGTTTTAAAACTATTTTTCACTTAATGCCCCTTTAAAATCTTTATATTTGGTTGAAAAAGTGGCCACATGGTAATAAACCTACCAAATTAAACTGTTTACAACAAAAGGGAATAAATAAAACATTTTTAACGTAAAGGCATTTCGTATATATTTTTTTCAAAACTCTGCATTTACTACACTGGTATCCCTTTATTTATTCTTATCATTTAGTTTCAAAAGTTTTTGTATACTATACAAGTTAGAGTGTGTTTGAATATATACGCCACCCAACGTATGGTCAGGCAACGTTACAGTTAAAATTTGATATATCTATCCTCAGAAGTATGTCAACTAGATCCGACGGAAGACTTATTGTTTTGTTATTGCGGTTATCAGGTTTCTTTAAAAAAAAAAGGAAAAGCCTGGCGTAAATAAAACAATATTTAAATCCTGTCCACGGAGAAACATCTCCGCCATCTTTCGCAGCGACAGATTGACCTAAACAGTTTCACTTAGACAAATAATCACATGACCCTCGTCAAGGCAGATTTACAGAAGCAGTCACTTCGGAAACGATTATGTAAGTTATGAAATAACATCCTTAAATCAAAATAAATAGCAGCTAAGTGTGGACTTTCCAAAATCACAGTGTTTCGAATTCTGCAAGATCATCTTGGCAGGAATAAGATGAGTAGAAGATGGGTGGCAAAACTCTTGAGTGCTGTCCAAATGCAATGACGTATGTTACGGAGATGAATCAATGGTATTGTATCATAATCCTCTGTCAAAACAGGACAATATAAAGTGGTGCCGTCCGGGATTCCCCACGGCCCAAAAAACTGAAAGTGACAAAATCCCAAAAAATAAAATGACATCAATATTTAGGACGAAATCTAGCAATTAAATTCAAAAGCTGACTACGAAGGCTGACTAGTATTTTACGTAATTTATATAATTTACAAATTAAAAAATGTCACAAAAATAAAAGCCGAGGAAAGTTGTCACGAGGTATAAAATTATTGCACGACAGTGCGCCTGGCAGTGCTCATGTTGCTGCTAAAAATGTCATTCAACATTATGTTATGATTTCCAAGAATCAAATCACCTAAAATTTAGACCCGATTTAGCCTCTAGCGTGGAAAAAAAAAGTATCGAGTTGATATCGCAATGTTAAACCATTTTGAGAACAGAACTGCAGAATATTTTCTCAGTGGTATTGAAAAATCTTTTTTCTGTTTTAAAACAAATATTCACTATGGTGTAAAAAATATTTAATTTTGTCACCTTTTTTATATCCTTAAACCGGAAACTTTTGGACCTTACTATGTACAAATGTATACATTAAAATATACATGATATATCTAACATGTTTAATTCAAGGAAGTATGGAAATGTATTCCTGCTTACTAGCCTCCAATAAAATATTCCAAGAACCTTTCATCAGGTTCACCTACCATTTTATCAATAAAAGGTAGGCATTATAAGGTAGGCGTTTTTACACAGGAGAGTGATTTGTAAAAAAACATTTTTTACAAATCACTCTCGTCAGAGATATTTACATTAAAAAAAGTCTTTTTAACGCACACGTTTTACCAATTTTGATTTCCTATATATGTATTTTATCTAGAAATTTATTATGAAATAATTTGTTTTGAATCAGTAAACAATATAATTTGTTTTGAATCAGTTAACAATATAATTTGAATATAACTTACGATTTTCGTACAAACCTCTTCTCCATGAGTGTCAAAAACGTATGGAAATATTTCCGGCAAATATCCTTTTCGTGAAGAAACGTCATTCTCCAATGTCCTTGTATTGTTTGTCAAAAGCACATATTATGTATATATGAATACCAATAAACGATTGTGTCATTTCCCACGTGCCACAAGTAAAATAGTTTTCAAAAAATATTTTCAAAATTCACAACACAGGGCTGTATTTTCTAAATTTGATCAAAAAAAGCCACGCTTTATAATTTTTCAAATAAATAATGGATCAAATTTGAAATATCGGTATTCGAAATTGGAATCTGACTATGGGTTATCACAAAACACTCAAATAGTAGAATGAGATAAATCGCTGAAATGTTCCGTAGTGTCACTTCTATGTGACATTTTTAAATGTTCCGCCAGCTTTCATATCTCATCAAAAAGTACGGTGATTCCTCAATTTATGCGATCTCTATTTACACAAAAATTTACTTTAATTTTTGGGAGAATAGAAACAAACAAAGCAGCAGAATTAAGATAAATTATTTTTGTCATCAAGATCGACAATTGAAACGGCTACAACTGTAAGAACAATAACATTGGAAAAATCATCCATCGAGTGTTATTTTAAATACGTAAAACAAATTCTAAGTTCTTTACTTTTTTCCGTATACTTATGTCATATAGCTCTCATAAAAATGAGTGCTTTACAGGTTTATTAATTATATATACCAGGGGTTCCCAACCTTTTTGTACTCTAGAGCACATTCTAAAATATCGGTAGGGTGGCGGGCACCACCTATTTTTAATCGACAAACTCCTTCCATAACATCTCATTTTCCCATAATTTATTTTCTTATATTCATAATTTATTAATAAATAATAAACAAAAATGTTTCAAAATAATAAAATTATTATTCAAATTGCATACACACAGAGAAATGTATTTACAAAACGTAAACAAAGTAAACAAAAAACACAAATACAAAGAAAACATTTTATAAAAAAATATAATATCAATATGTCAATGTGATCTTTGGCATTGCATATCATTGGCCAGTGCCTCATACTCATAATTAGGAGAGTATGACGATAGCAGATAATCCTGTTAGCAAACAATCATAAAGATGCTCATCGGTGAGTCGAGATCTATATCTTGATTTTATTAAGTTCATGTTTGAAAACAATGATTCGCATAAATATGTCGAACCGAAAAATTATTCAATTTTATATGCCGCTTTTTTTAAAAATGGGAACTTTTCTCTGTCCACTGTATTCCAAAAGTCCTCTGATATTAAGGATTTTAGCAAAATATCATTCTTAAGGTCCAAAATTTCTAATTCTAGTTCTTCTGTCTTACCTTGAACAAAATCTGCAATACATGCGGCCATTTCCATTACATTTATTTGGCAAGTAAAAGGATTGATACAGAAGGAAACAATTGGCTCGACATGTGTAAACTGCAAAAATCTCTCTTCAAACTGTTTTTTAACACTTGAAGATGCTTAATAAATAATGACCCGTTTAATTCATTGTTACCTAGCATTTTCTTCATATGTGGGAAATGCACGAGAGAATTGATTTGCAGATGTGATATCAACAAATCCAATTTAGCTTTAAATGACTTTACAGAGCTTATCATTTCAGCTATGTTTTAATCTTTCCCCTGCAACTCCAAATTTTAAGAATTAAATTTTTTCATGATGTCTGTGAGAAATCCCAAATCAATCAGCCAGCGAGAGTCAGCTAGTTCATCATAATTTTCCTTTTTATCGTTTATAAATGTTTTTATTTCTTCAATTAAACTCACAAATCTTGTAAGAACCTTTCTTTTACTGAGCCAACGTACTTCAGTATGCAAAATAAGGTCATGTTCTTTATCTTCAGTATCTTCTAACAGGGCCTTGTAAAGTCGGTGTTGCAAAGGAGCTGCTCGAATAGAATTGATTATTTTTGTAACTATTTTCATAACGTGTTCAAATGGCAATATTTTACAACACAGAGCTTCCTGGTGGATAATACAGTGGTAGGACATAAAGTTTGAAAATGATTCATCCTTCTTGCAGAGGGCAATAAATCCTTTGTTTTTACCTACCATTGCTGGTGCCCCATCGGTGGTTATCGCAGACAGCTTGTGGAAAGGCATATTTATTGACTTGGCGTATGTTTTGAATGTATTATAAATATCCTCACCCCTTGTCTGTCCTTTCATAGGTAATATTTGCAACATATCCTCTTTTACTGTGAAGTTACTAAATACCATTCTCACCATAACTGCTAAATGTGCGGTGTCTGATATATCTGTTGACTCGTCAAATTGTAGCGAGAACCAGTCACATATTTCCAAGTCAGTCTTTAACTGAGTTTGTATGTCTGTTGAAATTGCATGTATTCTTCTTGTGACGGTGTTATTTGACAACTGTAAGTCTTGTATTGCTGAGACAATCTCACGTTTGTTAGAAAATCCATCAAACAAACAATCGGCACCAGTCAAAAATAGTTCTTTAAACAACTCACCATCAATGAAAGGTTTCTTCTTTTTTGCGAGCATGTGAGAAATTTTGAAAGAAGCAATGGTGGTCTTTTTAGAATTTTCCACATGTCTAGTGAAAACAGTATGTTGTGCAGTTAGACTTGATTTTAGTTGACATATTTTTTTCTTTCTTACTTCAGATTTAAGTGGATAATTCACATCAAAAGTGGCATGAATTGTCTGAAAGTGTCGTTCAACATTATGTTTTTTCGGCACTTAATAAACCTAGGCACTCATAAAAATTAAAACTCGAACAAATAAATAAAAATAATTCACATTTTTAATTAATGTTTATGAAAAAATTCTGTCTCTGTCGAATAGTGGCGGGCACATACGAATCGTTCCGCGGGTGCCATAGTGCCCGCGGGCACGGGGTTGGGAACCTCTGATATAGACCAATGAAAAACGAAAGCTTTTTTAACTAAGTAAAAAAAATTATCTGAATATATGGAAAACATCGTCTATTTTATATTACAGTATTCAATGTCTTCAATTATGTGGATTTTACTTTACGCGCTGTTTTCTTGGAGTCAATTACCTGCGTAAATAGAGGGATTATTGTATTCAGTGTGTCTTCGATCACGGATTCGCACTACGGCCAAACATATATAACCTTTTTCAGTCTATGTTCTTCATTTTTTACATTGTCCTTTACTATGCATACCGATAGACTTAGGAACGTTGTTTTAGTTTTGTGCCCTTGTTGTTTTTTTCTTATTATACAGGTCTTATTACACATTAATGAAAATTTATCACTTTTCACTAACCATAAATTGGTTGAAAAATATTATCACTAGGTAATAAACGGCCATATTTCACATGTAGCACTTAAATATTTATTTTATTTTTATATTTAACACTTTATTGCAAAAATAATCAGACGGGCTTATTGCTAAGCGGCAACCTTTTCCAACGAAGCAGACAAAAAATTAAATGGTCAAAAAAACATTTAAATGACCACCCATCCTCACGAAATCCATATATCATTTACGTGAGCATACACCTATAAACCACGCAAAGACGAACAATCACCCAATCATTCTTTTTTTTATAAAGTGAGATATAATCAATCAAATGAAAAGGAAAGGATGGTGGAGAGGAAATAAAAATAAGGAATGAAACACGTTATATTACTGACTAGAAATTAAGAGTTTTTTCAGTCGCTTTTTATAGCATGCCAATGATGAAGTAAGTCTAACATTGGTTTGTAACTTGCTCCAGAGTCTCACTGCATGGACAGTAAAGGAAGATGTAAAAAAAGAAGAGTGGGGACCTGGGAACGCCAATAAACAATCTCTGTTTGAGCGTAGCGTTTATCCGTGACCGGAATGACGTTGAAAATTTTCGGCAAAGTAAGAGGGGGTGGTGGGACAATTAAGGATATTTCAGTACTTCAGCACCTTCTGGAATGATCATACTTTCGTAGCTTAAAAATAAATATTAGACAAACATTTTGAAGACGCTGTAATTTATCCATCTGTTCCTCCATAATATTCAAATAACAGACGTCCGCATAGTCTAAAATCGGAAAGAACAGATATTGCACGAGTAAAATTTGGGTTTAGTAGTCAGGAAACTTTGCAACACTTTAAGGGAATGACGGATGAAGAAGGTCCTTCGTCTTACCTCATTTATTTGATCTCGCCATGATAGAGTTTAAGTAAATAAAATGTACTCATATAATTTAAATAAAAAACGATTGTCCATCGTTACTTAAAGGGGCAATTTCTAGTAACTAAGAATTAAATATTTATAAAGTCAATCGTATTCAAATTTCGATTGGTCTATAAAATATAACATTGTCTGCATTGATGTTAGTCGTCGTCACTGTTGCTAGGTCTTGTAGTCGAGGATCCCCTCGCCACTCCAACCCCAATTTAAATGGAAAGCAAAGCTTTGCCGTAGAGGTTATGTTTCATTCTTCCGTTTTCCTATTTAAGGGAGTTAGCCGTTGTATACTAGCAAACCAATGGTACACCGAAGTGAGAGGATCGAAGCACACGGGCATTTTTATTCCATTTTGTTTTTTTGGATGAACAGATAAGACCGAACTCATAGGTATCCTTATACCCCCGTATATTAGGCGGAAAAATACCTGTTCCGTTCGAGGGAAGTAGTACAGCGCGGGGTTCGAACCGGCAACTTTCCGCACGGAAGTCCAGTGTGTTATCGTGCGGCCATGAGCCAGCACATCGCTTCGATATGCATACGTATATTAATATATATTTCTTATAACATTATGGGTTTTCCAGTATGAAATGCCTGAAAATTGCCTATCTGTTGTATGTATTGAGAGGGAAAAATGTCATTTCGAAAAAGTAATATAGATACGCAATATCGACGGTCGACACAGAAATGGTAGAAAGCGCCTGTCGTAGTTATGCAACATTTATGAACGGACAGGTATCAAGACATTTGAGGACCTGTTCCGTACCGCCAAAGACAGAGATATTTTCTAAAGAGGGATCGCCAACACCAGCGGGACCGAACATGTTACACGAACAAGAAAAATAATATAATATTGAGAAAAGTTACAAAAAAGTTTCACTTATTTGATCACTATAATTACTTCAATGCAATAGAATCTCTTTTTTTATAAACTTCTTAAGATTTTTTGAGTGTTAAGTGTTAAAAAAAATATCAAACAACATTAACATTTTTTACAGATTTTATCGTAAGGAGAGCAATTGTTTTTTTTTTGTTTCAGTTATTGTATGGTTTGTACCTCGAATGTTTATAAAAGTATATTTAGTTGCAAAAAATATGAAAATTAAAATCATCTATTAGAACCCTAGATTACACGTTTTTTATCGTCAGTTTAAAACGGAACGTCACAAATTTTAACATTAATAATTTGTTGAAAAAACATGGATAAAGAAATTTTATATTTTATTTTAAACATAAAATACTTAATAAACTAACGTTACAATTCAAAAAAATATTATTTCATGAAACGTAACTCTTATCAAAATTAAATTACAGAGTATTTTACAGTTTTTCATAATAGTTAATAAAAAAGAAAAAAATACAAAATAACCCCTTTTTTGCAAATTGTGTATTTCATAGATTTCTTGTCATGTGTAAATAAAATTAAAGAACCAAAAAAAATGAGGATTTTTTTAAATATAAATTGTTCCAGTACAGTTTAAAACGTGTTTATTATACTCAGTGGCTTAAAAAAAATAATGACAGCAGTTTGTGTCGTGACGATTTGGAACATATAATATTGATATGCGATTTTAAGTGATTTAAAAAAAAAATTACGTAAATTTTACAAAAAGGTTCGCTAGTGTCTAAGGGAGCAAAGCCAGGGTATAGAAAGTCAGTGATGGGAGCAGAATAAATGGGGTATAAATGTGTGTCATGCGTAAAATATCTGGTCTAATATTCCATTGAAATTTAAGAAATGACCGGATAAAGAATAACTGTTTATTAGAGATGGGTGTTATAAATATAATTAAGAAAGAAGTCTGTTGGTCACATTGAGAAAATTTATTGCGAAAGGCTTACGAAATAAACATGTTGAAGAAGAATGGGGAGCGAGGAACAGGTAAACCAAGAAACGAGATAGTTGAAGAAAGTTTAACGGAGGGGAGAATAAGAAGTATGAGAAACAGAAGAACATATATGACACGATATGTAAATGTGGGCGAGTCAAGAGTTGTGTAAATAGAAATACTGAGAACCATCCTCTTTGCCTACCCTAAAATGACATGAATGTACTTATATACATACATACATACCGTCACGCTATTTCCCTGTCTAAATAGGCATATATGACAGATCGCCAGGTTTTCCTACTTTGACACACATTTTTCGTCTTTTTTACATCCTTACACCTTCTCGTACAACTCCAACGATGTCTCTGTCTTTCTACATTTCTTTCTTTTATAGTATTATTCATTTGATCCAGTCATACTTTCCTCGCTCTTCCTCTACCACGCCTTCTACTCACAATAGCACTGTTTATTAGTTTTGTCAGTATTTCTTCACTCATTCTTTCTACATGCCCAAACCATTTCACACTGATCTTGTTCATCGTACTCAAAACATCAGCCTAATATTCATGTTCGTCCATAATTGCAGCATTCCTTAATGTACTTTGTACGTACATTAATATCATGTATAGTTATCTAAAATTTTATTAGATATTTTTATAAGTCTCCTGTTGGCTCGTATTTATCAACTGATGGAAGAAAAAAGATTTTCAAAGCATAATTGGAAAATATTTTTTAGGACACTCCCTCATTGTTTTTTTTTTAAATTAATTACCCCTCATTCCAAACTGACGCACGGCCCGCCCTCAGGAGTTACTCTGTATTAGTGCTAGCATCTTATGAAAACTTATTTCCAAATTATGTCTTATTCATCGTCTAATTTTCCTCAAATGACGAATAATAAATAATGAATAGTCACTTGATTTGACTACATTAATTAAAGTCAAGTAATAAGACATTAATTGTTACATTAATTTTCCTTGTGTTCTTTGCATCATTCGTTATTATAATTTAAAAAAAAAAGGTCGACCAGTTGAGCAAAAAAAAAAATCTTTTACATTTAATGCCTAAATGTCCAAACGCCTCATCGAGATTTTGGATGTTATTTGGAACAATAATATCTTATAAATAATAAAATATATTTTGTTTGTTTTTTCAAATATCAAATTATCCCTTAGTAGCCTAGTTTATATTTATACCTGTCTTCTAGCCTGATGGTAGCGGACTCTATTAGTATAACTTAAAGTTAGAAAAGATTATCATGTGGTGTTCAACTCACAGCTTTATACTGTATATAGCGATAGTATAACACAATACGGTGACAGTACATTGTGCAGTTCTTCAAATGCATGGAATTTATCAAGCAGAGTAAAAAAAAGGCATACGAGGATGGAACTAACGATTCTTATGCCCTGGTACTAGAATGGTCTAATATGAATGGGGAGGGAGTGAAAATACCCTTGATCACATATTCATAGTCCGTATGGTAAGTTTATCTAAATATATTACTTGTCAGTATATCTCATTTTCTTTCTTTAATTTGTTTTAGTTAATTTGTAAATTCAAATGTTCTCGTTAAAAAAAAATTAAAGCCAGTAATCACTGAGCCTATATGATTTATACATAATCAACATAAAATGAACTGTTCTTAGTCTTCCTTTTACATAAGCACAAAACATTATTTATTTAATAAAAAAACTACGGAACTGGAATATAATCCTTCTTGCAAGGTTTGTATTTTTCTCACATTACGGAGAGAGTTTTCTTCTTTCTTTAGAATGATGTAGAGCCCTCTCGGTGGGAAAAATTATTTCCCAACGACAGCTTAAAAAATTTTTGCTCGTTGCACCAAATAACTTCTACCTGCTTTATCGACATCACCACCCAGTAAAGAGACAGACGACGTATTCATAAAAACAAAAATCGTCCACCTAACCCGAAAATTGAAGATTTTTCAAGTTCCAATGGAAATGCCAACCCATCACATAGATGAGTATCGCGTCACTTTAGTATTATCAGTTATTCAAACACTTGATTCTAATTTTTTTGTATTTCTGCTTTTCATAATTTCTGTCAGATCAACGTCCTTAACCAATTAATAAAAAAAATGGTTTAAAATATTGAAATAATGCACTTTGCATTTTAAGTAATAAAAAATGTATAATATCATTTTTATCAACTAACAAGTCACTTATAATAGAACTCTTTGCCAAGTGAAGGGGTGCCTGTTGGTGGGACGGGTTGACGGTTTCATCGAAACTTTAAAGATTTTTTGTAGATTTTTGTTTATATAGAGACGTCATATATGTCTTCTCACTAAATGGTGTCATTGTTAAAGCAGGAAAGAATTCTTAACAGCGATAGGTGAGTATTTTTAAAATTGTCATGGGAAGGTTATTTTTACCACCGAAAAGACTCGCCGTTATTCCAAAAAAAAGAATTTCATCCTCTCCGTAATTGGAGAAAAATACGAACCTAACAATAAAAAAGTGAGCACTATACTTAGCATCAATTATAATTTTCTTGCGCCAAAATTTGGATCCCTGCTGACTTATTCGTTATAATCTTAATAAACATTGGACTTAATCTTGCAACGAATGCCGTAATACAGAATTAACAATGCGCCTTCATTTTTCATGCTCAATAACATTTCTTTTAAACTCTTGAAGTGAGCTGTTGCTTGCTTTGCTTACCAGGTCTGTCCATTACGTCGGTGATCTGCCAGGTGATCAGGATCCTTATATTTTTTCTTAGGTGACCATTCTCTTTATTGTATCTTCTCATTTGATAATATGGCAGAAGTACTCGTGACTGTGCAGTTGTACAATTGGAGACAAACGTAATTGATTTTTAGTTCTTCCAAAATCAATGAACTGGTCCTACGCGCTGTCCGAGGTACACGCAATAAGAGTCACCAGCAACACACCTCTAAGGCATCTATCTTCTTTTGTTCCTTTTACAATATACTTGTTATATTTTTTTACTATACCTTTTTCCATAACCATACGTATAGAAAACATATGATCCTCGTGGTTTAATTGTTAAAATGTTTATTTTAATAACGATAAAAACTTAAATCGACTTTTGTTTTCCTGTCAACGATCTTCTTTAGATTACTATCAAGCGTTCACAGATGATATTATATTTCTTAATCAGGAAAAGTAACAGTTGGGTACAATGTCCCCAAGGCAATCTGAAACTTCCCGCTCGCGCATCATCAACTTTGATTTATTCAGGAACATTTAAAGAAAACTAAATAACAAAGAAAACATCAACAATATCTTCCAAACAGCAACAACTTGTTTTGATAATAAATCTAATGTTTTAACTTGATTTCATTGTCGTTTATTGAAATTAAATGCAAATATTACCAACCGTGTTAATGTTTACTTAATATCTGCTATTACATATTTTTGTTTTGAATTCCATTTGGAACAATAATATCACATAAAATGTTGTGTATATTTGAAGCCAAAAATGATTTAGCGCAAAAAAATATTTAACCAAGCCCTCTATAGCCTAGTTGATAAGACGCCTATGTTCTTTAGCGTTTAGGATTACGTCAATCAAACATGAGTTAAGCATTTAAAAACGATTGAAAAAATGTGAAACAAAAGATTTGCTGATTGTATTACACTCTTGTTATATCATATACAAAACAAACTGGTGGGTTATTGCCATGAGGTAATCTCTTCCAGCCAGCCAAAAATGTTTTGAACGAGTCTTAAATATTAACCAACTATTTAATATTTAAAAAATCCTGATACCACCGAAATCATACCCGCATTTCCTGAGTTGGAAGACAGGCGTCTTACCAATTAGGCCATGGAGAATGCCATCGAAATCCATTCATTTATTTATCATCTGGCGAACATCTGGCGGACTTATTTCTATACAGGCATTTCTTCCAACCAACCGGTTTATTTCGGATACGAAAATTTTATTAACTCCATGACAGATTTTACAAAAAATCACTAATCTCTTAAAAATATATTTTAGAATATGTACGCTTGTATTCTAAATGAAGGATATTCATTTATAATACAAGGGTAGAACAAATTTCTTCCACTGCTATAGCAGTGCGCCGATCTCTCAGGGTTAACAATAATAATAGGTCTTGAGGAAATAAATCTATTTATGAATAAAGAATGGAAAAAAAAAGAAAAATTTGGATGAAAGGATATTTTGAGTTATTCAATATTTTTTCAATTCTCGCTTAAACGTAAATAAGAATAATTCACGTCTGATAGCTCTTACAAATAGAAGTTGGTTCCACAGTTCCGCCGCGTGTCCAATGAGGTATGCTAGAATGTTATGCGAAATAAACCAAAATAAAATAGTTTGTAACACTGTTGACCTGCGAAATATTATGTTAATTCAAAGGCAGGCGTGAAACCTTGATATAAAAAATATTTTTATTGAATAATCAATAAAAACGTGTATGATAAACGGAGTGAACGGGAGAATTGTAGTGTTATCGGTTTTTTGCGTATAGGAAGTCATAAAGTCCAATTCGGGCTCTAGATCGTTTTGTTCTTTTGGTTATTTTTCAAAAGCAAATGGCGTTCAACTTAAATATATATTGAAATGTGGGTCACAATACGCCCCCAAATTTCTGGGAGGGAATTCGGTCTTCAGTCAAAACAATAACATCTCGGATCACTTCCTGTTCTCTATGATTTTCTTTTATCTATTGAATGGAATCTATACCAAATAAAGGTCTTTTGTATTTTGCACGACTAACCCTTTTGTTGAAGTTAAAATGTTTTTCCGGAGAAATAAATATGGTTGATACTTTTAAAGTAATATTAAAATATCATATTATTTTTGTTTCAAAAGCAACATTAGACTAACATAAGATATGTAAATCGATTAGTTGAAACCGCCCTTATTTTTAACTTTAAGTTTGTTTTTAAACTTATTTTACAAATGTAATATCCTATGGAGATGGTGATAAGTTAGGAAATATTTTTGAATATTTCAATTTTGTTTCCAGAATCCGCACCTATTTTATTTAAAGATTTTAGTATATTCTAGATATAATTATTTTAGATCGATTTAACCGATTTTACTTTTATTAAATACATTCGATTTATATATTATTTGATTTAAGAGTAACAAATTATATACCTGGATGACTGTGCATTCAGCGTTCTCAACATTGATGATCAGGTTGGCTGAGAATTAGGCTAGCAATAAAATAAATAGCAATTATTGTTAGTCAGCAACTTTATTTTTTTCACTTAGTACAAATATATCGTAAAATAATATTTTTATCAAGAAATGTAATAAAACATCTAAATTAATGAAACATTGATAATATTAAAAATTTATTATAAAAGAGTGTCCCAAAAAAATTATATACACATATAGTATATTTGAATGAATGTAAATTCGGTTTTTATTAAGATATGCGAGTTTCTTGAATTAAAACTCTAAGTTAAATTAAACAAAAGTATTTTTTTAAATTATAACAAACGTTTAAATTGATAGTTATTCTGATCTGGTATAGTATTTGCTGATAAAATGGAATCGCTAACATCACGAATCATTTGTTGTGGACATTCTACCATATTTCAAAAGCTTTTCTCAATTCATTAACTGTTGCCGGTTTTGTGCCATAAACTTTATCTTTGATGAGTCCACATAAAAAAGTTTATTGAAGTGAAGTTTGAGGAGTGCGGGGGTATTCAATGCTACCTCTACATCCAATCCATCTGTTCGGGAAATTTTCGTCAAGATAGCCCTTCACATCACGATGGTAATAGGGAGGTGTACCATCTTGCTGGAAATAAAAGTCCTTCTTAATCTTAAACTTCTCACGAATGCGTGGTTTGACGAATTTCTGCAGCAAGTTCAAGTTAACGGCGCGATGTAAAAATGTGTTTATATTTTATTTGAACACCATGTAGAAATATTTTATGAAACTTTTCTATTATTTGTATTAGGCTAGCAGATTCGTTAACACGTTTAATGGTAACTTTTCACATCAATTTAAGCAGGTTTTTATATTTTTGAACGTATGTTACAAGTTTCTGGCCAAAATTTGCGTTATTTAGAATATACAAATTTTGTTTTAATTTGTCTACCGAGTAAATGAAAGTATTAGTATACTTAAATATATACATATTTCTAATAACTTTGACCATTACGAGGTAGGCAGAGAGTAAAACATATCTTCATTATTCTCTCTAGACACACTTGTTTAGCTTCATCTATTTAAAAATATCTTATCATGTATAATACTCAACTGTTCGAAATTTCAACTTGCAAAAACTGTTCTTCTTAATCTTACCTACCTCTTTCACGTACATTTTAATATTTTTTTTTAAATAATAAACTTTGCCTCTGGAGTTGAGTAACCCTGCATCAACATGTATGAATGTTTTAATTCTGCAAAGCAACTTGCATCTCGTTCTACTAATGAGGTCATGTGTTTTCTATATCCATAAAATTCCCACAAAATTCTCAAAAAATCCAATATTTGTTCTATGTATGCGTTATTCCACTAAAAACAAATCTGAGTTCTTTACCTCTATAAAATAAGTCTCGGACAATTACATAAGTCTGTTTGGTGAAGTTTGGTAATATTTTGTGGTATACATACATAACATATATTGAACTTAAATATACGTATACTTATTAAATAATTTTAAAACAATGACTGTAATTTATGTTGTTTATAGTTAAGGCATTAACGTTGTGGAGGTTTAAAGACATTGTAATTTATTTTAACAAACACTGTTTATTCCACTTTTTTTATGACGGTATAACCCTACCGGTTTCAAGGCTTTCACCTCATCTTCAGGGGAGCGTAAACAAGACTAAATGCTGTTCGGACTGGCACCGATATAGACACTTCAACGGTTGGAGGCGGGAGGGGTGAGAGGAAGGCTAGGTATAATTTCGGCCAAGAGCGGGGAGATTTTGGGGAAATAAGTATTCAGCAGATGCTCTGATCGGTATACTGACTTAGAAATTTCTAGGGCCTCCAATCTGTCCAATCTATTTCCGTTGTCGCTAATATGTAAGAATTTGGCATCATCGATAGAAAAAGTATGATTCTCACGGTGACAATGATTAGCCATTTCAGAATAAATTAGAGGATTTGTTAAAGCAGATTGGTGTTCACGAAATCTCTTTTCAAAAGATCTTCCTGTCTTTCCTATATAGAAATTATCACAGTCAGCACATAAAAGTTTATACACACCGCTGTTGTTAAGTATTCCATTTTTGCCTTTCCCATTAAATAAGAGTTTCCGGAGATTAAAGTTAGTGTAAAAAGCTGGCTTTATGTGACTTGGAATATTTTTGGTTATTTCATTTGATATATTTTTTATAAATAGGACTTTGCTCCATTTATAGGTATGCTTATAGGTGTCGTTAAATATATAATCTTTTATAAGTTTCTTTTTTGTTTTGTTTTTTAAAAGTGAATCAATGAGGCTTCCAGGATAGCCATTATTTGTAGCAATTTTTTTGATGGTTATTAATTCCTTTTTAAAATTGTCGTCGGTTAATGGGACACTGAGCAATCTATGAAGCATACAGTTAAAGGCGGCGAATTTATGATTATTAGGATGGTTAGAAGTTGCTGGTATTATAGAGTCTGAATAAGTATTTTTCCTATATATATCAAAGTCAAATGTGCCTTTTTTCCGAGATAATGTTAGGTCCAAGAAATTTAATTTTCCGTCCTGTTCTGTTTCTAATGTAAATTTTATAAAACTTTCTATAGAATTTAAATATTTAAGAAAATGGTGTAATTGTCTATCGGTACCCGTCCAAACACAAAGAATGTCATCTGCATACCTAAACCAGCACAAAACATTTTTGGTTAACTTAAACTTACTCCTAAAAATACATTTTTCAAAATAGTTCATAAATATTTCACTGAGAAGGGGAGACAATGGTGAGCCAATAGCTAAACCATTCGTTTGTTTATATATTTTATTGTTGAAGTTAAAATAATTTTGTTTGATGCATAAGTCCATCAGTGAAATCAATTCCGAATTTTTAACAAGGTCCTTACTTTTGTCATTTATGATATTTTTTGCGAGCTCTAAGGATCTCCAACCTGGTATGCTTGGATATAGGTTAGTGACATCAAAGGATACCAGTTTTGCATTATGAGGCATTTCTATGTTTTTTAATTTATCAATTAATTCCAATGAGTTTTTGATTGAGTATTCAGCTTTAAATTGGGTTAGATTATGAAACTGTTCTTTGACAAACTTACATATTTTATAGGTTGGTGCCTGGTTATATGAGACTACAGGTCTTATAGGTATATTGTTTTTGTGTAATTTGGCTAAGCCATATAATTGCGGTATTTGTGGATTCATTATACACAAATTCTTTTTAAAATTTTGGTTCATGATGGAGCTACAATTTTTAAGGACGGATTTTACTTTAGTCTGCAGAGAATTTAAAGGGCTGGTTTTTATTACTTGAAATTTATTGTTATTCAGAAAATCTAGGACTTTTTCTTCATAATCCTTTCTATGAAATATAACTATTGATTCACCTTTGTCTGCCTTGGTTAATGTTAAATTATTATCTTTCAAAGTCTTTTTGATGTTCATGGCCGTGGCTAGTTCCTTCCGGGCGATGTTATTCACTTGACACATGGCGATGGATTTCTTGATGTCGGCTGCACACTTGTATTGCACATTTTTGTCCTCATTACGAAGTAGTGCAACAGCGTCCACAGCGAGCTGCTCTATTTGGTTGGGAACATTTTTTTGAATTAGGGAATATTTGAGCCCTTTTGACAAAAGGTCTAGTTCTTCATCCCTAAATTTATGGTTCGATAGGTTAAACACTTTTTCTGCGAATTTTAAATCTTGGCTTTTGTCGCTTGTGTTAGTGTTAGGTATTCCGTCAATCTGGTCACATTTTAATTTATTTAGTTTTTTATCCAGAGTTTTTTTCTTTTTCGATCCAAATGCACTGACAGATTCATACACATAATCGTTAAAAAGGTCCCACTCAACTGGATGCAAACAATGAATGAGTTCTGTATGTAAAAGTTTTGTATAATTTTGTAAGACGTTCTTTTGTATATGACACTGTTTGATTTCTTTGTTAAGCCATGTTTTCTTAGCACTTTTCACTGATTCTTGGCCTGATTTGGTTTTACTATTGGTATAAATATTAATGTATCTAGGAATAAGTCCATTTTTCTTACAGCACTGGTTGAAATATATTTTAAGAGACAACATTCTCTCTTTAAGCTTGAACTTTTTATATATTTTCGCCTTTTTTGCCGTACTGGCATTTAATATGTTGTTTATAGTTAAGGCATTAACGTTGTGGAGGTTTAAAGACATTGTAATTTATTTTAACAAACACTGTTTATTCCACTTTTTTATGACGGTATAACCCTACCGGTTTCAAGGCTTTCACCTCATCTTCAGGGGAGCGTAAACAAGACTAAATGCTGTTCGGACTGGCACCGATATAGACACTTCAACGGTTGGAGGCGGGAGGGGTGAGAGGAAGGCTAGGTATAATTTCGGCCAAGAGCGGGGAGATTTTGGGGAAATAAGTATTCAGCAGATGCTCTGATCGGTATACTGACTTAGAAATTTCTAGGGCCTCCAATCTGTCCAATCTATTTCCGTTGTCGCTAATATGTAAGAATTTGGCATCATTGATAGAAAAAGTATGATTCTCACGGTGACAATGATTAGCCATTTCAGAATAAATTAGAGGATTTGTTAAAGCAGATTGGTGTTCACGAAATCTCTTTTCAAAAGATCTTCCTGTCTTTCCTATATAGAAATTATCACAGTCAGCACATAAAAGTTTATACACACCGCTGTTGTTAAGTATTCCATTTTTGCCTTTCCCATTAAATAAGAGTTTCCGGAGATTAAAGTTAGTGTAAAAAGCTGGCTTTATGTGACTTGGAATATTTTTGGTTATTTCATTTGATATATTTTTTTTATAAATAGGACTTTGCTCCATTTATAGGTATGCTTATAGGTGTCGTTAAATATATAATCTTTTATAAGTTTCTTTTTTGTTTTGTTTTTTAAAAGTGAATCAATGAGGCTTCCAGGATAGCCATTATTTGTAGCAATTTTTTTGATGGTTATTAATTCCTTTTTAAAATTGTCGTCGGTTAATGGGACACTGAGCAATCTATGAAGCATACAGTTAAAGGCGGCGAATTTATGATTATTAGGATGGTTAGAAGTTGCTGGTATTATAGAGTCTGAATAAGTATTTTTCCTATATATATCAAAGTCAAATGTGCCTTTTTTCCGAGATAATGTTAGGTCCAAGAAATTTAATTTTCCGTCCTGTTCTGTTTCTAATGTAAATTTTATAAAACTTTCTATAAAATTTAAATATTTAAGAAAATGGTGTAATTGTCTATCGGTACCCGTCCAAACACTGGACTGACTCTATCGGTACCCGTCCAAACACTGGTCCAAACACTGGACCTCTTTCACTGATGGACTTATGCATCAAACAAAATTATTTTAACTTCAACAATAAAATATATAAACAAACGAATGGTTTAGCTATTGGCTCACCATTGTCTCCCCTTCTCAGTGAAATATTTATGAACTATTTTGAAAAATGTATTTTTAGGAGTAAGTTTAAGTTAACCAAAAATGTTTTGTGCTGGTTTAGGTATGCAGATGACATTCTTTGTGTTTGGACGGGTACCGATAGACAATTACACCATTTTCTTAAATATTTAAATTCTATAGAAAGTTTTATAAAATTTACATTAGAAACAGAACAGGACGGAAAATTAAATTTCTTGGACCTAACATTATCTCGGAAAAAAGGCACATTTGACTTTGATATATATAGGAAAAATACTTATTCAGACTCTATAATACCAGCAACTTCTAACCATCCTAATAATCATAAATTCGCCGCCTTTAACTGTATGCTTCATAGATTGCTCAGTGTCCCATTAACCGACGACAATTTTAAAAATGAATTAATAACCATCAAAAAAATTGCTACAAATAATGGCTATCCTGGAAGCCTCATTGATTCACTTTTAAAAAACAAAACAAAAAAGAAACTTATAAAAGATTATATATTTAACGACACCTATAAGCATACCTATAAATGGAGCAAAGTCCTATTTATAAAAAATATATCAAATGAAATAACCAAAAATATTCCAAGTCACATAAAGCCAGCTTTTTACACTAACTTTAATCTCCGGAAACTCTTATTTAATGGGAAAGGCAAAAATGGAATACTTAACAACAGCGGTGTGTATAAACTTTTATGTGCTGACTGTGATAATTTCTATATAGGAAAGACAGGAAGATCTTTTGAAAAGAGATTTCGTGAACACCAATCTGCTTTAACAAATCCTCTAATTTATTCTGAAATGGCTAATCATTGTCACCGTGAGAATCATACTTTTTCTATCGATGATGCCAAATTCTTACATATTAGCGACAACGGAAATAGATTGGACAGATTGGAGGCCCTAGAAATTTCTAAGTCAGTATACCGATCAGAGCATCTGCTGAATACTTATTTCCCCAAAATCTCCCCGCTCTTGGCCGAAATTATACCTAGCCTTCCTCTCACCCCTCCCGCCTCCAACCGTTGAAGTGTCTATATCGGTGCCAGTCCGAACAGCATTTAGTCTTGTTTACGCTCCCCTGAAGATGAGGTGAAAGCCTTGAAACCGGTAGGGTTATACCGTCATAAAAAAAGTGGAATAAACAGTGTTTGTTAAAATAAATTACAATGTCTTTAAACCTCCACAACGTTAATGCCTTAACTATAAACAACATATTAAATGCCAGTACGGCAAAAAAGGCGAAAATATATAAAAAGTTCAAGCTTAAAGAGAGAATGTTGTCTCTTAAAATATATTTCAACCAGTGCTGTAAGAAAAATGGACTTATTCCTAGATACATTAATATTTATACCAATAGTAAAACCAAATCAGGCCAAGAATCAGTGAAAAGTGCTAAGAAAACATGGCTTAACAAAGAAATCAAACAGTGTCATATACAAAAGAACGTCTTACAAAATTATATAAAACTTTTACATACAGAACTCATTCATTGTTTGCATCCAGTTGAGTGGGACCTTTTTAACGATTATGTGTATGAATCTGTCAGTGCATTTGGATCGAAAAAGAAAAAAACTCTGGATAAAAAACTAAATAAATTAAAATGTGACCAGATTGACGGAATACCTAACACTAACACAAGCGACAAAAGCCAAGATTTAAAATTCGCAGAAAAAGTGTTTAACCTATCGAACCATAAATTTAGGGATGAAGAACTGGACCTTTTGTCAAAAGGGCTCAAATATTCCCTAATTCAAAAAAATGTTCCCAACCAAATAGAGCAGCTCGCTGTGGACGCTGTTGCACTACTTCGTAATGAGGACAAAAATGTGCAATACAAGTGTGCAGCCGACATCAAGAAATCCATCGCCATGTGTCAAGTGAATAACATCGCCCGGAAGGAACTAGCCACGGCCATGAACATCAAAAAGACTTTGAAAGATAATAATTTAACATTAACCAAGGCAGACAAAGGTGAATCAATAGTTATATTTCATAGAAAGGATTATGAAGAAAAAGTCCTAGATTTTCTGAATAACAATAAATTTCAAGTAATAAAAACCAGCCCTTTAAATTCTCTGCAGACTAAAGTAAAATCCGTCCTTAAAAATTGTAGCTCCATCATGAACCAAAATTTTAAAAAGAATTTGTGTATAATGAATCCACAAATACCGCAATTATATGGCTTAGCCAAATTACACAAAAACAATATACCTATAAGACCTGTAGTCTCATATAACCAGGCACCAACCTATAAAATATGTAAGTTTGTCAAAGAACAGTTTCATAATCTAACCCAATTTAAAGCTGAATACTCAATCAAAAACTCATTGGAATTAATTGATAAATTAAAAAACATAGAAATGCCTCATAATGCAAAACTGGTATCCTTTGATGTCACTAACCTATATCCAAGCATACCAGGTTGGAGATCCTTAGAGCTCGCAAAAAATATCATAAATGACAAAAGTAAGGACCTTGTTAAAAATTCGGAATTGATTTCACTGATGGACTTATGCATCAAACAAAATTATTTTAACTTCAACAATAAAATATATAAACAAACGAATGGTTTAGCTATTGGCTCACCATTGTCTCCCCTTCTCAGTGAAATATTTATGAACTATTTTGAAAAATGTATTTTTAGGAGTAAGTTTAAGTTAACCAAAAATGTTTTGTGCTGGTTTAGGTATGCAGATGACATTCTTTGTGTTTGGACGGGTACCGATAGACAATTACACCATTTTCTTAAATATTTAAATTCTATAGAAAGTTTTATAAAATTTACATTAGAAACAGAACAGGACGGAAAATTAAATTTCTTGGACCTAACATTATCTCGGAAAAAAGGCACATTTGACTTTGATATATATAGGAAAAATACTTATTCAGACTCTATAATACCAGCAACTTCTAACCATCCTAATAATCATAAATTCGCCGCCTTTAACTGTATGCTTCATAGATTGCTCAGTGTCCCATTAACCGACGACAATTTTAAAAAGGAATTAATAACCATCAAAAAAATTGCTACAAATAATGGCTATCCTGGAAGCCTCATTGATTCACTTTTAAAAAACAAAACAAAAAAGAAACTTATAAAAGATTATATATTTAACGACACCTATAAGCATACCTATAAATGGAGCAAAGTCCTATTTATAAAAAATATATCAAATGAAATAACCAAAAATATTCCAAGTCACATAAAGCCAGCTTTTTACACTAACTTTAATCTCCGGAAACTCTTATTTAATGGGAAAGGCAAAAATGGAATACTTAACAACAGCGGTGTGTATAAACTTTTATGTGCTGACTGTGATAATTTCTATATAGGAAAGACAGGAAGATCTTTTGAAAAGAGATTTCGTGAACACCAATCTGCTTTAACAAATCCTCTAATTTATTCTGAAATGGCTAATCATTGTCACCGTGAGAATCATACTTTTTCTATCGATGATGCCAAATTCTTACATATTAGCGACAACGGAAATAGATTGGACAGATTGGAGGCCCTAGAAATTTCTAAGTCAGTATACCGATCAGAGCATCTGCTGAATACTTATTTCCCCAAAATCTCCCCGCTCTTGGCCGAAATTATACCTAGCCTTCCTCTCACCCCTCCCGCCTCCAACCGTTGAAGTGTCTATATCGGTGCCAGTCCGAACAGCATTTAGTCTTGTTTACGCTCCCCTGAAGATGAGGTGAAAGCCTTGAAACCGGTAGGGTTATACCGTCATAAAAAAAAAAAAAAAGTGGAATAAACAGTGTTTGTTAAAATAAATTACACTGTAATTTATTATTACTACTGCTTTTTGTATCTTCATGTTAGTTTAAGATAAAGTTGTATTATTTGTCAATAATTTTAAGTACTTGTATAACCTGTCACATGTTCATTTGTATATAAAGACACTGTTGTATCGTTAATTAAATAAATAAATTAACACTAGGCGGAAAAAATGTCTGTGTCGTTCGATGGGAGTAGCACAGCGCGGGGTTTGAACCGATGACCTTCTGCAAGGAAGTTCAGTGCGTTACCACGCGGTCATGCACCTCTTTCTTTTCTGATTTGTATATTCGTTTATTGATTCTTTCGTCATTCATTCTCTGCATAACAAAACTATCCTAACGCATCTTTCGTCGTCTTTCTAATGAACCTAACTTATGCATATACTTATCCTTTTTTCTATCATTGTCACTTAACAATTTGTTTTCAACAAGATAACTCTCACTTTCGTACTTCTATCTGTCATGCCCTCGTTTCACTTTCAAAAAGTAAATTGTATAAAACTTTTGAGAACTGAATTTTCAGAGACAAAACCATAAATTACGAATGATGATAGAATGCTGTAGTTGACCACTCCACAAGTATGTAGAACAATGTCGATTGAGCTGAGTGTCACTAGAAAATCACTATTTATGTTATCTCCCTAAGACATACTTTTGGCGAAACAGTATAAGAGTTGCGTAAGAGCAAAGGAGTTTTTAGTAGATTTTAACAGCTCATATTGCGTAAAAGTCACATTCTTTTTCCAAAATTCCTTGAACCATTTGATAAAGGATGTGCATCCTTTCAGTAAACTTATAAAGTTAAAAAAAAAATCGGCCTCAACAAGTCACAGCCACGCTAACTACATGGTCAGACGAAGTTCAATTTGAAATTTAATACTTCTTTCATCAATAGTGTGTTACTCAGAGCAGATAGAAAACGTGTTGTTTCGTTATATTCTGAAATTAAAAAAAAAACGGGATAAAGTTTCTTTCAAAACAAGAGAAAATCTCAGTATAAATTAAACGACGTTTATAAACTGTCTCTGAAAAAAAACTCACCGTTATATTCCGCAGCGAAAAATTGGGCTAAACAGTTACACTTAATAGACAGATAATTTATTGAAGATGACCCTTATTAAGGCAGACTAGCATGAACACTTACTCCAGAAAGAGTTGCAAAAGTTAGTCTTACAAGAAAGAATACTCAAATGATCCAAAATATCAGCAAAGAGTGCACTTTCCAAAACCCCTGCGCTTCGAATCCTACAAATTATCGTAGCACGAATAATGTGAGCGCAAGATTGATGCTAAAACTTTTGAGTGGTGTCCCAAGACAACGACGTGTTGAATTTTTAATATTCTACGAAGGAAAATAAAAATAAAATATTGGGTCAATTGTCACGGGGAATGAAATTATGGTTTTTTTACCATGGTTCTCTGTCGATATGGGACTCGATGAAGTGGCGTCGTCTGAGATTACAATGTCCCAAAAAAGCTAAGATGACACAAATCCAAAAATGAATTAGAGCAACATTTTTTTTATCTTCAGGCGTTCTACTTATTATTAACTTCAAAGAGAAAAATATTTCAGTTGCTGGCGAATATTATGCGTCATGAATGTACAAATTAAACAATGTCGTAAAAACAAATCGCCGAGGAAAGTTGTCACGAGGTGTAAGACCATTGCACGATAGTGCACACTTCTGTTTCTGCTAAGACTGCCATTCAACACTGTGGTTTCAATAAATGGAATCACCCATCCTAAAGCCCTACCCCGACTTGAGCTCTAGTGATTTATTTTCAAAACTGAAAATCGATTGGCGTGGAAAAAAATTAAAAGTTACCATTTTTAGAATAAAATTTCAGAATATTTTTTCAGTGGTAGAGAAAATTAATTCGTTGTTCTAAAAATGTTTTGAACTACGAGTACATCAAACTAAATTGGAAAAAAAAATCTTTCACCTTTTTTATATTTTTAAGTAGGATTTTTTTAGCATTACTACGTACTCGTTTTTGTTCAAGAATTCTGACAATCAAAAGTTTTTCCTAAAAACTATCCGCTTGCGTGAATTGTATTTTTAGTCCCTGATTTCTAACAGAGCAACATATATAACGAGATAGACTAGAGAATATTAAAAAGACAACAATTTATCTTGAAGACGGCAGTCAGTGAGATGGAGGTGGAAAAGATAACTAATTCAAGGTTCTCCGAGTCAAAAAGGAAATAGGCTAAGTAAGCAACGTAATGGAAAACAACAAAATGAACGTTTAATAAACAAGAGGTAACATTTATAAGGAATTTTCTTAATTAATCTTTTTTTGACTCGATTAAACAACCTCCTTTGCCTAGTTGGTAAGATGGCTGTCTTTCACCCTTGGGGGTTGGGGGCTCGATTCTTGTTGGTATTCAAAAAATGCATTAATATTTCCACATGGCATTTAAACCACTTTGTTGTACTGTTTACAAAAAAAATGTTATGTTATAATACAATACGATGAAAAACACGTTATACCACGATATGAAAAAGAAAGGAAATCATGAAAATAACTAAATATTCTTAGTAATTCATTTCTTCCGTCAAATCAGTTTAAAGCCTGAGTTGATGAAATATTTGGTTTGCTGGTTAGATTTGCTAATGAAGGCATAAACATGAAAATTATTCTTTCAATTGCAAAGTACCCCGAAACATATCCAAATTGTCATGACAGCATAATGAACATTGCAGGACACATCATTGATGTCTATTCAAATAATCGATTAGAACCACTGTAAAAGATACGCAACTAACAGTTCGTCATCATGTGTGTTGGAAATACGACCGAATGAATAATATGCGTGCGAGTATTGTAATCAGACGAACTCTTAAATAATCCACGCAACTTTCTTCAAATTATTACATGTCTATTGACCTCCTTAACCAGATACAGCTATTCACATTGTCTAAGAAATAAATAACAAACTTAGAGGATAAAAATTCACGTAATTGAATCCTCAAATAATTATGTGTTCACACGTTTTATTCCTTAGTTCCATATCTCATCTAATTGGCACGTATTAAGAAAGTAAAACTTTTTCATAATATTAAACTTAGCTATATTTGGAGATAAGACTGTCAGTGAAGAAACGTAAAATTTTACCTTTGTTATATAAAATCATATGTTTCCTTATGTTAATTTATTATTATTGTAAGTCGTGTAGTTTTCAAAGAAAATCACATGTTCGACTTTTCATATGAATATGAAAAAAAAACCTACTCAGTACATAAGGCGTTGAAAAATGTATGAAGATTTCCTCAGTTCTGGACAAAATATACCCAGCACTCATTTATTCAAAAGCCTTGCACCTTTTACTACTACTCCCTTATCTCAAACTTTGACCCATCGAACATGTCTTTGTATTGTTCAAAAGAAGAAATCGACGGCGCCCGAACATCATGTTTTTATATTTGTTACTACTGAAAATGTATTCAAAAAATTTATTTTAATATTTATGCACCTATTTGCAGACCTTCTTTGCTACAAGTAACGTTTTTTTATTGTTCCCGTCATTCATAAGATAAGTCATTAAGCGTATCTTCTAGAATACAATACATGTCCATAATAAGGCAAAAGACATTGAATAGTTAAAAGAATGTGACAAAAAATAAAGAGATATTCGATTGTGTATAAGTCTCTGTCTGTTGCGTGTGTACGTATGTGTTTATACATATGTGTATGTTTATATGTATGTGTGTTTAAATGCATAAGGGATTATTTATTTGAATATACAAGGCTTGTATAGAATTGAAACAGGAATACAAATTAATTATTGCGTTTTTGATGGTCTCTAATTAGTATTTTGATCTTATGGTTGATTTATTATTTTTGGCGAATCACGTCCCACAGTCGTTATACTTGATAATCGAATAAATAGTTTTTTTACGAAATTTCAAATAATGGTGAGATCTCGTGTTTTAATATGAAATGTGTCACAATAATTACAATTTTCTCAAATTTTCTAAATTTTCCTATAGCTCTAAAAAATCATCGTTTGAAAGGTTGAGAGAGTATAAAATTATCAGCACTGTCTTCAAGTTATTGTGTATTTGTTTTAATTTTCAACTGTAAAATGTGTCGAGTGATGTTTTAAAATGTGTATGACAGGTGAACTTGTTTACTACATTTGGGCCGCCGCGGCACAGGAAATGTTTATAACATTTTGAAACAGGGAAATTTACATTAATAATTTCATAACATTTTGACACATTGGGCTTAATGTAAATAAACCCAACTTTTTGATGTTTCAATAAAGCGTGTTTCCCGAATCACGGGTTGAGTTAAAAATGACTAACATATATATTCTGTTGTAATATTTTGGATACCCAACTGTGGTATTCCTCCGGGCAGCTGTTAACAAGATCGTAATCGCCAATATTTGGTACACGTGCAAGGCGTTATATATGAAGTATTCGTATTATACTCTACATTATGAGGTAACAAAGTTATTTAAACATTTTGCTTCTGTTATGTTAAATTTTGCATATTAATAAGTGGATTACTTTAAAAAAAATGTAACGTAAAAAAATTGTAGGGTGGTTTTTCAATAGGAAAAAAAAGGTAGTAAGCAGTTTTTGGAAGTCTTTACATATGTATGTAAGTAAATGACTCATGCGAAAGTAAAGTGTGTGATGAAGAGTTGTTGCACACGAGTTCGATATAGTTGTTGTATTATGATGAGGATGGAGTTGTGTGTGATAGCTTGTGATTTGAGTGTGTGTAAGAATGTAAATGAGGAGAGTGAATGTTCCAGCGTGCTTTAGTTGTCCATAGTGTTTTAGTATTTAAGACAAATATAAGAAATGTGTTATTAAAGAATGAGACCACTTAGTTACGCCTTTTGCCTAGTAAAGAGGTTCTCTGTATTCACAAAATAAAGGCTCTATTGCATTGGTATGTACTTGTAATCGACTATTTGATTTTCCATTCGACATACGACGTTTTTCATTAAAAATATGTAAATTATAATTTTTATATTCTGGATAGTAAAATAATATTAATTAAGTGTAACATATGTATATTTTTTTCAACTTCTTTTTTATGGGTGTTATTTTTTTCATGATCCAAGAATAAAAAAATCCTGGTTTGTTATATTTTGATTCAGTATTTTGTTAACTCTACTTAAAATCATTCAAATTTGCATCTTATCATCCTTTGTTGGTTTTTAATGCTGTTCGTCTAAAGATTTTATAAAAGTTTTCATTTTAATCCTTTATATAACAAAACTCTCTTTTGTGTTAGTATTATGAGGGCTTAGATTAAAATTGAAAAAAAAAAATCCATCAGAAACGAAGTTGATTTACCTTACTTTTTAAAAACGGTATGTTTGTTTATTACTCAAACAAAAGAATAGATCTACGCACCTGTATGTGTATATAAAACTTACGTACAGAAAAAATAGTGAACCCGTTGTTATAACTTTTGTTTATAGTACATAACATTTATTTACATCATCTTGAATTAAGACTTTCGAGAGCACTCTTACTCGCACATGGAATGTTGAACTCATTTTCCAATATAAATTTATGATATATCATATCTTGGTAGGTAATTGATGATGGAGTTCTTTAATTGGTTTTGTAGGCATAACTGAGTAACGTCACAGGTAAACAGGAGTTGCTATTATTTTAAGAATTTTATATATACATATATGTATTTTGGACAACTAATTTTGTTTAATGTGATTAGGTCAAACCTGTATAAAAAATACGATAAAATAATTAAATGAAGAATTAGTAATAAGATCTTTTAAAGAAAATTTGTACAGAAACATATACTGAGTTAATTTAATTGGCTTCTTACAGAAACTGACCGTTGAGAATATTCAAGACATTCAGAATAATTAGTATAAAAATTTGCTTCAAAGGTATTTTTAAAAGTGCTTTGATTTTCTACAACTTGAAAAAACTGTTCGCTTGATTTCTTTTCTGCCCTCTCCACAAAGCTCAGCAGTTTCTCAGTACCTCAGATAAGTGCCACGATTCCAAATTATAGACCGCTGAAAAGATGTATCTACGTGCTTTTAAGAAGTTGGACTGGGACCTTTGATATTTTATGTAAAAATATAAGGATTCGAAGAATACGATATTTTTTATTAAATATAAAATCACATCAAAAATATTTTTATATTTTATTTTTTAGGTACAAACTTACATACCACCATACCGTTCTCTTTTGGTATAAGAAGAGAGAGGACTAAGCATCAGACTTTCCTATCTCGACGCATATATTTTGTTTCTTCCACATGTATACATATACCTTTTCATACAGCTTCTACGATTTCTCTCACTTTTTAGATTTCCTTATTTCAAAATATCATTCAATTGATAAAACCATACTTTCCTTAGCCTTCCTTGATCACACCTTCTACTCACATTAACACTGTATATTTGTTTTGCTAGCCTTTCTTCATTACTTCGTTCCACGTGCAATTTTTTCATCTTACTAATCACACTAGTTTTAAGTTCACATTCATTCCTAATCAATCCATTCCATATTCTATCATACATTGCCATTCCATGTATTCTAAGAAGTGCACGCATTTCTAGAGCATTTATTTTTTTAATTTCAAGTATACTTGAACTTATTAAGACTTTTCAGGCAAAATATCGTAACCTGTTTTACAATATAAATACACATTTTTATAATATTAAGATAGTTTGATTTATAATATTTAGATGGAAGGATTGATTCATAATAAAATATTATCTTAAATTTAATGTATTTATGAGCTTATAAAAGGCAGATATGAAGCACCACTAAATAAATTCAGATGAAATAAGGTCTGAAAGTGAGATACAAATTAGTATATAGAAAATTAATGCTAAGCCAACGATACACTAACTCTTTGGCACTGACAATACTGCCTCTGATGTTATGACAGATGTTGTGATTACCACTTTTGAAGTAGGATGATTAGTTCAATGATGATCGTTTAAAAAACCTCGCGACATTTTTAAGAGCTCTTGCCTGTAGTCACTTAATATATAATTTTGTATGTTAGTATGAAATATATTTATTTTAATTTTGTCATTCATACGATGTTTCTCAATATTTCTGAATTGGTAATGCAGACATATCAAAGAGCGTGATCGAGATAAAACATTATCTTCGGCACCATTAGTACAGCTTTCGGGTTTAGTACCACTGAAATCAGTTTAGAGCGCAATTGTTGTTACCAAAAAAAATATTTTACTAGTCTTGTGACATTTTTTTAAATCTTTTTGGGTACCATAGGGTGTCAAACTGTAAGCCTCCAGGTGTAAGTCAAACATTTTACCAACAAGGTCACAGAGGTCATAATTTTACCATTTGATAAATCTCGTACTACTTTTAAACATAGTTTTGAAAAGAAATAAAATATGTAAATGTACCCAAAACTATTCTTCTAGCCTCGATATTAAGGCGGAAAGGGTGCTATTTGAGGGAAGCAACTCAGCGTAAGATATAAATCGGCAACCTTCTGTAAAATAAACCATCATGATTATTGCACGAACAGAAACCCCCAAAGTTAATAACCCTATTTCGTAAAATCAGGTATGATTTTACATACTTAAAATAATTCTTGTGCGTTTCTTTGTGTTCGGATTGAGATAGATCAATATGATCGTATCATTAAATTGTATTACTCTTTGCGGGTTTAGTATCACCTGGCAATCTCTTTTAACGAATCAGAAATATGTAAAATGGGTCTAAAATGAAAACCAGCCTAATAATATTTTGAAAAAAAATAAGAACCAACAGGAATCGAACTCAAAACTTCTGGTTCTTACAAAATAAGGCACGGAGGTGGTCAATATTAAATGCATACTGAAATTATACTGAATCAAGCACATTTCCATTAATAAATTTACTTATTTATTTTATTGTCAGAGTTGAAGTGCTTCTGTGTTGTTCCAGACTTTACGTCCCTTTGCTGGAGGAGTCCCTTTGTGCTGTTCCTTTTTCGTAACTACGTGACGTCGTGTACATAAAAAGAAGATTTCGATCTTCTAGTATAGATTGCGCTGCATGGGGACTTATGTTGTCCCCCATAACATCGTGGGTGGCAGTAAAATTGAACTGAACGGAACTATTTATTTTGTTGAATTACTTTCGTTACATACATAACATATTAGTCATGTGAAATATATGTATTGTCCGAAGGACTACAGAAACTTCATGTACTGGCTAACAATGTGACATGGTGTGAAGTGCATAAATATACAAAAAGAAGAGGGTAGATAGTTACACATAAAATAGCAAACGATATTTTAATCAATGCTTTGTGATCGGTTTAATTCATTCATTCGCATTAGTGATAGACACATGTTGACGAGCGTGCCAGTGAAACAACAATGTCTTACACACACACACAAAACATTACATCATTTTCCTGTCGAGGTAGACAGATACAACAATAACACGCTTTCCTATTGCGATACACATTTTTCGCCACGTCTATATCCATACACGTTCTCATACAACACCTATGATTTCTTTGACTTTTTTATTTCTATATCGATTTTATTTGATCAACGTTGTCTTGAGCGTCATTTACAGGGTTTTTAGGTTTCTAAAACGTTAGCAATACTACGGCACACTTTTAGGTAAGTGTGAGTATTGTTATCACACGAACTTTTCACCACACTGGTCCCCTTTTTTATTCTTTGGGTACCATATGGAATCGAACCCAAAGTCCCCGAGATATAGTTAAACGTTTTATCGACTATGTCACAGAGGTCACCACGGGTGTAAGATATACTTTTCTTTTAACGAACACATCCTTAACTATGAAACTTGAAACGGGATCCGGAGGAGGGTGCAAAGTCATTCCGTTAGAATACAAACCATTAGCAATAATGCAATTAAAAATTGTTCACATTAAAACAAAAAAAAAGTCGTTTTCTCAGAAACCGAGAAAATGCTAAAATAAATGCCTTTTATCAAAAAGGTCGTCAAAATAAAAATAATATTTCAGTAAGCGTTACCGAAAAAAAATGTTCACATGAAAACCAAAAAAAATATTTTTTTCAATAACCGAGAAAACGCAATTACCAATGCCTCGTATCCAAAAGGCTGTCAGAATAAAAATATTTTTTCTGCAAGCGTTACCAAAAAAAAGTTCATATTAAAACAAAAAAAAATGTTTTTTTCTCAATATTCAAGTAAACGCAACTACAAATGCCTTGTATAAAAAAGGCTGTCAAAATAAAAATAATGCTTCTCCAAACGTTACCGAAAAAAATGTTTATATTAATACAAAAAAAAAAAGTTTTTTCTCTCAATAACCGAAAAAACGCTATTACAAACGCCTCGTATCAAAAAGGCTGTCATAATAAAAATAATGTTTCTGCAAGCGTTTCCGAAAAAAATGTATATTAAAACAAAAAATTGTTTTTTTTTTTCAATAACCGAGAAAACGCTAATACAATGCCTTGTATCAAAAAGGCTGTCAGAAAAAAAAAATTATGTTTCTGCAAGCGTAACCGAACGTATAATAGTGTGGGTGCGTTTACCACTTACAGATAAATTAATTAATGTTCATCGTCTTAGAAGCCTGACATTTGACAAGCTTTATCAGTTTTTGAAGTTGTTTCATGTTTAGCATGAGTATTTGAAAAGTCTATGAAAAAGTAGGAGTTATATCAGAAAGTGTATTAACGTGTGACACGAAAGGAAATTCAGGCTCTCTATCCTCATTACCCACTCTGACATGGAAATGACGTGAATGGAACGTAGGGGTTAAAAATTTTAAATATTTTTTAAGGTTATCGTTTAAGAAAAATTATACAGATAATGTGTTATATATTTTTTATAAACAATTTCTTTGTTCCGCATTTCAGGTGTCGTTAAAATCAGTATTTAGGGTAACTGTAACGATTGACCGGAAAGAAAAAGTTCATATGATACATTTTGAAATACCATCAATGATCATCCTATATACAATCAATAGTTGACTAGTTAGTAAGATATTCGACTCAAAAATGTTTTCATAAGAACGCTAGAACGTAAACTATACAAGCTTTTGTGAATCATAATAATAAAGAGTTTGGAAAAGATATCGCAAAAATAAAAAATACGCTGTTCTGTATTTGAGAGCTGCTCTTGATAATGTCGAACATTAAATTTTCTTCCAAAGATTTAGGGGAATATAGGTTTTCAGACAATTTCCTCGCCTGGGATGCATCTTACTTGTCAAAATTGTTTGTTAATCAGGGATAATCTTCTCTGAATATCATTAAGGATGGTGTACCACAATATAGTAGTCAGTGTAAGGGCCGCTGCTTTTTATTATTTATGCTAGTTATATCAGTGATATTATTTTTAAAGAGGGTTTCAACTGTCAAGTTAACATGGATGATACTTTATTATTTAAATTCTGTGTCCAAGAGGCAAATATATTCTGAAGCAGGATGTTCTAATTGCATCCTCGAAGTCTCAAATTGGATGTCTAAAAGTAAATTGAGACTTAATCCAAATACAACGGAATTTCTCAGAGTGTCTATACGTACGTGGACAACATCTTCTTGATGGGGGTGCGTTCTCAATCATGAGTGTTAATATGTTTCCAAAAGATAACAATATTATTTTATTGCTTACACTCTTTCGATAGAAAAATAGGTAAAATGGTTTCTTCGGGCTTCTATAATTTTAAAGAACTCAAATTTGTACGTCGATGAATTCCAAAAAAATAATAAAAGCTCTCACTCATATAACTTAATTTGTTATATCGCGTCTGGATTGTTGTAGCTTTATTTGTTCTAGTCTGCCTGATTCGCCAATTTCTAGCTTAATATTATATGGTAGTCATAAACATTTTATGAGTACGTATCTAAAAAGTATACAGTAACTCAACTGTCGCGAACCGGCTGATTTAAAAATCTCTTAATGAAAACTCGCCATTATATCTTTCGAATCTGTGTCTGAGAGATGTTTGTTTGGAAAGGAACATAAATATGAGATATATTTCGTTTTCATCGAATAAATTGATTGTTTCGAATCGACCCAATTGAGCGGACTATTTTAGCAGGACTTTTGCTATTGCTGGTCCTATGTTGTGCCTCAAAGTAAAAGAGATATAACATATGTAGCATATATAGCTTTAGAAAGCACTTGAAATTAATCCTTTTTGGGAAGTCTAAGAAGTAGAAAATAAATTGTATTTAAAAAAAAATCTACTTGTTTCGTCTTTTTTATCAGTGATTTCAGGTAAAACCTTTTCCATTTTAGTCTTAACTGTCTGAGTGTTATATTTGTCTGCTTGTGTGTAGAGTATTTTGTCTCCTTATTCGAGTTGTGCGGTTTTTATATTCCAATCTCTCTCTGCAGAGCTTGCCATCGCGCCACACAAATGTCAACTAGAGGTGTGAGTGGTGACCTAATCCGAATGTTTACATTGCCAAATTTGGGAGGTCTTATCAAAATTTATATTTATATGTGAGGACAACATTTTATATATATTTACGTATATACATAGTTCACTCCGCCTAAAACCGAATATATCGCTATCACACATTGAAATATCAAGTTACTTTGTATTTCGTTTTCTCTTTGGAAATTTTCTGCGGTTTTCATCACATGTTTTTGTAAACATATGCACATGCGACGAAGTCCTTACATTTAATTTTATTTTTATAATCAATATAATTAATCTGTTAATAATGGTGAGTTTATGGTAAATCGTGAGTTGGAGCGCCCTTGAGGAGAGTCTGGTCTCGAAACGGCAATTTATAAGTTGTCATTTTATTATTACTTCTATAATTTTTTCTCGAAAACTATTTATTAGATTTCTAAATGCTTTTTTTTTTAAGAAAAAGTACTGTAGCTATTTTTTTATAACCACCAATCAAAATTATTCGATAAAAGCTTTGAAACACCATTTTGAAATTAAAAGGATAAAAACAACGTGTATCTATACTCAAACTTACGACGTTGTATCATAATATATTGTATTACGCTATCGTTGATACATTTGATGAAAATTCTGTATTTTTTTGTTTGTCGAATGCGAGATGAATTATTTTATTGTAAAACAATTGTATCAACAAGTGGCAATATATTCCAGCCAACTAGAAAGGTGTCCAAAAACAATCTTAAAAGAATACCACGCGGAAACCTTTAAAAAAATTGGGTACCAACGGGAATTGAACCCAAAATCTCTAGATCAGAAGACAGGCGTCTTACTGATTAGGACATGGAGGATTTCGAAAATGTCTGGAAATAAAAAATAAAATTCTTTTATGCTTATCTGAAAAGTAAGATAACTTCGTTTGCTTTTTGCTAATTATTTGAACGTAACCTTGCTATGAAATATTCAAGATTTTGTTTGATCAACATGCGTTGGGCCGAAGAAATGCGCGCGCTTGTGTTAGAATATTACTTAAGGTGACAATGTATGACAGAATACAGAGCGAAGTGATTAGAGACAAATGTAAACTTTAGACTGATGTGTTGAGAAAGATGGAGAAGAGCACTCTGAGATGATTCGGGCACGTGGAAAAATGATTAGTGAAAGACTATCCAATCAAATACACACTGCAAATGTGAGTGGAAGACAAGCAAGAGGAAGACCATGAAAATTATCGTTGGGTCAACTAAATAATATTTCAAGAGAAAGATACGTAAGAAGTAAAAGAAGCGTAGGAACTGTATGAGACGTTGTATATATGAGGAAGAGGTGAGATATGTGTGTCATGATAAAAAAAGTATGGCACTCTGTTATTTTCGCCTACTTCAGCAAGGAAACGACGTGATCGTACATAAGATTAATGTTTATAGCTTTATATAGATTGGATATTATCAAGACTTGATTGAATCATAAAATAACCATGTTTACCGCCTGGTATTTATAATGGGTAATGAACCAAATATTCATATACGATTTTTTCAATAACAATCAGAAATATTTTAAAGGGTTGAATTTTTTAGCTACACACAAAAGAATGTTTTTAAATGTCATTGGTACTTTTAATTATCCCTTTTCAATTCAGGAAATGTAAAATACGTAGAATATCTTTGTTTTTGTATATCACCGTATACGCGTATGTCTCTTACGAAATATATATGATATATAATATTTATATAGATTTTCCGACATGTCTGAAACTGAAATACTAATAAGGTTGAAAATCAAACAAAGGTTTGCTGTCTGTATACATTTTGAAATTTGAAGTTCTCTCACATTTTTTCGTGTCATTTTTTTTTGTAAATCGGAACCTTAGACAGAAAATAAAAATAAATCATGAATGATAAAAATAATACAAAATAATTCAATATGAAAATATGCTTTTATGCGCGTATTTTTTGGAAATATGACTAAAATCTAACTATATTTTTTAAGAAAGTGAGACAGAGGAACTTGGTTTTATGGTTTTAACAGTGTGAATATTATTAAATGTGACACATCAAAATAGATAATAGAGGAGCATCTTATACGAGAAAAAACGAACTCTTTAGCCTAGTTGGTAAAATATCTGTTTTCCATCCAGGGATTGCGTGTTTAATTTTCATTAGTATCCAAGTTATTTAAAAATAATTCTAGCTTAGTTTTTATTAAAGGTATTTTTAAACATATAATTTGTAGTTAAGAAGAGATTGTCATAAAGTAATAAAACCTTCAGGCTTTTCTATAACATTACTCAACAATACGGAGTAAGTAAATATGGAAAAAAATTATTTTCAAGTATTTTTTTTATATATATTCAACACTGTTACATCATTTAATCCCGTCTTCTTGGTTTCTGTACTGATTACTTTATTTAAAAAAAAGATTTTTTACTGAGTGATTAGATTATTGAAATTAAGTAAAGCGAGGCATATCCAGAAAGTAAGTGTACTGAATTTTTGTAGGTTACATTTTTTTTTATTTAAACAAAAAAATTACGTGGTTACCGTAGTACATATGTAAGCTATTTTTCGACATAGTCGCCATTCCTCTCAATGCAGGTGGTGAAGCGGGGTATCAACTTTTTGATGCCTTCCTCGAAGTAGTTTCCCGCCAACCCCTCCGTCCACTTCTCCACCTCCTACTTTACCTCCTCGTCGGTTGAAAACCTTTTTCCACCCATGTGCAGCTTCAGGGAGGAAAAGAGATAGTAATCTGCAGGTGCTAGGTCAGGGGAATGCGCGGAATGGTTCAGGACATCCCATTTAAACGAGGCGAGGAGTTCCTTCATGGCGTTGGCCGTGTGTGGTCTGGCATTGTCGTGCAGTAGGCAGATTCCCTTTGTCAGCATGCCTCTCCTCTTGTTCTGAATCGCCCTCCGCAATTTTTTTAGGGTCTCACAGTATCTTGCAGAGTTGATGGTCTCCCCTTGAGGCATATATTCAATTAAAATATGCCTTGACAGTCCCAAAACACGGATGCCATGTTTTTCTTGGCTGAAATTGTGGTTTTGAACTTTTTGGCGGACGGTGAAGAGGTGTGAGGTGACCGTTTTTAAACTCGCGACACCACTTGTACACACTCGTACGATTCATAGTTTTATCACCATATGCAGTTTTCACCTCAATATAAACCTCAACCGGAGGTTTTCCCTTCCAAACGAGATAACGGATGACGCCGCGTATTTCGCACTTGGCGGGAGACTCGATTGACATTTTTCACGAAACGTGTTGTCGCGTCGACACTTCTCAACGTACTGACCTCGAACCGGTCTCGTTGCGGAGGGGAAGGGTCAGGCTACACGGAAGTGTAACCAACATGTCGAAAATAAAATCCATCTGGTCGTGAGAGCCTCAGTACACTTACTTTCTGGATACGCATAGTATATTGTCAGATTATATAAATTGTTTTTACCTACATCCGTGTATAAAAATAGATGTTGTCATAATAACGGATTGATAAATGTTATATTAAGAAACAGATAAGTAGGGAGATATTTGATATACTACACACAAAATCTTTTCCGCGTCCAATGAATGTTGTATTTCTTTTTTCTTCGAGGAACTTTTCCCCTTATAGATCGGTTGTTAATTTTTTAAGCATAATCAGTAGATAATCTAAACATAAAACTTCGCCAACGGTTAGTCAAATGCTACGTTTGGTCAGTGTTATTGCATGGAGTGGAATCATGAACCCTCAAAGTAAGTAGTATGAACAGACTGGAAGCATTCGAAATGTGGATGCACCGGAGAATGCTACGGATACCCTGGACGGATATGGTCAGCAACACAAGAGTTCTTCAAAGAGCCAAAGTTGATAGAGAGTTGCTGACTAATATTAAAATCCGAAAGGTGTCCTACCTGGGTCATGTACTTAGAGGAGCAAAGTACAAATTACTGCACCTGATCATCCAAGGCAAAATAGAAGGCCGAAGAGGTGTTGGCAGGAGGCAAATCTCCTGGGTCCGCAATATACGTGTGATTGAACTGGCATAAGGAGCATTGGAGATCTTTTTCAGGCTGCCGGGGACAAAGATATCTACTCTCAAGTGATATTTAACGTTGGGGGGACCTGATATGACACCGAGAAGAAGAATCAGTTGAAATTATCTAGAATTGGTATTTTTTAAACAAGTTTCATTGTGTTGACTTATAATTGCGTAGTAACTTTGATTTTGTGGTACAATTTATCCTAGTTTGGGTGGTTAGCCTATTTAAAAAAGGTAAGAGAATGATAAACACAATAGTTAATTAAGATTCTTCTTTTTTTTCAAAGATTCAAATTATTGTCATAGTTACGGTTTTGTTTAGAAAAATGAAAACAAATCCCAACGAAAGAAGAACCAAGTGCGCTAAACAGTGTCAGGGACAAACAGAGAGAAAGGGAATGAGAGTGATAAATAATTTGATTATTTAACGAAAAAAATGTTATGAGAGAATTACCATGGGGATAAAAATCAAGTCTAGGTTTTTTAAAAACAAATTCACTAACTAGTTTTCATTTTTCGACCTTGCAGCTAAGGAAGCCAACAAGTCAAGTTTTTCATAGATTACAGCTAGTACGAGTACTTAATTAAATGTTGCAAATGTGGACATATATTTTTAAAATAGAAACTACGAGTATTTAAAATCAACCGTCTGTATTTAGTACGTGTTCTGAGATGTGCAATGTCTAAACATTTGACCAACAAGACCAGTGATTCCCAGTGAACACTACCGTCTCCTTGGTGGTGGTATTAAACTCATGAAAACCGCTGAAAGACAAGAATTAGGGTGGTGAAAAGAGGTAAATAATGCAAAAATAGGCTTTATCATACTAGTATATGCATTAATTAAGTACTTTTAGATTATTTTGTAGGGAGCATTAGATTATTTTGTAGGGAGCATTAGATTATTTTGTGTATGGGGGAGGGGAGGGGGAGGGCTGATGAAATATGTGCTCTAAAAAGAGCCGGTACTCTGAAAAACTTTGAGAAACACTAAATATGGCAGTATTTTCCAGTACACGTGAAATATGCAAAAATATTGAAAACATGACTGAAACCTTTTTTAAAGAGTAACAACGGTAATCGTACCTGCAACCATCTGTTGGAAGATAGACGTCTTATCAACTAAGTCACCAATGTGGTCAATTGATAATGTGTGTTTATTTTGAAAGATTATTTTCTATATTCTCCAACTTTGTAAATGTTGAGAATTATTAGATCGTCTTAACTTTTTCCTTGTATTAATTCACCATATTACTTTCTTCAATATGTCGTATCAAGTATTCGGTCTCCCTGAATAATACTTTCGTAAATATAGAGAATAAAAAAATATCGTTTGTTATATGACGACATTTCTGATCGAGTGGTTAAACATGTCTTCTGTATTAAATTTTCAGGATTTTTTCCATGTAACAAAAAAGTTTTTATTTTTCATTGAATTGAAAAAAAAAACATTTATTGCAATATTTATGTTATTTATGCCTACGGAGCTCCTCAACATATCTGAACTGGGGATACGGACTTGTTGAAGAGCTAGGCCAGGATATAATAATTGTACCTTCGGGTTAAGAATCACAGGAGTAGGCACGTAACTCGCAATTCGCTATCGCACGAGTTTGAAATAATATCGCACATGAACAGGTGACAGCGTGGAGTTGATTCGTTCGTATAGTGTCACTCAACATATTTGATATGGCGATGAAGGCATATCGAAGAGCTTTCGGCCTTAGAACCACTGGAGTAGATTCGGAGCTCGAGGTTCATTATCGCAAGTATTGAAAATATTATCGCATGTGAAAAGGCAACAATTCTCGTACGCGTCTACCTCATTAGTATTGCTACCCGATTAACAAATTTACCAAACTGTTTTTTTTACCATCGGAAATTGTGTAGTCTTTATTACCAGATGAAATCTTAAACCATACGTGGAGGTTTTTTAAATTTTATTATTTCGGTACCATCGACAATCGAACCTGAGACCCCCGAATCGAAGCCAAGCGTCTTCGGTAATAACCACGTCAGATTGAATCGTTAAATATCAATGAGAAACTATATTTTTTTTTTTTTTTAAATGTCGTTTTTGCATTTATTTTCTTCATTATTTTTAAATAGATTTTGAGAGACCTACTTTATTTTCGCTGTAACATAATAACTTTTAATAATTGTATGGCATGCAACAAAGAAAAACTTAATCACAAGAACAAAATAATAAAAGTTGATAATGCTGCAGCCACGCTTGTCTAGTTTATTTGCGTAAACTAAGGTAACGGATAAAAATGTTTTATTAGTTAATAATCTTTGGTAGTATAAAGTATAACCTGAAAGCAAACATAAAACATTGTTTTGATCCGTCTTACGAGAAGTAAAGTTTTTTTATCAAATTCATTTAATAAAAAAAAGTTTGTCTTAAACCTACTAGTTCAAAATCTTTGCTGATCTTAGATAGCATCAGCATTTTCCCCCCTACTTTTTGGGGGAATAATACTTTTTAAATGCAATTTTTTTATTAAATAATATATGTATTAATATTTGCTAGTATATTTATATATGTTGAACAATTGTATATTTGTAGTAAACAGTAAATTCATTTGAAAGGATGATTGAACAATTTCTTATGAGGAAGATAGATGCGAAATAGTCTGCTTGTAAAATTCAGACTGAAATTTTTTGAGGAATTAATATGCAGCTAAAAAAATATAATTGTTTTAGAAATGCAGAGATAATGAATTATTTTACTGTAATATAATTGTAAAAATGAAAAAAATATTCTTTGATAAAATCTTACATTGTTTCCATTATGTCCTACAATATATAATATAATGCGAGTTTATAAAATTTATCATAGTTTTTTTTTTATAAATATTTTTTAAATGTATTTAATTATAGTCAATTGTATCTTAAATAATGATAACATATTTTTAGATTCATTTTAAATATGGTATATTTGCTTAAAAAAGACAAAGGGAATATATAATGCAAAAGTTGATAACAAAAATTAGAGCGTCACTCACCAATTACTTCACCAAATGAGAGTGCAAAGTACACAACGACAAAAAAAGCGGCCAAAGTTTCTTTGTGAGTGTATTTAACACACACTTTAAACATTTTTCTCGTCCACAAATCTGAAATACCGCAAAAAAAACTTTCAAAATATCACAAGTTCATTATGTCCATCAAGAGCTGTCAACGCGAATTATTTTTTTAATTTCAAAAACTTCATCAGTCATTTTGACGTTAATTTGTAATATATATATATATATATTTTTTAAAAGTGAATTTTTCGCCGCGACGGACGTTGATTGGTTGTTTACGTCGGCGAAATGTTACGAAAAGTTCCGAATGTACCCGAAAGGATCCTGTGCGTTCCGTACGAATGGTAACAGAATACTGAGGCAGGGATGCAAGGAACTGGAGGCTTTTATCATGGACCGTGAAATGCGCAAGCGCTGCCTTTATTCTTAAACGAGATGACCGCTAATTTACATGCACATTTCTTATAGACTAACTTTTTGTGAGCTAAGTGCCTATGAGATCGATTTGGAAAAAAACTTTGTTTCGTTTATTGTTTGTTTTTATGTTTTGAATAAAACTGCTTGAATTGGAAGATTTTCATCGAAATTTGAAATTACTCGTAAGCTTTTAAGATGTTTTTTCTTGACATTAGTTTACGACAAACAATAAAATATATGATTTATAAAACGAATTAATGTTTGCTTTATATTCTTTCAATTTCTCCCACAGTTATCATTTTTCATATTCAAATTAGTCAGTGAAAATCAAACAAGTCTATCACCTTTCGAATGTCAAAACAGGAGAAACTAAGAATTTTCATAAGAATCACAAGCGATACGATTGTTTATCTTTCAAAGAATATCATCTTTAAGATTTTTTGTTGGTGTATTTGCATTAAAATATTGTTTAAATTAGCTGATAACAACTGATATTTCCTGCTGAACGTCTGAGGGAGTTTGTTAAATTTGATATACTACCTCTCAATAAGATCCAGTAGACTCTCAATTATCTGGGGATGCATTGAACGGGGTAGAAAAAGAAACGTTTTTTTATGTAACATTTCGAAATATTACTTAAAATGTTATGATACAATTTGAAGTTTTCAATGCCCAGGTTAATCCATAACCAGGTTAATGGAACCCCGAATAATCGCGAGTCTACTGTTAAGGGTTTTTTCCTCAAGATTTTAACGTCAATATTTAAATATAATTGAATTTATGTTTAAATTCATTCTAATACTTGACAGGCCACATAGCTCTGAAGGGACAAAAACTTAATTGATTTGACATTAAAATATTTGGCTTTACTACTTAAATCAGCCTCATGAATCGAACCTTTTTTTATCTGGATATCATGAACCTGTGTTGTATTGATATCCAAAAAATGGAACAGTAACCAACCATCAAACCCACGGACGCGATTAACCCTGTCTTGAGTCCAATTAAATGGCACCGTTTAACGACCAAGTCACTCCAAAGGTACATCTAATCCCCATTATGCATGAGGTAAATATGACCAACCTACTTTGATCATCGGATCTTTACGCGTTGGTTGAAACTTGTATTGTATTATATTACACTTTTGTTGTATACAGTACAACATGGAGGGTTTATACGCATGTCGCTATTTCTTCCAATCAACCAGAAAGATGTTAAAAGGGCATTAAGTGAAAACCAAACTAGAATCCTTTTTAAAAAACCGGAGTCGTAATCGGCGAAACAAATCCCACCCAGGATGTCGCGGGCTTAGAAATAAGCGTTCAGGTCATGGAGGTCGTTTTATGATATAAAGCTTGTTTCATGATTAAATTCGTAAGATAAATGCAATAAAATATATGCATAATTATTGTGAACATCTAATACACGATATTGCTAAGTAGGATCGAATAAACAGATTCAGTTTTCTGTACTGCATGGAGTTGCCTTATGTCTTATTGTATGGAGTTGATTGTCATTGCATGGATTTCATTTGTGTCGAAAATCTTAAAATTTAACGGCACAGCGGGTCGCAAGGAGCACTTAAAGAGGAGGAAAAAAATAAATAAACGAAATCTCCACGACACAGCTTTGCTTTCCAACTGAATTGACGTTGGAATGGCGAGGGGATCCTCGATTACGAAGCCCAGCAACGACGACGATTACATGGAGTTGACTGTTATTGCATGGAGTTGACTTGTATTGAAAATCTTACGGCACAGAAGTTTACAAGGAGCACTTTTTTTTAAATATTCTAAGATTACTGAAAAATATAAAAAAACTGCATTGTGAAATTGAAAATGAACTCAAGTGGCTTTATGAAAGATTATTCAAAATTATCTTTTAATCTACTAGTTAAATGCGGATTGGAATTTTTTTAAGCAGTTCCTCTAGTACAAAGAAGATGGTCAGTATAATTTCCATTGTCATTAATTTACTACGTCTTATTTGCATCTTCAGCTAGAGATTCTAAAAGCAAAGCATTCCAACACTATTGAATAAACACAATCTGCTACAAATTATGGAATGCTTGGCAAATTTGTTATTCGTAATTTTTCGTCACTTTACAAGAGTTTGTATAATATAAAGCAGTTAAGTAGAGACTCCTCAGACATCCACAGATACAGACAAAAGCCTAGTTTACTGGAGGCACGACAAATGAAAGGCAACAAACTCAGATCCATTAAAATTGTGTGTCCAAATTAAATTACCTGTCGTTTTTTCGCAAATTGTGTATATTGTTTGTCACATGTAAAAAAAGATTAAAGAGACAAGACAAGAAATGTGCGCATGTATAGAAAAGTATAGAGATGTATCTTCTTTTTGCAGTAAGAAGGCATGGCGTAATTATATGTATCAACAATATTTAAGTAGATGCAGAACAAACCAGTAATTACGCTAAAACTGTTACTAGTCCAAAATTGTTTTTTACAAGGTATTGAACCCGAAAAATCACAATGCTAAAGACAAATGCTGGCCATAGGCCCTGACAGTAAAAAACTACTTATTTTTTATTTTGTGCATATATTGTAGTTATACATGGTACATCTGGTGGTTCACAATTTGTTCCAACCGACCAACTAATCTAGGATACGTTAAGTTGTTTTTATCGATGATAGATGATATAAAAAAATCGTTCAAATTTCAGTAAAAAAAAGATATAAATATTTATGATAAACAGTAAAAGTACAACTATTAAAATATTGCTAAAAGAAATAATCATTTTGTGATGTAGTTTAACTATATTAAATACGATTCTATTGGTACTTAGCAAAGTTAATTTAAAAACGATTTTATGTTACGAGTTTTATTGATTTTTCCATAAAAAAGTTAAGTTCTTTAATATATGTAGTATAAAAAAAACTCGTAAATGAGCTGATAACATATGTGATGGATCGTAATGTTGTCTCGTTGCCTACGGTAAAAGCATTTATGAGTGCTATTTGAAATGCATCAGTGCATTAACAAATGGAATGTTATTTGAAATGCACAAGTGCATTGACTGAGTTTTCACATTAAGCTTTGTTTAGATATTGTTAAAGAAACAAAAATACTTATTGATATTTAATAAATTTCGGAGAAATATTCATTTTCATACAAATTAAATTACTGTGAGGACTATATTTTAATTTAGAAACACAGTTATAAGTCCTCTAAAAGGCATTCAAGATAAATTACATAGTATGCGGCCTCGATATTGTAAGTTCCCGACATATCATGTTTTATGAAACACGTGGTGTCGATTGGTGACTGTCCATGCGCTTTGCTTTGTAAACAAAAGATCAAAATATCATAAAATACTGGAATGTTCTAGGAACTCCTAGGTGGTCACCCTCGCAAAGTTATTGTCTTGAAAATATAATAGCAAGATATCTTAAGATCCAAACGGTTGAGGATTCAATAATAAAATATCCAAAACCCTATGCCGAATTATAAAGAATTCCATTGTAATTGTTTGTTCAAATAAAAGGGGGCTAATAAAGATAGTCCAATTCCAGAAAGTCATTGTTTGTTCAAATAAAAGGGGGCTAATAAAGTGTCGTTTTGGGTCGAGACACCAATAGCTGTCTGGGCAGCCAGGTACATTTTTCTGGAATGATCTTGCAATGACAACATCGTGAAGTACAATTTTTGTTCACGATGGCACCACTCGTATTGGTGAGAGAGACGAAAAGAATTGTCGTCTCTCTCTCGGGATTTCCTTGCTTAGGGAGAGGATGCCTCTCCAGCCTCCTTTTCCATTTGAGACGTGGTGTTGTACGGACGCTCCTTCAACGCGCTGCGCACACGGAATACTGCCAGACTTATTCGCTGACTTTCTCTGCTGTATCACAAACGCTTCAGGACGACATCTTCAATTTTGGGTGAATATTGTTCCTTTTTTTTTAATGCTGGATTTCGACAGGACGTTAAACCCAGGCTTTACTTAAATTCAAATTTGCTATTGTAAACCCCCTTGTTAGAATTCACAACACAATCTGCGAGCCATTGATTCGGGAACCGAACTTTAAACTTTTTTTTCTTGACATACGTTCAAGTTTTTTTTATTTAATCCATTTATATAATAAACTGTTTTGTTTTTAAAATTATATCTCGTTTAATTGTGCCCCTTGTCCCGCTAAGAATTGAGAAAGAGTTACTCGGAGTGCCAATAACTTTACGAACTCCTGAGATCAAAAAGTACTTGCCTCTTTAAGAAGCCGGCTGAGCAGAGCAGGCGTCACACCTGGTAAGATTGGATTTTGGTAAACTTGATTTACGTAATCAAATGTGTACATCTTATTGTTTCTAAAAAATAGAAAAAGGTCTGACATTACTCCCCCTTTAACTATTTAAAAAAAGGTTATAATTCATTTAGTACATATCTATAAAATACTCCCTCTGTCGTCAATAGTCTCAATGTTCGAGTATTGTCTCATATCTGTTATAACCCATGATACTTTATTATTTGTCTTATCGATCCGGACTCTGCAGTCCACTCTCTGTACATGCATCCAGTTACGCGCTGTCACGCACTGTTATAACCTATGAACTTGTCTTATCGACTCCTAACACAGAGTAGTCCACTCTCTCTGTACATGCATATTTTTGTCACGCATTACCGAATGCGCGTCAACAAGGTAAACCCTTTATGATAAGAAATCCTTTAACTCTTTCACTGCTGAGATAATTTCTATGAGAGCCGATGAGTGCGCAATATAGTTGCATCCCGTGATATTTTCACGGAAGTAAAACAAATTTTACATTTAAGAAAATATATATTCATAAATATAGAATTTGTTTATATATATCATTTATACATCGTCCCCTTTTACACTGGTTCAAAAATTGTTGGCTAGGTATTTAAAATTCATTCAGTATAGTTTCGAGGCCATGCTGTAAAGGTGGGGCTACACATGTAAAAAATATTCTCAAATAAATTAAAAAATTTCAATTATTTTTTGGTCCTTTTTCAAATGTGTTTATTTTTATGCTATTTTTATTTTGTCCATTGGTAATTCGGCGCAAAATGAGATACCCAGTCTTTTTTTATTTTTATCAAACGTACTTGAGTGACTTTTTTGTGTGATAAGAGTGATGTCGGTATTTCGACGCATACCGTAATGGTATTTGAATGGAGGTTTTTATGACATTTTTCGAACAACATTATATTACAAAAAAAAACAATATTTTATAAAAACTAACAGAAAAATATACTTACTAATTAGGTGTACACAATATTTTTTTTTAAATAATTTAATATTTGTGGTAAAGTTGGAAACAATGATCCAAACAAAGACCAGGTTGTGTGGGGCAATCTGGACAAAAGAATAATGAAGCATTTCTTTTCTTAGCTGTATCCCAGCATTGCCTACATCTGCGTCTTTTGATTTTATTATCAGTGTCTTTTTCACAAAACTTCGGCAGATGTATCTTGGTTTTCGATTGTACTGTTTGTCTCGGAATTGATGATGGAGGTGGACCTAGTAATTTTTTGATTATAAATCGCCTGAAATCATACAACGGCATTTTCTGTGAATTGTCTGCATTGTATAAATGCCAAGAATTCAATAACATCGTCTGGAATAGATGAATGGCCAACTTTTTGTACCAACGTAATGTTTTCCTTTTGCATGGGTAGTAAGCTAACATCTGGTCATGATAGTCTATACCACCCATATGATTGTTGTAATTTATTACCATATTTGGTTTGGTGACCACTTGACCATGTCGGTTTTTACTATCAGACAGCTCCCCATCAAATTCAGAAGAAATCATAAAGACTTCTCGGCGGTCTTTCCATTTGGTAACACATACACCATTTTCTGTGTATTGACTCACACTTTCTCCTTTCTTTAGTTTTTTATTTATAACATCGATCGGGTTTTCTTTTCTATTTGCTCGTAGTGTTCCTGTGACATATGTGTTTTGGTTCAATAAATTTTTTGTAAGAGGAACGCTATTATAGAAATTATCCATGTAAACTGAATATCCGGCTCCCGTCTTCCCCTCTAGCAATTTCTGAACGACTTTATTAGTGTGGCCTTTGCCACCTAACTCTTCATCTGATGATCCACTATATACAATTATTTTTACGGCCAATCCACTTGATTCCCCTAACATGTAAAGTTTTATACCATACTTGGCCTTTTTGCCTTTTATATATTGGCGAAAAATCAATCGGCCTCTCCAAAGAACCAATGATTCATCTATCGATAGTTGTCTGTGTGGATCATAAATTACTTCCACCCTTCGATTGAAAAAATCAATCAATGCCCTGACTTTTGCCAAGCTCGACAGATCTTCTTCATTATTGTTAAAATGAAGTGCCCGTAAGATGAGCAAAAATCTATCTCTTGACATGAATTGTGAAAATGCCGGTAAATTGAATAGGTAGTCCGTATTCCAGTAGTCACTCAACCGGTTCAAACGTATTGTTCCGGTGTGTAGTAGTAAACCCAGCCACACCCTCATTTCGTCTTTAGTGACATTTTTCCATCGCGTGATTCTGCTTGTATCACCTTCTGATTTCGACAATACTTCAACAGCATACAAATTAGTTTGGGTTGTCACAAGATTGTACAAATCTTCATTGAAAATCAAATCAAAATAATCTATTGGTTCTTTACTTGACATCTCAATTTTCAACCCGGGTATTTTTGAAAATGGTATAGAGGCTGGTTGTTTTTTTATATTCGACCATTGCGTAGAGCTAACATCTGGTGTTCTAGATGTTTGTGAAACAGTTTGAATTTGAATATTTTCATCATTTTCAATATTTGACTCAAATTCAGAATCGTCCTTGATGATGGTGAATTCCTCATCAATAACGTCACTAAATGAATCATCCATATCATCCTCAATCTTTTGTCTTTTAGAGCTCGATGGGCGATCCATTTTTCAAGGTAAACGTATTTTTTTTCGTAAAATCAAAAAGGAAACTTATATGATACTAAATATCACTATGTATACACCAATTACTATAATATATTTTTCAAAAGGCACTTATTTTTGCTCACAATTCACTATGTCACTCATTCAAAATTGAAAATAACTAGAAAACATAAACAAAATATCCCTTGCAGAGAGTGACCTTTTCACAAAACAGCGCTAGAGAAATAGTCCAATTATTTTTAATATCAAGTCTCACAATGAAAACAAATGGAATAACTAGAAAAAATATTATTTAAAACTGCGGGTGTAACCTCAACTTTACAATGCGTTGCACATGCGCAAACGCCCGAATGCTCGGAATCTTCCGAAATAATGACGAATATCATATGCTGATGTAATATACTAACAATATTTAGGCATGGACATGCCGCGCGTGTTCTGAGCATGAAGCCGATGTTCACATGGACACGCCACGCGTGTTCTCAGCACTGGACGAGTTAAATAGTATACTGAACCTTTAACACTTGTCATTTATTATCTGGTAGTTGCTCGACTAGCATACATTTTAAATAAATACTATACTTATATCAAGTGTTTTCTTGGAGACATCCTGAACTATTCGATTAAACCTGACGTAATTGTCCTTCAACATTTTCTACGAGAATCTCCGTGTAACGCTCACGACCAACTCAAAATTCCATCTTTGCTAATCAGTCAACAAGGTATAACACAAATTGGTGTCAGAAGTGGGATTCATCAAAAGAAAACGTCATCTGAAAACATATCGATGTCCACTCTCTGTTGGAAACAGATCGAACCGTTTACAATTCAAATGCGCCAATGGCAATTAGCTTACGACAGTACAGTTACAAGTAGTAATTCATCAATAATGTGGATACAAAATTTGGACTTTTCCATGCCTTGATTGGTAGATATTTTTAAACAGTGAGTTCAATGTGGGCTCTTAGGTCTTAACTGGGAATGTAATAAATGATGGTACTCTTGTATTTTCTTTTTTAATTCATAAATTCTCATTTTTTTTTTGTAATTTACTCGATAATCTCATTTTCTCGTTGAGAGTAGTTTTGTATGTTCTTTCTTTAATCCTGTAATTTTAATTGTATTTGTTTTTTTTTTACTTTCCGTGCTGTGACATTCTACAGTATTTAAAACGGCACGTTAAAAATAGATATTCTTGTATACTATTTGATGAAGCTTTTTAATTGAAAATTCAATCTCTTGTTTTATCTACTTTTGTTTTTAATTTTTATTTGAGACTTAACATTATTAAAACATTTTAACTTAATTCTGATATTTAAAATACGCCTAAGTGTCATTTACATATGTTATGTATTTATAAATTAATAAATATTTTGCATGTTTATATTTCATTTTCTAGTTATTGAAATATATTATTGACATTTGTTGAATAGAAAGAAGCTGAATTAGTGTAATTACATTTCAAAAACCTTTTTTCAAAGAAATGAGTAATATTGAATGTGCTGAAAATAAAACTCATGTTCAGCTGCTATTATAATAATGAATTAACGACCTCGTAGTCTAGTTGGTAAGACGCTGGTCTCTCAGCCCGGAGGTTGCAGGTTCAATTTCCGTTGAAATCCACATTTTTTAAAAAAGAATTTTAGTCTGGTTTTCCCTTAAAGCCTCTTTAACACATTTTTAGTGGGCTGAAAGATATTTCTACATTGCAGTAAGCCCGCCAGGTTGTGCTCTATACAACAAAAGTGCAATGCCCTTTAATACAATACAATAATAAGAGTGCAAATGCAACCGTTAATTCTGATGACAAACAGTATACACGTCAAAATACTAACACAGCATAGTTACCATTAGATCTCCAATAACAACACGAAACCAGAATAAACATATGTTTTGTTGTTTTCTATCTCTAAATTTTATCACTGTCCGTCATATCCGACTTTCTGTATCGATGTCACCATATCCTTTTCACGCTCCAGTGTTGCACTGGGAGAGGTAGAGCTTTCCCACGGAAACAGCTTTTTCATGCAAGAATGACTAAATCTAATTTTCTTACAAGTGATGATAGCATAATAAGACAATCTTATTCGCTCCTAAATCCAATAGATTTGTGAGTGGAGATCAAAAATCGGGTTAAACTTCACCCCGCATAAAATCTGAGGGGTTCTCTTGAAAGGGTCTTGCACGCGCTCCTACAATTTCCTTTTCAGGGACAAATGTTCGTGCCGTGCGGGAGACAACTAATCGCGGGGTGACAATCAAGCGTGGCCTATGAATGATATCCCTTATTAGAGTGTTCTTCTTGAGTGCAAGAGAGGCTTTTTTTAACTACTGCGCACCTGGCGAAGCCCACATGGGGTATATCGTCCCGTACAAGCAAACTCAAATATAGTATTTTCGAAAATTGTGTTTTATGTAACCAAATGCTGGGCCCACAGAAGTTGGCTTTCAGTTGCCAAAAAGACGCTGATAGGTGGTCATCGGTGAGCGCTGTTGGCTATCGCAAAAGCTTATATCACACGACATGTACGGCGGAAGGACTCTCGATCTTAACGAAACTCACTCCGTAGTATCTGGAGGTCACCTTCGCCCCTTGCCAGAGATGACCCCTCATGCGATTATTCAAACCTACCTAGAGGCCCAGTTGTCAATTTTGTAATATTGTAAGTCATCCTCCTCCGTGGACAGGCAGACATTTAAATGTCTTCGTTGTATAAGAGCGCGCCCCGGCTTCCCGTGGATGTACCCAAACTAGACTACCCAATTTCTCTCTGGCCATAGAAGTTTTAATGGCAAATTATTTTGATTCAGTCTTATCCCTTCGCCTTTTTGTAATTTTTTAAATCATCTGGATCAATCCGTAGATCACATTTTGTGGTACTGCGATGTTAATCAAGTCATCAATTTCCAAAGGGAACTCCACTTAGCCTTACATCGGTTCATCTTCGGACCGATTGGCTACTCCGATCTAGTGGTGTCAGAAGATAGTTTTGCTGCATTTGAAATTTTCCATAAGAGTACGGGCAGCTTGCTAGGCTTTTTTAACTCCATGTATCCAGGCCTTTGTGAGTATATTTACTACACTGCGAGTCATTTTCCTTCTCCCGTGGTGTCGGACCTTAAGTAAGTCGTCACTACTATTATTTTTACAATCAGATGTGTAGTCACCGGAGAATCCCTTGGGACAATTCTTTCTTCGTCGTTACGTGATGTCATGCTAAAAAAAAATAAAGATGATTTCGATCTTCTAGTGAAGATCGCCCTGGATGGGGGGCTTATTTTGTCCCCCATTTGCATTTGTGGCGAAAACGAACTGAAAAAACCAATGGGGAACGAAGAAGCGACATCTGCATGTACTTGTAAAAAAAACTTAAAAAATATTTTAGTCATGGAATATTTATCAATTTTAGGTCGGCAGTGAACGTTTTCACCCGTCAATTCTAGTTAACTTTGGTAAATTTGAATTTTGTACATTTTTCTTCACTAAATTTATTTTTTATCATTCAACAAAAATAAAACGGAATAGTTAAAAAAAAATATTTCAAATGTTTTTTTTCCTTTCAGATATCCTTAAGGGTAAAGCGCCTCAAAATAATTAAGGCTCGAGAAAGTTATTTAAATAAGTATTTTCTGAAGCATCTTTCAAAGGTTCTTCGAATTACGTTGGCAATTTTTTTTTAAATTTCTTTATGGTTACTTCGATTGGATAGCTTAAAAGTTAGGATATAAAATAATTCGGAAATATATTTGACGTCCATTGGACGGAAAGCCGGACAAGTGACCTACATTTCTTGAAGGCAAAGTAGGAGAAGGATTATCGAAACACTGGATTATAGTTTGTTACAAAGGAAGATGTGAGGCATGTGATGCGGGCATTTGAAGTGAGATATATATTCATCAGCAGAAAGAAAGGATTTGTAAGGAATATAATGTAGTCTTACTGAACGAATCATACTGGTAGTTTTCTAAAAAAAAAAAAAACTATTTTTAACAAAAAACTTGGAAAGGTTAATAAAGGCAATTGACATACGTATAAACTGTGGAGAGTAAAACTGCTTTATGAAATATTAATTTTTGTTTCGTTAACATAATTATTTTTTTAACAGAAATGTTAATTTGGTTAAATATAAGAAATATGTTCGTGTTTTCTCACTTTTATGTAAAATCATCAACTATCCCACGGTCTCTCGATGTTTCGCCGAGAATACTCAGCAACTCTCTGATCATGGACTTGCATTACGCTCAAGCAGTCATTGTCTCTTGGCAGTTCCATTTTATCGCGAGTTCTTCTTCAAGTCGTCCTTAATTGAGTATGTGATCAGGTTTAGTAACCAGTTACTGGCTGCCGTAAGAATCTCACCTCAAGAATCTTAGCTCATTTCAAGCAGCGACAAAATATGTTTCTCTTCAATGACAAAATATGATTCTCCATAATTCCTTTATTCTTGTCCTTTCACATCTTCCGCCTCTTTTCCTTGTCTTTAGTGAGATTTGCAAATATTTTGTTTTTCTATCTTTTTCATTTATTAATGCTTTCATTTCACTAAGGTTGTCTTTTTGGAAATAATGTAGTAACTCAATAATGAATACGATTCTGCCTAACCCTTATCTGGTTGGTGAGAAGATATTTCAGTATAGTAATAAACTCGTTATTTGTATACTAATAAAGTATTTAAATAAAATGTGACAATAGTTTTAGTACTTTTTATATAACTTAATGTTTAATAAATAAAAAAAATGTGACTGTATGTGGTAAAAAGTATGATAAGAATTGCAGTTATTTTTTTTTGTTGTGACAAATGAGATTTACAAGAAACAAAATCTTTATCTACTAAGTCAAGTATGAGTTCCACGGAGTCACGTACAATAATTTATTTCTGTCCAAGTAAATAATTAATTATAGTACATTTAATTGGTTTATTTTCGATTAGGCTATGAGCACATTAAATCATACGAAAAGTTAGAATACGAGTGTCTTATAAACGAAGTACTTTGAATTGATTTAAAACCACTGCTTTCGTAATAAGAATTTCAACAAATGTCGCGTAATAGTGGAATTTCCTTAGTGAAAATTTACGTTATTATAATAATTTTTCAGTTTGAGCACTTGGCTATAAGTTTTCAAATATCATTTTGTACAATATAATATATTGAAGTCTGCTTCCACCATCATTTGCGAGAAAAAAAAATCTTAATTATCTAGTATTTGTATAAGTTTTTGAAAACTTAAGTTGTTCTTGGGATAGGGTCTGATCACGGCTCTCAAGAATTAAATTTAGACAAATAATAATATAAGCTGATGCTGGTGATATCTTCTGCGCTATCCAGGGACGTATAGTCCTCCGAAGACATCACAGTGTATTCTCAAATAGAAAATAGTTTAAATTCCTTCAGATATATTCCAGATTATTTTTCAAATGTAGTTTCAACTCCATAAAATAGACTCAGAAACATAGAAAGTTTTGTCATAAAACATTATTGACCTTATGATCCTATAACAATTAAAGTGATAGATGTCTACTTTGAAGTTAAATAGACCTCAGAAATGTTATATATATATATATATATATATATATATATATATATATATATATATATATATATATATATATATATATATATATATATATATATATATATATATATATATATATATATATATATATATATATATATATATATATATATATATATATACTATATATATATATATATATATATATATATATATATATATATATATATATATATATATATATATATATATATATATATATATATATATATATATATATATATATATATATATATATATATATATATATATATATATATATATATATATATATGTATATATATATATATATATATATATATATATATATATATATATATATATATATATATATATATATATATATATATATATATATATATATATATATATATATATATATATATATATATATATATATATATATATATATATATATATATATATATATATATATATATATATATATATATATATATATATATATATATATATATATATATATATAAATATATATATATATATATATATATATATATATATATATATATATAAATATATATATATATTTATATATTATATATATATATATATATATATATATATATATATATATATATATATATATATATATATATATATATATATATATATATATATATATATATATATATATATATATATATATATATATATATATATATGTATATCCTAACATGCATGTTAGGATATACTAAAAGAGACCGTAAACGAAACACCTGGATTCGCAATATAACAAAGGTAGAAGACGTTATAAAGGTGTGCAAAAGAATGAAGTGGCAATGGGCCGGACACATAGCCAGAATGTCAGACTCCCGATGGACATCCGAAATAATCCAGTGGTATCCAAGAGGCATAAAGAGGCCTAGAAGAAGACCGAAGGTACGCTGGATGGACGAAATCAGGAAGCATGGCAGCATCACGTGGCATCGGCGAGCAAAGGACCGAACTGTTTGGAGTCAACTTGGGGAGACCTTCATCCAGCAGTGGATCGACCCTGGTTGACAATGATGATGATGATGATGATGATATATATATATATATATATATATATATATATATATATATATATATATATATATATATATATATATATATATATATATATATATATATATATATATATATATATATATATATATATATATATATTTTTTTTTTTTTTTTTTTTTTTTTCAATAAAATCTTATTTATATTTTTTGCAATTTAAAACAGAATTTGTAAATCACAAAATGTAAACAAGAACTGGCATAAAATTTAAGCGAGGCAGCAAGTCACTACTCTCACAAAAATGGATTTTCTTGAAAATAAAATCTTGGAAAATAGTGAGTGGTTTATATTTCAAGTTAGTGAATCTCGAACTTCTTATAATTGATCAATTAATTTAATTCGCACACAATCTGACCCATATATGAACATGACCTAACTTGGCACCTATTTTGGCAGTACAAAGAAGTCTAGAATTGGAACGATACCCAGTCCCAAAGATAATTATTCTGCTTAGTAATAAGAATCTGAACCACAAAATATATTCAATATCAAGTATTTATAGAAACGTTTATGTCCAAAAAGGACCCAATCCTGAATTGATCTGTTTTGAGATATATTAACAAATACACTATTTATATGGACTTGTACGAAGTATGTTTTAGTATTTGTACTCGTATTAGCATAATCATAAAATGAAGAAATAAGTTTTAAGATTGTTTGGACATGAGGAGGGAATGAATGTCGAATGAATGATTAAGCGAGTATACAAGTCAGAAGTGCAGGTATGCGTGTAAGAAGTAGACTGAAAAAAACATGGCTAAATCAAATGGTCAAGTTATGGCTTTTAGTAAATTGAGTCTACCTCGCAAAGGACAACCGAAAAATACATGGTCTATAGTTTCATCATTTGTTATAAACATTTAATACGTTTTCTGCCAAAAGATATATACTCTGTTTTCATTTCATTAAGATTTTAGCGATAAGTAAAAATTGAGAAAAAATATTTTAATTGTGGATTAAGAAATCCGTTTATGCCAAATTTCTAGCGTTAGCATAATATCGACGATTTCGGGCATTATTGTAGCTAAATATTTATCGAGAATTTATAGAAAAAAATATGAATTGGTGGTATCTGTTTTACTCATATTTGTGGCTTATTGTTGAAATAAAATAAGTTGTCAGTAAAATGATGTTCTAAATAGGGTCCATGAAAGGGAAATGAAGCTACTTTCACAAAGAGGATTTTGATCAATGCGACCAGTGCTAAGCTTTGTTTAATGAAAATGTAATGATCTTTTCCGTGATTTGTAGGAAAACAGGCACCAATCACTGAACACAAGAAAGACAAAAAACGAACTTTAAAAAAACAAAAACTATGATACTTTCACATGATTTTCAAAACTATACACCACAAATAAAAGGGTGGAAATTGAAACAATAAACTATATTTAATCCGAAAAGAAATGATAAGGGTATTTCTTGTTTTTTTTTTAGATATTTTTATTCACTCTCCGAAACATTTCGTGGAACTCAATGTACCCTGGGAATAATTGACCTGTTGCTTTCCTCTCTTTACGGGTATTTTTTATTTATTTCTTTTTCAGCCGTTTGCACTTAACAGATTCATTGGTTGAATGTTGAAAATAACAGTGGTGTTTTAATTTATAATGGGTTCATATATAATTATAAGTATTTATTTACATATCCATCATGTCGTGTAGTTCATGACTTAACATTGTGTCCCTCATGTCAAAGGCGACAACTCTCTCCCGACATCCCTGCACTTCGCGGTTTGAAGAGCACTCGTTAAGGGTAGTCCTATTGCGTTTCTTACTCGGTAAGTCTGTAGCGATCCTTAATCCCTGTGATCACAGCGCGAGCCGCTTGTTATTATTTAGCGTACCATATCTTCTGCGCCTTTCTACACACATTCAAAATGATATAAATATGAGGCGTGTAACAATAAATGACCATTCCATATTCGGATTACAAACTACGAGTTTTATTTAAACAACGCTCATCCTCATCATCTTCCCATTCGGGACAACCGTCCCTAAAAGTCTAATGTATTAGGGGTCTTCCTCTTGTGCGTCGTATTTCCACGCCGAGGTCACGAGCCTCTCCAAATTGTCTCCTTAGCCACGAACAATGTGTCCAAAGAATCGATGGACTTGTCGTAGATATATTGTTGACAATCTGTCGGTAGTTCTCAGTTCTTCGAGAATGGTAACATTAGTTCACCTTGCTGCCATTGGAATTCGTAACATATTTCTGTAATAGCGCATTTCAAATTCATTTATTTTACGTCTGTCGCTTGTTCTCAGAGTCCACGTCTCCACGCTGTACATAAATATTGCGAAGACAAGAAACTTAACTCGACACATTTTCGTCGTCAATGTAATTGTTTTCCTCTTCAATTTTTCTTTGAGCCTTGACATTGCATTCTATACTATTCCAGTTATTTTTTTCACCTCAGCCTAGCATACTCTATTGTTAATAATATTGCAGCCTAACTAAACAAAGCTAGTAGCCTACATATACGAGTATATCGACATAAATTGTTTTAAGAATGAATGATATTCTTTGTTTAGGATTATAATTGTTTAATGTCACTATCTTGAAAATATTTCCGAACAAGCCGTTTCTTTCTTGCCTTGGTAATGTTAATTGCATATGAGTAGACCTACTATGTACTCAAACCAACTTCTAGAAAACAATAACTAACACAATAGAATTACAACTATTTTATAATAAATAATTTTTTTATTCCAGTAATTATATTAATCCCCGCTACACGTATTCATACCTCTTATCTCGAGGTTTACTTCATGTAGAATGAGAGTGAATGGCAGAATGATTTCATTCCACCTGAAAAGAACCTTGATATAGGAAGTAAAAACGCGTGTTACGGGAATTAATGTAAGTAGTGGAATGACAAAATTATTTATTATAAATTATTCTTATCTGGAATATTACAAAGTTAAAAATTACTTTGTTTCTATGAAACAAATTTCCCGTATACGAGTATATAAATAATTTTCATTTTAAACACATATTTCAAGTGTTTATTAAATGGGATCTCCCCATTTCCTTCGTTATTAGATTTGAAGAGTAATTCGAAGAATGTTACCTTTTGTAATTTTCTCCACCTTTCCTGACAGGTTTAGGCTGATCACGTTTTATTGAAAAATTTATATGCGTTATACCTACAATTTAAACCACGGTTTTAAATATCCGCAATACTTCAGTTTAGGACTTATTTTCAGTGTCTAAATGATTCAGCTTAATTTAATTAAATACATTTATATTCATATCGATAGTTCTTTCTGGGCTATAATAAATTGTTATATAAAGCATACAATGAAACTTAACAGCTGTTTTTTACAAGGTTTGATAAATAATTTTACTTTTCATGGCCATAAGATCCCTTTAAGGCAATTTCAAAAACACTCGATAAAATTTCAAAACAAATAATTATTTTACAGAAAAAACGCTACAAGTCCAACGATTCCAAGAATATTTGATGAGGTGTCCACTGACTTAATTGGGCTTGAAACTTATTCCAAATGAAAAAAAATGTCAAAACCTTGATTCGCACAAAACTATTTTGATTATTAAATTGGATTAGTTCATACAGATTATGTATCTAAATTATTTAACGTGTTAATTAAGATACACTCGCTGCCAGTGGCGACCGGTGGACCAAATAATTGGGGGTTCACCAGAGTAGGTATCCAAATACCAAATAATATAAAGAAAAAAAAATATTACATTCCTATTTATAAAGAAATTCTTTTCTCCGCTCTTTTTGTTTAGCGAAGACCCAATGAATCTTATTAAAATCAGGTATAGACTGAATTAGCTCTTTTTCGATGCTTAATATTGATAAAGCGTTCAGTCTGTCATTGTACGAGTATTTCTCAAAAATGATTTTATCGTTTTTAACGTAGAGAAACACCTTTCACTCTCAACATAAGTCATTGGAATAGTGCTTACGAGTTTAAGTAACTTTACAATCTGATAAAAATCTTCTAGTAAACCAGTATTATAAAAAAGTTGTAAAATAGACAAAGCGCCATCAGCATTGGCCAAATTGACCAGCAGTATAAATTGCACTGAGTTCACCTTTGAATTGAACTTTATTTAAAAAATCATATGTTTTTAGTCAAAATAAAATCATGTTTGGGAAATTTTGATCTATACTCAGTAATTTTTTCGCTATAGAATAATTTTGTTGCAGTTAGGTGATTACTGAATCCAAAACGTTATTTCTCTTCACACAAAATTGTATCGCAGACTTCTTTACAAATAACTTGACTTCGAGGCTTTTATTCGTTTAGTCGGTGGTCCAAGAAAATTGTCCGTGGAGTTACGCACATTTTTCAAACTCACTGACATTGTTACGAATTATAACGGGATCTTAATTCTTAAATTGCAATTGTTTCAATAAAATATCACAGTGTGGCAGAATGTTTTGGAAAAAATTACGCAAACAAACACAATAAATAATCCAAATAGTTATGTCTATCTTGCAAATGGCTCGCAATATTATATAGATAGTTAAAAAAACATTTAGCCACGTGACGAAACTGACAAAATATCATTGAAACCGAAAACGGAATTTCTTATAAGTTAACTAAACAAAACAATAAAGGAAGAAAGTCGGTACCTAATTAGGTAAGCAAAAACATTTGTTAATTTGGAGACTTATACTCGCAAAGATATGTGTACTAAAAAGACGCCCCAGTTTAAACGCTAGGAACAAATCATCCCTTCTCTGCGGTGGTCATATTTAAAAAACTTTAAATTGAAGCATTACTATCCCAGCGCACTGTCATATTTCGTGGAATTCCTAGAAATCAAATACAATCACTAGGAATTCCTAGAAATCCCTATTCAAATATAGTTGTCTCAAGATTTTCTGTTCTCTTTTAATTTCAAGTAAATCGTCATTTTTTTCGGACGATTTCAAATGCGCACGAAGAGCGGGTATCCTCATACATGCTCGCAGATTGGGTCCAGATGCAAAACACATGTATACAAAAAAGTGCTCTAACAAATCGAGTTGCATATTGTAGCGAGCCATGTTGACATAAATATATTTATTTTTCATAAATATTGTTATGATAATATTCATTTTCGCTATACTTCTTTAATAATTTAGTAGTTCGACGCACGAGAACACTAATGAGCCAGCCGCTACTGCTCGCTGCACTTTATTGTATTCTTATAATATTAAAAAAATATCTTGCTTTAGTTACAGCGATTTCATAAAATACGAATTCAATTTATATTATTTACTAATTCTACTCAAAAAAAAATAAAAAGCTTTATAAAAATAATAAATTTCAATTTATATTTTTTTATTGTTTGATTACAATACAGCCATTTTCAGTAGTTGAGAGAGAATAATATATACATCACATAGGTTATAAGAAATCAGATTTCAAAAAAAAAAATTGTCATTGAAAATTAAGAATGAGTTTGGCGAAGAAAAATAAATTGCGAGTATTTGAATATTTCATTAAGAACAAACATCTTTCGATTTATTTCAGCCGACTTTATAATTATTTTAAAATAAGAAATTACTTTTTATCAAACAAATTTTCAATAAGACGTCCGAAACAGGACATTCAAAATTAAAATTTAAAAATCATAGTTAGAGAGGCTTTTAAATGAACAACTAACTTTTTAATTAACTGATTTTTCGAACCGTTACAAATCCGCTTAACCTAAAAGAATTCCGATGTACTCATTCGCAGAATTTTTATTTCTCCATGAATTATCAAGCCTAAATGTCAAATTGCTTTTCTTCCAAAAGAAAAGGAGCTTTGATAATTTGTTTTTATTTTATAAGTTATAAATCCCGGTTTATTTTAACACGTTGTGACCGGATTTTTGCTCAAATCACTTTATTTGTTTTTTTAACCTTTCCTTCCCTGTGTTGGGTATCTTCTACACGTTGCTTCTAATAACCATCAATATCTCTATAAATATAATAAATACAAGGTTAAGATTTTAGGTATTCCTCCATAATATATTTACGCATTGATTTAAAAAATAATATTAATAATAATCAGAATTTATCGACTACATCGAGGTGTTTTGTAAAGATTGAAAACAAATTCGCATTTAAACGCTGCGAGTGCCTCGTCTTGACGATAGGTGAATAGTATACGGGAAGCGCGACACTATATTCGCATCTCACTCTTGCATACTAGACTGAATTGCGAGGAGCTGAATTGTCTCAACGTCGCAAGCATAAACGTAAGCGCCGGGGTATGCGACTGACGTTCCGCGCCACTAGTAGCTTCTAAGCTTGCAAATAGGTTAGACGTACGCCCGTTCCGTGAGCGTTGCCAGATGGTTTTTTAATGTTTTCAGCGAATAAATCTCAATTATTATAATTTTTACCTTCAATTATAATTAATTAAGGGGATTATCTATGAATGGTCTTATTTTTCCGATTTAAAATCGCAAATTTTTTATTGCGTACTCACTACCCAACACCGGAGCACGCATATTATTTTTATCACCGTAAGGGAAGGGTTAAGCAAATAGTTAACTTAGATTTGATGGTGATCATCAGAAATAAAGAAATAAGTAATTTAAAAGCAGCTTTGATTATCCAATGATAATAAATACAGTTTAAAAAAAGTTCTAATTTGGTTTCGGTTCACTCCAGACAATTTATATGTAAAGTAAACAGTTATATAGATGAAAGGGAGTTTTTTTCATCAAATCTCACTTTTTTCTTTTCCTCATACTTTTATCTTTTTTTAAATTCTTTGATCGGCCTTAAAACTCTATAATTGAATTTTCTAAGATGTTTTTCTCTGTTAAGTCATATGTCATGTGACACAAGAAAGGGTAACTTCCTTTTGCAATTCTTTCAATGTTTCATGTCTAAAATCAGCATAAGGAAAAAAATTCAGAAGAATAAGCTAATAATAGTTACATAATAATTTAAAATTTGACGTTTAAATTTAAAATTGAATAAATATTTATTTTATTAATACAATTTTGAAAATGAGACTCCTTTGTTTGGATTTGGTTGATGTAAGGTTTCTTTTGTTACTTTTCTTAAGTTCATATTACGCAAAAAATAATGATTTAAAACTCGAAATGAAAATTGCTAGCTAACGGGTTGAAATACTTCCGTCAATCATTTGGCTTTTTTCTGAAAGAAATTCGTCACCATCAATTTAGCACTGATTTTAATATTTTTATTGAAATTGAACATTCCTTGTTTTTTTTTTATTAGAATAAAGATATCAGAAATTATTACGTGGATAAAATGGATGTATGAAGTTAAATGAAGACAAGGGCGTTAAAATAGTTTGATCATTCAGAGAATAAATGGATAAATCAATATACAAACCAGAAGTGTTAGGAATGTGTGGAAGAAATTTACCGAATAAATCGTGACTGGATCATGTAGGTCAGATTTTGAAAGAACGTAAGGTGAGAAGTTTGTATAATAGAAGATAGTGCGTGGCGAGGAGTATTAATATGGAGGAAGCAAAAGTTGCATGCATGGCTAGAAAAGCATTAAGATTCAATTACTCTGTCTAGCACACAAGGAATATCTCTGATACTTTTTGTAGGAACTTTCGGATCACTTTTTTTTAATGAACCAAATAATGGTTTTAAACGAGTCTTAAAACAGCATGTTATTTAAAAAAAATGTATTTTCTCACCTGTTTGCCCGGAGTTTAAATATTTCGAAATTCGACTTATAGGGATTTCGACGCGTCGGGATTTTAAGTGTTAGAATTTTAACTGTCGGGATTTGAACAACCCCCATAAAAATAATCTTTACCTATCCTACAGGGGGTAAACGTGATGATACGCATGTTTAACTGTATCCAATAATTTAGCTCAATCGTTAAATAAACACGGCATTTTAGCACATTTATAAAAAAACTTATCGAGAAATTCAAAGCAGTTTGATCAAGGCGTGATTTAAATAACTTATTTTTTAATTTGATTAGTAGTTTGTAAGAAAAATGTATTTCTCTAATGAATTTATTTTTTAATGTTGAATAGGGATGCGACGTGTTAAAAATTTGCAACGCGGAAGAGCGTTAATATATTTAAATTTGCTTTGTACACTGCCCCACAGGGAGTAGACGCCGAGAGATGTCATCTCGCCAATTTTCAAGCAGAAAACTAGGATATTTTTTTTCAACAAAATAAAACGTGAATAATTACTCTCCGTGCTCGGCAAAGAGACGCAACAGTTTATGAAAAATGTTTTGTACCATATTTTTGTGACTAAAAGGTGTATTTAAATTATCATGTTAATCAAATTTTAACTCATTATCAAAAAGGGATGCATGGCCGCGCGGTAACGCGCTGGACTTCTGTGCGGAAGGTCGTCGGTTCAAACCCCGAAAGAAAAAAAAAAGATTTATTTCAATTAATGCATTATTTGTAAATTAACTAAACAGTAATTGAAAGCCAATTTCCTTGAAGTGATCTGATATAAACTTGTTTATTTGAAGAGCGAAGAAAGCAAGGAAAGCGGTCGAATGGATAATAATTACACTCAACTTGAAATATTTGCTTTCAATAAAATATATTACTCTTGCATATTTTTAGTATTTTTTGTAAATACGTACTTTAAACCAAATTTATAACATCCTTTTATTTAAGTTACAATTTCGAAATGTTATTTTTAACTGATGCCTTAAGCTAAAACCTGAATGGAACCCATTTTGACGACCTCCGTGGTCTAGTTGGTAAGACGCCTCTCTTCCAGCCAGGAGGTAGCGAGTTCAATTTGCGCTGGAACCAAGTAAAAAAAACATGTATTTTAGTCTGACTTTTACTTAAGACCTCATTAATATTTTTCTGTTTGGTTGGAGTAGGTTGCCACATAGAAGTGATCTCGCAGGGTTGTGCTGTACACAAAGAAATTACTATACATGATTTGATCGGGCGCAATTGTAGCTGTCAGATGTGATTTGTTTTATAATGGTGGGTTTGTGTCTTGAGCTAAAGCGCCCTTAAGGAGAGTTTGATCTCTAAACAGCACTATATACAATTGTCATTTGAATTTAATTGAATTAAAAATTGTGAATACCAACGATAATCGAATTTTAAACTCCCGGATCGGAAGGCAGGCATCTAACAAACTTAGTTTATGGCAATAACGTATGTTTTCATTTGTGTGAATTAATAATTAGGATTTGAGTCTAATGGAGAGAAACCGCTGAGATAGGGGGCAGACAATCTTGCAGGCAGTCAAGACTCACTCTGGATCGTAAGACTGATTATGTTTATTTTTCACCATTCATAAAATGTTCAAAACAATGCAAGGAATTATTGATACAAGGTATTTAAAAAATCATTCTCCATTATTTTCACTCATAACCATGGTCTGTATCGGATTGTTTTTAATAGTATAGTTGGAATATAGCTTAAACCCTAAAGTATATTTATTTATTAAAAAAATGGCACAATGTAACTTATAACAATTATAATAAAAATTAAAGAGCCAGTAGTGAGTTCTCAACACATTAAGAACAGAATGTGTTATAAAAAATATGAACAATTATAACAATAATAATTAGAAAAAAACTGGTGCATATAACTGTATAAAATCACATGTCAACACAATATTGGGCCGTTCGAATTCGTACAGAATATGAAACGTATGGAAGAATTTTCAAAATAATTTGTTCTACAATTTTCACGTAGAAATGTATCCTGCCGCCTGGTAATTATTGTCGGAACTCGAATGCACGCGAATCAATTCCAAAAGTTTCGATCAATCGATCATTCACGACTTGGAAAAGTACGATCAAGTCCGTAATTATTCGCCGATCAGAGAGACATCAAATTAAGCTTAGAAAACAAGATTTTTTATTTATATCATTCAAATTCAGGCCAATTTTAGAATGGGCATGGCGTAAAACCCTATCTTGGACTCTCTTCAGTCCATTATTTTGTTAACTTATTTAAATTCTAGTAATAACCCATCATTAATGATGGCACTAAACCATTTTTTTTCAATATGACAACATGCTTTTGTTTGTGCAGTTTCACGTTGCCGTGTTACTGCTTCTCTAAAGTCTCGATTGCTCGTTGTGATTGAATCGATCGTCTTTTTTATTAGAATCTACAACTCTTTTTGCAGTAATCTCATAATTATGATCCACAATAATTAGTCTGTTTAACTTTATTAAAATTTTGTTTTGCAGAAATAACCCAAAACTTACATTTTTTGGTTATTTTTAACAAAACGATGGGTTAAATCAGTTTCTGGAATTAAACTGGAAATATTTTAAAGTACAGAATTCGAATGAAACGATAATCAGAACAAAGTATATAAACTTTACATCGACATAAAGCTTTATATAAAGTATAAACAATGAAATTTATTTATTTACAAGGCAATAATATATGATATGTACAATGTGAGTGAGTGTAATGTGGGAATCTAATAACTCAGTGTAAATATCGTTGAAACAAGCATTCTCACTCATTATATACTGTTTTCTCGTTTTAATATTTATATTTTTCTGTGCAACAGTCAAGTCATATATTCATAATAAATACATTATTTGGCATTGTTGTTTTATGTCTTATCAATAAATGACAGCTCTCAAATAAAATATAACATTAATTAAATAATGACGATTACGCCGTAATCATGACAGCACCATATGTTACATACGGACGTAAGTACAACTGATTTTATTTTGTATGAGTTAATTGAATTTATTTTATAAAATGATCGTATATAATTATTTACATATACAAAATAATTTCCAGTCGGTAAAATATGTATGATATAATTATATTAAATTTTATAATACCTTTATTGCTGAGGATACGTTTATTTACGATAGGTTATCCCTAGTTATCGAGTATGGTTTTCAACCATCTCGTGGATAATATACTTCTGTACGTGTATATTGATTTATTATATGCAGAATAAACCCAAAGTTCTGACGGTAAAGAGATCAAAGTTCCAAGACAATCGGCGAATTTAATTTGCTCTAGTGTTTTGTTAGGCTAAGTTTTGTAAAGCGTTACTAGCATGGTAATTAATAGATCCATCAAAATTTATGAGTAGCATAAAGCAGGTGTAAACGGTAATTCTGAGCAATTACTTTAAATAAATTCTATATTTCAATTATTTCCCCGTAATTTATAATGCCTCACTTTTAATTTTTTACCACTAGTTATTCACAATATTAGTAAAGACATATTTAGAAAAAAATATATAAATTTAATCAACTTCAAAGTCGGTCTGATTTAACTTTGATTTATGATGTTGAAATTCTTGTAAAATAAAATAATATCACTTGCTTAGCACGCGGTTAAGTTTACAAGTATGTACCTTAATAAGACCATCAATTAGTTATATATCCTTAGCAATCAGAAATCTGTATATAGTGAGATGTTTTTTTCGTATGTAATGTACTTTATAACGTACTTCATAATGTTATTATATTCAGTAAGGCTTTGCCAATATTTATCGCTAAGTCTCAAGATGAGAAATTATACTATAGTAAAAAATGGGTGTAATATGACATTTAGACTCATGTACTAGGTAAGTTGAAGAATTAAATATAAACTTACGGCTGATGTATTAAATAAAGATTTTTTTGAGCGTATGGAACGAATAAATGAAGAAATATTATACTTCAAAAACAAATTAAAATTACAAATATGAGTAGGCGTGTTCATAGACGAAGTCAAAGGAAATGATGGTTAGATCAAGTGAATTTGGATAAGTATAGATAGCCAAGATATATGTAGGTTAGTTAGTTTTTTTAGCACTAACAAAAATATGTCGAACCTAATTTTATCTCCGATCATTTAAAAAACATTTATTTTAAAATAACTTATGGTGAATTCTTTACAGTCTCGTGCCTGAATTTGCTGTCCAAAACTCCTTGAATTTAAGTACAATACTTCAGTATTTTTTTTACATATATTCATACTCCCTTCCTTCTTTTATATAGCAATTGACACAAATCCTCTTTATATGAATTTGAATGAAACTAGTGGGTCCATCCTGGGCCGCTCAGTGGTTTCACCCATTATTGGCGCTGCGCGCCATCTTGGAATGGTTCAAAAGAGTTCTTTTACAGAAAATGTCTTATTTCCCGAGATTTGACTCGTAGAATAGAATACCTAATTAACTTGTTAAAATTAAAATAATTATTTAAAGCACGCAATTCATGAAATGTACAGACGTTTTATAAAATGCATGGATATTTGATGAAAATAGGTGAAATCGCTCTGACATTTATATTTCTGAATGTGAATGAATGGTAAAAAAGATATTTCTAGACTATAGACGATATAAAAAAGAATAAAATTTAAAAAAAAATCATCTGGGGGCAAATTGAGTTCAATGATTTAATCGTATTTCCGTTTTAAACGAAAAATAATTGAATTATTGTGTTGTAAAAAAATTACAATGAAATTTTCAGTCATCCGATTCGATGAAAATTATTTAAAAAACAATATAAATTCATAGAGTATTTGAATTATATTATTTTTGCAAAAGTTTGAAAAAGTTGAACATTTCGACATGTGCATTTTTTTTAATCGTGATATTTTTCTCGAATCAGTTGAATTTAAAAAAATAACAAACATGGATAAAAGATTTGTTCTCTGAAGCATATTAAAATCAGAAAATCCCTCTTGAAAGGTAAATAAAAGGTATTTATTTAATAGCCTTTCTCGTGTGACATAGATTACGCCATTTAGACCTGAAATATAGCTAACCGAAAAAAATTAATCATACTCCATTTACTGAATCAAATCGCAGAAAAAAAAGATCATTAATTTAAAGTAAGTCAAAAAAGATCATTAATTTAAAAATAAAACATCAAGGCACAGGAAATATCAATACAGCATACGTTAAATCCAATGTTTTCCAGAGAAATACTGTAAAGGTCCAAAAGTGTCCTGCCTGAACCAGTTCAAGCGTGTAGTATGGGCAGATACCGCACCCAGCGCATGAACAAGTGTTGTAACAGTTAAAATTTGATACACAATTCCTTAGTTGAATGTTAACTAGAACCGAGAGAAAACGTGTTGTTTCATTATATTCTGAAATGTTAAAAAAACGTTTCGCGGGGCTATCGAGATTCTTTCAAAAGTTGGAAAAACCCCGTCAGAATTTAAACAACATTTAGATTTGTGATTGAAAACAATACCATTGGAAAACAAACCCTACTTGACTAACCAATTTATGTCCTATATGTAATGAAACATATTTAAAATAAAAATATCCTTTAAAATAAACGAGAAAATATAATCTCCATGGCCTTGTTGATAAGACGCATGTCATCCAGCCCGGGGGTAGAGGAATTTGATTTCCATTGGTATCTGGATTTTTTTTAAAAGGCTTCCAGTGTGGTTTTCATCTAAGACTTGTTTTAACAACTCTCTGATTGATTGGAAGAGATTACCTCATGGGGAAAAGCCCGCCAGGTTGTAATGAATGTAATGAAAGTGTTGTGCATTATAGTACAACATATTTTCAGAAATGTCATAATAAAGGATAAATGAGAGCTATAAATTGTTACCCGATCAGCAGATTAAAAAATAGCACGTTAATAGAGTTTTAATATGTTGAACTGATGGACGATGAAAGACTGATTAAAAAATGTTCAACGCAAGCATAAGAGTCGAGGAAGAGAGTGACTGAGAAGAGTAATGTTGGAACAAGTGAATACAATTCTGAAAGATTGAAAAGTAAGGTGTAAGAGAAACATATGGAGGTGTATGAGAATATGTATGGATGGGAAGGAGGTGAAATTATTATTTTGTGTTGGTATGTATGTATTGTATGGTATGTGTGTGTACAAAAAATTTAGGAAAAAACAATAGAATTACGATTTAATGGACAAAAGGTGGATTAAAAGTGTAAAAAAACATGATATCAATAACTAGAAGAAACACCATTTTTCATTTTATTTCACATTGGTTTATAATATTACAAGCAAACACTAAACCAAGAAAAAGTAATATTTTAAAGCCTTATGCTCAATAATTTATTTTGTTCTCTGCGTTCTCTTGGAAGTTGTTTTAAGAAGCCATAAGTCTAGCTAAGACTCGATACTAACGCAACAATCATTTTCTTTTGTAATATAAAAGTTACCATTTTCGATATTAAATTTTCATTAAAATTTATTTGTGTAAAATAATATAAAATTACAATTTAGTTATTTTTAGGTCTTCTTTTGTGTTTTCAATCATTTTAATTATTATCAAAGGTAAATTAATTGTTCGACTAAATATCTTGCTAAAATTTTGTTAGAAAACTTTGTTCAGTTTAATTGCAATTGTCTGGAAAAGTTATTCTCAGAAATGTATTTACCCGATGACATAATTAATACAATTTATATTTTGGTAATAATGCCTAATTGAAGCAAATATGATGAAAGCTATAGCGTAGGTGTTCTTATTTTCTAGGATATTATTTATAACTTGTTTTATCAACGGTATTATTTATTAGCTTGTTTCATCAATGTGCGGATAACTAACAACAATATTTAAAAAAATTGTAATTTATTTTATCAAACACTGTTTATTCCACTTTTTGTAACGGTATAGCCCTACCGGTTTTAAGGCTTTCACCTCATCTTCAGGGGAGCACAAATAAGACTCTTGTTTGTGCTCCCCTGAAGATGAAGTGAAACCCTTGAAACCAGTATGATTATGCCGTTACAAAAAAGCAAAATAAACAGTGTTTGATAAAATAAATTACAATGTCTTTAAACCTCCAGAACGTTAATGCCTTAACTATAAACAATGTAAAATTTAAAAATATAAATACATGCCTTGCAAAGGGCAAAAATATTAAAAAAAAAGAAACAATCTAAAAAAGTTACATTAAAACGGAAAAAAAGATACATTTACACAATAAAACGCTTTAAATAACACATATGTTTGCAATTACACAAGTCAAAATTCCTTCAAACATACAAAAATTTAATAGTATACATAGTTATTAATACGATACGGGACCGTCTCGATACAGTCAACCCGTATTGTACCACATCGAGCGTTAGTTACCCTTTATATATATAGGGAAAGAAAAGTACAGTTGCGTTCAAACATAATTATAATAAAAAACAACATATTCGTAAAAACTCAATAGGCACCCATTTGATACTTGCTTTATTAAAATAATTTATTATTTGCCTAACCTATTTACAAAACAAATAACTGATTTATTGTAATTGTAAAAATTGGTCTTAGCATTGAAAATCAACAATTCTCAAGAACAGACTTTGAAGAAAGTTTGTATATAACTATCTATCTACTTCAAGATTCTATCAAAAATATATACATGTCGTTACATTTTTGACACAATCACTAGTTCGGAAAAGTTGAAGAATACTTAAAGAATGAATTATTTTTAAAAAGGTTGTTTCATTTTATTTACACTATGATTTTTATTAATATATTTTTTTAGTTTTAATTCAACAATAACGAAGAGTAAAATATATTTAAAAGAAAAATAAATAACGACATTTTGTAACACAGTGGATTCCACTTTTTTGATATGTTGAGAAACAACTCGGAATTATCGTTTTCATTGTGTTAAACGCAAATTTTGACCTAAAAACTCGGAAAGTTGGAAAATGTGACGCTTAAAATGGGAACAAAAACGATACAATCCGAACACTCTCTGAAATCTGTCAGTTTTTCAGAACTAACGTTATATTTTGTGAAACATTTTCATACTTTACAGTCGAACCGCAAATTTGGAAGACCTTTTGTATTTTCCTTCCAGAAATATTGTCAGACCAATCTCAAACGAATGTAAACTATTCCGAGAAAGCCTAGTCGACAACAGAACATTTCTGATAGAGATACTGAAAAGAGTTCTTTTACAGAGAGGCAACCTATCTTGTTTAGAATATGTCATAAATTGTTTAAAATATATTACACAAACAAATCATTTATCAAAACTGAATACAATACATTCATTAATTTACAGTTTTGGGTCTAACAAAATGTATTAAAAAAAAAACAATTTTTACTATATTTCATTATGGGTTACTTATTACTGAACATTTCTATCTCATATTTCGAGGCTCTCTTCAGGTGGACTGATCCCGACATGTTACGAGACCTCGAAATATGAGGTAGAATCACGTGGCACGGAGATTAATAAAGTAAGGTATTTATATTTGACAAAGTAATTCATTATTGAATATTTTAACATAGAGTTACACAAAATTGAAGCCAAACCTTTGATAAATTATTAATCGCTATTTTAAGGCAACTCTCGTAAATATAGCCTCGAGATAGGAGGTATAAACACGATCGATGCCAAAACAAAGTATTATAATTCACAATGAAATATTCTAATATGGAGTTCCACAAAGTTGAAGCTATTTTTTTTTGATAAAATGTTTAATTTGTTTGGTGCTGTTCTCTTATAATGGGTATATTCATGGATACTGTGCTTTTGGATTTAAAAATGCATTAAAGTTAAATCAAGACATCAGTAAGGAATAACACACCTACAGTATATCGGCCTATTAATATAGTCAATTCTGCCACTTATAACTTGACAGATAGATGTCAAGGATATTCCGATCAAATATTGACGCAGGATAATCAATTCCATTTAGGTCAACCTCTTTCTTAATTTAGTTGCGAACTGTGAATGTTTGTTATGTCTATATTTATTATGAAAAATATATACATCTGTAGATAAAATATAATATAAATACATCTGTAAATAAATTATAACAGACGTATTAATATAGTAAAAATATGTCCAGCGTATGAAATTTAAATGCTCGTATGTAAATTAAATATCCTCGTATATAATTTAAATTTATATACGAGGAATTGTAAAGACGATCCAATTCACAATTTTTCTATTCTGAAAATATGGAGAAAAACCACTTTGTATGGGCATTTATCGATGACACATTTAACTATGATATGACCATTTAACTGGTTTTACATTTTTTTCATTTACGAAATCGTAAAATAAGTACAACTATAAAACGTGTGCAAACAAATTTAAACTATAAGTAATTTGAATGCTATACTTTCGTATGTAACATATACATCAATATTATCACACTGTCCTTTTAGGAATAGGAAGATAGCACGCCATCGTTGCTGGGAGTCGAGGATAACCTTTTAGGAATAGGAAGATAGCACGCCATCGTTGCTGGGAGTCGAGGATAACCTTTTAGGAATAGGAAGATAGCACGCCATTGTTGCTGGGAGTCGAGGATAACCTTTTAGGAATAGGAAGATAGCACGCCATCGTTGCTGGGAGTCGAGGATAACCTTTTAGGAATAGGAAGATAACACGCCATCGTTGCTGGGAGTCGAGGATAACCTTTTAGGAATAGGAAGATAGCACGCCATCGTTGCTGGGAGTCGAGGATAACCTTTTAGGAATAGGAAGATAGCACGCCATCGTTGCTGGGAGTCGAGGATAACCTTTTAGGAATAGGAAGATAGCACGCCATCGTTGCTGGGAGTCGAGGATAACCTTTTAGGAATAGGAAGATAGCACGCCATCGTTGCTGGGAGTCGAGGATAACCTTTTAGGAATAGGAAGATAGCACGCCATCGTTGCTGGGAGTCGAGGATAACCTTTTAGGAATAGGAAGATAGCACGCCATCGTTGCTGGGAGTCGAGGATAACCTTTTAGGAATAGGAAGATAGCACGTCATCGTTGCTGGGAGTCGAGGATAACTTCGCCACTCCAACGTCAATCTTCAATTGCTCTTCCACGTCGATCATGTGATCTGTGAGAAAACAGCCCGATCCTAAATGCGCATTCCCTCTCGTAGATGCCACAGACATGTGAGTCCTGCTTGTCGTAGTTATGCTAGTTCTTCTTAGCCGTATGGCTACCTTGACGGCATATTCACAGAACAATGACAGTTTTTTAACTTATGTGGCGCCATCAGCTAGTGTTCAAATATCTCTCCACCTCCCACGGTCTCAAACCACCAGCTTCCAGTTCTCGTGCATCCCATATCAAATTAGTCAAGTTGTATAATAATTACAGATATCAACCGATTCTAAAATATTAAATAATTGGTTACTGGTGACAGTCCATATAAATTTTCGATCCAGTTACATTGAATGTATGTAGGAGAATGAAGGATGAATTTTAAACGTCAATATATCACTTAGCATTCGTTTAAAATTTTGCGTTATTTATTTAATCGAATGCAGATTGTGAGGTTTGTATTTAATAAACTGTGTGGGAAAAAAAACACTGGTAATTGCTTAGTTTGTGGGATCCTGAACATGTACCATCTAATTTGCAATACCATGTTCCACCTTAAGATTTTGTTATGTATGTACTCATAACTCCATTTATTAAAGCAAAAACGCCCAACTACGTAACAATAAACCAATACTTAGCAAAATAAACAATTTATTAAATGCAAATATTGATGCTAAAATATTTAAAAAAAACCACTGGTAATTGCTTAGTTTTTTGGATCCTAAACATATAACATCTAATTTGCAATACCATCTTCAACTTTACGTTTTTTTATGTATGTATATATTCCATTTTTTATAGCAAAAAACTCCAACTTCGTAACAATAAACCAATACTTAGCAGAATAATAAAATGTTTAGTAATATTCAGTAAGGAAAGTATTTTCTTTTTGGCTTTAACTTTTAAATGTATTCGCATTATAACGCCGAGGATTTTTGAGGATCTTTTATGTAATTTTTAAGACCGTAAATGACTTAAAACCCTTTTTTTCCTGAAAAGTTCTTATTATTATATTGGTAATAATGACATTATTGCAATCGTAAAATAACAAGTAATAGTAATGTAGCAGGTACACATAATATTATATCAATATAATGTAATTTTTCTTACCTCATACATAAAATGTATTTTTAAAACCATCATAGATTGAATGTTTCTATTAATACAAAAAATTCAAAGCACAAAACTTATTTCTTTTTTTTTGCAAAGTGGAAACCTCATTAAAATATAAACAGAAATATCCAGGCAGAAATCACTGAAAAGGTATAAATCTCTCATTAAACATTTTGTGCCCATCTAACATGTTCTCAAAGTTTTCAGAAAAAAAATGATACATATTTTAGGTTGAATATTTTTTTTCGTATGTACTCGTATCATCTCTATTTGACAATGACTTAACTAAATTATTTCCTATAAACCAGCTGTAGTTATAATATTAAAAATGTTAAATATGTTTTGAGGCTTTTGCGGTTCTTCATATTAGTTGGATAAGGTTTTTCGGGGTGTTTTACCACGTGGTTGACATGGCGACGTTGACTACAAACAAACTCAGAGGATGAAAACTGCAACGTTTTCGAAACTTTGGCATTATAAGTCAAACCACGCGGTAAAACACTTCTAAAAATATTATCCTACTTCTTTTTATTGTTGGCCTGATTTCTTGTTTTATGAAAACTGAATAAATGAAATTAAATTAATAATACATCCACATGTATAAAGTTATTTCTTATTTTCAGAGTTATTATTAACTTTTTGAGCATATTTATATCATGTTACGAAATAATGGAGAGAAGAAAAAACAAATTAAATTGTCGAAAGAGCGCGTCTTACGTATCCACTTACTTTCGAACATCTCTTGCATTTGGTAAAACAAAAATTGTACAATTTCACAATGTATAAAAATAAACGAAAGCATAAAACTCCTTTTCTGAAAGCACATATCATATTCTCACAGACAGGGACATTCACATGTGATATTAAAATAAAATACAATACAATATTTTATTGAAGCGTTTACATTTTTAGCCGAATAAAATTAAGAGGCTGGAAGAAAATTTTAAATGAAAACAATCTCACTAGATTGTACGAGTATATATGGTAATCATGAATATGATGCATCAAAAATATTTTTGATTAGTTATCTGAATTCTAGAAATACAGCGTAACGCCTTCATAATAAGACTACACAGATTAGGCAATCAGTATTGGCATTGTGTGGACTTCGTCTAAGTAAATAAGTTGTTCTTACTGGAATGAATTAAATACATTTTATGTGTTTGGTTTATTATTGTGTTGGGCTCATCTTATTCTAGCTTAATAGTTTTCAAGTGTATCCGTGTAACACTGCTTACTTGTATATATTGATTTGTGAATTTCCTTCCATCAAAGAAGTTATTTTACTATTTAATTTTTTTTAAATGGTTGGCTAAGACGTCTTGAGATATATTTAATTGTTTAGAGAATGTGGTACTCGTATTAAGAGTACCAATTGCCTATAGATTTCAAAACTAATTATTTTTTCACTTGGCCAGCAGTATTCTTCCCCCCTGCGACAAAATACCTCCTGTCTCATCAGATCCCCCTCTCACTTCGGCACGATGTTATCAGAGATGGAGCTCTTTTAGTTATTTTTTATTTAACTATAAATTATCTCGTCGCATTTTATCACTTGAACAACGCATCTTGTGCTCGACGTGAGACATTTATGGATTATAGGTCGTTGGCGAAATTCTTAAAGACGACATAAAACAAACCCATTCATCTTATTTACATACATGACGAAACTTGTAGTTATGCACTAAAGACTAATAATTTAACATAAAGTAGCAATATCAATCATTCAATATTTTCTTGAGGTTTTAGAACTTAGGATTGTTCGATGGAATTTGAATTTTACCACGAAATAACGAAGCCTTAAAGTTCGGAAGAGGAATGCTTTTTTCAGCGATCCAATGTGGCATAGAAAAAGATGCCAGCAATGGCAAATCATAATACCCTACCTTATTAGATTGATTTGGAACAACCTATTTATTAGATGAACAAGAAATTGACCTAAAATGTTTACTTCTCTCCAAAGAAACATCCCTCAGACACAGATTCGAGAGATACAATGTACTTGTAGACATCTAATTAATCAACTTGAATACAAAGAGATAAAGTTTGAAATCAATCCGTTTGCGACACTTAAGCAATTGTAGACTTTTTAGAAGCGGACCAATATGGCAATTTTTATGACTACCATATATAAGTCTAGCAGCTACATTGAAAACAGACTAGTCTAGAAATTTGCGAATCAGGCAAACCAGAATAAATAGAGTTACAATAATCCAAACGCGAATGAATTCATAAGAACTTTTATTTCACTTGCTGGAAGACGTCATCATACAAATTTAAACTTTCTAAGATTGTAGAAATCTGAAGAAATCGTAAAACCAATTTATTTATCGAAGGAGAACTTACTATCTAAAGTATTAAACAGAAAAACTAATAATTAAAGAACAAAATTAGACTATTAGTTAATTTAAAAGAATAAAAGTTTAGTTTTGAATACGTAATGATTTAAACAGAATACAACAAGTAAATAAATATGTCACTAAGCTAAAGTTCATTGTACATATTAAATCGTCAGACAGGGATATCCAAACGTTATATGGAAATAAAATAGGATATTGACATATAAAATTTTTCAATCGAATGGAGCTATATAATCGAACGTGCATCGTTTGGATCCAGAGCCATTAAAATACTATTTTATAATGGAAAACTATAGTTTATGGTTGTGACGTGGCCTGACCACTATGCGGAATCTCTGGAATTTAGAACCGTTGGATGTGTTTCCTTGGAATTTTGGTTGAATCGCCGTCGTTCCCCGCAAAAGGGATATAACGACAAAGTGTTATTTTGCCTTGAGTAAAATTGCTTTTTCAATTTGAATTTAATTGTGATGAGGGAGTGGACATTACTGAGTGGATGAAATTAAGACAAAGCATTTAACTAAATTTTTTATCCCCGAAAAGTTTCATGATAATTAAGACTTTTCCACAATTTCAAAATTCGTAAAAGTAATTAGAAAATACAATGTGTTTTAAGGGAATTTGTCAAGTAATATAAATCGTTTGTATAAAACACTTCCGTTTCTCATAATTCTCACCTTTCAAAGTGTTTCTTGCAACATTATCCGTGTATTCTGTTCTCGCTCTTCGTTTTTTTTCTTCATATATCCATATTTATCGTGCGAATCTTTCCCTACCTACAATAATAATTATAATAATAAAATTTAAAAAATATCAAGCGCCGTTTAGAGAGCAAACTCTCGTCATGGGTGCTCTAACTAGTGATGATGCCCAACAATGACATATTAAAAAGAAGAAAAAAAACAAATTGAGTGTAAGAATAAGAAGGTGCTAGTTGCAGCCAATAGATAAGGAACTTCTCCGCATACACGTATATACGAGGTAAGAGAACCGCAGAATACTTGCCAAGGGAAGACGAACTATAAAGGGAACTTTGTATTCGTGCGAGTATATAATAATAATTTTTCAGATGTGATAGTAGTACATTCGGCACTAGATGTATTGTGGGCGTGTAGTATTCGTGCGAGTATATAATAATGATTTTTCAGATATGTGATAGTAGTACATTCGGCACAAGATGTATTGTGTGCGTGTAGTATTCGTACGAGTATATAATAATACATTTTCAGATATGTGATAGTAGTACATTCGGCAGAAGGTGTATTGTGTGCGTGCAGTATTCGTGCGAGTATATAATAATACATTTTCAGATATGTGATAGTAGTACATTCGGCAGAAGGTGTATTGTGTGCGTGCAGTATTCGTGCGAGTATATAATAATAAATTTTCAGATATGTGATAGCAGTACATTCGGCGGAAGGTGTATTGTGTGCGTGCAGTATTCGTGCGAGTATATAATAATACATTTTCAGATATGTGATAGCAGTACATTCGGCAGAAGGTGTATAGTGTGCGTGCAGTATTCGTGCGAGTATATAATAATACATTTTCAGATATGTGTTAGCAGTACATTCGGCAGAAGGTGTATTGTGTGCGTGTAGTATTCGTGCGAGTATATAATAATAAATTTTGATTCTCACAAAAGGTTGCCTTCAAGAGCTTCCTAAAGCTGCACATGCCATATTTTGAACATTTTAAGTCAGATATATCTCCCATATCTTGAACACTTTGCGTCAGGTAGACAAACAAATATCTATCTAATAAAAATATTGCTTTAAAAAACGAACATTTTCTAAAAATAAAGACTATCAATTCATTAGGTATTACACAATACGAGAATACGCAATACGCTCGTAGTAATGTGACTCTTTGATACCAAAATAAACACGTTAAGATGAGGAATAAAATACGGTTATCGACTAAAAATAATCAACAAAATGACTAAATATAATCAAAATTGTAAAACTTAACTTATTCCACTTATTATATTGTATTACATTTTTTTTTGTATACAGTGTAATCTGGAGGGTTTAATCCCATATGCCAATATGTAAAAATATTAGTGATCAAAGCATAAATATTGCCTAATTTTCAGTGAATTTCTTTATTTTTACAATGTAAATGTCGTGGTCAACATTAAAAATAATATGATTTTAGTCATGTGATATAATTATAAATAGTAAACAGTACAACCTGGAGAGATAGTTGCCATATTAAAATTTTCATCACCCAACAAGAAAGATATTTAACATATTTTAAATTGATTCCCTTTTTTTCAAATATTTATACCAACGGGAATTGAACCGATAATCGCCGCGTTGGACGACAGGCATCTTATCAACTAGGTCGTATATGTGACCTAGTCTATAAGATTTATCATGTTATTATTTTAATTATAATTGTTGACCCTCGTGGCCTATTTGGTAAGACGTGTGTCTTCCATTTCGGAGGTTTCGGGCTCGATTCCTGTTGGAGATCAAATATGTTTAAAAGGGTTCTAATCTGGTTTTCACTAAATGCCTCTTAAGCATATTTTTGGTCGGTTGGGAGAGATAGCAGCATGGCAATAAGCCAACCACGTTATAATGTATTCAACGACAGTGTAATACAATATAATAATTTGTGGCGTTTTTTTTTATCGAAATTATAAGTCATTATGAAAATTAATGAATCCCGCATTGTTTCAACTTTGAAATGAAACGATGCATCTTGTTTCGATGTGGAGGACCCAACTTGGAGTCTCTGGGGAGTTTAGAAACCACATCTATTTAAAAGTTGGCGTCTGCAGACTCGACTACCGACTAACTCCTGATATTAAAATGTGGAAAGGGGGATCTCTGTCGCAAGGGAAGGATAAAGGTTATTTTGTTAAAAAATAAAATAATTTACAAGTGCTGTGAAATTCATTCTAATTTAAATGTCGAAGAAAATGTTAAGGTTGTTTTGGTCTTATTAAATCTTGTTTTCTTTATACACAATTTAAGGTTAATACAATTCAAGTACAATACAATTCTAAAAAAATCCTTCCGTATTATTTGTGAAAAAAGCGTATTCTTTATAGCAAACAACATAATCGTTTTCCTGCTAGTAAAGAAATATTATAGTTATTTTTCAAGTAACAACTTAATGTATTAAACCATGAAATATCTCTCTGAATAAACCTCCATTATTTTCATATTAAAGACAGCTTTCATTTTTACACCTATTATCATCCGTTCAATAAATATTATAAAGATGAGAAACAGGCTTATTCTTGTACGAGGGTTGCTACTTAAGTTTTGAGATATGGCAACACCAATGTAGATACGTTAAATCTGACATCAGCATCGTAAATTTTGACGGTTTTAATGGTATACGTGCTCAGAAAGTTTTGTCATACGAGTGCTATTTGTGTTGTTTACAGTGACTTGAAAAATACATCTCGGCCAAAAATGGAATTAAATCGTGAACATTTTCGTGCGATAATTTTTTATGATTTTCGACGTAGACTAACTCAACAACAGTGTGCCAATCAACTCGTTTCTTTTAGTGATGAAGCACCATCCCGTGCTACTGTGTTTTGCTGGTTTTCCGAATTCAATCGTGGTCGTAGTTTGCTCCAGGGCGAATTTCGTGAAGGTCGTTCAAAATCGGTTGTTGTGCCAGAAAACATCGATGCTGTGCGTGAACTGATATTGCAAGATCGTCATATGACTTATCGTGAGATTGAAGCATGTTTGGGCATTAGTTCCATTTGCATACATTCATTATTGCATGAACATTTAGCCGTCAAAAAGGATACCGCATAATTTGACAATCGCTCAAAAAAGGCTCGTGTCGATTGGTCCAAAGAAATGTTGAAAAAATTCAATCGCGGTGCTTTAAAAGACATATATAAGATCGTGACAGGTGACGAATCATGGATCTATGCATATGAGCCAGAAACTAAACAGCAGTCGACTGTATGGGTTTTTCAAGACGAGCCAAATCCAACAAAAGTTGTTCGCGCACGAAGCACTTCGAAGCAAATGGTGGCTTGTTTCTTCGGTATAAATGGTCATGTCGCAACAGTGCTTTTAGTGGAACGTTGTACGGTCAATTCTGAATGGTACACTACCATTTGTTTGCCAGAAATGTTCGGAGAAATGAGGAAAACCAACCGCCGATGACGGATCATTCTCCACCACGACAATGCGAGCTCTCACATATTGGCTCAAACAAGTGACTTTTTGAGCACTCAAAACATCGAATTGATGGGTCATCTGCCGTAAATCTCTGATTCGGCACCCAATGACTTCTTTTTATTCCCGAACATCAAACATAAATTGCGAGGTCAACGTTTTTCGACGCCTGAAGAAGCGGTCGATGCGTTCAAAACGCATGTTTTGAAGTTACCTCATTCGAAGTGGAAAAAGTGCTTAAAAAATTGGTTCAAACGCATGCAAAAGTGTATTGATCTTCATGGAGAGTATTTTGAAAAACATTAAAGCCATTTTCGATGATAAATATTTGTTTTTACTTGTCTGTCTCAAAACTTAAGTAGCAAACCTCGTATACGGACTTTTAACTAGTTCAAATTAATACGGATTTTTTATCCAACATTGTAATTATGTCTTCAAATCTGAAGGTTATACGTTCGATTACTGTTAGAACTCAAATTTAAAAAAAAAAAATTCTGGCTGGTTACAAAAAAATTGCCACCTGGAAGTTATAAAGTTGTACTGTACGCAAAAGTTTGATAAAGTGCGCAACAAAGAGGTCCTAAGACGCAACGAAAGAAATCAAAGTACTCACTTGCATTAAGGAGAGAAGATTGGAATACTTTGAGCATTGCATGAGAGGAGACAAATATGAAATCATCCATGTCATATTACAGGGGAAGATACAAGGAAAACGAAGTATTCGTTCAATTAAGTTGAAAAGCGAAGTTGTGTTCGAACCGACGATCTTCCTTACGGAAGTCCAGTGCGTTACCGCGCGGCCATGCGCCTCACATTCCTAGGTCATCAGTAACGTTGACTCTGTTTCTTAAGATATTTTATTTGAAGAGATAATTTAAACAATTAAAAAATATATATGGCGTTGTGAGTAATAACCACGCCATCTCGGTTCCGAGATGGTTGCTCAGTCTGATTAAAACAAAACTGTTGTTAATTAGAACAGAGAACAAAATATAACCTTAAATTTTCAAGAAATATTTTGGTGCATTTTGTTGGGGAAAAAAATCATTAGTATGTTACTTATTGTTTCATTATTAGAATTGGTACATGGACTGAGCAAACACAATGGCTTAACTTTATTTCTGATCACTTTTATTAATATTTCATATAAAATTGTCAGTTTTCCAAGAATACCGATGCATGTAGTAAAAACACAAGAACGATAATTCTGCGCATTTTCTTTTCCAAAAGAAAACATTGCTTTCGGCATTTATGATAAAGGTTTCGACAACGTTAGATGCGTTTTATTTTACATTACTTTTTTCTCTCTCTCATTCTCTTTATTTTCTTAAAATATTTTGGTAGCTTGCAATTGGTTCACATTTACTCCATATACTTGATAATGCATTAATGTTGTAAAAATATTATGAGTAGCGAATGTCTCTTAAAAATGGAAATGCCAAATAATATATGTGCGTGGATAGAAACACGTGGAAATCTCTCTTCTCTATCTTCCCCAGAAGGAACATATGATATATTTATTTTATTCCATTCTTTTTTTAGTCATCACTCTCCATTCATTTCTAATGTGTATACTTTTGAGAGAATCTTGCAGAGATGGCAGGGAAATTTCTAGTTGTTGTAAATTTCTTTTTGTGTACGATGTAAGTTCTTCGAAAGAATGAACGCGATTTCCTTAGGGCCACTGTAATTAAAGACTAATTTTCCTAGTACGTTTTAATAATAAATAATTTGATGCTTTGATATGTGTGCTTAATAGCAAATTTGGAAAACCTAAGCTGCACAACAGTCAAAATGGAATCAAATCTCAATTAGTCATTTTTTTATCATTCAACACAACTATCATATAGAAGTAAAAATAGTAAATAATATTTATAGAATCATCAAAGGAATTCGCTCGGGCTCTGTCATAGCTGCCAGAACTGATTTATTTTCTCTGTTTGAATTTTAAAGTAAATCGCTGTTTCGCGTGAGTTTTTTTATGGTGTTGTCTGAACATTACATACGTACACTATACTATACCCAATGTGTTACTATCACGTATTGGGATATCTAGAAAGGTTTCTTTCTAGATCATCTTCGCCATGCTAATTCTCTGCAGTTTTCTTACCAAGCGTATCCTTCTGAACAGATGCCGATGCGGGGAAGTACCCAATCTAATGGCCGCAGTCACTACCTTTCTATTCTTATACTGAACGTATATACTACCTTTCTATTATTACACTGAGTTTATATAAATTTTGTAATATTGTTAATATAGTATGTCAATAATAATTTATTTGAGTGCCGAGTTAGAGCGCATTTAAGGAGAGTTTGCTCTCTAGATGGCGTTATATAAAATGTCGTTTTATTATTATTAACAATCAACAATACAAGACATGAGTAGGATAAAACAAAAATTTTCCCAACTGTAACGAGAACGTGAAATTACAAGGTAAATTACTAAAAAATACTCAAGGTACAATGCAGTCTATTCTTTAAAATTCACTAGTTTCCACATCATCTTGCGATTTCTCATTCCTCACCGTATAAGTTTCTATAAATTTATTCGTTTTCATCGCCATCTCTAGAAAACTTCGGTTCTTGTTAGTAAAATATAATTATCATTATTTTAGTTAGATCCTTTGAACAAAATGGGAAGATGAAATTAGTTAGATAGATAAATTTTATCTGAGGGAAACGTGAGAAGTATAAGAAACATGCGAGACGACATGAATATATGTGGACGAAATAAAAAATGTATGCATATATAAAAATCAGTGGTGACTCGTTTTCCTTCTTTTTTTTCATGGCGTGGTGATGATAACATACTCGTATACGTATGTTTTTTTTTCTATATAAATAAAAATGTAAATGTTCGTAAATTAAAAATGTCTATCTCCGAAAGTTCTCCACTGATCGCTTTGAAATTTTGACAAAAGTTGGTATTCGTATACAGAAATGTTTATATATTTTTATTTATATATCGGTGTATATAAAAAAGTTTATAAATTAGAAAAAATAACGTTTGCACCTCCTGCATATTCAAATCAATTATAAGAATCACGATTGGCTGAGTGAACGAGCTATTCTTGCCGCCAGGAACAAAGACGTCTACGAACTTAACAATATTATTCAGTTCCTTTTTTTAATGTTTCGCAATTTTATATATTTTTGTTATAACTTTCTTTCTTCTTTTTCAGTGCAATCGATCTTTCATTTGAATTCAAATCATATCGTGAATTGACCTCTTGGAGTGACGCGATCATTTGCGAGCACGGCGATGAATGCGACATACTGAGAGTGGCTGAAATACATAAAAAATATTGTATACCCATAAGCATTGTGAAATTAAACATATTAGAAACGTGTGCTTTCTCTTTTCTTTCTTTTCCATTTAACCAGACTGAGCCACAGGTACAGCTAGTGTCAAATAAAAATGTCAAAGCATTTTAACCAAATATTTTAAAATTCCATTAAAAATGTTAACACTACTTTTGACAAAAAAACTTATTATTTTTTCGATATATATTCATTGTTGCTATACTATAATGCAGTTATTTTGGTACTAAGTGTTTGTGAAAAAGTCAACAAGCTAAATCAGTGTTCGGCATTAATTGAATTCAATTTAAATTGCACAATCGGCGTCGTTTATACAACCTAATAAGCAATTAATAGAATGTTGAATTTATAATCTCATGAAACCCTTGTTGCTACTTAACGGAGCTTCACTATTTTTTTCAAATTATAATTTGTTATCTATTTAGAAATTAGAATGTTATCAACATGGATTAAAAATATTTAATTTGTTATTTCGTTTTCACGATGAAATAATATTTTTGGTAAACATAGTTAAAAAGCATATATACATATAAGAGTCTAAATCGAATTAAAGAGAATTTTGCCACTAGGGTCTGGATAACTTTAAAAATATAATCAACTTTAGTGATGTATGGTGACTTTTGAAGCTAGGGAAAATATTTAAGCTGACGTGCGGGCTAGAAAGTTGAGCGAAACAAAACAATTAATGTTTTTTTATAACAATTTGGACAGTTTTTTTCAAATTTTCAACGGGTGGAATTAATACACAAAAACAAATTTAGTATTTCTTGCTGATTATAGTCCGTTTATAATACACCTTTTCGTATAATATAACTCCTTTTATAAAATATTGTATCCCATAATTGTGAGATTAGGAGAGGAATTTTGATGTCACACAAGACAATTGGACATGTCATACAAGACGTGGATCTGTTACGGCATACATTGCTGAACTGTACGTGTGAAATTAAACTATAGGGAGAGTAAACACGTACATATTGATATTTCCCTAAAAATAGCTCTGAATTTCTATTTCAAATCATCTTACGTTGTAATACTTATACGTCAAGAGGGTTTTCTACATTTCTAATCCTCTAGTCTTGACAATCTTTGTTTTCTAGTTGGTAAGACACTTGAATCCACTGGGGGTTTCATGTTCGGTTCTCGACGGCAAACGGCAAAAAAGCTCCCAGTCTTGTAAAAGAGTTCATCTGTTAACAAGACTCAATGCGTTAGACGTGCATGAGTATAGTTTACTCGTTATGTGCGGTATTATTGATAATACATGCGAATATCATTGCTAATATACGAACAACCAGTTCTGTAACTATTTTCTGTAGTTTTGAACCCAAAAACTCGATTGATGGTGGTAAAGACAATGTTATCTCGCAACCACGTTCTGCATTGATATATCTGAATCACCAAATAAATTGAAATTTAATATTTGAATGAAGAAAACGAAGTATGGAACAGACTTTTACATATACCATGAAACGCTGGGATTCCGACTGATAATTTTAATCGTCTCTTGGGTAGTTTTTTTTTGCAGTGATAATGTACCATCTTCACCATCAATTTTATTAAATACGAGAAATAAGGTATTTTTCTTTAATTTTATGACTTTTCTTTTGCACATTTTGTTTATTTTTATTTTATAAATTCCAAGACGATTCCAATAATAAGGATGCATGCAGCAAAGAGCAAAAGCAGACATTCTTTGTCTGGCCAATACCAATAGGTATCGTGGTTTGGATATTTCACTTCGCCGCTTCCCTGGCCTCGTGTCAAGTTTGTGGAATTCTTGGCACGTCACAACATGTTGCCTGCTTTTCCAATAGGGGTGCCGGACCCGGACCAGCACCAACCGACACCCCCTTCACATGAGTAAAGAAACCGCATTTTTATCGGTATATTGGTTAAGTGCACACTTAAGCCCTCTTGTGGAATAAAATGTTGTTTTATCGAATACTAATCCCACGGGATATTATCATAGAAAGATAGTTTTCAAAAAATGGAATATTTAAAGGGATAGTTTTTTAAAAACAAAGTGTTTTCGTTTAGACTGCTAAATTTCTTTTCAACTCCACATTTTTTTCCTAGAATACATTTTTGTTACATCACATATATGGTAGACACATAGTATACGTAAAAATATTATACGAATAAAGATCGAACGTACAAAAGGTTATTTTTGGTGAACTAAAATTCATATTGAATAAGAATACCTCAATTGTAACATATATGTGGAGAAATAGTCAATAAAATGAGTATTTCAAAGTTATGTTCCGTCTTAAAAAAATAGGCATCGTAAACAAGTTTACATAAAGCGATGTCATGTTTTCTAAATTTTCTCAACATAGAAATGATACTGGTCATATTATTTTTACGAGTATTTGTTTTATTCTTTATTTTTTACAAACCTAAAAAATATAGATTCCGTTGTAAATTGCCTTCTAAGAGTTTTTTTTAACCTGGCGAGTTTATTGACATATGGCAATATCTTCCAACCAACCAGAAAGATGTTTTTATAGGCCCTAAGTGTTAACCAGACTGGAATCCTTTTTTAAAAAATCTGGGTTTCAGCGGGGATCGAACCCGAAACCTCCGGATCGGCAGACATGTGTCTTACCACCAGGCCACGGAGATCGAAATAGTAACTCATACAAATTAATCTTTAAGACGTATCCAAAACCCCTCTCAAAATGTTGACACAAATAATAAATAACTGAAAGAAAATTGATTAACTTTGAATTAATTGCTACTTAATATGTTATTTTCTTTTAGTTTCCTGAATGTCTTATGATTTAATAAATCTGATGGCAGATTACGGTACAGTTTACTTACTAGACTCTGGAAACTAATGGTTTTGTAACTTCCACACTTCATTCTTGCGCCCTCACCTCGAAAGGAGCACTCCCTGCATTCTTGCAGTCTTTCGATGTGTAGTCAGATTCCCAACATTTGTGAAAAACTCTCACAGCTACTCAATCATTCACTTACTCGCACACATTATTAGTTCTGTGCTCACTTCATCACATCTCGACGCTTTTCCTTTTATCAGTCTTTTACAGCTGTTCGTACTTCTTCCAGACTAATCTCATTCACATTTTCCATGCCCTCATCATTCTCAATTTTATCAAACTAATTGTTTCTATTACTATCACAACTCTCATACAGTTCGTCGAAATATTCTTTCCACCTCGAACGAATCATTATTCCTTCTGACAAAACCTCTCCATTATTATTACTATCCCCGAACATATGCGCGCTCTGGCCGAAAGGTTCTACAGCTCTATATCCCGTCATCCCAACCCAGTCATAAAAGCCTTAGATAACTACAACGCGAACACCAGTTACAGACACACTCGTCCGAAATCAATATTGCGAATCATCCCTCCGACCCCCCCCTCTTTAACTCTAATCATCCCCCCAAATGACCCCCCGATTGTCACTCTGAACACCCCATCATCGATAATTCCTCCGGCAGACAGTTTACCCCCATAGGCAACCGCATTTCTCACCTTCAATAAACATTTTCTACACCTTAATATATTTATAAAAGTCACACACATTTCCCCACTCATTTACTTATCTACATATACTATATTCATTCTTATAATTTATTCACAATTCATTTTTTCATTTTTTTTTTTTTTTTTCACCCATTCAATATAAAACAGTGTGTGACGACACAAATTTATGTATATTTGTATTTAATATTATGTATATATCATCATATTTATATATGTATTTAATCGTTTATAATTTCTCATAATCATTCATAAAATCAAAACAATTACCACAAACCTATCCTTTCCCGATTCCCAAAAAGATCCAAAAATTTCCAATAAATATCTTAACAGTCAGAACTTATCCGATGAAGGAGTAAGGTGTCCTACCATCGGACCGAAACTCCGAACAAGCTATCCATCACTTGTTCCATTATTATCTCTGATTTCACTAAAACCACTCGTACCGTTTTCTCTTCACATTTAACTTACTTCTTTCCAAAATATTTTCATATTTCCCTCCACATCATGTTTAATTTTCTGCTTTCTTTATCTCTAAGTTTCTTCTACTTTTCCTCTACTAATATTTACGTTCTGATCTTCCATTTTTTATCATGTACTCTTTCTTTTTATTGTTTCCTCACTATTTAATGTCCTTACTTCAATTAATACTCTCCATGCTCCATGTTTCTCTTTTACGCAGTCTTTAACTTCTTTATCCTAGCATACATCGCCTTTTTAACGTTAAACTTTCCCAGTACCACACACATATGCTGGGGCCACTAATATAGTTTTCCTACTCATTATAACTCTTCCTCAATATTTAATTAATCGCTTACCATTGTCATTCTTTCTTTCACACTATTTCTAAATTCTTCATTGTTTGCCTCAACTTATAATTTCTTACAGTCCACATTTCTTGCATATGCCAGATTGCCACCCAAGAACAATATTAATTCTACCATCCATAATGGCCTGAGTTTATGTCTGCTTCTCTAAACATACTTGTGTCATGAATCCGTCTTTATTTTGGATATTATTATTTTAATTAATAAAAAAAAAGATACGCGAATAAATATTAATTGTCTGAAAGTACACATTTAAAATAGATGTTGGTCGTTTACGGTACAGTTTGTTAAATGTAACAAATTCAAAGGCACCAAAATCAGTTAGTTTGGATATGGTTAAAAGGTTAATGAATTTACCATCACTGTTGGTTCATTGGCGGAATCCATATGCAAATTAGAAACTTGAACAATGGGGACATTTAAATTCGCCCATTTGGCCAGCAGGGTAGTCCTTTAGCAAAATAAACTATGTGTTAGTATGATGACTTTATTTGTTTGTGGTCAAATTGCGTTAAATGACATGCATAGTAAAATGTAAATTGAAAGATAGATTTTTTCGTGCACAAGGTATCGTTAAACTGAGGATAAGTTAACATTTTTCATGCACATTGCACAAGGTATCGTTAAACTGAGGATAAGTTAACATTTTTCATGCACATTGCACAAGGTATCGTTAAACTGAGAATAAGTTAACATTTTTCATGCACATTGCATAAGGTATCGTTAAACTGAGGATAAGTTAACATTTTTCATGCACATTGCACAAGGTATCGTTACACTGAGGATCAGTTAACATTTTTCATGCACATTGCACAAGGTATCGTTAAACTGAGGATAAGTTAATATTTTTCATGCACATTGCACAAGGTATCGTTAAACTGAGGATAAGTTAACATTTTTCATGCACATTGCACAAGGTATCGTTAAACTGAGGATAAGTTAACATTTTTCATGCACATTGCACAAGGTATCGTTAAACTGAGGATAAGTTAACATTTTTCATGCACATTGCACAAGGTATCGTTAAACTGAGAATAAGTTAACATTTTTCATGCACATTGCATAAGGTATCGTTAAACTGAGGATAAGTTAACATTTTTCATGCACATTGCACAAGGTATCGTTACACTGAGGATCAGTTAACATTTTTCATGCACATTGCACAAGGTATCGTTAAACTGAGGATAAGTTAATATTTTTCATGCACATTGCACAAGGTATCGTTAAACTGAGGATAAGTTAACATTTTTCATGCACATTGCACAAGGTATCGTTAAACTGAGGATAAGTTAACATTTTTCATGCACATTGCACAAGGTATCGTTAAACTGAGGATAAGTTAACATTTTTCATGCACATTGCACAAGGTATCGTTAAACTGAGGATAAGTTAACATTTTTCATGCACATTGCACAAGGTATCGTTAAACTGAGGATAAGTTAACATTTTTCATGCACATTGCACAAGGTATCGTTAAACTGAGGATAAGTTAACATTTTTCATGCACATTGCACAAGGTATCGTTAAACTGAGGATAAGTTAATATTTTTCATGCACATTGCACAAGGTATCGTTAAACTGAGGATAAGTTAACATTTTTCATGCACATTGCACAAGGTATCGTTAAACTGAGGATAAGTTAACATTTTTCATGCACATTGCACAAGGTATCGTTAAACTGAGGATAAGTTAACATTTTTCATGCACATTGCACAAGGTATCGTTAAACTGAGAATAAGTTATATTTTTCATGCACATTGCATAAGGTATCGTTAAACTGAGGATAAGTTAACATTTTTCATGCACATTGCACAAGGTATCGTTACACTGAGGATCAGTTAACATTTTTTTATGTTTATTTTCATTATTTTGTGTACATGTATTGTATATACATGGTACATAGGAAGGTCTTGTTACCACATAGCTATTTTTTCCAGCCAACCGGTTCGTATTAGATATATTAAACTACTAGCTGTACCCAGCCACGCGTTGCTGTGGCTCAGTCTGGTTAAATGTAAAAGAAAGAAAAGAGAAAGCACACGTTTCAATTGTGTTTAATTTCACAATGCGTATACAATATTTTTGATATATTGTATACAATATTTTTGATGTCTTGTATACAATCTGGGTATACAATATTTTTGATGTCTTTCAGGCACTCTCAGTCTGTCGCGTTCAAATGATCGCGTCACTCCAAGAGGTCAATTCACGATATGATTTGAATTCAAATCAAAGATCGATTGCACTGAAAAAGAAGAAAAATAGTTATAACAAAAACATATAAAATTGCGAAACATTAAAAAACGAACTCAATAATATTGTTAAGTTCGGATACATCTTTGTTCTTGCCGCCAACAATAGCTCACTTAGCTAATCGTGATTCTTATAATTGATTTGAATATAGGGAAATACTTTTTCAAACAATTCCTCTTTTAACGTCACTAAATTGCAGAAGTTCTATTACCGTCATTTACAACTGCATCTCGCAAATCAACGTATACTTCAGAGCGAAGCTTGGTCCGATTCAAACGGATGAATATCAAATTTTTTCAACTTTAATATAGGCCTCGATTGTAATAAATAGCAAGTTATTTAGGTAAATACATCACATAAAACTAATAATAAATCTTGTTACAAATTAGCAAAAATGGGCAGTTCGTTAAAAATCTAATGTGACATTTGTTAAAAGTTAGTTGCATGAAACTTTTAATAATTCAAATGTATAAAACATACACAGATATATACCATTAATTCAAATGAAAATCAATAATAACAAAAATAACAAAAACCGGTTTAAAAAACCCGAATTGAAAGATATTTAATATTCGGAATTAAAATAAATTGAAATCTATATTGCGTGTGTTGCCGTTACATTCAACAGGGGGCGCTCTTATTATATTGTCTGTTTTATATACAACTGTTTATTAAATTTCACAATGCTTGTGAAATTGATAAACAATATTTTTTGTTAAAAAGCAATTCTTCTTTTGACGTCACTAAGTTGCAGAAGTTATGAGGCAATGAAATTCGTCCTGAGATCAGATCAACTGGTACCTTTCCATTCCCGATTTCCAGCAATTGATGTGAGAATATCTCAGCTGATCGATCGTTTTGCAACTGGACATGCATATTTCTAGTTAATTTCAACGTCTTTACGTGTCGCCGCAAAATAGAGTATTTCAGGCAAGCATTTATTTCATCCGCCGGTGTCGATCGAGGAATTACAGGTAATGTTTGCCTGAAATCTCCTGCAAGCAATATAAATACGTTCCCAAATGGTCTGATGTTTCCACGCAAATCTCGCAATGATCGATCAAGAGCTTCGAGCGACTTTTTGTGTGCCATTGTGCATTCATCCCAAACAATAAGTTTGCATTTCTGCAATACTTTTCCCATGCCGGATGCTTTGGAAACGTTGCACGTGGGAGTTTCAATGAATCGCATGTTCAATGGCAATTTCAAAGCGGAATGAGCAGTTCTTCCACCTGTTAGAAGTGTCGCAGCTATTCCTGACGACGCAAGAGCTAAGGCTATGCCATTTTGGGATCGAATTGCTGCCAGAATCAATCTAATTAGGAACGTTTTACCAGTTCCTCCTGGCGCATCTAAGAAGAAGATTTCTCCAACCCCTTTATTGACAGTCATTAGAAAGTCAGTATAATAAAAATTAGTAATTAAAACGTCAGTTGAGAGAAAACAATTTTTCGATTTATAAAAAAAATCAACAGCTTACCATTTTACAGTTGACAAATTTGCCCCAATACGATGTGCTGGGCTGAAAAAGCTAGGGTGTGAAAACATCTGGTGTCCCCGTGGCTGGGTTCGCCCTATATTGGTGGGGTGTATCTTGGCCGAAGGGATGCTATTAGATGAGCCCACACCTTTTGATAGCTTCTGTATATAATGTATTATCTGCAATTTATGTGTTTTAAAAGTGTTATTTAAATATAATCTGGACACACTATGCTGCTATCAATAAACCTATTATTTATTTATGTAACAACGTTCAGTAAGAAAAAAGAAAGTTAAAACATATAAAATTGTGAAACATTAAAAAAGGAACTGAGCAGCGTAAAAGTTTGTTTTAATTTTCATTCATACAATACATTAGAAAGTCAGTATAATAAAAATTAGTAATTAAAACGTCAGTTTAGAGAAAACAATTTTTTGATTTATAAAAAAAATCAACAGCTTACCATTTTACAGTTGACAAATTTGCCCCAATACGATGTGCTGGGCTGAAAAAGCTAGTGTGTGGGCTGCAAAACATCTGTTGTCCCCGTGGCTGGGTTCGCCCTATATTGGTGGGGTGTATCTTGGCCGAAGGGATGCTATTAGATGAGCCCAGACCTTTTGATAGCTTCTGTATATAATGTATTATCTGCAATTAATGTGTTTTAAAAGTGTTATTTAAATATAATCTGGACATACTATGCTGCTATCAATAAACCTATTATTTATTTATTTATTTATGTAACAACGTTCAGTAAGAAAAAAGAAAGTTAAAACATATAAAATTGTGAAACATTAAAAAAAGAACTGAGCAGCGTAAAAGTTTGTTTTAATTTTCATTCATACAATACATTAGAAAGTCAGTATAATAAAAATTAGTAATTAAAACGTCAATTTAGAGAAAACAATTTTTCGATTTATAAAAAAAATCAACAGCTTACCATTTTACAGTTGACAAAATTGCCCCAATACGATGTGCTGTGCTGAAAAAGCTAGGGTGTGGGCTGCAAAACATCTGGTGTCCCCGTGGCTGGGTTCGCCCTATATTGGTGGGGTGTATCTTGGCCGAAGGGATGCTATTAGATGAGCCCAGACCTTTTGATAGCTTCTGTATATAATGTATTATCTGCAATTTATGTGTTTTAAAAGTGTTATTTAAATATAATCTGGACATACTATGCTGCTATCAATAAACCTATTATTTATTTATTTATTTATGTAACAACGTTCAGTAAGAAAAAAGAAAGTTAAAACATATAAAATTGTAAAACATTAAAAAAGGAACTGAGCAGCGTAAAAGTTTGTTTTAATTTTCATTTTTTTTGCGATATTTCTACGGGTACTTCTTTCTAATGTACCACCAAATAATTTATTTATTTAATTAATGACATAAAAGTGTCTTTATATACAAATGAACATGTGACAGGTTATACAAGTACTTAAAATTATTGACAAATAATACAACTTTATCTTAAATTAACATGTGTACTTTTCTTTTTGAAAAAAGTTAGGTTAACTTTTGAAATATGAATCAATAATGAAAGTTTTTCATCAAATATAATTCTTAAGTCCATTATTTTTTAAACTTACAACTTACCACAACCACTCAAGTAAATTTTATGACAATATAACTATGTTTTATTATTTTTTATCAATTTTTTTATTGACGACGTAAGATCGCGTCACAACGATAATATAAAATGCGTCACAATGGTAATATAAAGCTTGGTTCGTGTCTAGAATAAATATATTTACGAAAAAAAAACCTGTATTATTTATAAAATTTATAAAATATGTATTATATATAAAATTTATTATTTAATATTAAAGATAAAAATTTTTTATATTTTATGTATATAGACTTATTTGAATAAAAATATTCATCACGAAATGTCAAAATAGAATATGGTCAACTGTCAAAATGTTTAGTTGATAAAATTTATTATTTATGAAATATGTATTAGTTATAAAATTTATGATTTAATATTAAACATAAAATTATTTTATATTTATATTATGTATATAGACTTTATAAATATTAATTACGAAACGTCAAATAGAATATGGTCAACTGTCAAAATGAGATTCGTCTTGTCCCCGACAGGTTCGCATAGATATTTCTTTTTGATTTAAAAAAAAAATTATATACACTGATATATATATATAAATAAAAATCAAATAACATTTCCGTTGACGAATATTAACTTTACTCAAAATTTCAAAGCGATCGGTAGAGAACTTCCGGAGATTAGCTGCCTTCAATTAACGAACATTTACATTTTTATTTATATAGATTTTAATCCATGACACATTATACAAAATAAAATATTTATTCGTTTAAATTCAACTTAAAATAACAAATAAATAACCAATCTATTTTTTTGAAGAATAAATATGATAGAAGTCATATGTATTTCTTATACTCTCGAACACTAGGCGGAAAAAGTGCCTATTTTATTCGAGAGGAGTGGCATAGCGCGGGATTCGAACCGACGACGTTTCTCACGGAAGTCCAGTGCGATACCGCGCGACCATACACCTCAAATAAATTAAATCTTTAATGCTAGAAGTAGAGAAAAGGAATTCGTTTCAGGATACGGAAGGGTTACAAAGGAAAAGAAGGAAGGAAGAATGTTCTGATGAAGAAGGAAGTATACTTTTTTTTTGTTCCCTTGTAAAGAAAATGGTGCACATCTGATAAATCGTGAAGTTCATTCCACAGTAGAGCCGAGGGAAATGCAATGATGATATAAAATCAGGTGTGGTGTATTGTCATACAAAGGCGTCTCTGATCACCTGATCAAAGAGAGTGTCCGTGATTCGAAAGTGGAATTGGGATTGCGAAATGTCAACAGAACGTAAAGATTCCTTCATTGATTTTAAGCTATTTTGGAATGTCTCCAACTTACCAAACATCTTCTTGTGGGCATCCAAGTTCATTCGTCACCGTAATGAAGCATAAGATGTTGTGAATATGACATATCAGTATATCATTGTGATAAAGCTCACATCCCATAGACCAATTTAAAGACTATGGAGTAAATTGATAACCGGCCGGTCGCCGTAAAAAACAAACATCTTGTGGGTGACCCGACGGCAATGTTTCCTGTTTTTTTTCTACCTCAGGAAGAGTCTACCTGAATAGGCTAGCTTTTTCTACCTGAATAGGCTCAGAAGCGAAAAAGGCCGCAGTGCATATGAAATACACAAATGGGGCCTAGCAGATTTACCATTCTGTGAGTGCGGGAAATTTCCAAACCACCAACCAGATTTTTGAAAGGGTATTTGCTACAAACCCTTAGAAATCGTGCATTACACAATCTGACATCGGACGTTGTAACCTGGTAGAAAAAAGACACACCGCATATGAGGGCCAATCGCAGAAGAATAAGAAGTGATATATTTTACTTTTTTCTGTTTCGTATGGTGCCCTTTAACATATTCGAACTAGCGATTAAGAAATATCAAAGATCGTGGCCTGGAGACAATATTATTTTCAGCCCTATTAATCAAGTATTTGGATTAAGAACTACTGAAGTTGGTACGCAACTTACAGTTTCTTCATTGCACGTGTTGGTAACATTACCACACTTGAAGAGATTAATACTCGTTCATGCACTCGGCCAGTGCAAATAATGTTACCTGATGAACTTTTTTGCCAGATCAAAACCCATTTATTTTTATTTTGTTTTTCAGTTACATCGGGTATCGAAACTGAAATTCTCGGGTGAAAGTCAAGAGGCTCACCAACCAGGCCACTGAGATCGTTTGAAATTCTACTAATATCATATTATTAGTTTAACTCGAGTTTCGAGTTACTTTTCCGAACTCTTCGTCAAACAAACTAAACATTTATTCTCATACTTGAAATATTTGACCTAAGGATCATATGAAGGCTAGGTGGGGAGTTTCTCAGTTTAAAAAAATATTAATATAAGTGGTGATATGCTTTAGGGGAAAGACCTAAAAACTCGAGTAGGGAGACTAACAAAAACACAATCTTATTATATACGAGTACATCATAATTTAATTCCTTAAAGTCAAGCCGGATGGATGTATACAATAAAAAAGAAAATCTGTTTCTTTTTTAAATTTCTGGATATTTTGTATAAACCTAACGGACGTTTTGGTCAAAATGACTCATTATTGTGCATGGACGCGCGGTAACGCGCTGGACTTCCGGGCGGAAGGTCATTGGTTCGAGCCCCGTGCCGTGCTTGACCCCTCGAACGACACAGGCACTTCTTCCATCTAGTGTTCGAGGATATAAGGATACCTATGACTTCGGTCATATCTATTCTTAAAAAAAAAAAAATTGTGCGAAAATTTATTTAATATCAGTCAATGGGTCACTAAAATTTATATATATTTGAATCGGACAGAATTAAAATCTGCTTAAATGATAGTCCACAACAGAATTTTGGATGCCAACTTTGATATATGGTAGAGAAATGTGAACCTCAATGCACGCATTTCTACAGCCGAATAAATGCTTGAATCGAAAATAATACATGGAGTGATAATGTATGACAAAATACGGAATGAAGTGATAAAGGGCGACCTCCGTGACCTGGTGGTAAGACACTTGTCTGCCGATCCGGAGGTTGCGGGTTCGATCCTCGCTGGAACCCAGATTTTTTAAATAGGAATCCAGTCTGGTTAACACTTAGGGCCTATAAAAACATCTTTCTGGTTGGTTAGAAGAGATTTCCACGTGGCAATAAACTCGCCAGGTTAAAAAAAGGGTTAATTTGAAGTTCAAGTTGAAGTGTTAAGTAAGATGAAGAAGAGTACGTCGAGATGGTTTCGACATGTGAAACTAATGAACGAAGAAAGACTAACAAAACAGATATGTAGTGCAAATGTGAGTGGAAGGCGTGTGAGAAGAAGACAAAGAAAAGTATGGTTGAATCAAGCCAATTATATCAAAAGGAAACATAGAGAGTAAGAGAAATCGTAGAAGTTGTATGAATGTAGAATAGGCTAAAGAGTTGCGTCGCTATTGGAAAGGTCCTCTCTGCCTACCCAGAAACGATATGTATGACGTTTATAATACTTGGATAGTACTAAACTTTGTATAATTTTAAGTTAATGCTTTTTGAAATTTTATAATATATTTGGATTGAATATATTTTTTTAATATTGAAGAGATTAGTACTACAATTGGCTTACTACAAAAAGTGATTTACGAGTATAATCATTATATTATAAGGGTGTCTTTCTTCATTTCACATTCAATTGAGCTTTCCGCATCCCTCCCCTTTCTAAGCCATTGGTGATATATTAATTAAACATTTTTTTATATTTTCTTATAGTTTTTTATTCTCAATGTTTAATATTTATACTGATATTTATAGTGTATTTTTTTGTTCACAATAATCTAAAAAAAATCGTAACCTCTCAACCAGTAATTATCTACCACCACATGTAGCTTCAGTCTGATTTGTTGGAGTATAATACCGTAGAGCAATAAACCTGCCTAACGTACCTTCGCGCAATTAAGTCGCAAATAAAAAAAAACTAAACGGCGCTATAAAAATCTATTTTTATGTACTTTCTGATAGAAGATATACCTACCGCAAAATATACTGAAATTACCCTTTAATCGCCACAATGTACCATACCTTTGCTCTTTCAATGTTAGGTCAAACCTCTTTATCTTCATGCGTTTCAAGTTAAAAGCGTGAAATAAATACATAAGGGTAGAATTTATACGATAGATTATCAAAATTAAAAAATACTCCAGGGCTCTTTCGAATGTGAAAAATTGAGGGTTAATAAATATATAAAGTTTTCGAACAGAAAATCCTTAATATCGATGTCGAACCATTATTATTTGTTTTTTTTTTAAAGAAAATAATGAAAGTATAAAGATATTTATACTCGTATATACCATAGATTACAGATATATCCCAGAAGAGCTTTATTCCTCAAACATTTTCCCAACAGTATTATGAAATCATAGGGAATTTTCTCCACCATGGCACTATCTTTTTCTCTTTGAGCTGCAGAAATATTCATCTTCCCTAGGATTTAAGCCGTGGGGAAATAACTAGTGCAGAATTTCTCATACTAAACGTGAATCAGGCCACATCTTATTATTTCAATTTTCTTTAAATCCATTTGTTTTAAGCGTTGTTTCAATAAGAACTTCACAGTTATTTTCTAGCTTAGCTCGAATTAAGCGCAGAATAAAACGCTGCTTTAAAGCTCATTATTTTACCCGTGGTCTTCTTTCTTTCATCCCTTGGTTTTTCTCCTTCTTATTCTGAGTAAATTTCAGATGATTTTTTTTTTTCATAAATCTTCGACTAATCAAAGAAGTGCTTGGTCATGCGATAAACGTGTTAGACTTCTTAGCAGAATGATGAACAATATATTATCCCCCAATATGGATAGATGACAGCTGTTCGTAAATTAGACCGTTGTGGGTAATCTGTTATACTTCAACAAGTACAGTCTTGACATATCTAACCTAAAGTTCCTATAGCGAGATATCAAAGTTCTAAGGAGACGGATATAAAGTTTTTAGGCAAGTAGCTAATGCGCTTTAGAAAAATATATATTCATATATAACATGATTCAACATTAAAAGTACTTCGGAAGTGAATCTCCCTGGAGCACCCGCTTGCTTATTGTGAATGCTAACCTCTAAACCTTTGCTGAACTGGATAAAAGTCTCTGGGGGTAAAATAATATCGAGATCTTTTTACGTTTGAACGGAACTTATTCTTACATAATATAACTTACGTATTATATTATGCAAGAATGAGTTCGTTTAAGTTTGTTCATTTTATTAGTATTCTTAAATACTTTGAAACCCTCAAATTAAAAAAAAAGTAGTAAATAGTCAAGTTGTTAGAAAGCTTGCTTAGCTCCTAGACTTACCCGTTTCAAGTTCTGGCAAGGTGGTGCCATGACTCAAAACGTCGGGACGTATCGGTGCAAAACTACCATGATTGTATAGCATTCAGGCATCCCGAGTTCGATTCAAAACGTATCCTGAACTGGTTTAACTTGGGGGTGTATTTTTATCAAAGTTTATTGTTTTTTTTTAAGATAAAATCTGGACTGTAATTTTAGATTAACCGATGTCACGAAATATAGTTATGTCCATTCTAAGATAATTTTACACAAACTGAATATAAAAAAATACTTACAAACTAAAGCAGATACAGAGAAAATTATTTTTCATGCTTTATTCAATTTTCATTCCAAGTTAGTTGATACGAACGAAATATTTAAAAAATGGTAATGTATAGAATAGTCGCACTGAAATACCTCAACAAATATGGTAAGTCTCAAGACAAAAACTCCTGGAAAAATAAGTCCTTGGTCTTATGCAATAATAAACTGAAAAAAAATAGCTGATTCTGAAAAGAAACATTTTTGAATAAGCATGAAGTGCCTGTTGTTCTTTTGCAAATAAAGTACTTTTTTGGTTTCAGTAATTTAAATCCACTAGATTTAAGCCAAAACGTATAAAGAGCTATTATTATCAGTGCCTTTTAAAAGAGTAAGTTTTTGATAAGTAATAATTATCGATGTTATTGTATTGTTATGCATTTTTTTGTATCCAATACAACCATTAGATGTATTACTTTATGATAATCTCTTTCAACCAACCAAAAGGGGGAAAACAAATGTTAAGACACAACAACAGACGGAAATCATTTAAAAAAAATCTAGGTACTAATGAGAATCGAACAAGCAGCCCCCAGATATGAAAGCAGCTGCCTTATCAACTAAGCCACGAAGGTCGTCTAATATGTGTAGGTATTTAAATCGATATATTATATTTCAAAATAAAATGTACAACATGTAGGTAGGGTTATTATTGCCAAGTGGTATTTACATCGATGTATCCATATAATGGTTTTACAGTTTTCAGAGAAAGGTGGAGAATTTATTTGTTGTTTATTTCTTCGAGATTTGATAATGTACTTAAATGTTTCTAAAAATATTTTTCTTTTGTACGTGGTTAAAAAATTGTAGAAAAGATAGTAAATGAAACATATATTACTACTCTTTCAGAGGCACTTACGGGCTATCAGAAGTTTTTATGTCCGCCTTTGTCGGACCAGAGAATGTACGACTTCCTTATTTTTCTTGTGATATCATTACTTAGAACAGGGGTATTAAATATATGTTTTCCTTTTGTAATATTTTTTTCTAAAGTAGAGATACGTTGTAATACTCGGTAAAGAAAAGATTTATATTTAATTTAATTTGAAAAAAAAACATTATTTGAAAACACCAATATACTTGAAAAAAAATTATCCAGCCGGTATGCAAAATAGTATAAGGCAACAGAGATCCAAATTTTACAAAACAAATCAATACATTTGTTCTGATTTCAAATATTTTGATAAAAAGACCAACAGCATTTAGTCATAAGAAATTGTTATGAAAAAATAGCATAATTAAAAGGTTTATTTGAGATACGTTTTTTTATCGCTATTTTTTAGTGCAACGCATTATTTCCGCTGGCATTTAACCGGTTCACTACTACGAGCGCATTGACGCGCTCTCTGATTCAGTGCTCGCCAGGCCGGCCATACAAAATGAACGCGTAAACGCGCTCTCTTTTGAGTTTGTCGCAAGCTAATATCAAATCCAATCGTAATAATTTATAAATTGTAGCACATAGTGACATCTATTGGGATGGTCAAGAAATATTTAAATATCACAATTTACCGATATTATCAAAGTTACAGTCATCTTTCTAAAAGCTTTCACTGACAGTCAATACGTGTCTCTGATACAGGGTTACCGACTACAGTTTTTTGCGACGTAATTGCGATGATTTATAATGACTTCGTTTGTAGTTTTCTTCAATGGTTGATTTTTAACTTTTAAGCGTTATTTTTGTAAATTTTTCATAGTATTTATTTACAAAGTGTGTTTTCATGTATTCTTTGGTTATTGGCGGTAGTTTTGCGGCATAATACGACGTTTATATAGACTTTTTACGATTTTATTTTATGGTTTATTTACCTTTTGTGCTTTATTATACATCATACAGATAATTTGTTGATTTTTGTTTACAAAGTATATTATATTCTACTATATTTATAAGTAAACGTGTTTTCTGTGTCAAGTTGTGACAACCCTGACATTTTGTGAATATTTAAACTGTGTTTTTCTGAGTGAACGGCAGCTCAAACGCTTCACGGTGTATATATTTAGTAAGTTTTCATAATATCCTTTATATCTGTATACAAAAAATATATTTTTTTTAGGTTTTATTTTTGTTGACAAAATCCCGACCTGCTGGGTACGGCCATACTACTAACTTCCGGCACTTAAAGGGTTGACCAATTTTCAAGAATAACCTATTATCGGTGTGAAGAGGAGTTTTTTGAAACGCTCATAAATTAATAAAAAATAAAACGTTAGATTAATTACATAAATCTAAATAAATAAAGGTTTATTGAAAGCAACATAGCATGCACATTATCACGAGTTATTTTGAAAAAAAATTTCCGCAATATCTATTGGTTGAAATTTTATGCGTGATCAAATCATATATTTTTGCTAAAATTTGAATACTTCATAGTAATAGGTATCCTTACACTCTCGAACACCAGGTGGAAAAAGTGCCTGTGTCGTTTAAGGGGAGAAGCACAGCGCGTTCGAATCGACGACCTTCCGCACGGAAGTCCAGTGCGTTACCGCGCGGCCATGCACTTCATGCGGCCGTACAATACTATATTAATAAATTAAATAAAATATAGGTTTATTGATTGCAACAAAACAACATATATCCTGAAATTACATATACATTTCAAGATAATGTCGAAGAAAATTTACTTAAGAGTGAAGCTATCAAAGGTCTAGGTTTATCTCACAACATCCCCTATTGAGATACACCCCTATCGATAGAGGGCGAGTCCGGTCGCTAGGATATCAAATGTTTTTCAACCCACACCTTAATCTTCGCCCTAGCCATCAATAAAATATTTCCTTTTGTATAGTATTGGATTACACTATCGTCCCATATAGTTCAACCTATCGCACATATTGTCATGTGAAAATCTCTTCTAACCAACCATAAAGATGTTTATGAGTATTTAAGAGAAAACTAGACTGATATCCTTTTATAAAGATCTATCCTCCAACAGGAATCGAACTTACAAACCTCGGGCTGAAAAATAGGCACTTTATCAACTGAGCTATGGAGACCACTTCTTATCTATTATATAACCAAAAAATAAAATTCATGACATAAATATGGACTATGAAAACAAAAAGGCGAAAGGAAATGGACAATATAACTCTAGCAGAGCTTTAGCCTCCAGAATGATGTTTTTCCATCTTGGTTTATTGCTCTTCTCTTTCCGGTCATACGTTGACTGGGACCCAAGTGTCGTGATCCACTTGAGTTTCCCTCATGTACGATTCTGATGGTATGTTCACTGCCAATCCGGCATAAATTACCATACCAATGATGGGTAAAACGAAAATAGAAAAAAGAACTTATTCAGAATGTTAATTATCTAACAAGTTAAATGTATCTAGCAAGGATGAAGGAAAAACTAAAATATTGAGGGATGCAGCAAACAAACATCATGAGTAACAATAAAACGGGATTTAGAAAAAATGTGGAATTTTCATATAAATCAAACAAATTTCAGAAAAACGTAAACAATTTAAAATATAAAAATAATTATTGATTAGTGGAGTTATTGAGAGATTTGAAGAGGATTCAGTTTCTAAATTCGTTTTCTAAAAATTATATCAAGCATAAACATAGAATTAGGTTATATCTTAGATATGTACACATATCTAAGGTATATCCTAATTTTATGTTCATTAATTCATGCATATGGTACCCTTAAACATATTCGAAGTGGTGATGTGCATATATCGAAGAGCGTCTTCGAGAGACAAATTTGTCTTCAAACCCATTAATCAAACTTTCGTGTTTAAAGGCACTTCAGTAAACATGGAACTCGTAGTTCGTCATTGTACGTGTCAATAATTGCGCATTTGACGAGGCATCAGCACTCGCACACGTTTAGCGTATGTTGTTACCAGACCAACTCTTACCAAACTTGGACGCTTTTCATTACATTGTTTGTTCAGGTATCATCAATTCAAGTTTAAACATATACTCGTATATGTATTTCGAGAAATCTCGAATTGTTGCATTGTATTGTATTACACTTTCGATGAAGATTATTATTACCTGTCGAGCTTATTACCATGTGGCAGTATCTTCAAACCAACCAGAAACATGTTAAAGAGCTCTTGAATGAGAACCAGAATGAATTGTTTTTGAAAAATTTGGGTTCAAGCGGGAATCGAACCCGCAGTCTCCGGGCTGGAAGACAAGCGTCTTACCAACTAGGTGACGGAGGTCGTAGTTCTTATGCGTATTCACAACATAAACATTTTCCGAGCACACTTTTGTATTATAGTTTATTAAAAATAACACCAAATAAAACTAAGGATTACGATCTATGGTTTGAATTCTCATAAGTGAAATATTTTTTTTGTATGATCATGTCAACAGTTATATTTCAAGTAAGAGTTTTGTAAAACAGAACTGTATTGGCAATATGCCTAAAAATGAAAACTTTTAAGATGGAAACGTGTTAAACCAAAATATCTTATTTAATGTGTAAAAACTACCAATAAATATATTTTCTTCCATGATTTATCGTTTATTTCCCCTTTGTAGTTTCCAGAAAGTGACGGTTTTTACTTTTTGAATTAAAGTAACAAAGGAAGTGTTGTGCTTCAGAAAGTTTTCAGCAACGAAAAAATTGAACATATATATTTTCCCAACATTTTGTGTATTTTGATTCTTTGCCTGAAGTGAAGAAAAATATCAATCGATTCCATAACAAATTATTATTTATTTAACGTTTTTAAAACGAATAAATACCACACATATATTATTTTCTTGATATTTAAATAAAAATCATTTATTCAAGGGAACGCAATGCAATACATGCCATATTAAAAAATCATTAAAAGAAGAGGGCAGTGCATATATGTATTAAAAAATACATAAAATAAATAAAAACATTTTTTAAATTAAAAAACTATAAATTTTATGTTCATACTATTCCCTTTTTGTGATAGTAAAGATTTATTCAGTTGTTTGCCACGTTGGCTAGTGGCACAACATACACGGTCTATACAATGGAAAAGGTGACTGATTTTATTTTCGCGTAACCACCAGCGCTATACTATATGTGGATGAATAAATGAGTTAACTAGCGACTCGTTACGACTATCTTCCGTAAAAGTTTAGCGTTGGCTGTCAATTGTTACGTCATTACGAATGAACCATCGAAGGCAGCGCGTTGAAACTTTTACGGAAGATAGTTGAAATGTGTCGCTAATTGATTCATTTATTTATTTCTAGATACTACAAGTGATGGATAGCTTGTTCGGAGTTTCGGTCCGATGGTAGGACACCTTACTCCTTCATCGGATAAGTTCTGACTGTTAAGATATTTATTGGAAATTTTTGGATCTTTTTGGGAATCGGGAAAGGATAGGTTTGTGGTAATTGTTTTGATTTTATGAATGATTATGAGAAATTATAAACGATTAAATACATATATAAATATGATGATATATACATAATATTAAATACAAATATACATAAATTTGTGTCGTCACACACTGTTTTATATTGAATGGGTGAAAAAAAAAAAAAAAAAAAAAAAAAATGAAAAAATGAATTGTGAATAAATTATAAGAATGAATATAGTATATGTAGATAAGTAAATGAGTGGGGAAATGTGTGTGACTTTTATAAATATATTAAGGTGTAGAAAATGTTTATTGAAGGTGAGAAATGCGGTTGCCTATGGGGGTAAACTGTCTGCCGGAGGAATTATCGATGATGGGGTGTTCAGAGTGACAATCGGGGGGTCATTTGGGGGGATGATTAGAGTTAAAGAGGGGGGGGGGGGGGGTCGGGGGGATGTTTCGCAATATTGATTTCGGACGAGTGTGTCTGTAACTGGTATTTCTAGATGGCACTGGTGGTTACGTGAAAATAAAATCAGTCACCTTTCCCATTGGATAGACCGCGTAAATAGTTAACTTATAATAACTCGAGTTATACGTCATATATTATTCATCAAAACCTGGTAGACAACCCTGAATAAATATTTCTGAAGCACTGCCACTTCTAATATTTATTTTATTTTGCGTTTTTTTTTTATGTGATTTAGTTAGAAGTAATGTCGTGCGTTTGGGTATAACGGTAATTGCGAACACACGACGAACTATTTTGAAAAAACTTAAACTTGTTATTTTTGTACTGTATCGTATTGTATTACACTTCCGTTATATACAGTACAGCCTGGTGGGCTTGCTGTCATGTGATAATATCTTCAAATCAACCAGAAAGATGTTAAAGAGGCCTTAAGTTAAAACCAGATTGGAATCCTTTTTAAATAAATCTTGGTTCCAGCGGGATTCAAATCTACAACCTCCGGATGGGGAGACAGGCATCTTACCAACTAGACTATGAAGGTATTTTTATTCCAAATCGAAACCATAACCCCCGGCTAAGCGTTCAATTAACTATAGTAGAGAATAAAAAAAATGTTTTATCAACCCATTTATAATATTTTGATTTATTGGACCCATCTCGTATTATCACATAAATACATAAAAGAAGATAAGTACTGCAGTCGAACAATTTATATATCTTCTAAAGCAATACACTTAGCGCCATTTAGTATTTTTAGCTCCCTTGTGGAGTAGAGAGCGATAAGGGTGATCAAAAATGGCTCCATGTGCTCAGCAATTGAATATCGGCCTATCTTTCATGATTATGGTTCAAGAATCTCATAAAATTGTGGTTATCGTACATGTTTTTAGGGATACAAAGAATTAAGTGCGTTGACGGTTTGAAACGGCAATGTTTGCCTTGAATGACCAGAAACAAAGACTTGCCGATAACAATTTTCTTTTTCCTACTCTTTTCATTATTTTTTTGGTTCCTATGATTTGTAGGTATCATTGTTATATTGTTCAAAAAGTAGTTTAGTATTTTTTCAATAGACGTCGTTAAGAAAAAAATCGCTATTTAATTCATTCCAAACATGCTGACTGTATATTATTATGAGAATAATAACTAAGCGAATGTTTTTTGTCCATTGTTTACCCAAATTGCGTGAGAAGTTCTTTTTGCATCATTTTGAAAATAGAACACAATAAGTTGTATTTTCAGAGCTTGATGTAGTACCACAAAGGAAAAAAATCGACTCAAACAAAAAAAGCATATTTGTTCAGTGTATGGTGACAACGCAGTAAGCGATCGCATATGTCAAATGTGACAATCGAAGAAAATGTCCGCTCTGGAAATCCGATTACCACTAATGACGACTAAAAAAAATTGATCGAAAATAACCAGGTTATATGACACAATATATTGCTAAGATACTGGGAATATTGAAAAAAATTGAATAAAGTTACATGTAAACTTATTTTTTTATTTGAATTTTACCCAAAAGTAGGGCATTACATTCGAAGACAATCCAATATGTTATATTAAGACAGTTACTTATTATATTATACACTCGTATCTACTTGAGAACCAACACCGATGTGTATTAACTTGTTTTATTCGTTCTTCTATGTGGATGGTTGTATTTGATACATCTGGCGGTCTTATACAGCAATGTCTTCCAATCATCCAGCTCAACTTAAATACGTAAAAAAGTTTCAATCCATCACAAATTTTACAATAAAAAATCGTTAATATTTAAGTTCATTAAATATTACATGAATGACTAATCTCTATACAAAAGAAGTGGAACAGAATATAAACAATTTGTTCAAGTATAAGGAAGAGAAAGTAGGAGAAATCAGGTTGAAAGAATAATGTGAATAATGCAATATCTTTTCAACTCTCCGTTGAACGTCGATAATAAATAAGGAAATAAATAAATAAATAATAGGTTTATTGATAGCAATATAGTATGTACAGATTATATTTAAATAACACTTCTAAAAACACATAAATTGCAGATAATACATTAAATACAGAAGCTATCAAAAGGTCTGGGCTCATCTAATAGCATCCCCTCGGCCAAGATACACCCCACCAATATAGGGCGAACCCAGCCACGGGGACACCAGATGTTTTTCAGCCCACACCCTATAAGGATGGTGGACATATGATAACTCTTGAAAGTTCGTTTCACAGTCGCGCCAGTAAACCACTAATGGAGATATGTAAATTGTGACATGTCTCTCATCGCTTGGTCGCAGAGAACATCCGTAATCTGAAAATAAGGGGATTTTTTTGTAAAGATATAAAGGAGAATTGGGGTTGTTAAGCACGCTAAATAATGTTAACTGAACGTGAAGGTTCTTTCACTGAAATCTTAAGCTATTAAAGTCTGTTTTGAAACTCGAACATATGGGCATACTTCCTAAGATTAAGTAATTAATCGGATTCAAAGGTTTTGGAGTCTCTCCAACTTATCTAACATCTCCTCGTTGGCATTCAATAAGCATGCGTCAGCGTTATCGAGTAATTTTTATTTTATTTATTTATGTAAATAAACGATACAATGTACCTTATAACAAAAAAAAGTAATAAAAGAGTTAGTAGTGAGTGCTCTACACATTAAGAAGAACAGAGCTTTAAAAAATACAACAATAACAGTTAAAATGTAATAGGTATCAATGTTACCAACACAATACGGGGCCGTCCTCAGGCACACAGCCCACTCTGTGTAAAAGTATAAATACTAAAGACATATCATTGAAAAACAAATTGAAAACAAAATATGTACGATGGAATCGGATAGGTGTAATTTCACAAATGAATGGTTGAAGTAAAATAGGCACTAAGTACCAAACAAATTAATTTGAAACTAAGTATGCAGTTTCGTTCTATATTCCAAGGCTACTAACCATAATACATCACCAAGTTCCTGCAGAGCCTCATTCTATGTATTAAATCTAATCTAATGACTTCTCTAAAAAATCCAATAAAAGCTTTAATCTGACGTTATTATCCACAATTTCTTATTTTCCTCATATTGGCGGCCAGTGTACTAAGTGATTTATTTGATTCAACCATTCAAATCTCCTTTAGCACGAGGAAAAAATCACGAAAATAGATAAACATCATAACGGAAGCACGAGACCTTGGGATAACAGTATTCGACTTAAAACAAGCAGAAAATTATACATTCTATTAAAGGGAATATAGAAGAGCAAAGATCTTGCGGCTTGACTCGGAGATGTGATTACGTCAATTAAAATTTTCACCAATGAGGATTCCCGGTTTATTTTTATACATGTGATCATGTAATGAATGTTTTGTATATTGGACGAATTTTAAATGTATTGTATAATAATTACATTTGTTGAACTCCATTCATAGTATACAAACCATATCTCGTTAATAATGATAATAAAACCTTGTTTTACGGTTCACTACTTGTTCCCAATCAATTTGTACTATTGACACATTTCTTAACATGAAACTGGGATATTTCTAATTAAAAAAAAATCTTGTTATTTATTTACATCACCTAAAAACAAGGTTCATGTTTTCAAGTTTTCTTTCTCATAATAATATTTCTAAGTTTCACTAGATCAGCTAAATTGTGTTATGTTTTATAATTCCTCTTGAAATTCAAAGTATTATAGTTCAAACAACAAAATACTCGTATTTGACGTAAACGACCACCATATCAAAAATATTAAATTCGCAATACATATTTCTTGGCAGAGAAATTGCTATTTATTAATTTTCACTTACTGCCTCTCTTTCAGGCTTCATTTCACCTGAATGTATAATGTGAAGTTACTTTAAAGTTGCCTAATTTAATTTAAATTTATGTTCAAATTGTTTTATTGTTGTAAAAGTGAGTCAAAGTTTTACAAGTGTTAAGTGTTTTTTTGCAAGAAATAATATTAAAGCGCTGAGCTATAAAATGTCTCTTTATAATAATAATATACCCAAATAACAATTTAATTACATCAAGTACATGAATTTTAAAAAATAAAGAGACTTTCAGTGTTTTCTTCACCTAACATAATCGGTGTATATTTATATATGTATTGGAAAAAATATTGAATGTTCTTTACAAACCATTGTAATATTATATAAAGAAAATATAAAATATGAACAACTTTAAAATATCAGCATGATTTAGAAAACATGCGACACGTAAATTTATAGTACTAATGAGTTACAACACTTTAAGAGGAAAAATTACTCGAGTAAAATATAATAACTATAATATAATAAAAAAAACAAATATTAATAAATTACAAAAAAATTTAAATAGTTTAACCAGTCTTCCAGTTATGACCTTAGATTGAGGAAATGTCAGAGAAGGACCCTTACGAACTCAACAACATCTTCAGTGATAATATCCACTAAATCAAACATGCACTAATGTATTTGATTGATAAATTATGTGTATCTGTAATTAACAAATTACAATTGACACAATAGAATTGTAAAAAGTTGTGTGTGTTTCTAAGAGTTGTGTGAATCCTATATTTGCCAATATATTGGGAGCTTTTAACTATATTGTGAATAACCTGATAAAGATATATCAAATCGAATAAAACTTATTTCAGAAAGTTTATGAAGGCGGGTGATATACAATAAATTTTACGTAATTATGCAAAAAGAACCTAAATTTATTTATTCTAAGATTGAGATTGACTTTAAATATATTGCCACTATGAATGTGCTTGTACGGAACAAAAAAAAATAGATATAATCTTACCATCTAACGGGATTATTATTTTACATATTCAGGATTGTCATATTCATATTCAGCTTTGTCGATATTTCAAATAAATTAAAAAAATGGGCTGGTTCCTTCTTGAATAATTACATCCAATTGTTCTATACATCAATAATATCTTCAAGTGGTGGACAAAAATTGTCAAAATATCAAGTGCGTAAATCTGTCACCCAATAACGGAACAGGGATGCGGAATAATTCAAAAGTATTATTCCGGGGAGAGTTGGTGACGTGTCGACGAGCAAACTGAGCGGCGTGGACGTTACACCGAAGACGAAAACCGCCCTTTGGAATGCCAATATTATCAATTGGACATATGTATGCAAAAATTGACCAACTCACAAACAATATTCATTTGAAGCGTCGAGTAAGCACACCTCAATCTCATATGTGCAAAAATATAACGGAAGTTCAATTGATATTTCATAGTTCAATTCCATTGATAAAAAAATAATAAAGACAATTAAAAAATCATGACAACTTGAATACAATCAAAACAAAAAAAAATATGTACGAAAGGAGATATGTTACAAATATTTCAATGGTGCTTCTTTTTATCAAAAACTGTTTTAAATTAATTATGATAAATGAAATACTAAAATCAATATTGAGAACAATATTGTAAGGCTAGGAAGATTGTATAAATCTAAAATATTCTAGAATTCAGCTTCCATCTGGAGCAACCGAAAATATTTACATTCATTGTATTCGTTATCTTTGCGGGTAGGGAAAAATCCGTAATTTATGAAATGAACCTAAAAACCCTGTAAACTCAAAACAGTATGTCTATAATATTGAGATATATCCTTGAGAACAATCAAACTGTCCATAAAGGATATAATATTGAGATATATCCTTTATGGACAGTTTGATTATTCATGAGTATCCATAAAAAGATCCTTTTGATGCAAATTAAGGTTTAATTTTAATCTACAATATTATACACTGAAATGTGCAGAAAACTATAAATTTGAGTCTTAATATTTTAATTTTTTCAAAGGTTTTTTTCGAATAAATTTTGGGTCATGAAATATTTATTAGATATAATTTTATCTTCTTACGCTGGACCGTTTTCATTTAGTTTTCGACAGTATTTTAGCTCTTCAAACTAATTATTTGAATCCAAATATATCAAAACGTGAAAGCTGATTAAGACGGGCACGCCGTCTTACATCATAGGGATTCTCCGCTCCTACCTATCCGAACGACAATTCGTCGTTCGGGTGAGCGGGAGGCTCTCCACCCCCAGAAACATCCCAATGGGAGTGCCCCAGGGCAGCCTGATCGGACCGCACCTGTTTACTCTGTTCACACACGATATTCCGGTACCGGAAAATTGCTCCGTCGCCCTTTTCGCGGATGACGCAGCTTGTTACGCGCGATCCGCTTGCCCCGTCAGGGCAAGTAATTACCTCCAGAAGGCCTTGGACACCTTGGCAAAATACTATCGTAAGTGGCGCCTAAAGATTAACGACGGCAAGACAGAGGCGGTCATGTTCACAAAACGGAGGGTGGGCAGCCTCCCCCTCCTGAGGATGGGAAACAGCGCTGTGGAATGGCGTAAATCGGTTAAATATCTCGGGGTCCATATGGACTCCAAACTATCGTGGCGGCTCCACACTGAACAAGCCAGAAAGAAAGCATTCGTAGCCTTCGCAGCGCTGAGACCCATCTTCAGCCGAAATTCCTTCTTATCCCGAAAAAACAAACTCCTGGTGTATAAACTCATAGTGCGTCCGGTAATTACGTACGCGGCACCAGTCTGGGGCAGCGCTCCAGATTGCATTTACAATAAACTCCAGCCGGCACAAAACAAAGCACTTAAAATTATCTATAAGACAATGCCGGGCGCAAATCTTAAAAAGCTACACCAGAGAACAAAAGAATACTCCATTAAGGAGTACTGCCACAAAATGACACTAGACTTTTACAGTAAAATACATTTAAACTCGCACTCAAACCCGCTCATCGCAAAACTCGGGTGTCACAAGAGACTGGATGAACTGCCTTTCAGATACAAACACAGACTCCCAAATCACATCATCCTCAGCCGATCGGAACCGGAGAGAGATCTCGACCAAGTTGCAAGGAGAGGGCCAGGGAGGACAAGCGTAACGGGGCCTTCATAACTAGCACGCTACATACTCAAATTCGCTAAATTATAAAGTCACAGACAACCCGATACTGCCCAGCGTTTAACTTTTCAGATCCAGAGGAGCGGCCGGGGCGCGACACGACACGCCACCGGGACCGTGGGGCGGTACACGGCTGAAGGCGAAAATCAAGAGGGGCGAGCCAACGCCTCGGACTTCGAGTCACACTATACACACTACAACACTCACACTCCACAAACAAACCGAATGTGTTAATATCACAGAACGGTAGAGCCCAGAGGTCCTCTGAGGCTCGACTTCCCTCGGTGAGTTTTCTACGGTTTTCTCACCGGATATGTCTTCAATACATATGCAAATGCGGGGAATCTCCAATCGCACAGGCCGTAGCCGACACCTTCCCATCCCCACACTCCACACCTACACTTGATAATATAAATTTATGTAATTATTCCCCTTAAATGTCTAGCAGAGTTCTTCTCATTCCCTCCGCAAGTCTACAGTCCCTCAGACGGTAGAGCACTCAGCAAAGTAAATGATAAAAAGCAAAGAAAGCTCGCTTAGCCACGCCGCATCTTCGCGCCTTCTTCACCGTCTTCTTCTTCGCCGTCTCCTTCTTCAACATCGTCACCCCAACTCCACCGTCTTCACCATCGTCGCTTCACTGAGACCCCCGGGAGGGGCGGGAGGACGCCTAACCTGAACTGCGCCACCGGGGCCGCTGACATGAGCTGCCGTACCCCTTTGAGGATAGTCACCATGCCCAACTATGGTTGAATAAATTCAAATTTAAAAGAAAGAGAGAGAAAACAAAGGCTCAGTGAGCCTAAAAACAAAAAGGAAATTATTACACAAATACTTAATATAAGTATACTCATATAAATAACACAATCACACAGAGGACACAACAGTGGAAAAGGTATTCCCTCAAATCACTGACAAAAAGATCGATGACGCAGTCAAATGCGCACGTGTTAAAAAATTCAATAAAAGAAAAAGAACTAGTTTCATTCATTCATTCAACGTGACCATTAATTCGGGAAATCAAAACGTTAAGTCCAAATATACGTAAACATTTTTTTTTACTACATAACTTATTGAAGTGATTTCTTTTGTTTCCGTATTGTAAAGATTGGCCAATTCTTACGATTTACAGGGACCACGTGGACGTTTTTTTACATGCTCTCCTTTTCACAATACAAATAATATGATTAATGTGTATTTTTCGAGTCAAGTCGAGGAGTAACTACAATGGTTTATCTTGCATTTCGGAGTATAGATATTTTATAAATAGGATCTTAAATATTAATGTGGATTAATCAAAACTTGTAGTATTTGGGGGGATTTTAAAAGCGTTTTTTTTAATATATAGCTAATAATATATAAATATTTTTAAGTGATTATTTTCATTCCACATTTTGATTATTTTCACGTATTAAAATTTATACAAAACTTTCATTTTAATTTGTTTTTTATATGTATTAAAAATACGTTATAGCTATGCACTAAAAATACCGCATGTATCAGAAATAGCAATAAAAAATGGCATTAAAGCGGACTCTTAATTTTTCTCAATTTCTTATATGGTAATATGCAAACGTGGAAGAATACGAAAAAATAGTTTAAAGTTGTCAAAACGTGTTTTCAAAATTGTCTCTCGATTATTTCACGACAATGCCAATAATATTTTTAATATTAGGAATAAGTCACCAGGCTGTTGTATATTCAATAAAATATTAATATTTTATTTTTGCAAATAACTAATTTATTAGTTATCGGTGAAATATTAAAACAATTTACACAAAGTAAAAAACTTTTTAAAATTAAAGTTGTTGTTCACGAATCACTGTCAAAAACTTGTGTTATATTTTCGTTGTATAAAGTACAACCTGGTGGGTTTATTACCATGTGGCAATCTCTTCTAACCAGTCAAAAAGATGTTAAAGAAGTTTTAAGTGAATACCAGCCTGAAACCCTTTTTAAGAAAATTGGTCACCTATGGGAATCTAAAAAAACCGCTGCTTTAATTTTAAAAATTAACTACGCAAATATGTTAAATTGCAGAAAAAAATATGGTTTGTCAGAAAAATGATATTAGCACCCCGTGTTGCGAGGGACCGTCTTTTGAACGTCGCGTCGACTGCTTAACCCATTCGCTTGGCGCGTTGGCTTGCTCAGGCCGTTTATTCAGCGCGCTTATTCATACACACCCAGCAGCCACATTTTACAGAAGCGCGCCTGACAAATAGTTTGACAGTTACGCGAATTCAGTACGTGCGACACTACAGGGCGGAAACAGATAAACGGGGTGGCCATTTTCAAGTGGAAAATTGTAACAAAGTTGCGTGATTGAATTATGCTTGTTACAAGCATTTTATTTGGTTAGAAACTAGTTAACCATGAAAATATTCGACATATTTTGTATGAAAAAAACATTTTTAAGAACATCGAGTGTCATATTATTTTTTTCCTCTCTTTTTCTTATGTCAATGGCAATAAATAATTTGAGCCCCAAATTTTACCACCATCACTGGATGTTCCACGAATTCAGTTATCTTCGGTGCAAGACATAGGGTTCCTCGGACACTTAGCAAATAGCACATGAACCTGGCGGTAGATACACAAAAACGTCCACCACGCAATATTCCCCATTTTACTATGGCATCTTGTTCCTCTTGATTTCGGAGCCTGTTAAAAGGTTTCAGAGTCCTTTAGATAAGTTCAGAGCCTGTTGGTTATTCCTCTACAAATATCCTGTAGAATTTTACGTAGAACTTTGTGCTCCCTCCGGGTGTCGTGGTACTATTTTATTTACTCATGTGGTACTCCTTAATATACTTGAATTAATTATGTGAATATGTTAACGAGCATGACTGGGAGACAATATTGACTTCATCCCCACTAATAGACTCTGAGTTAAAAATGATTTGAACCACATAAGCAAGCAAGTCAACTAACTTTCGTACATATTGGAAATACTAGCGAACATCAACTGATAACAAATGTATAACGTCTAAAATTTGCGAATATTTTTTTCCAGGTAAACTATAAGTATTGAACCAAATCAGGACCTCATCTTTGATTCACTATCGGGAATCAAAGATGTAACCTCCGGGTGTAAGCGCAACATCTTACCAAATAAACTACCACTAAATTACGTTTTGTCTTATTTTTATTTCATTTAAATAAACATTCTTATACGAGTATTTGCTAAATTGGAGTATTTTGAATAATTTTTGAGTTTTTAGGTTGAAAATTTTCTGTCACATGTTGTTTTGTCATATAAACATTTTAATTTTAGCGACTGTATTACTCTTGAATGGCCTCAGCCTTCCGTTTGATCACACATTCCATCCCTACATTTTAAATGACTGTATTACTCTTGAATGGCCTCAGCCTTCCGTTTGATCACACATTCCATCCCTACATTTTAGATGACTGTATTATTCTTGAATGGCCTCAGCCTTCCGTTTGATCACACATTCCATCCCTACATTTTAGACGACTGTATTACTCTTGAATGGTCTCAACCTTCCGTTTGATCACACGTTCCATCCCTACATTTTAGACGACTGTATTACTCTTGAATGGTCTCAACCTTCCGTTTGATCACACGTTCCATCCCTACATTTTTATATTTTTTGTAGGTCTAGGGAGATAGGTGTCCTCTAGCCACTGTCTTATTCTCCTCATAGTATTTTCTCATCCCAGTTTAGGTGTTCTGTTTTCAATAACTCTGAAAACTTCATGCCAGCATACATGGCTTTAAGTCACGTAGAGTTAGTTATGGTGATGTGAGCTTGCAAATTTTGTCGTTGGACCTCTCTCTTAATGTATCAGCTCTCATTACTGATCATGGTCCCAAAATTACAAAAACTTTTTTCGATATTGATACTCGTATACTCATAGGCACGAATTTCGGAAGTAATCTGCGAGCTACTACTCGTAGATGAATTTAATGTGGTAGTTTTTGCATAAGTTGCTGCATTCAGCACGCGTCAGAATCAATGAATTGTGATATTATTCCAGACAGCTCAAGGTACGATAATTTGAAAACGTGTATGAGGAGGATGCTTCAACTATCGAGGATAGTGATCCAAAGATAGCATCGGAGAACGTAAAATCTTAATTTTGATAAAAAAATATGTAATATAATTTTCGTTTTTCCGTGACGGTATACCAAAATAAGTTCTGAGCTGTTCCAAATTGTACTAAAGTTGATCTATATTTGTAAATAAAAGTTCTTAACACTTGTGCGAGTACCTCAAATTTGTATACATATATACGTTATAACACGTCATGTTCCTTATGTAGTAAGCAAATAATGCAGATTTCCAAGTCATTGTATTTATATGCTCAGCTCTCACCTCGTTCACATTCCTATATCTCGTTATTCTTGCTCTGCTGTTTCTCATGATTTTTACATTTTCCTAACTCTTTCCTCGATTAACCTGACACTCCATGAATTTAAGATATATATTTGTTTAGTAAGTCTTTCGCTACTCATTCTCCCAATGCGGCCAAACCATGCTAGAATGCCTTTCTTAATTCAGCTCAAATCCATGTCTAACAAACACTAATTCTCTATTTGATTATTTGTTACTCTATAAATTATTGTAAGACCAGATATTCTACGGAACACAATTTTTATATTCACTGAAATAATGTTTATTGAAAACCAATTCGATTAAACTAAACTTTAAGGGTGGACGTAGTGGCAACAATCTTAGAACAAAGCACGTCACAAGTTCATACCGCCTGCAATAAACCTCAATTCCATTTATTGAAACCATTAATAAAAAGAGTATTTTGATTTATTAAAGCGTTTAAATTAGATTTTTTGAGGGGGACTTTATTATTATAGCAGGATAAATTATTGTCACCCCAAGAGAAATTCACGGTAACTAGACAAGTCAATCACACGGCGAATGCATGGGGCTGCACTTTGATTTCGGTGCATCATGGACATCCGTTTTGGGAGTTGTAGCGTCCCCTGCCAATTTTGACAATACACCAAATAATTTGTTTCGCATCACAATTGAGTGTGGCGGAATGAAGTTTAAAATGATTTTAGTAAAACATTTTCAAATAATTTAAGCAGGTTGGTTGGTAAAAAATAATTACTGGGAATAAAATAGTTTTACCTCATTTTCAGTAATTGTTTTTTTTTTTTTTCAAATTGTTTGGTAAAAAGGTTTAGACATGCGTAACGCATTGTATTATTTCCATTTTATTTGTATATTAATTATAGTACTATACACGTAATTAAGGTGTCTTGGTCTATACAATCATTTTTACTTTATAACTAGTTAACACGATGATTTTCTAAAACAAGAGTTCCGAAGTCTTGGCACGCATAACAAATGACAGGAACAGCATAATATATGACAGGAAATGGAACCATATTCAGATAACCTTAAGGTTATTCCAATTATTTACATCAACTTCTGCATCGTAACCTCAATGCTGAGAAATGTGATCCACACTAGAGTTGTGGCAAAGGTAAATCCGTAGAACTTTTCACCTGTCGTTTCAGCGTATAGGTAATCTATCTCTGCTTCTGCGACCTTCCACATTGTCAGTGAGTATGAGTTTATCCATGTCCTCTTTGCGCTAAACGTGAGTGAAATAATGATGAATGGGACGAGTATATAATATTAAGTCTCTCCGAGTTATTAAATTCAAATAATACATAACCAATCACAGTTATATCTGACAGCACACATATTGCGTCAATACCATAATGATTCATTGATAATGCTACGCTATATTTTTTATTATTCTACACTTTGAAAACATTTCTTTGTCAATACACACATTTACTCAAGGAAGAGTTCAGAGTTGTTTAGAGCAGTGTTTCCCAATTACTTTCATGTAACGGCCCCCTAAATCTGAAGTAATTAATTCCCGCCCCCCCCCCCACCCCGAAAAAACATTTTTTTTATAGTTGAAGATTTATTTGGCAATAATTATTACAATTAAAATACACATATTTATATTCAACACAAAATTATAGGAACTTGCTTAAAAACTTTTTTTTTAAATAAAAATTATACTCACATGAAACAATCTAATACTCACATGAATATTTGTACTTTGTACTGAATATTTTCGCGACCCCCACGAGAAATCCCGCGGCCCCCCAGGGGGCCGCGGCCTCCAATTTGGGAAGCACTGGTTTAGAGTGATTAGATGTCATGTGATGAATTGTTCAAAAACGTGTCTGAACAGTGCATGCCATACTTCATTCCTCGTTTTATTTTATTATCATCTTTTATTTATTTTTCATTTAAATTATTATTCATTCTTGTTATTCCATATATTTATTATTTTATCTATTCTCTTTCCCTCTCTTGACTCGAGTAACATTGAACCTATACTGGAATAAAGCTTATTATTTTTATTTTTGTTTACTTCATGTTCGTCAAAACAAAGTAACATCATAATGCATTTCTTCTATTAATCTATGGTTCAATGTATATTTCAATAGAGATTTATTAATCTATGGTTCGTTGTATATTTCAATAGAGATTTATTAATCTATGGTTCAATGTATATTTCAATAGAGATTTATTATATATGTAGTAAGATAATAGACCATCTTTAAAAAGGTGATATTAAAATCAAGGAATCATTTTTACTAGTTCCTCTTATGTATATTTCATCAGAACATTTAACAAAAATCTGACTGGTAGTAATAAAAAATAATAATGAATGGAGAATTGTTACGCTTAGTTGGATCCCAGATAATACGGTTATATGTTACAGTGGGAAAAAAATATTGCAGATTGTATTACACTGTAACGCAATATTTATGATTCGTTTCTTTAAATGGACTGCTCCAAGTTTTCTAGACGAAAATCATTTAGATGTAAAAATCATACCCTTTGCCAATGTTATCTTAGGCCATAAACACTAATTTATGAATGCAGCAGAACACTGAACAAACAAGACCATTTTCATTAAAATGTATGAAAAGTTGAAAATAAAAAGTTCTGGAAACATTTTATTTAATATATGGTAATTTTTATATTTATTTCCCTTAAAAATATATATGACTGATTTTAAACATGTAACATATTTAAGCAAATATTTAATCAGAATAAATAATACCAAAGTACATGTTCGTAAAACATATGTATGTTTCAACATTACATTGTGTTTAATTAAAAATCCTTTTTGTTTGGCATCGGTTGAATGAATGCAAACTTTGTTTCGTGCAGTTATTAAAAAAACTTTTTTCAATTAAAATTTAGATTAATGGATTTCGTTGTATTAATGAAAAGTTTGTTGTAGATGAAAGTTAAGCCGTGATACGAAAAAGTTTCGTTATGTTCTCATAGAATTTGAGTTTTGGTCGATACGCTTTTTTATTCATTGTCGAGGAATAAATATTGTAAAGCTCTATTTTAATTTATTAAGCTTGGTATTTATTATGTTTCATGTAACATTCTTGAAAAACTTTTACGAGTATTTCAGTAAGTCGCATATATTTCAAGAACTTACAAATGAATTACCAGAACTTTCGCCAATGACACTTCACTTATTTCGAGGTTGTAATATGTAGTTTTCTTAAATGGTTTGGGCAATTAGAAAGAATGAATAGTGAAAGATTAACAAAATAAATATGTATTGTGCGAATTTGTATGAAAGGCGTGGTGGAGAAACGCCAAGGCAAGTGGTTAAATCAAGTAAATACTATTTTGAAAGAAGCAAACTTACAAAGACAGAGAAATCATAGAATAAGTTACCCTACGTGGGGTAAATTGTATGATAGAATTTGAAATGAAACTATTAGAGATGAATAAGAATTTTAAATTGGCATGCGAACGTTTTCACTAATTTAAAGTGCTTTTCTAAATTGTATTTGTACTAAATACAATTTAGAAATTTTTCCCACTAATTTAAAATGCTTTTCTAAATTGTTGTCATTTTATGTTGACTGAAATTATTGCTGACATTTTGAAGGCGATGTAATGTAGCTTCTTTGGGAGATTTCAAAAATACTATCGATAATCCTTTGTTTAATTTCCTCGTAGGTCAGCGGTCACCAAACTAAGGCCCGCGGGCCGGATCCGGCCCTCCAAACCTTTTCATCCGGCCCCCGACTTTTATTCATAAATATTATATAATAGAAATATTATTTTATAAAATTTTATGATTTGTTTGTGAATACACGACAACGATTCTTCTATTGTGATTTGGCATAAGACTTCCGATATAAACTATATTTGTTTATACATGCAATGTAAACTAATGTTCTAATAGGATTTCAATAAGAATATTTTATGGTCTAAAAGGATTTCAATAAGAATATTTTCCGTCTGGCACCCAATGTTTTTAAAAATTTCAATCCTGCCCGTTTCTCAAAAAGTTTGGTGACCCCTGTCGTAGTTGAAGATCTACTAAAATTCTGAATTCAGTTGATTAAAGATAAATTAACGGATATTTAAAATCTAATTGTAAGGTAATAAAATGTTTTTGGCATTTTGTACAGTGTATTGAAAGTTGTATAGAAGTTAAATTATCTTGTTTGGTAAACTATTTTTTAACATCATCCATAACTGATTACGGAAACCAGGATTAAAAACTTGTTTCCGACTAACATATGATTCGTATTATTCGCATAACTCAGAATCAAAATTAAAACTGACATAAAAACAAGCGTAACAATAATTATTTTAAACAATATATCCATTGTATCAAGCCCAAAATTGTGTAAAGACAAAGCATTCTAAGAGTTGTTAAAGGCAATAAAAATAATTTAAAATTAAAGCAAGCAATCATTTTAACCGGCTGGATAATTTTGTTTCTATAGAAAATTTCTTTTTGGTAAATAAAATCATTATATAATCTCTTATATTTATGTCTATTGAAAATAGCCCAATAAACGCTGTATATATATGCGCGTAATTATAAGAATACATGGGGTGAATAGTTTAAAAAAACGGAATGGCGTGATTAGGGATGAATGTAAACTTAAGCCTGATGTGTTGAGTAATATAAAAAGAGCACTTTGAGGGGGTTTAGGTATGTAGAACAAATGAGTGAATAAAGACTATTAAACCATTTTTTTAGTACAAATACAAGTGGAAAGTCTTGTAAAGCAAGACGAAAGAAAATTATAGTTTTATCAAAAGAATGGCTATAAATAAAGATATATTTAAAGTCAGATAAATCGTTGGCGTTGTTTGAGAAAATGTATAGATGTAGAACAGGTGAAATGTTTGTCGAGATAGCAAAGTCTGACGTTCTGTCCTCTTTGTCTGCCCTTACAGGGAAACGGCGTGATGGTATGTATGTGCGTATATTGATTTAAGGCAAACGTAATATTTAATATTGTGCATTATTGTGTTTTTGTTCATTTTGTCAAACTACAATCACCCAATGAATGCAATGATAATTGTAACTGAAGAATTCAAATATATTTAAATTAAACTAAAATATTCCACCAAAAACACAAATCATATTATTATTCTTAATTAATTTCATCAAACCAAATTCAAATATTAACAAAACAATGACCCATTGGTACAGCGACCAAATGAACATGAAATCACATAATTTGAACATATCTAATATACTCGTATAATACAAGCAAATTTTTTTAACCCATATCATTCCGAAAATATTACATTGTTTTAATATATTTTTGAAAATTGTATAGGTACCAATATACCTGTTTAAGAGTTGTTTTTACTTACATACATTTTACAATTTGTATTAATTGTGCATTAGCGGGTAGAGACTATCTAAGGTAACTTGACACGTATTACCAACTGACCCCCGTAGCCTAGTTAGTAAGACGCATGAGTTTCACTCGGGGGTTTCGGCTTCAATTCCCGAAGGTGACCGAAAAAATAAATGAAATTAGAGTTTCAGTATATTTAAAAGAGTTCCTCTGGAAATAATACTTGCATTGTGTGCGAGTATTGCTATATGTAGTACACTATTACCAAAAACATTCGATAACGAACAAGTTTTGGGCCTGCTGCATTGGTTCAAAAATTCGAAGGCTCGATTAATGGGGCCGAAAACACTATTTCAAGTTTCCAGGCCAAGCTCTTAAATATGTCCGCACCGCCAATTCAGATCTATTATGGAGTACTTATTATATATGAATGAATGAAAAGTATGAAACAGTACTATCTATATAAGGTTTTGGGTATTTTATAATGTACTGTTTTATATACTCGTAGACATATCATCTGCCGTATTCATGTTGGAATATACAAAAAGAACAGATTTCCACACTTTTCAATCGAGAAATAGTTGTGTCGCTTCCTCTGAATTTATATATTTCGTTTTGCACAACTTGTATTGTTATTTTCAATTTAACTTCTTACAAAATCTGGTCTACATGACCTGTGTTTATTTTAATTGGTCTACATATTTTACAGACACAATGTTGTTTCTGACTTTATTAGTTCAGACATTTTTTTAATATTCATTCACTTCATATAATCAAACTATTTCAATTGGTCTACATATTCTACGCACACCATGTTGTTTCTGACTTGTAAATAGTTGAGTCACTCTTTTAATATTCATTAACTGTATACAACCAAACTATTTTAAAGCTCACTTCTTCGTTATAATTCTTATTATCCATGCATTAATTTCTGATACCTTCCTTCACATTCTTTCATACATTGATACTTGACAAATATTTCTTAATATAAGCATCTTCACAGCAGTAATCTTACTTTTTGCACCTTCGGTAATTACTTAGAGCTTTTTTAATTGAAACTCAACAAAATAAATATAAATTACACCAATAGATTTGAGAGGTCAATAAAAAATATAGTATTACTCATATACTCGTATTAGACTTGAAAGAAATCCGAATGTTTTAACATTAATTTTGCAAAGGCTATAGAGATTTTCTTTGAAGTCTGTCTTATCTTTCAATGATTTTTTTTTTACCAAATACGAGTTTTTACACATGTTTTTCGTGATCAAAGAATACCTTGTATCCCATATGGCCTTGATTTTACAAGATCTTAATAATGTCCATATGTCACCGGTTAAAAATGCGATATAGGGTATTGCTATAACCAAAAAATAAGAAGGCCGGATCGATGTATTTTCTAATAAGAAAGTTAAATATTAAATCGACTTATTTTCTTTTTAACTTCCAAGGGAAGTAAGTTTGATTCCTTTAAAAAATAAAGCTCTGTTTTACTCATATATTAAACTTTCTTAAGTAGGCTTTACTTTTTAAACGGCGATTTACAATTTGTCATTTTGATATTATTATTTTGACTCAATATTTTTTAAGTGTGTTCCTTTACAAAGCAAAATAATTTATTATGAAATATTCTAGTATGGAGTTCCAAAATGTAAAAGCCGAGACCGTTGATAAATTAGTGTAATAACAACGAGGATCAACGATCTCTGGAGCCTAGTTGGTAAGTTTCGAGGTCGGAGGTTACTAGTTAGAATCCCGTTGAAGCCTTGTGTATTATAAAAATAATTCCCATCTGATTTCCACTTAAGACCTCTTAAACAGCTGTTTTGTCGATTAGAATAGCCCTGGTCAGTATACAACGAATATGTAAATGTAGTATCATTTCCCTATAATTACGGAGAAAGTATTTAGAGAATATTTTTTTTGGGAATTCGTTTGAAGTGAACTTAATATTTGTATATATGATAATACATTATAACATCACATGACCCGTCTTCCTGGCAAAAATTGCTATATTAAAAAAATCTTACAATTATTTTTTGAGTTATTGCATTTTTTAAATTAAGTGTCACGGATGAGTAAAACATTATGATAACTATTATTATAACTACACATTTTTACATATTGGGTTTTGTTCTCGAGTCGCTATTTGGATATTTCTAAGAAACTTAAAACACTTGTTCTGTGGTATGGATATCTTATGCATAAATATGTTCATATTATGTTGTGGTAAGCACACCCCTCATACGCTTACATATACAATTTGTTTCAAGTTGCTTCGCTCGCTGTAAACCATTTTGTTAAATCATATTGTGGGTATTACAAAATTGAAGCCCGTTTTATTAACTTTGGATCTTTTGTTGATTGTGAATCAAATTGTAAACGATTGATTTATCGAAGTTCTGATTAATTAAGGCGTTAACTGTTATTGATTGACTTGAATTAAGTGATAAAATCGTAATTGTTTTGACACTAATTTGTGATACAAAGAATCGACATTGTTAAATATATGCGTTTGTCGAATTTATTTTATGAAAATGAAAAAAAAAACGCTTTACGATATTATCGTATGTGAAAATTCAAAGATAAAAAAGGATTGAAAAAATTATGTTAAGAATAATATTTTCTAAAAGTTGATATTATTTTCAAATTGAAGCGCCTGTTTTCATTTAAACAGGAATGATATTTTGTTATAGCTTTTTTGCTGCTTTTCAGAAACAAATATCTTTTCAATTATTCTAATACGAATTTCCACAAAGTGTGAAAAGGAAGAATCGGCATTGTAAAATACTATGCGTATCCAGTACGTTGCGAAGTGTCAGTACGTTGAGAAGTGTTGACGCGACAACACGTTTCGTGAAAAATGTCAATCCAATCTCCCGCCAAGTGCAAAATACGCGGCGTCATCCGTTATCTCGTTTGGAAGGGAAAACCTCCGGTTGAGGTTTATAATGAGGTGAAAACTGCATATGGTGATAAAGCTATGAATTGTACGAGTGTGTACAACTGGTGTCGCGAGTTTAAAAACGGTCACGTCACACCTCTTCCCCCTGCGCCAAAAAGTTCAAAACCACAATTTCAGCCAAGAAAATCATGGCATCCGTGTTTTGGGACTGTCAAGGCATAATTTTAATTGAATATATGCCTCAAGGAGAGACCATCAACTCTGCAAGATACTGTGAGACCCTAAAAAAATTGCGGAGGGCGATTCAGAACAAGAGGAGAGGCATGCTGACAAAGGGAGTCTGCCTGCTGCACGACAACGCCACGAAGGAACTGCTCGCCTCGTTTAAATGGGATGTCCTGAACCGTCCTGACCTAGCACCTTCAGATTACTATCTCTTTACCTCCCTGAAGCTGCACATGGGTGGAAAAAGGTTTTCAACCGACGAGGAGGTAAAGGAGGAGGTGGAGAAGTGGACGGAGGGGTTGGCGGGAAACTACTTCGAGGAAGGCATCAAAAAGTTGATACCCCGCTTCACCACCTGCATAGAGAGGAATGGCGACTATGTCGAAAAATAGCTTACATATATACTAAGGTAACCACGTAATTTTTTTGTTTAAATAAAATAAATTGTAGCCTACAAAAATTCAGTACACTCACTTTCTGGATATGCCTCGTATATGAGATTTTCGAATTTATTTTGTGAAAATGAAAAAAAAAGAAATGCGATGTTACTATAACATATCTGAAAGTTCAATTGAAATTATACGACAAGAATGAAAAATCGTTAAAAAACTAACATTTTGTATAATATTGTCTGAAAGTTAATATTATTTCATATTAAAGAACATCTTTTCAATTAAACAGTAGTTGGGATTTTATGTAACTTTTTAGTTGATTTTCCAAAATAAATTACTTAAATTATTCTAATATGGAGTTCTAGTGTTTGAGCTAAAACCAATGATATATATGCATTAAACCTACATGTTATGTGCTGTAGAAAAGGTTTGATGAATTAAATTTAGTAAAAAGTTAATTTAGGTAAAAAGAACCATAGGGAGGGCCTTAGATAATGAAAAATTAACTTAACTTGTATTGCCGATTATTGACGTGTGTTACAAATGTATATGGCCTGAGTGGATATAGTAAGAAATGCATAATTTATCATAATTATTACCCTAAACGTTCCTTCGGGAACAGGGTTTCTATAAACCCCAACCAGGTTTTATACATTTTGAGAATATATCGTCGTCATACAAGAGAAAGTGACCAACTAACAAAATGCAAAATGTTCAGGAGAGCCATTTAACCATTTTTAAATTTTGTTTTAAATAAATGTTAAATAAACGTATTCACATTTGTGATTTTTTTGGGTGTATAGAAATGTTCATTGCTTTCAAAATAAAGAAATAATATTTTTGAAAATTTTCATACAATTTTGCTTGTAAAAAAATAAACATCAATGCAGATAGTCATTTTAAACAAGTCAAGATATTATTATTATTCTTCCAAATTCTTGCTGGGTTATTTCTTCCAGGCTACCATTATGTAAGTAAGGTGTCAGATAGTCATTAATCACGTTTTCGCGAAAAATGCACTTGGTCACTTTCTCTTGTATGACGACGATATGTCAACTGTCTCAGGACAGGTAATGAGCCCAATGAGGCGGCTAATATAGACCGTTTAACATCTTGTGTAGAGTAGAGTTACGTAAACGTTTGAATAAATAAATAAAGAAACTAATTATTTTCATGTGCTTAGCACTGTATGAAACACTTGCCATAGACACAATTACATTGTGCTTATTCATAAACAAAAACTTAGAACTCCGAAATCAGAATGTTCCTGAATATCTACGTCAGAAAATCATTGAATCTGTCAGCAAAACAAAATAAACACGAAACCTCAACTGCGTGCGTAAAAGCTATTCCATTCTATCCATTCCACAGTCTAGGTGAGTGTTGCCATGACAGTTGTTCATGTGTTTCTACAAAATCATTAACAACTCAACGGGGCGCCTTCCTTTCACGCTACATTTTCCACAATCAAATTGGAAACTCAACAACGATTCAGCAGCAACTTGTTGACAAAATATTCAACGGTTTTAATTTCCGAAAAATAAAAATGAGATTTTCAATAAAATAACGAATATTTGAACACAGTATATTTTTTCGATTAATTCAGAAAGAAACTCACATATTTTATTTTATACTCGTATTCATACCATCATGTGATACACGTATTCCTTTTGGGGTTTACAGTAAAAACAAATCAGCCATCTTTCGTCGACGCCACATCCATACAGCTCGTACGGTTTTCTGACTTTTAGTTGATTCAACCATATTTTCTTCTACTACGTCCTACACTAACATTTACAGATACTTTCGATAATTTCGTTAATCTTTTTCCATTTATTCTTTCTTTATGAGCCGAATAATTTCAAAGTATACTTCTTCATCCTACTCAATACATTAGATTTAAGTTCACATTCATCTCAGAGCCCTTCATTCCATATCTTGCCATATATTAATACCCCATATACTTTTCTCAATATACGCATTAGTATTTAATACTTTATTGCATAACAATCAGGCGGGCATTTCCCCAGGTACCAATCCATTCTAACCAACTAGACAAAAGTTAATAGAGTAAATATGGTCGCAAAAATATTCAAATGATGATTCGCTTTTGCAAAATTTATGAACAATGTACATAGTAAAAATAAAAATGAGATATCATCAATCAAAGAAAAATGAAGCGATGGTGGAGAAGAAAGAAAAATCAGGAAAGAAACGCGTTTTATTCTTGACTTGATATTAAAAGTTTAATATAGCATTTCTTCGATTTATTTTACTCTCTTCTCTCACACATCAAAGTTGGTACTAGGATACTATTGTGGTATATCATATTAACATATTTTGTTACTATTCAGATAGGTACTCGAATATTTTCCGCTCAATACTTTTGCCCAATATATATCTATATACATTGACAAAACTCACTTATATTCGTATTTATCATACTTTTCTTTATGGTATTTTTCAACTCTCCTTTTTTTCGTTTTCCGAGCTGTTAATATTCTTTGTTATTTCTTAATTAAATATAAATTAAAGAAAGAATCAAATTAAAAAGTTAGTTCTAGATAGAAAACGTGGTAGAAAAAAATACGGGAATATCACTTAAAATTAAATCAGAGACGGTGGCAATGGGGACAACAAAAATAAAAAATATACTCAAATAATATGGCAATAAATTCTGAGAGCTCTGCTTGTTATTTAGTTTAGTTCATTAAATTTAGCGTATCTGTTCTTTTATGAAATGAAAATCTTCTTAAGACACGCGTACTATTAGATATAATTCTTGACGCGTTAAACGGTATATTTTTTTATAAATTCAATCATATATCTTTAAAATAGCTTTTGATACTTTATAATTAAAGGTATTGAATTGAATTTAAGAAAAGAATTTACGATTCTTTTTTAATTATTTAATTTTAAACTTTTAAATTAAGTATTGAACACATCCAGTTTTATAAAAAGTTTTTAAGAGGAATCTTTTGTTCTATTTTTCTTCCAAATGGTAATAAAAAACTGTGAATTTATCAAATTTTAAACGAAAGGTAGTCACAAAGGATTTTAATATGTGACTTTAAATTTCAAGTACTGATATTAACTCTGACTTTTTCTGCGAGTAACTTAAAGTGGACACTCAATTTAAATAAATCTGTGTTTGTTGCCTATCATTTATCGTGTCCTTAATAAACTAGGCTTTCGCTAATGTATCTTACTAAGGACATATAAACTTGTAAAAATAAGTTGAGGCGTTTTACCGACTGTTGATTAATAATTCAATACCTTGATAAACATTGAGACTCAATTACATAACTTGATAAACAGTGAGACTCGATTACATGTATTAATCACGCTAATCAAACTCCGCATACTTGATCATTCCAGACAGACCAAAAAGTCAATCCCATAATGTACTACAAATGGTATAATCAACAAAAACACACCATACTTAAGAGTTCAAATAAACCTTTGCTACAAGTCATCCCTCCTGCGAACCTTCAAATGTAAAAGAATATTTTGCAAAAGCTTGATTCAATAAAAAACAACACAATGTTACTTATGCTAATAATTAACACCCTTAGTCGAGTAATCCCAATGAAATTCTAACATAAAAGCTTAAACAATTTTTGGTAACTACAATTTCTGCCTAAAAATAGTCCTCCAATTGATCTTCGGAAGTTTCGAGATTCGTAACATCATTAAGAAACTTCACCGCGTTTATAAGTTGCGATGTGAGCACAATGTATTCAATTAACAAGCATCCCTTTATTCCTAAATCGGGCAAAAAGCTCCGGGTTGCTCCTACGGAACAATAAAAAATTCCATCGAATTTCAGCTCAACCATTACGCAGAATAAACAAACCACTTGCGAGAAGGATTCAACATTGTGATACATAAATCAAAACGTGAGTTTATTTGTGAGTTTTTGCTACGCTCGAAATTTTGTTTAATTATTCATGTTTATACAAGAGTAAAATTTAACTGGTTAAAGTATCATTTTGATCGTTTTGGTGAGCAATCATTTGAAATAATCAAATTTGACTGGTGTCAATTTCATTCACTTTATTAAATTACCCCTTGAAGGTGTGGGGTGAAACTGGATGTGATTTTATTAAAACTGAACGGGGTGTCGATTGAATAAACATATCAATGAAAATTGTACATTTAGGAAACAGGTTATCGAAAAATATTTTTTTGAAACATGTCACAATTTTAAGATAAAAGAACTACCGTAACCCCCATTTTACATATAAAAACATTTCAAAGCAATGGCGCGTTTCCCATGATTTTATTATTATATATTACTCTGTTATATACAGTACAATCTAGTAGTTTTATTGCCAAGTGGCCAATTGTTCCAGCCAACCAGAAAGGTGTAGGAAGCCTTAAGTGAAAACCAAACTAGAACCCTTTTTTAAAACCAATAAGTACCAACGGGACTCGAACCCGCAACTCCAGGCTAAAAGCCAGACCTTTTCCATGTTTCAATTCTTCTGCGATCTCTTCCTGGATTTTTTATTTGAATATCTCCTTAACTCTCAAAAGCCTTTATTTGGTCATCATCAGTGGTCGTATCACCAATACGAAATTATTTAAATCCGATCGCTCACTGCACCGTCGCCATACACTGCACGTCTCTTTTATGGGATTATATTGCATTTTTTTCCATTTCAATAGTAAAAAAAACATCAAGTAACAAAAAAAATTGTTTCGTCTTTTAAATGACACAAAAAACCGCTGAAGCAATTTGGGTAATCAATGGCTGAAAATGCACTAAACTATTACCTTTCTTAATACACATTATGCATGTTTGGAATGAAGTAAACAACGAAAATTTTGTCTTTACGACATCTATCCGAGAAATACTAAACACTTTTCCACGTCCCTCCAGTACACTAGAATATATTATATTACTTAAATTTTAATATTTTAAATTGATTTAATGTATAATTTTTTATTGTTTCATGAAAAACGTAAAAATGACGGATGAATAAATTATAATTAATAATATTTCAAGTAATCTTGTTATATTTATTCATTGATGGGTGAGCAAAAAAAAATAAGAATAAGGATTTTTATCCTAAAGTTTTAAGTTTTGTGAACTCTTTATACATTTTTATATCTTTTATTTAATATTTAATCTTGAAATATTCATATTTCATTTATCTTAGAATATAATTCACATTAATTTCTAAGAAAACTAAAGATTTCCTGAAAACTAGACTGGCACACAGTATAATATTCGAAGGATTTGAGGAATATAACAAAAACTAAAACTTAGGAATTCCAATAAAAGATTTATCTTAACTCAAGGCTTCCGTAGTTATGAATAAGTGAAAAAATTTACTGCTAGATTTATGATTTTGCTATCGATTTTTTCAGCTATTGAATGTCTTTGATATTAAAAATTATTTCTTAGAATAAAACACCAAGTTTATATTTCACGAGAAATCTCGATGATTTTCGACTTCCAAGAACCTAAATGGCAAAAAGTCAATATAACTCATTATACAGAGGATTCAAAATCTTTAACAAAACATCAAAAAAGGTTGTTGAAGCCGAAAGTATCCTATTTTTTTAAATATGTGTTTTAAACACGAAGAATAGATTTAAGAATTGTTAAATTGAAAAAATATTGTTTGTAAGTTAATTACTTAAAATTAGATTTTACTTATTATTTAAACTAAATAAATAAACTTCAAAACCCTCATAACGTTTTTTGAGTTAATTCAAAGTATGTAAATTAAACCTATTGTTTATGAACTTAAGGCTGATGTTTTAAGTATGTTGAAGAAGAGTACATTAAGATGGTTAGGATATGTGGGATGAATGAATGAAGATATACTAACAAAACAGACATATAGCGCAAATGTGAGTGGAAGGCGTATATGTTGAAGACCAATAAAATAAATATTGGATCAAGCGTATAATATTCTGATAGAAGGAAACGTAGAAAGTCAGAGAAATCGTAGACGTTGTGTAAGGTGTATGGATGTATAAGAGACTAAGAATGTGTGTCGAGATAGGAAATGAAGGCACTCTGTTCTCTTTGCCTATTCTGACAGGGAACTAGCATGATGGTGGGTGTGTATAAATATTTTAATAAAACACACAAAATAACAAAAAGGAAAAAAATATGTATGTTTTTGTAAAATAAATTTGAAAGCGGAATAGTTACATTTTTCCAAGGCTAAAAAAAACATTTTTACAGACATACTAATTAATGTTCTAGTAATATATTATATATCTTAATGCTTAATTTCTTTGAAGCACTTCTTACGCCTTCATTATTGAATTGTTTTTGCTTCAAAAAGGCTCTTAACGTCGAAATAACGCTGACTTCTTGCTGAAGAGCCTTACAAAAAATATTTTCACATCATCGGCTTATTTTCCCACCGTTAAGATGGTAATAAAAACTATACAAGATTTACCATCCACTCTCACATTAATATGCTTTGTATCAAGATGATACTTTTTCTCTCTTATTTCATTAGTAAAAGAATTGAACGTATTTTATGAGTAATGGAAAATTTAATTAACACGAATTTTTGGCATATCTAAAATACATTATTTTTATGTTGTACATAAGTATGAAAAGAACTTTGAAAATGTAATTGTGCTGCAAGAAGGGAGAAGCTCAAGGTATAATATTTAAAGTAATACATTATTTGATACTGCGTATATTATTCTTAAATCATTGTGGTTGGTTAGTTTGTGCTGTACGAGTATATAACGAAAGCTTAGTATAATCATATTATATGTGACATAATTTTTTGTTTGGGAAAAGCCCTGTGGGAAGCGTTGTGTAGGAAAATTGTCTTAATGAAATATTTTTTTGTAATAAGTCTTGTAAAAGCAAATTGAATACACATGCTGAATGATCTTGATAGATTGAACAGCTGTATTGAATAAAATAGACTACCTTTTGAATGTTGAAATACTGATCATAGAAATCTTCAAATCTTTGATATGTTACGATAAAATATAAGAATCCTGTTAGTGAATTATAACGCTAACGGTGCAGAACTTTATTAATTATGTTTTACTATCACTGGAGTACTATTGAATTTATATTATTTAATAGATATAAGAGACTAGTGATTGAATTATATTAAGAAATCAACAATGTATCTGGTTCTCTGAAGACTGACCATTTTTAATAATCATTCCTTTGTGCCTTCAAGTTCCGATCATTAAGCTGCATCTTCTGGAGAATATTTTGCATAGAAAGTAATAAGTAAGTCTTACACATGTCGTCTGGACATTACATATATAATGTAAAAGGGGCTAACCCCCATTCTTTATGTTTTGAAATATCTTAGAATATGTAACGAATGGCATAGCGCATTTTATGAGATTGTACGAAATACATTTGGTTTTATTACAATATGAAATACACATTTTACTGTTTGGATATTTTTGCTCATAAATTATTGGAAATGTTTACTCGACATATCAAATCAACCAAAAAATTTTCAGTCTGTTTTCTAAACGGCGCTTTTGAATTGTCATTTTATTATTATTATAAGATGTTTCTGACGTGGTAAATAACTTTATCGCAAAATTCCCCATGGCATCAATATACGAGTATTTCTTTATTTTTTTCCTAGTTGAAGTAAAAACAATTGATAATATTTCTCTTCAGGTTCAATTCCATATGAAACTCCCCTCATTTAAAATTCACCAGCCGTGGTGGCGTTTCATTTGATTTGTACGATGTTTTCCAGTCAACACTACACCCACCATGTACCTAATATTTCTCGCATCTGCCGCGAGGTGGCTCAGCCATAAATATTCCGTGGATGGGCTGAGCTGTAAATTCCCCGTTTGCGATGTTTACCAGCTTTATAGTTTATGCGAAATAAAAATATCATACGAGTTTGATAGTCTTTTTAACCAACCTACGCTGAAAGGTTTTCAAGTTTATACATTTAATCAAAGTTTACGTACAAGAAATTTACCAGAATATATATTTTATATCGATCAATCAGGGCTGAATTGGCGAAATATTGTTCAAACATAATAAATCATATTGATATGAGGGAGTGTCAGAGCCCTTAAGGCAATATTCATTGAATCTTCAATTTTCTCCACGTAATGCAATATTTTTAAGATTTTTTCTAACATTTACACTTTCGCACTTTCTCTGTCGGGCCAGGCAAAAAAGACAAACCACCAGACTTTTACATCGCGACACACATATTTCGCTTCTTCCACATTCATACGTCTTTTCATACAGTTCTTTCAATTTCTCTTACTTTTTATGTTTCTTTTTTCAAAATATTCACTTGATCCACCCATACTTTCATCAAGTATTTTTTTTAGTGCATTTTTTATCGGATGGCGTAAATTCATTTTTTTAAATTCCGTGATCTCATAATTATTGTATTCAAATATATGATACAAATCAGGTTGCAACCATTTGCAGCAATTTCCATATGGTTTTTTGGGGCTCAAAACTGTAATTAATAACAGGGAAAGAATCAGGTATTATTAAATATAGTTATATATTAATTGTTATTCTTCTTGTTCGTTTTACTCTTTACGGAGCAGTCGCGATGATTTAACTCGATCTTGCGAGTTAACGGACCGCACCATCCACTTTCTAACAGCCCACGCACGTTCTATTTGACCAGGCAATGAGAGACCAATTTGCATACTAACATACCACAACTCATTTTAAACATCACAATTTGCGGTTCCCTTGGTGTGACTGTGGACCGAACTTCCAAGAGTTATCAGATGTGCACCAGCTGTTTAAGGGATAATTGAAAAAGGATTACATTACTTAAAATATCCTTTCATCCTTATTTTCTTTTGTTTCGAATTTCTACTACACACTCGGAGTGAGTTGTTGCATTTCTTACCAGGCTATCTATCGCGTTGGTGATCTGCCACGTGATTGGGACTCTTATACTTACCATTGGATCACCAGTCTCTCCATTGTATCTTACCATATGATTATATTGCCAGAGTATCAGAGGATTCGTAGTTAATTGAAGACAAACGCTATAGATTTGTATAATAGTTCTTTCACAATTTCTATCCAAGATACACGCAACATATGTGTATGTCGCCATCAAAAGACATCTGTTTAATTATATTTCTTTTATGTAAGTCTATGTAAGTCCATGAGTCAATACCATACAGAAAGATTGAGAAAAATCTATGTTTTTGCAAGTTTTACAATGGAAGACTAAGTAATGTTTATGTGTCTCCATACGAGTATATTCTTCAGCTTATCCATAGTTGACATTGTGATGATGCTTGTTCTTTTCATTTTCGTTTCACATCCACCATTATTGTTTTTTTTTTTTTTTTAAGAAACGATATGACCGAATCCATATTCCAAATACTAGGCGGAAAAAATGCCTGTGTAATTTGTGGACAGTAGTACAGCACGGGGTTCGAACCGATGACCATCCGCACAGTAGTCCAGTGCGTTACCATACGGCCAAGAACGTCACATTACGTGGGGTCAAATAGTAATATTTGACATTACTATTTGATATTACTATTTGACATTACTATTTGACATTACTATTTGACATTACTATTTGACCCCACATACGAGTACATATTCTTTTCTCTTTACAGTAGAAAATAGAGAAATTTAAATGAGGGTTAAAATAGATCGTATTCAATTGAGGAGACAATGTCTTTCTTCATGATTTGGAATCATTCACTTGTTTTTTTATAGAACTCGTGAATCTTAGAAGACAATTGTTTTCAGATGCTTCAATAAATAAGTTGCGTCCATATGGAAAGACATATGATACATAGGTCAATAAATGAAGCGTAAGGATTGCTTGATTGAACAAAAGCGTAAGGATTGCTTGATTGAACAAAAGCGTAAGGATTGCTTGATTAAACAATAGCGTAAGGATTGCTTGATTGAACAAAAGCGTAAGGATTACTTTATTGAACAAAAGTCTAGTAATGATCCGCTTCCAACGATATGAAGGCTCAATAACTTCGATAACGTCGAGTTAAAATTTACTACTGATTTCGTGGTTGTATCGGATGAAGTACATTCCGTTTTGCCGATCATATCCAAATATATTCTTGAAAACTCTCCTCTCAATGACAAAAAAGTCAGTTTCATCCATTTTGGTTAAAACCCTAAGACAAGAATAGGAATTACGACGAAATTAAAAGACTGTTATAATATAAATACGTTTTCAAAGCAGATTTTTTGGGGGAGCCAGAAAAGAAGATAAATTATTAGTCACGTAGGGTATGCTTGTTGAGAAAAGATGGAGAAACTGAGACAGATTTATCTGCTTTTGAACACAATGGCTGATATGCCGTAAGGCAAAGTCAAGTGCAGGCAATGAGTTTCCTACCCTTTAAAGAGAAGAAGATTAAGATAAATAAATAATCGGCTATTTAATGGAAAACACCCAAGGCTGAAAGTATTGTTGGAATACACAGAGTTTCTGAAAATATTTGTAGCATTTTTAAGTTATTTTTGTGACATATTTAAACTAGACAGGTACCTGTTAATAAAATATAGGTTCTAACGAGAATCGAATCCGACGACAACTTACTTACTAACTAGTCAGAAAGGTCGATATTCAGGGACATGTTTATTGTACGCATTCTGTAGCACATTGTTTAGCAAGTAAGTTTAGATAGATCGAGCTTAAGGATTAAATAATATTATGCTCGAGAACGAATAATAACGTCCATATTCTGTATTAAATACATCTAAAATTTATAAAGGGCTACGTTTTGTCACTAAATTACTATTAGAGATTTTATTGCATACCTAATCAATAAACTCTCGGAGTTTTTGTTGCGTACCTATATTAATGAAAAATGTCTCAGTTATTATTTCAAATGTATTTATTTATTCTTTTATATATGGTACATCGTTTGAGCACACGTGGTTCATATGGTGGGTTTATTGGTATGAATTATCTTTTTCTAAATAAGCTACTTATTTTTTTAGTTATTTTATATCATTTCAACAGGCAAATAACTTTTCTGATAAAAAAATTTAAAAAAAACAACAATTTAGCATTTATATGTTAGCAGTATTATACAATAGAAAACAACAGTACAAATCTTACAACACAGAAAGCCATATGAAATCCTTACAATGGCCATATTGATTACTAAATCTGTGCAGTCTTGTTATGCAAGAGTTGTAAAACTAATAAGTTATAACCACTTCAACAACCACTTCTTGTAAACGTAAAGTTGTTTTAATCCATGTCAGATTTTGCAAGAAAAGGTTGTGTTTAATAAAGTTTAATTTGAACAAAATATTTCTGAACAATAATGGTTGGACTATAGGTAAGGAGTTTGTTAAAGAATGATAAGAAAGGACAGAGGTAAATTAAGATGAAAATGTATTCTGAGTATTGTCTTTTTTTTTAAATTTTCTTAATAGTTGAATTTCGTCAAATGAAGTTCACTCCACAGCTGTCTTGTTATGGAGTCAATGAAGATTGAAAATAGGACTGGTGACAGTATTCCACCCTGTGGAATGTTAGCCGTGAACAGAACCTCATCGGACAATTGATTTGATAATTTTGACTCCCATGTAAATAGTTGTTGAACTATTTCAAGGCGTGAAGTGAGATGTTCACGCCTTGAAATTCGATGAACTTAATAAGCAAGTAAAAATCAACTGAGTCAAAATGCATCACTCAAGTCCAGCAGTGTGTGAAACGTGAGCTATCCACTATCAATATCCCATCAGATGCCATAAATAATTTTGATAATTTAATGGATTATTTTTTAGGAATGTGTTTTTTAAAACCACTTTAAATGCATTTTTACAATTATTCTCCGTGTCTAGCATAAGTAAGTTTTCATAAAATTTTATACAAGTTATTTGTGTATAATCCAAAAATAACACGGATAATAAATTATGAAGTCTTGAAATTCGGAGTTGAAACAATACGAAAAATTGAAAACCTCATACAAAACTTTTCAAATTAAACTTAAAGCAAATCGGGGAGAAGAAATATGGTCCTGACAGACATATAAAAGTTAGTGTAAGAGCGTAAATAAGCAACAACGCTTGATTGTTGCTTGAGGCCACCCTTTCGAGGAAAGAAGTTTAAAGCAACGAAGTCAGTTAATTAATAGCCTCATTTCGGGTTCATAAATAATGTTTGTTTATAAGTTATATAAATTAAGCAGGTTATTGAATTTCTAGTTAGTCACGCTTCATTTTGTATCAAGTGCCCGTTTAGTTTAATTGATATCAAAATGGTTAAAATTATGAAGAAAACTTAAAACAATATTGAGAATTCCTTTTTTGGCTACATATTCTAAATATAATATACGAGTAGGTTTGTATACTTAAGCTGACAAGTGTTCTTTATTATAATTTAACTTTGATATCTCAATTTTTTTTAATTAAATATTAGTATAAAACCTAAGTTATAAGGTGTAAAGTCGAACGTATACACGTGACAGAAAACGCTTGTGTGTTTATTCGTTTTTATTATGAGCAACTTGTTTCACTTCAGCAAGCTCACTGTATCTACACATTAAACTTGTAAATTGAGATTTAACTTGTGAATTGAGACAGATTAAACTTGTGAATTTTTGAACTTGTATAGACGCGGGAAAGTACCGTATCTAATGGCCGCTAACTTTCTATTCGATTCCTAGGCTCAAATTTTATATATCATATATATTTATTTTGTAATATTTTTTATCTGTCAACAATAGTGGGTTCCGATCCCTACTAAGAGCGCCCTTGAGGAGAATTTGCTCTCTGAACGGCGTAACATAACATAGACTGTCATTTTATTATTATTACCGTATTGGTCCGACTGTAGGGCCACCCTGATTATAAGGCGACCCCTATTTTTTATCTGCTTTTTGGAGAAAAAAAGCATTCCCCTTATTACCATTATAATATGAAAAATGAAAGTCGGATATAAGGCGACCCCACCTATTTACGTGTTGCCTTTTTAAATAAAAAAAACCTCGCCTTATAGTCGGGCTAATATGGTATGTATTATATTATAATATTTTTCATTTTATCACTTTCTTTAATATTCTATCTACAGAGATTACTAATAAGAGTATATTACCAGGTTTTCCGAAGTAGTTCAGAGTCAACAGGAAATGTCTCTATAGACAAAATCCACCCACCAGGATTCGATATTCGTCTTAACTCATTCATCCTAGCAACATCAAGTGGTTGTTCTAGAAACTTTTGATGATATTGTATCTGAATTTTAACCCATGGGCTTGAAATCCAGTTTAAGTATGATGAATATAAAAGGAATTGAAGATGATTAAACAGGTTTATAATTAGAACACGGAAAAGGTTTTGGTAGAGAAAATTGTGAGAAGTTTTGATGAATATCTGTATTGAAAGAAGGAAATGTGACAAATCAAAGAAACAGTTCTTGGAAAAGGTGGTGGGAGGAATGTAGCTGAAGGGAAAGATATATGCTGCTCGAGAATGTTTTGACTACCATATGATCAAATAACTTGAGATACATTCGTTTTATATTATTTATAAACCAGGACTCATTATCGGTCTTAATATTATTATTTCTAAATTGATTAAAATAATCAAAAAGCCTTCTGGGTTTTATTTAATTCAAAATGTTGTTTTTATTTTTTACATCTGGCAGACTTATTGCTGTACAAAAATTTCTCCCAACATAACTTATCTTAGATACTCACGACAGTTGTTTGAATCTATAACATATTTTATGATGTTTTTTAATTTAAATCCAAGTAAAAAAAGTGACATCTCTAAAGGATAATGGTAGGATTAGAGGAAACAAATCCGTTCAAGGGTAAGGGAGGAAAACAAAGAAGATTAAGATGAAAGGATATTCTGAGAAATGTAATTTTTTTTTTCAATTCTCTTTTGAACTTGTTTACAGATGATGTACATCTGATAACTCTTGGAAGTTCGTTTCACAGTTGCGCTGATTGGACTGGGAATGAAGATTTGTAAAATAAGGTGTGATGTGCTGCTATGCAAAATAATCCACTGTCGCCCAATTGAAGAGAATATCCGTGTTTTGAAAGACAGTTAAGATCAAGCTTTACAAACTTAGTCCACATCCAGCGCGATCTACACTAAAATATCGAAATCTTTTTTATATTTTATCGGCGTGCCGTCACGTTGTGACGATCAAGCAACTGCCCAAAAGATTTCCTTCTCCGGGTGCGAAACACTCGAGTGAGAAAAGAATAATAGTGGCGATGGACTTGAGCTCTAACATCATGGAAGAAGGAAAATGACAATCAGCGCAGTAAATGTACTTATGAAGGCCTGAATACCTGGAGTTCTAACAGCCCAGCAGGTTGCCTGTTCTTTCTCAGAAATTTTCAACTGCAGCAAAGCTATCCTTTGAGGCTACTAGATCGTTGGATGCTACTAGAGTAGCCAATCGGTCTGAAGATGGACCAATGTAAAGGTGAGTAGATTCCTCCAGAATTCGTTGACACGGTTATCATCGCAGTACCACAGAATGCGATCTGCGGATTTATCCAAATGATCGCAAAAATTACAACAGGGTGAAGGAACAAGACTGCGTTTTGAAAGAAAGTGGATTTTTTCGGGGGGATATAAAAGGAGAATCATATTTGTTGAACACATGTAATAAAGCCCATAGAACGTGAAGGTTTCTTTGCTGTCTTATTTTAAGCCATTAAAGACTGTTTCGAAACTCATATATGAAACTCATAAAATGTCGTATGTATGACAGAATACGAAATGAAGTGATTAGAGATGAATTTTAACATAGGGCTGAAGTGTTAAATAAGACAAAGAGCAATACTCTAAGATAGTTTGGGCACAAGAAACTAATGAATGAAAAAATACTTACAATATAAATATAGCATACAGTGCAAATATGAGGGAATGACGAAGTAGAGACAGATCAAGCAAAGTATGCTGGGATCAGGTGAAATATATTTTTATGAAGGAAAAATAACAAGTAAAAAAAATCATAGGAGCTATATGAGGAAGAAGCGAAATATGTGTATTGAGAAAGGAAAATCTGGTTCTCCTACACTTGCGTGGAAACTGCTAATGGTATGTATATATACATTAACACATGATACTGTTTTCAAGGAATTAGTTATTGTTGAATTTCCTTTTATCTTATTCTATAGTATGTTTGATCTATGATCCGCCGAGGTTGTATAATTTACGCCAATGAATATAAATTATCAAGGTTCAAGTACGATCGACGTGGCAAGCGTGACAGATATGCTTAACCCATTAGCCACGAAAAACGATTACATTAATAATAAATAATATTCCAGCAAATAATTACTTTTGACTAGGATCATTGAACAACAAAGGCGTAGCAAAGAAAATGTTAATAAGGTTTATTAAAGTATAATTAGGAAAAAACTTATCTTCTCTAGCTCCATTTCAATAAGTCCTTTTTATTACTTAGGGGAGTAAGAAACAACATCCGTGACCTAGTTGGTAAGATACTTGAATTTCATCCAAGGGTTTCAAATACTGAATTTCGTCGGGGGGTTTCAACAATTAAATTAATTCGATTAAATAATAATAATTAAAGGAAAATTTATATCACGCCGTTTAGAGAACAGGCTGTCCTCAAGCCTTCGAACTCACTTTTGTTGAGAGGTTAAAAATATTACAGAAGAAATATATGTATAAGTTTTGTGTAATGATAGGAAGATTTTGTTTATCCACTTTGCACGCATTTCTCCTGTCACACAAAGAGGGTCTGCTTCTAGCGTTAACTAATTCGTTAGAAAGAGTATCAGCCAGGATTCTTCTCATACTGCTAGGCGGTACCAAGAATATATCAACAGTGTCATTCAGTTGGTTCAATATCTCGATACCACGCGTGACTGAGCGTTTAGTCATAATATTCGTCCAGTAAGTTAGTATGTAGAACAGAGGGTGATTCCTTGCACGGCTATATTTATTAGGTATACGAGTATATAAACTTAGTGCTTCTAGAATCGCGTGACAGTTAAATCAGCCTTGAAAAACCTTAAGTAGGAATATCGCAATGGATTCTTGCCTTCTTGTTTCGAGGATTCTATAGTTACACACCGTGAGAAGTTTGATATGGTGAGCATATTTTGGATAATCGCCATTTGTTCCGTACCATAGATATCTGAGGATTTTTTTTGTATCTATTCTATATTGTTTTTATATTTGAGCTGACGAAGAGCCCAAACTGAAACTGCATATTCTAATTTAGTTCTAATTAGATAATTGTATAAGTTTCGAAGGATATCGGTACTGTGAAATTCTCTTGATATTCTCATTATAAAACCGAGTAGTTTCTAACAGTCCGATATCAAACGCGAGAGATGGTTAACGAACGTGAGTCCGACATCAAAGGTTACGCTCAAATCTTTGAATTCAGAAACTCTGTTTAATGCCACTCCCTGTATAGTATACTGATGGTGGATTGGTGAAAACGATCGACTATAAGATACACAGACACATTTATTAATGTTGAACAGGAGATGATTTTGCTCCCTCCAGGAGACTAGGGAGTCTAGGTCATGTTGTAACTGTGCACAGTCGTGAGGTGAATTGATCTTTTTGAAAATTTTCAAGTCGTCAGCGAACAATAAACATGTCGAGTGACTTATGAAATTTTGAATATCGTCTATTAATATGAAGAATAGCAGGGGGCCTAAATTAGATCCTTGTGGTATACCAGATCTTGCGATGAATTCCACAGAAGATGGTCGATTCCCAATATTATCAAAAAAGATACTGGTCTGGTAACAATACTCTCATACCTAGACATGTGAGAGTGTTATTGCCTGTCAATGTGTGATAGTATTTCAAACCCGTACGATGGCGAACTGAGAGTTGTTTATCTTCTCCGATTGTTTCATTACTAGAGCCGAAGACAATAATATATCCCAACCCTTCTCTTTAACATGTCAGGCATCACCAATTCGGATATGTTGAAGGGTATCATTTGAATTAATTAAACCATTAAGTTAGTTCTTTTGGTTACCTATCCGGTAATCTTAGGTAGTATATGCAGTTTGAATTATCAGGTGGATAGAAAAAATATTTTTGCTATATTATTTGTTGTAAGCACAAACGTTTTTTTTCCTCCTAAAAATCTACCCTTGCATTTCGTTATAAGCTTCATTAGCAGGTATTGAAAGACCAGGGACTAGCAATACCGCAGTCCTTCAAAGTCTTCAATCTTATTCAACCTTACACTACATACCGATCAACTCGAAGGTTTTCGTATCTCTTTTTGTATATCTTTTTTTACATGTAGTAATTTTACAATTCTTTTTAAACTAAAATGACTACAAATTTTAAAAAATCAATGTTATTCCTATTAACTTGAATTGCGTTTTTGTTGTATTTTACAGCCTTGCAGGTTTATTGTCGAGAAACAATCCCTTCCAACCAATCAAAAAGATGTTTAAGAGGTCTGAAGTGTAAACCAATCTTATTGATCAAATCAAGAACTTTGACCGTACATTTATGGAAAATATTATGATTTTTAGTTAATATCTTTATTTCTACAACGTAAATATTTGTCATGACTGGGATGAGTATTAATAATTAACCATAGTTATATAGTAATAATAATCTAATTTCACTTCTCTCCTAAATAGTTCAACATTATTGCCAAACAAAAAGTTCTTCCATACAATCAGAAACCAATAGAAACACCATTAAAAAAATAGTTTTTTCTTAGGATTGCACCGAAAATTGAATTTAATCCCCCGGATTGAAAGTCAAGTGTCTTACCAACTTCACAATTGTAATTATTTTGTGCAATATAGGATGGGATAATAAATATTTGGTAAATATGAAATCTTGTTTTTTAGCTTTAATATAAAATTTCTTTCGTTTTAAGTAAAATCGATTAAAACCATGTAATTAAAAAAAGCCCTTTCTAAATATCAAAACGAACTAGGCAACTATTGAAACATTAAAGTAAATATTTGGGGTCTACGAAATCCTAATGAGTCCCAGTCCTTCCCACAATTTCTTACCTTTGCTAAGCCACTGCTATTTTATTACCGTAATATCGCACCCTTCAAAGCTCCGATATAAATATTGATCTAGCCATATCCTCCATTAATCAAGTGTAATTTCTCTCATATGTCGGAGAGCCCTACTTATACTAGGTTTCCGTTATTTGTAGCCTTTGTATTCGAGAGCTTATATTTTGTTAACAAATAGACACACGTATCTCCTGTCACTTGATACATTAAATGATACAGAGGCACCTCACCGTTCACGATTTCACACCACACGATATTTAAGTATTCACCTAAAATATATTGTTTTTTTTTTTACTAAAATAAAAAAACAATTGTTGAAAGATTTGTGTTCACAACTGAAGTTAGACAAGTTTCAAGAATTATTGTTTCATCCAATCGTGTGATATGCCTCAACTTATCCAGGTTGGTGATTCAGACATATTGAAAAGCGTGACTGGGAGTTAATATTAATCAAGGTTTCGGGTTTAGTTTATCATAGCACATATTGGTAACGCTACCGCACGTGAAGAGATAACACGTCGAATTGTTTTTATCAGACGCCTCTTATCAGACTGTGACCTTTTTTTCTCGGGTACCATCTACAATCAGTCCCAAACCCTCCGAGTAGAAGTCAAACGTAATACCAACAAAGTCCAGGAGGTTATCATGGAATTGTTATTCATCGTGTATTATAGCTTTGAGCAAATAACTGCACGTTTCAGGTTGATTGCACGAAATGTGTGTCTTGTTAGGACGGGCTGTGCAAGTAGCCTGAAAGGAAAGTAAATTTTTAAACATAGTGAGTAATTACTCCTATAAACCTTTTTTCCATCGATGTCAAAGCGCAGTTGATATGCGAAAACCATCTAACTCCCATTTGAAATGTTTAAAAGTACTGTCGCTTATTTGGTCTTGTATGCAATAAAAAAATTGACTACGAAAGTAAACGATTTGATGTTGTGATCACATCGAATAAAAACTGTTGATGGCGTAATCGAAACATCTTAGGAATAAACAAAAAGTAAATTGGGAGTTGAATCAATTTGTATATACCATACATGCGACCAAATTTGTATATACCATACATGCGACCAAATTTGTATACACCATACATGCGACCAAATTTGTATATACCATACATGCGACCAAATTTGTATACACCATACATGCGACCAAATTTGTATATACCATACATGCGTCCAAATTTGTATACACCATACATGCGACCAAATTTGTATATACTATACATGCGACCAAATTTGTATATACCATACATGCTACTAAATAATTCTAGATTTATTTTAATTACTCACTTCCATCAATCTTTCAGCTTCAAGCAACTCAAAAATCTCAGCATCTGCATGCCATTTACAATTAAGGAGCAAAAGTTTCCCTCCTAACAAATTAGAGCACGTATGGAAAGAGGCCACGTCTACAACATAGTCAGGTGATATTACAGCTAAAATTTGATACCTTTACATTTAGTGATATGTCGACTAAAGCCGATAGAAGATGCGTTGTTTTGTTATATTCTGTAATGTTAAAAATTTTATGAATATTGCGCATTTACAAGTTTCTTTCAAAATAAGGGAAACACTCTGCAGAAATTAACTGACGTTTAGTTGCTTTCTACGGAGAATCTTCTCCATAGACAGTATCAATACGTAGTAGATAGTACCTACAAAATCTTCTTTTGGAAGAAACTTGATTACCGCACTATATTAATTCAAAACATAACGAAACAGCACGTCTTATATTGACTTTAGTTGATGTATTACTGAGGGTAGAGGTATAAATAATAACCGTGCTATATTCAGTTTTTTTCAAAATATGACGAAACAACACGTCTTCTATCGACTCTTATGTAGAGGTATACTTGATAAAGCCTGATATTTCCTTAATGGTGTGTGCAAATTCGTAATAGCTGATATTTAATAAGCTTTACTTTACTTTAGCTAAAATTTTACTCACGTCACAAAAGTTATTTCGTATGCTTAGGTCAAATTCAAAATCACACCAAAAACTCGTGGTTGACAATATTTTCAGTATTTTCGCCGTCTTTCGTGTCGTAGACAGCTGGTTATTCTCGATCAAAACCCTGATTTCATTGTCATCAGTGGTAATCGACCCACAAGACCGAACACTGTCTTCGAGTGTCGTATTACTATTACGATTTTTTTTAATCACATTTGACACACACGATTGCTTACTACATTAACGATTTACACTAAACATATCCAAGTTTATTGTGTTGGTAAAAATTGCATTTTTTCTTTGCGGTAGTAAAAAAGCAAACCACTTAATTGGTTCCATCTTCAAAATAACGCTAATAAATCGATGATAAAATTTTGATGAATAGTGGCAAAAAATCGCTCAACTATTATTTTTCAAATGAATATACAATACATTCAGCACGTTTTTAACAAAGTTCGCAACGAAAATTTTATCCAAATGAAAGTATTTTCAAGATAATTATTTTTAATTTTATTTTTATCGCGAATTCATCAAACGCGTAGTCAGTTTGAATCCAAGCCTCGCGGTTGAGAGATTGTTGTATTTACATTGTCAGCGAGGGATATTTGATACAGTTACGTGATGTCTCCTTAATGAGATAATACGAGGAATTGTCTCCTGTCATAAAAGAAGATATTTATTCTCTTTTGCCTTTGTGGAACTGCGCGGTGACTACGTCAATCGATATATTCTTTTAGGAACGTAAGAAAACACTTAGAATTATTGGAATTGCGAAACATAAATGAAAAATCATTCGTGACATGCAAAAAAATAATTTCGATGAGGAAGAAACACTCCTCTGTGACGACGACGACTGGCTTTAGTGGCCTGGCTGGTAAGACGCCTATCTCCCAGCCTGGAGGTTGCGGGTTCATATCCCGCTGGAACCCAGATTTTTTTTAAAAAGGATGCTAATCTGATTTTCACTTAAGGCTACTTTAATAACTTTCTGTTAGGTCGGAAGAGATTGTCACATGGCAATATGTGTATTACAGTACAATACAACATTTTGTTCAATCGGAGTCAAATATTCAAATAGAAACTTCACTCGGCTTATAAAAACTCCACTGTGTTGAGAATACACCATAGTTTAAGTGAACAGTATTATTTGGTTTATTGATTTATTGATTCATTTCCCAGTTTAAAGACTTCCCTTAGCGCATGATAGCAATGGTTATATTTGTTCCTCTTTTTCAAACGCCAGTCCGTGGATTTTTGCTATGCGTGTCAATTATTTTTTTTTTGTTTTTATCATTGTAGATTTTTTAAAAGTACATTTTTAGTAAAAGAAAATAGTTCACTAAATGTTGTCAAATGGAATATTTTATATGCTTAAAAATATAAAAAAAAAAACACTTTACTTAACGAATTGGAAATAGAAGATCTAATGGTTATGGTAAAGAAAAGAGCGTCGAGATAGTTCGATCACATCAATGAAAGATTTACCAAAAATAATATACGCAAATAGTAAAGAAGGCGTAGAAAACCTTAAAACACCTAATTAATTCAATTCTCAAGAAATAAGAGTGAAAGCCTTTTATTTACTTATTAGTTACTTCATTGTAAAATATGCGAATTGCATGGCAATTTATATACAAGTTTTATATGATGCATACTTAAAACATGAAAAAAAAACGAAAATAAAGCAGTAAAATGGAAAAAAAACAAGTTATTTAGAAAAAAAATTGTCATTGAAGAAAAATGTGCTATTTATTCAGTCGCCTACAACAGTGAGAGTCTTATAGCAGCGATTAACTTGTTTCAGAGTCTGATTGGCTATATAATAGGAGTTTGCAAGGCAAAGCTTATGGACGTGACAGAAGCAAACGATGTGTCAGGATAAAATTAATTATAGAAATCTGTTCCCTCTGCCTACCCTTATTAAGACATGGCATGATGGCGATGATTATATAAAAAAGTGGTCACTTCTAATTTGTTGAATCACATGCTTATGATTTTTTTAAATGTATTTCATTTGTGGACATGTTTCGTCTTGATAAAAAAAAATATACAATTAAAAAAAAATAACTAAAAGGCCATAAGTTAATGCACTTCAAATAAAATAAATAAAACGAAAAGCAGTGTATTACGTGAGAATTGTTCCAGAATGCAGAAGAGATCATTCTGTCCTCCATTTCACGAGATTAAGCAACTGAAACCTGAATTATGTATTGACACTTTGTACAGTATCGGTGAAAGATATGGAATACATTTTAATGAAGACAAATCTATATTCAGCTTCAATAAAACTAGGTCAACCATCCATCCATTAATTATCTGAATATGTTAGATATATTCCCTCTACATATACTCGTACTAGATATGAAAAAGAAATATTCTTGCAAGATTTACGTTAAAATACATTTGTAAATATTATGGAATGGTATGAATAATACGAGTATGTAGTGTTTCTATATATGACGGAATAAGAACTGTTATTATTTAGAATGAATGTGGACTAAAAACCGATGTTAAAGATGGGGGGAAAAATCATATCAAGATGAGTTGGACTTATATTATTAAGACGATACTCACCAAACATATTTAGAATGTCAAAGTGAGAAGAAAACGTGTTAAAATAATATAGAGCTAATAATTGATAGATCAAGTCTACGGATTTAAAATAAGGGGATGAAAATTTGTAAACTGAATACTCATAAAAATAGTGTTTATGGGAGCAAATAGACGTGGATTTTACGATCATGTTCCAGTGTGGTTGACTTTACCATATGGAACAAACTACCTTCATAGCATCAGAGAGCTAAGAACATTAAAGTCTTCAAGATATTTTTTAAGAAGCCAGTTTTTGAGAGAGCTATAACGAATGAGGCATGATCATGGAGTGACTGAGATGTCGAAACGTTGCCATTGAAATATGTTGCTCGTTTTTTTATTGACTGAAGTCATAGGTATCCTTATAACCCTGATACGAGTACTAGAGGGGAAAAATCTTGTGTTATTGTATAGGAATAGCACAGCGAAGAATTCAAATTGCCGGTCTTCTGAATAAAGCCCAACAAGTTCCCGCACGGTCATGCATAAAATGAATGGATCTGTTTGGATAAAATTTATGGATGTAAAGAAGATAAAAAAAGCGTGTCGTGATATGAATGTTTGGCGACCTTCTTCTTGTTTATTACAACAAGTAAATGGCGTGATAGTATGTATGTATGTACAGTACCCAGCGGTTAGTAATACACATGGCTTTGTAGAGCGTCGTCTCTGTCGCACGATGCGCTAACACGTGTATGAATGACAGAGACGACGCACTTCAAAGCCAAAGTTAACTGATTATGGCCGACAGTCTCTTTCTTGACCCGATGTGTATTACTTACCGCCAGGTACTGTACATATATTGAAAACGGCAGCCGAATTATGAGTTATATTTTTTGGATAGTGTGTTAACGTGGGATGGGCGAACTGAAAGGGACTTTCAAATAAGGAAAGCGACAGGGAACAAGGTAAACAGAGAACAGCCGCGCTTTATCAAATGTAGCAAAAATTGCAATACATAATAATATATTAGTACCCACGTTGACTCATGGAATTGAAGTTTTTACTTGCCACCAGGTAAAAGTGGAGATGCGTACATTTAGAAAAAAATGTAGAGTGGCAATGTGCATAATAAAGAAGAACGAAGGTATCAGAAATGAAAACACAGCTTAAAAATTGATAATTTAAGTAAGATGGTTTGGACATGTGGAGAGAATGGATGACGAAAGAGTGCCTAAGCGAGTATATTTGTCAGAAGGGAAAGGTGTTCGTGGAATATGCACATTGAGGAAAGCGTGGTTAGATCAGATTTACCAGATTTTGATAGTAGTTTGAGTGTGAATAATGGAAGATTGTGCATGACGAGATGTATACATGTAGAAGAGGTGAAAGTTTGTGTTCTTGGATAGAAAATTTTGGAGATATGTTATATCTGTCTACCCCGGCATGGAAAGGGACACGGCGTAATGATATGTATGTTTACAAGTAATTACCAGTCTTTCGCTACAACCTTATAACATATTAATATCAACATGATCTCATAAAATTATAGATAAGTTGATATTATGGAGTTAATTAAATTATCGAAAACTAAAAAAATCTGATGTTTCCTTTTTAGATGAAATCTGGAATATTTTACGTTTTTTCGTGTTGTTGGCTTAGAAAACTTTTTATGTGTCGATTTGGTACCAAGGGGTCGCACTTAGTAAAAGAAACGGAAAAGTATACTTCCCAGTTATATTTATTCATTTAGCATTCATTGCCTTAATGAAAGATTAATAATGAACGAAGTTTGAGAAATTAAACTAAAATGAAGAAATTACATAGAAATCGTTACCAGAAAATATTCAGACAATAAAGCATCAGCGGAATAATTGACCATTGCAAATTAAAGATAAAATACGTTCAGCAATCATGCTGGAATAACATAAGTTGATAAAATAATACAAATTTGTTTGGTTTCACATAGTTTCACTTTATTTCCATGTCGGGAAAGACAGGGCGTCCAACCTTTTTATTTTAACACACATCCTTTCACCTCTACTATCCATACACAATCTCATACAACTCATACAATTTATCTGACATTTTACGTTTCCTTTTTTAAAATATCATTTCGTTGATCCAATCATACTTTCCTTGGTCTTCCTGATTTCCACTTACATTTACATGGTTCTTTGAAGAGCTCATACATCTTGAAAAAAAAAAACAAAGTAATCAATTAAAGAAAAAAAATAATATTCCCTTTTTCCTTAATTTATTTACTCTCTTTCCTTCTCCATAAACCCTTAATAACTAAATCATTATTCGTTTGAACTACGAGGTAACGGAACTATAAATTCATCTGATAAAACAACGTCCTAACCTACGAGTACCTTAGTACTAACACAGAAGTTTCCATTTTCTTCGAAATTAGTTTATATATTATAGATAAGTTGAATTATTTCACTGTATGAAGTTTCAACTTCTAACAATGTATTTTATCTAACGGCTTATTTTTATCTTAAAAATCTTGAAATATTATGAGTGTGCTGATTTGGAATTCATTTTTGTTTTTAAGGAGCAAAATTTGATCGGTCGATCAATTGAAATAATTGTAAACTAAAAAAACTCATGTTTTCGTACTCGTATTATATTTTCTCTAGAATTATACATTTCTTCAGCGTATACAAGAATCGTCAGAGTATTTCTTCTTCTTCCTCTTGGTTTAGGTCGTATGACCTGTTAGTGACGGTGGAGTGTCCTGGGATGATGACGTCCAGCTGTCCTTCCACCTTTTCGGCGGCCTTCTTGGTAATCTCCTGCTATTAGGGTTTTCAGTCTTAGTGATTCTTGCCAGCCTTATATCCCCCATGCGGTCCACATGATCCCTCCAGAAGCGCCTTCTGTTTCTTCCCCATCTCACTATGTCTTCAACACCACATGAGAGTATTTAATCATTGAAATTTATTTAAGACAAGGATGCTCACTCACGTGTTGGCAAGATGTCTTCCTTCCAGCCTGAGGATTGCAGGTTCGTATCCCGTTGTTAATTTTTTTAAGATTTCTAGTTTGCTTTTAATAAAGGCTTCTTTAATATATTCCTAGTTGGTTGAAAGAGGAATTTGTATAAACTTTTGAACAGAGTATTACTTCTAAGTACTCTCAATTATTTATTGTAGTTTTGACTGCATTTATATAATGGCTAGACTACCGCACGTCCGGGATGAATTGCTGTAATGGATTGATTTATTTGGGAAGAAAGACGGATGGACATTAAAAAAATAGCACAAAAAATTTAAGGTCATAGAAATTAGTAAACATCAATTACAGGTTTATATTCATATTTATGGGGACTGCTCAAACATGTTGATATATTCCAATTCTTTAGATTGAAATCTACTATGACTGACAACAGAATGAGGATATCTATAGGCGATGTGGTGCTGTAGGTAATGTATGACATAAATAAAAAGTCCAGGTGAGCTAGGAAGCTAGACTTGTAAATTATTTAGACTGGAGTCTACCGTGTACCTGTGACTGCCAACATAATGGGGAAACCTATAGGCAAAGTTGGTGGTGTATGATATACACATATATAAAAAAGTCCAGCTGAGTAAGGAAGCTAGACTTGTAAATTCTTTAGACTAGAGTACCATGTATCATACCTGTGACTGATAACATAATGGGGAAATCTATAGGCAAATCGGTGCTGTTGGTGGTGTTTGACATACATAAAGAGTCCAGATGAGTAAGGAAGCTACACTTGCAATTTCGAAACTAGTATATTATTGCGCTTAACATAATAAGTTATTTGGCTTCGACATGTACGTCGAATTTCTAATGAGCGGTTTTGAATCAGATTCTTTTTTATGAATCCCGAAGGAAGTTGTCCTGTTGATATATATTGCGAAAGCAGATGGAGTAATTGTTTAAAGACAACTTAGTCAACAATTAAACACAATAGCCGAGTTGGTGTAGAAAAGTGTCAAGTAGGATATATAGCTTTGTGCATGTAATAGAACACCGATACTTATACCGTAAGATGGATGAAATTAGATGAAACTCATATAAATAAAGTACATCATTAACATTCACTCGGGCGCTGCTGTAGCTGCCAGACGTGATTTGTTTTTTGTTCTGTCAATATAAGTGAATTTATATTCCAAGTAAGCGCCCTTGACGAGAGTCCGCTCTCTAAAGGTACTTTATAAATTGTCATTTTAATAATATTATTATATCCATGATGATATTGAATATATCTATATTAGATGATTTGTTTAACAAGGTTATTCCACGTGCAACTGGTGATTCTCAGTTTGTAAATATGGCATCCAAAACCGTCATTCACCATATTGTAATTGCCAGGAATATTAAACAAAAGTTTGTAAATCTACAAAGGGTTTGCTAGAAATACTAAGAAAACACTGATAAACGATCAATACTCGTCTGATGTTATGATGCTGTGTATGGACTTAGTTTACCACGCAACACCTTAAAAGTAAATACACTTCCAAAAACGTTTAACACGGGGTGAACTACGTTTGAGGAAAGTCTCAAAGTAAACGTCTACCGAGACGGGTCTCATTTTCCCGAATCGTTGAGAAGTTTGATTTATTTTTAATAACGGGAATTATATCGGGATACAAGTTAGAAAAACTTTCCCGGCAAAGCTCGTTTAGCGACTTAGAAGCTAGATCAATTCGGCTGGTTGAGATGTATGTATTTCTTATTTATAAGTTATACAAGTTTTCGAGATATAATAGTGTTTCTTTAGCGATATAATCCAGTTTTCACGTAACTGTTTCTTTACAAGTTTGAATTTCAAATAGAAAATTACCAAAACTAAACTTGTGAAGCTTATATTGGTTAAAGGTAAACTAGTTTTTTTTTTCAAAGGCTTGGCTAAATCTTTTTCAAAGGTTTGGCTGTAAAATTCGTATTAGAACATATAACAAAAATTAACTTTGTTGTTCCACTAATTACATTTATCCCCGATACGTGAAATTGTTCCTTCTATCCCGAGGCTCTCTTCAGTAACAAGGATTAATTTAATTAATGAAATAACAAAGTTATTTCTTCTTAACTGTTGATTTTTTTAGTTTTACTTGGCTAATCGTATTTTTTAAATATTAAAAAAATACAATAAATAGATAAAGGAACTTCGTTAAAAATAAATGTATTTGGAGAGAATCAATCAAGAAGTACATAAATACTAACACGATGTTTCCCTGACGGCGTTGAACGTCAAGCTTTCTTATCCTTAAATATATTTTTCGCCTCTTCTACATCCATACATCTCTTATACAACTCATATGAATTTTTTTTAATTTTTCAAATAAATATACGTTAACTTAATCCAACCGTACTTTACTTGGCCATCATCTACCATGTCTTATACTCACATTTACACTTTTTAATCTTTCTTCATTCATTCATTCTATGTCTCTTCTTCATTATCTTAAAAACAATATCATAATCAAGAAATAAATAAACGGATACACAGACATAAAGCACATGATCTAAGTGGTCGACTAGAGAGCCGGATCAATTTGACCACACTTGATAGAATATTGTACGTAAAGAGATAAATTATTATAAAAGAAACAGTAATATACTTAAATAGAAGGTGTAGAGTTACCCTACTCTAAAATATGGAAAGGAAGTGAAAAATTGTATATACTCGTATTTATGTTGTAAACTCTATTCTTTAGTTTAAGTTGATTTTAAGCATCTTTGATAGGCCGTTCAAATGGGTTATTTTGATAGGCCGTTCAAATGGGTTATTTTGATAGGCCGTTCAAATGGGTTATTTTTCATATTAACTGCTTGACACTTTTGTTGATTACAGTACAATTTGGAGAGTTAGTGCCATGGGGTAATCTATTTCGACAACCAAAAAGTTGTCTAAATAAGTAATAAAGACTGGATGATTTTTTTCTATTTCTAAACATATATAAATAAAAGTATTTTTATTGCAAATACAATCTTGGGGGCTTATTGTTAGGCGGCCATCTCTTCCAACCAACCAGACAAAAATGAATGAAGCAAGTTACGTGGTTGCATAAATCATTCAGATGAATATCCATCTCCACGAAATCCATAAACACATACGTGAGCATATGCCCACCAACCCCACAAAGACGAACAATCACCCGAACATTATTTTTCATATAAAGTGAGATATCATCAATCAAAAGAAAAGGAAGGGATGGTGGAGAGGAAAGGAAAAGAAAAATCGGGAATGAAACTCGTTATTTTACTGACTAGAAATTAAGAGCTTTTTCAGTTGCTTCTTAAAGCATGCCAAGGATGGAGCGAGTCTTATATTGGTTTGTAACTGATTCCAGAGTCTCACTGTATGGACAGTAAAGGACGAGGAAAAGAAAGTAAACCATGGACAGTAAAAGAAAAAAGGGAGTATAACGTATTTCTAAACATATTTAAATAATTTCTAAATATATTTAAATAATAGTATTAAGATGAAAAAAAAGCACTCTAGATGGTTTGGTCATGTAGAATCAATGAATGATAAAATACTTACAAAACATATAACAATAACAGTGCAAATGTGACTAAATGCGTGTTAAAAGAAGACCAAGAAAAGTATATTTGATCAAGTTTTGTTTTAATGTAATGATTTTTTTAAAGAAGGAAATGTCAAAACGCAGAGAAATCGTAGGGGCTGCATGAGTGTAGAAGAGTCAAACTCGACATGGTCTTCTTTCCCCGATACATTTATTTCAACTGGGAGAAGTCGAAATAAATGTGTCGAGATAGGAAAGTCTGGCGATCTATGTTATTTAGTCCCTCTGTCTAGCTCGATCTAGATTTTAATGGCATGAAATTATGTTTGATATTAAAAAAAATAGGCACTTACCATATTTTTTTCATTTCAATTTTCTCCATAATAAACAAGAGTCAGTCATTAAGCTCTTAATATAAAAATCTTTATGTATTTTTCCTAATTTTCACTGATATGTGAAATAATTCTAAAACACATACTTAAAAAACACTAGTCATAGAAAAATTATTTAGCGAAACATGCCTGTCACTAATTTGTAGTTGACTTTGCGATATTAAAAATATTTTTTACATAACCTTAAGATATGTTGACAAAATAGTAAAATGGTATAGGAAAATAAGCAACATGATTTTTTCAAATTTTAAAATAAATTTGAGTAAAGTTTATTTTCAAACGGGACTGATTTTTTTAATCTATCTTAAAAGTTAATTTACATCAAAGCAAAAATACGAAACAAATATTTTTTTCCCTAGTCAAACAGTAGCCGGTTAAAACAACCTAATGTATCTAAAATAAGCATAGTTTACTTTTAGACTTCCACAGTATCCTAGCATAATAGACATCTACTTTCAAATTCCAAAGTAAACAAACTTTGTCCAAAGATTCCTCCGTTACCCAAAAGTGGGTGCAAATACTCGTACACCGTACATACTCGTATAGTGCAGTATGATATATGTGTATTATCTTAGCTGAAAGCCCTACGGAGGCTTCTATATTGAGACCCCTGGGGAGGCTGAAGTCAGGACTGTCGCTCCATTGTGAGCAATTTACAGTCAACACGAAGGCGGCCAAGTTGAAGGGTCAAATGGATGATGGGCACTTGTCCATTTAAAGTACATTCGAGTGAGTATTATAATTGGTAGTTTATACATTTAGCAGATATAGTGTTGTGATTTATTATAACTGTGCAATATTCCATTATATTTATTAGTCTATTTTTATTGGTTTTAGTCGATGTAAGTGTAATTTTGTCAATTTAACGTATTTATTTTACTATTGCATACTAATATTTGATCTTTATTTTTAGTTAAGGTTAATTTTCTCGAGTAATAAATATTTCAATTAGATTGATCTTGGCCTCCTAATCTTAAGGAGCCCTTAAAGTCAACCCTTTTTGGAATTTTTATTTAGTTAATGATTATGTATGAACACAACCTCCACCTTAAATCGAACTATTTTCTAACCATAAAATTTCGTGATTTGTATTCAAAGTTGGGCCTCATGCACTTTAGACTTTATGTGTTAATAAACCATATGACTGCCACGTTTAAAAAACTTCGACAAATTTGTACGAAATTCAACTTTAAATATCAATTTCTTCAGTGAAAAAATATTTAAGATTTAGTTTTTTGTGTTAAGATTCGACTTTGAATTTGGGCGTTAGTCTTTATACTAACACAGGTGCAGATAAATATTTTAATGTATATTGTATTAACATTTATATTATAATACGTATTAACATTTATTCAAAATCGAAATGCACCTTGAATGCAAAGGGATTGCATGGGATTAAATACGAAGATATTTTTTCGAAAAAAATATTTTTGTCCAGACACAAAACTAACCCTAGCTTCGACTCTGCTTAAGGCTGTATGCTAATGGGTGAAAGAATTGACCCAAGGACCCTTGCAGCCTTGTCGAGGGGTCGTAAATTATTTGTCGTAATCTCGGACTTCATACCCGCATCATTAAAGGTCAAGAACCCCTCTAGGGGTAACGTGTCGTTATGGGGATACGATTTTGTAATTATCCTTTGGAATATCCTTATCGATATTAATTATTTTGGTGGCTATTAGAGCGATATGGTTGAGGTAGTTCGCAGAATAAGCTGTATAGATTTTGAATGGAGATTCGTATTAATAATGGAAGGATTTTCCATATGCTCATGAAACTATTATTAACTTTGATTAACGTTTCAATTTTCAACAGATGTATGCATGTGAAACATAGACGTGGATTTATGATGAAAGAAGCCGAATAAATGCTGTAGGAATGTCTGCACTGAGAAAACATACATGGGTTGACAGAATATGGAATGAAGTGATTAGGTATGTTTGTGAACTTATTGTTGATATGTTGAATAAGATGAAGAAGAACATTCTGATGTGGTTTGAGCATGTAGAACGAATGAATGAAGAAAGACTAACAAAACAAGTATATAGTGCAGATGTGAATAAAAGTCGTGGCAGACATGACCATGGAAAGTCTGGTTGGATCAAATCAATGGTATTCGGAAAGAAGGAAACGTTGAAAGTAGGCGAGAAATCGTAGTCGATGTTTGAGATGGTGTATGGATGTATAAAAGTCAAAGAATGTGTGTCAAGATATGAAAATCCGGCACTCTGGCCTTTCTGCCTACCGCGACAGGGAACTGACGTGATGGTTTGTTTGTAGATTATTTTTTCTTTGGAATTTACCATATTTAGGGATTTTTTATACACGTTTATATGCGAGGTATCTTTTACAACCGTTCCTTAAAGTAAAACCTATGGATTGTCACCGTTAGGTCTGCTCTCTCTTAAAATGTTAACTACTAGCTATCCTTCTATCTTTTTGGCCGTCTTTAAGGGGGACGATTGTCAATGGGTATTCCATGCTTTGCCATTAAGGTAACTAGTCTTGAATGTTCCATATGACCTCACCTTTATTTGATATGGTTTCTGTCTCATCTCATATTATCTTCAATTTTACTTTTTTTTTCAGGTGCAAAAATAACATAAGAATAACACTGAAAACAAAAACAATTTATATAGTCCCTTTTAGAAACCAATATATCTTCAAAGGTTATCAATACTCTATCTCGAAGTGCATTGCCTAAATCATAGACATATTTTGTAATGCATTTAAATCTTTATTTATCTTCATTCATAAGCATATATTTAAAGTTTTATTTATTCTAATTTATCTAAATTATTTGTGAAATAAATTATCGAAAACATATGGGCTGATTGGATACAAACAAAGAAAATAATCTATTGATTGTATTTGTTTTTCCTCTCCCTCTTTCTTAAATTCCTTCCCTAATTTGTCACGTGCTGTGCATTAAGACTTAAATAAATTTAATTTATATTGTTTGCGTTTCTGTTGTGTCGATTATTTATGTTGTAAATTATCAGGTGGAACTTTATATTATTAATAGTATACTGTTTAAAAATAAGCTTTGATTACGTATGGCATTTTTAAGTTCCTTAATAAAATAAAATAATTAAATAGAAAATTTTACTATGACTAGTGGCAAGTAACGACGATGATAAAATTATAATAGTCAAATATTTTCTAAACTTAATACTCACAAAGTTTTAATGTTTGAAAATATTAATCTTAAATATTAAAATATTAATTTAATGTTTGAAAATATTAATCTCTTAGACTAGATTCGTCAAGAAAACAAATAAATAGTTCAAATGTAAGTAAAAGGCATGGTAGAGCAAGGGCCAAGGAAAATATTGTTGCATGAAGTAAATTATATTTCTAAGAAGGAAATTCGAGAAATCGTAGGAATTGTATGAGAAAGTGTACGGCTGAAGAATAGGCAAAACATGTAGGTGAGATAGGAAAGTCTGGCACTGTCCCTTCTGCCTACGTCAACAGGGAAGCAGCGTGATGATACGTATGTACGTACATTCATCAAACGTTAATATATGCATAAAAAAATATGAGGAAAAACATTATACGAGTATTCCTTTCTATAAAGATCATAATAAAATATATATGAAGATTTCCGTCTCGTTATATAATTATATACAAGTATTTTAAATAAAATTACGTTAAGGAACGAACTTAACGTAATTTTATTTAAAATATTTTAAAAAGCACAATGGTGCTTTGAGGAACACTTGAAGTGAATTACAGTATATGCTGAAATATCGTGAAATAATACGGTAAGAAAGCACTTAGTATTTTATAACTTGAAAGCAACGTATCATTTTTCACTTCAGGTAATATCGACTAGCCAAATTTATAGTTTTGAAAATGTGATACAATAGTCGAAGATAGTTTATATTCCTGGAAAGAAATATTGGAAAGCTCAATTTTTATTGTTCTCAGAATGGTTTTAAAAAATGTGATCGAAATAAAAATCCAAACTCAATAAAATAATTGAAAACTAAAAAACACACATGGCTATTATTTGAAGTACGAGGCATATCCAGAAAGTAAGTGTAATGAATTTTTGTAGGTTACAATTTTTTTTATTTAAACAAAAAAATTACGTGGCTACCGTAGTACATATGTAAGCTATTTTTCGACATAGTCGCCATTCCTCTCAATGCAGTTGGTGAAGCGGGGTATCAACTTTTTGATGCCTTCTTCGAAGTAGTTTCCCGCCAACCCCTCCGTCCACTTCTCCACCTCCTCCTTTACCTCCTCGTCGGTTGAAAACCTTTTTCCACCCATGTGCAGCTTCAGGGAGGTAAAGAGATAGTAATCTGAAGGTGCTAGGTCAGGGGAATGCGCGGGATGGTTCAAGACATCCCATTTAAACGAGGCGAACAGTTCCTTCGTGGCGTTGGCCGTGTGTGGTCTGGCATTATCGAGCAGCAGGCAGACTCCCTTTGTCAGCATGCCTCTCCTCTTGTTCTGAATCGCCATCCGCATTTTTTTTAGGGTCTCACAGTATCTTGCAGAGTTGATGGTCTTCCCTTGAGGCATATATTCAATTAAAATTATGCCTTGACAGTCCCAAAACACGGATGCCATGATTTTCTTGGCTGAAATTGTGGTTTTGAACTTTTTGGCGGAGGGTGAAGAGGTGTGACGTGCCCGTTTTTAAACTCGCGACACCACTTGTACACACTCGTACGATTCGGAGGTTTTCCCTTCCGAATCGTACGAGTGTGTACAAGTGATGACGCCGCGTATTTCGCACTTGGCGGGAGATTGGATTGACATTTTTCACGAAACGTGTTGTCGCGTCGACACTTCTCAACGTACTGACCTCGAATCGGTCTCATTGTGGAGGGGAAGGGTCAGGCTACACGGAAGTGTAGCCAACATGTCGAAAATAAAATCCATCCGGTCGTGAGAGCCTCAGTACACTTACTTTCTGGATACGCATAGTATGTAAATTAAAAATATGTTAATTGCGATTTGAGAAATAAAAGTGTGTCTTTGATGAGAAACAATATTTATTGAAAGTGTATTTTATTATACAAATAAAAGTACGAATTGAGAAGAACGCAGAAAAGCAACTAAGCTAAAATCAAATGTTTATAGCGAATAAAATAATTCTATGGTATGTAAGTCAATTTACGAATATATCAATCTATAGAATGTATTCATTGGATCGTTGCTGATACCAACGGATGTCAAAAAAATGGTGTCTCCTTCATAACCAGACCTGTTTCACTTTCAAAAGTGTTAAAGATAAAAACTTCAATTGTTAAGTTGGTAAAATGTTTTAACTTCTACCCGGGGCTTTCGAGTTTGATTACTGGTGGCCCTCAAAATAGAGAAGAGACAATAGTACGTGTACTAGTATTATGATCTTTTCACATACGGTAACGTTGTTAAATCATTCAATGACGAACCATGAGTTCCGTGCACATACCAATGGATCTAAGCCCGAAAACTTGATTATTGGGACCGAAGACATTATTGTCTCTCAGCCACGTTCTGCAATTTGGATAAGTTTAATTGTACTGTGAACAAGAAGAAGTCACAAGTGTACTTGTATATATATAATATAATGCACATATGAAAACTGGTGAACTCTCCTCTTTGCATATGTGAGGAAATGCAGCCGACTATTGGGATCGACAGCCTAACATTAGCAGTTCTATAAGAACTGGGAAACATGGAGGACTCCTTGTTGTTGTGTCCTTCTCACACCAAAATGAAGTCATCATACGAAAGTTTCATGAAAGTTATGCTATATTTTTCCATGTTGTCATGACATATGAAATATCGTGTAGATTTAAAATGGTATGTACAAATTGATAAACCGTGAATCATCATTTTTATTTTGGATACATTCATACGGAATAATTCATAATTCAGGACAAAAACAAAAATAAATGTCTAAAAGTACAGAAAATGCGTTCTCGAGTTTTTTTCCTGCTTATCGTATCATTAGTTTTATTTTTAATTCAGTGATTTCACTTACTTTTTTGGATTTATTGTTTTTATTTTATTTTTTTATATAAACTCCTTTCTTTTATTATTCTTCGTTTATTACTTTTTTTATGTATTCACCCTTTAAAACCCTAACTGAAGGGTTTCGTGTTAATTTCCATAATAAATATATATATCATAGTTAGTCGCTCGAGGCTTAGCTTTGAATCGATGGAATATTATATTTCGGTGAATTTTTTTTTTTCTTTGTCATGTTTATTAAAAAAAGACTAAATAACGATCGAAATTTTTTTGGAATATTAATTTTTAAGTACTCGAATAACAATTAATTAAAAAAAAATAGCTGTGGCTCTGCGTATGGTGAATTCAAACTTACATTGTTACAATTATATTGTATTATCCTACAAATCCTTAAAGAAAAGTGTTTTAGTAAATTAAACGTCATCATTAAATTCATAATTACTTGTTTTTCATTAAAAATAATAATAAAGCTTTAATTTTTCTCCAAATTTTCGTTATGACTTCCGCGTGCAGTTTTATAAAATTTCATTAGACCATTATTGTATATTTTTTACTTGCAGTATGGTATTTGTAGAGTATAAAAGAAAATATATTAGTTTTTTAGACTGTTATTTATGCAGTAAATATTCCAGCACTAGCACTTACGGTAAATGATCAAATAGATGATTTTACGACCCAGTTAAAAAAAAACGTTGTCAATCTGGCTTTCAATTAAGGCCTCATAGACATATTTCTAGTCGATTAGAATAAATTTCCACATAGCAATAATCCCACAAGGTCGTACCGTATACATTAGTGTACTCTACAATATTCACCCGGGCGCTGCTGTAGCTACCAAACGGGATTTTTTTAGTAATAGTGGTTTCGAGTCCCGAGACAGAGCGCCCTTAAGGAGAATTAGCTTTCTAAACTGCGCTATACAAAATTACTTGGAAATTGGAAAAAAATGTATAGCAGAATATGGAATGAAGTAACTAAGGATGGATATGAACTAAAGGCTTCAATTGTTAAGTATTGGGTAAAATAAAGATGACAACTGTGAGATGGTTTGGCCACGTGGAACGAATGAATAAAGAAAGACTTACAAAACAAAAATACCGTACACATGTGAGTAGAGTCGGGGTAAAGTAGGAATTAGAAAAGTATGATTGGAACAAGTGAAATATATTTTGAAATAAGGAATTGTAATTAGAGCGGTCTTCAGGAGAGTCCGCACTTTAAGCGTTGTCTTTTTACTATTGTAAATAGTAAGAGAAATCGTAGGAGCTGTCTGAGAAGGTATATGGATGTGGTTGAGACGAAATATGTGTGTCGAGATAGGAATGTCTGGCGCGCTGTTCTATTTGCCTACACTTGCAGGGAAGTGGTGTGATAATGTACATGTATGCATAATTAAATTATATTTTTGTACATTGAATTTATGATCTTGATTAATTATTTATAATTTAAAATTGACTCATACCCAAATAGCATCATGACAAAATCAACTTAGGGTAAGGAGAGATGTCAAAGGGGCAAATTTCCACATATATATTATCTTACAGCTCCTTTGATTTATCTTACTCCACGCCTTTTCTATTTCAAAATTTCATTATCTTGGTCCAACCATTTTTTTTCTCAATCGTCTTTTACATCGTGATAAAAGACGGTCCTCTCATGCTTGCTTTTTAAATATGTAGTCAGTACTTTCCAACCCACCTGTTTAACATTTAAAAACTCAATGCGTTCTTTTTCACCTTAATAACAATTTACTCTCAAATTATTAATTTTTAGCTCACATTTATCGTTCAATTATAATAACATTTCTAATTCTGTAAATATCGACACACCACACATTTCCAGCGTGATAACTCGACACCTTTAAATAAGTTTTCGTTTTCCAATCCCGTACGTCAATACTGACGGTAATAAGTTACTGTTAATAATAATAACTTAAGGCAGATATTCATTTGAATATGTATATTTTAGTGTCTCATTGACTTTGATTCTGATTTCAACTGACGTTCAATATCTATTTCCACCTTTCTGTCGTATGAGAATGTAAACATCCTTATATTAAAAAGAGTACACTCGTATATCATTCATACATACAAAAGAATTTTGAGAATTTCGTATCTTTTCACGTAAAAAAAGAACCTCAAAATGTATTTTACATTCTATTGAGACTCTTTTAACATTCAAGAAGTAAAAAAAATCCGTAACCTTTTTCTTGCACCGTCTCATATTCCATCGCCCGTCGTATCTTTCATGGCGCACTCTTAATGGTTGAAGGGAGTAGCATTTATTGAAAGTTGTTATTGAATAAATGCCGGGCAGAAGGTGCCTTTCAGGCGCAAACATGCTTCTTTTAAACCCTTCTCTAATACCTCTCGTATTACACGGAGGAATTTTCTTGAGCTTTTGTAGAAAATAAAAGCCCGGCCCCTCAACGGTAGGGGAGAAGAGAGCGTGGTTACGAAATGCACAAAGCAACCGAAATAAATGTAAGTGAGGATGTATTTGCAATAAAAACCCGGTTTTATTATTGAAAGAAATATATTTTATTTGATAGAAGTGATACTGTGTATATCAAATATTCAACATATTTTATGTATTTATTAACTAGGCTGATTTTTATTACAAAAGATACAGATATGATAAAATAATAGTTCACTACAGCGATCTAGTATCAATACTGATTGATGCATGGAAGGGAAACTTGTATTTGAAAAATAAATTAAGAGAACCGAGTAAATGCAGTTGAAATTCATACACTTAGAAGAATATGTAAGAAATGTAAATATTAAGAATAAATATGAGCTTAAAACTTATATTTTAAATAGGATTGAATGATGGGTACGAAATTCTGGCTAAATAAATGTATAATGCAAAACATAAGTGGGAGTCATGGTAGATAGACGACCGACTAAAGTATGGTTGGACTAAATTAATGAAATTTTAAAGAAGCACATATAAGAAGTAAGCGAAATAGCTGTATGAGAATAAGTTTAACACAGCTGTGGAAAAGGCTAATGAAGTATGCCGTGATAGGAAAGTTTGGCGATCTGTCCTATTTGCGTACCCTGACATGGTAGTGACATGATGGTATGTGTGCATGTATGCAAGATACATAAGTAATACGGCAATACACATTCAGGAAAAAAGTAATAATGGGAAACGTGGTGTTGCAAATATAATATGGTGTTCAAAATTCAACAATTTCGGTTATTGTCCATGTTTTGATATAGCAAATTAAATATTGTGTTCGAAATCCAACAACCTCTGTTATTGCCCAAATAAAAAAATCTCGGTTATTAAATCAATACTTCCCTATTGACAAATGGTTCCGGTCCAGTTACAATAAATTTTAACCTCATGAAAAACAACTTTCATAAAATTTAATAAAAACACATTAAAACACCTCATAAACCATTTAAACAAATAAGAGAAAAACAGATAAATTGAAATCAATTTTAACCAAAGCTTAATTGCATAAAGGGGTAATAGGCGGGTTATCACCCTAAGACAATCACTTCCAACAAATAGTAACATAAGGACAATGTATATAGCAAACTCTCCTCGAGGGTGCTCCACCTCGGGATTTGGATTAACTTTTATAGACAGATTAAAAATATGAATATATAAGTTGAGTGTAAGGGTAGGAAGGTAGTGGGCAGGAGTTAGACACGTTGTGCGGATTACTAGTTGAAAGGTTATAATGTTTCATGGTTACACACAAATAGATAAACATATTTAAAAATACAGAAAAAATAACAATTAAAAGTAGAGAATATAGAAATGAAAAGAAAATATTGAATTATTTTGTCATATCATGAGAGAGGGGGTATAAGAAAAGAGAAATAGAGAAAGTAATTGGGGAAAGACACGTTAGTTCATTGAAGAGAGATATAATAATTTTCAAGTCACTTTTTGAAGAAAACCAATGAAGGTACAAATCTCACAGCAGCTGTTATTTGAATGTCAACGTTAAAGGACGACATCAAAAAGGAAGAGCGATAAACTGAAAATACCAAGGAGCACTTCTTCTGCTTAAGCAGAGCGCAAGTCCATGATTCTCAATAGTGGAACAAAAAGCATTTTGATTTATATAAACAAATGATCGATACATCTTCCACTTGGAATATTATTCACTAATATCTTCCAAATCTAATTACCTTTTGGATATATCGCTACATTCTATATAATGTATACTAGTTGCAACCCGTGAAATATTCACGGAAGTAAAACAAATTCTACATTTATGAAAATATATATTCATAAATATAGAATTTGTTTATATAGATCATTTATACATCGTCCCCTTTTACACCGGTTCAAAAATTGTTAGCTAGGTATTTAAAATTCGTTCAGTATCCCCACCGAGATTCAAATTTCGAATTACTTTCGGAGAGAATCCAAGTATTCGACAGCCGTACAGGTTTTGACCTATTTATACTATGATACATTTCAGAGAACTTCAATTTAATTAGCTGATTACATAAAAATATTATGGGGTATTATTTTGACGTCGGCATCGATTGTGGATGAAATAAATAAATAAATACTAGCTCATATTCCACTGAAATGTATTTTGTTAAATAATATAACAGTTTTGCGTGACTTGCATGGAATATCAAGCATTACGATTTTTGATAGAATACAAAATAAAGGGATAAATGATAACTGTTTGTTAGAGATGGGTCTTATCGTAGAAATCAGAAAAAAATATACTGAGATGGTTTGACTTGATTAAGAGAATAAGTTGGGACTTACCAAACAAATTAATATACCTGAAATTAATGGAGAGAGAGGAAGCGGTATTCAGAGACAAGAACAAAATGAGATGGTTGGAGAAGTTTTGACTTAAGGAAAGGTAAGAAGTATGAGAAACAGAAGAGCATATTAAACGAAAATGGATGTGGGCGTAATATAACAGAAATAGGTGGAAATCTATCCTCTCTGCTTACTCCAAATAAACCATAGCGTTATAGTAGGCATACATGTATATTACAGTTTTTTTAATAAAGTACACTATAGTGGGCTGAAAACCGTGTGGAAATCTCTTCCAAACAGAAAAATGACGAAAATTCGTCACTTAAAAACTGAACTCGAAACCATTTAATAAAATATTTCTAAAGAAAATCGACTCCATAATTTATAGGTTGAATGTTAAGAGTTTTATGAACTTGACTACGGAGGTTGTCGGGCATATATTATTTGGAAAATGTGTGCTGACTTTTTATCGTATCTAGCAACCCTTACTCTGGGAACACTTTCAAATTTCAACAAATTTCATATAAATTTCCCAAATAAAAGACCGCATTCAACACAACTGTGCTGCCCCAACACATCAACTGATAGCTGAATGTCTAAACTATGAAATCTTCACTGACGACTATTTTTTATTCAAGACAGCAGGACGTGAATAAAAATAAATTGTTTTAATTTTATGGTGGAATTATTACAGAACACGTCTCATTGTATAATATTTACAAAAGTGAAAATAATGTATTATATAAATTATTATGGATAATCATTTGCGATTTAGGCGACATCTGTTTTTAGATTTTACACATTATTCACTTTGGACGAACTTCAAAGCGTACCGGATATGTATACCATGTGTAAGTATTATAATAATATAGGCACAATATGGTGTGTTCTTATAATTGAATTAGTAAAACAAGTTTTCTTCCTTCTTTCTTTTCATTTTCCTTATCCCAATCCTCTTGAGGTCGGTTTTCCTTGTCCATTAGCTCCAACCTCGTCTATCTTGGATTATCTCCCGGCTAATCTGGGACTTAACTAAGCTCACAACCTATATTGCACCTTCGTGTTGCTTGGCCGTACTCTCCCTCTTTTATTACCTTTTTCGTCTTCGTAAATCATAGCTATCAATCTATTCAAGTCTCTTTTAATTTTTCAGCCATATTTTTATAATAATTCCTGCATGAAAAACGAGACAGCTTATTATTAAATAACATGTTATTTTTAGCAAATTTTAGAATAATTCTTTGAACTAAACCGATCAAATATATAAGTGGTCAATTGACATTGCGTTTGTCGATTCATTATATGCAAGAACATGTCAGAATTGCGTCCGTTGATTTGTTGTACGCAAAATTTTTACTTTGAATTAAGTATATTATTAGTACGTTATATTCGTAAATTCAGATATCAGATCAGCGTCAGTAAGTATGAGAAGAATCCTACTTAATATTCTGCCAGGATGAGGTGCACGGTCACGCGGTAAGGCACTGGACTTCTATGCGGTAGGTCGCCGGTTCTAACTTCGCGCTGTACTTAAGTCCAAGCGCCGTAAGGAAAGAATAGTGTAGAAGGGTGACCATGATTTTTTATTTATTATATATTCAGATTATTTACTTAATTTATTTATTATTCATTTAAAAATACAGAAGTGGATTTTTTTTGTTTAGAATAAATATTTGTTTATTGATACAGAAAAAGAAAGTTTGAAAGAAACAATAAGTTTTATTTATTTCTAACAAACCTTATATTTTATTTACAAATGCACAATGGAAAATTTTAAAGTGATATAAATGTTTATTTGTTTTTTTAGAAACTTATTGGTTAAGAAACACAGTATAGAAATTTTATTAAATGTTACAATACAACATAAAAATACAAAAAGGAACTTAATTTAAAGGAACTCATTTTATTTCACAAATAAAATTATTCAGTCTGATGATGAATCACTATCACTTGCTTCACTTAAACTTATTATGAAATTGTCGTTTTCACTTATATGGTCAAACATGATTTCTCTTTCCCAATATTCCGACTTTGTGTCTTTCACATGGCTACATATTCTGCTTCTCTCTTCAGTTTATCAAAGAAACTTTTTCAATTACTAATTGATCTACTGTATTCAATGTAAACCATCATACCCTTCGACCATGGTGACACTATTTTTTTGACACGATGACATACTAATACTAGAAACTGACCAATCAGCACACAGAAGTTGACTAACACAATCACACGCTCTGTGTAACAACGCTATAATACAATACAGTCACAGATTATTTCCTTACGCCGCGTGGACTTTACTCCCCTCGAATGGCATAAGCATTTTTTTCGCCTAGTGTTCGATGGTATATAGATGCCTATTACTTCCGTCATATCTATTATTTCAAAAAAGATAAAAATAAAACGAGCCGATGTGCACCGATTGTCTCACTTCGATGTACCATTGGATCTAATACAGCGGTGTTGCCGGTAAGTTTTCTGGTGTGCAACGGCTCACTCACTTAAAGGAAAAAAGAAACAAAAAACAACCTCACGGCACAGCGTCGCCTTCCAACTGAAGTGACTTTAGAATTGCAAGGGGATCTTCGACTACGAGACCCAGCAATGACGAATTGACAGGAAGACTTGTATAGTATAATGTAGTGAAAAAAGGGGATATTTATAGATAACCTTGTTTAAGTATAAATTCGATTCAAGAAATGCTGGGAGATAGATGGTTTATTATCTAAATAGAATTTTGTTTTAAAAGGAAACCACCTATTTGCTTAATGACCCCACACAGAAGGCATCGTAAAATTTGCGTGTCATCTGCAAAATAGGAACCGTGCACTCTGAGAAATAAGGAGTTGAGTAATTACTCGCTGTACTTGAGTTACTTCCAAGCCACACATTCCGTAAATTTGGAGACGCAAACACCGGGCTTACGAGTATGCTCGTATCTCGCCTGGAACTGTGTAGGTACATGTCACATAACCGCTTAGAATAAATTCCTTTGTTTCGTTTTCTTTGAATTGTCGTTGTTTTAGTTAGATTGTTTCCTTACTGTATTTCATAAATTAAGGATTCAATTGAATAACCCACCTCCATGGCCAAGTGGACGACCTGCGTGACTTAGGTGATAAGAAATACGTTTGCTCCCAGCCCGGGGTTTGCAAGTCCAATTCCTATTTAAACCCATATTTTTTTCGAAAAAAAGATTCAAGTCTTGTTTTACTCAAAGCCTTTTCAACGTATTTCTGGTTAGTGAGAAGAGATTGACACGTGACAATAAGTGTAGTAACAAAAGTGTAATAAAATACAACCTACCACTAATACTATAGAACTCTGAGATGGTTAGAGTATGTGAATCGCAAATATGGAAAAATACTAAAAGGAATATATACAAAAGATATGCGTGCGCTGAGAAGAGTTCATGGGAGGACAATGAAGAACAGAATATGAAATAAAGTGACTATGGATGAATGTGAACGTATGAATGATATGTTGAGCTGTACAACGACTGAATGAAGAAAAACTAAAAAAACAAATGTTTAGTGCAAATATGAGTGGAAGACCAAGAAAAATGGTTGGATGAAGTAAATGTTATTAAAAAAAAGAAACGTAGAAAGTCAGGGAGTTGTATGAAAAGGCCTATGAATGTGGAAGGGGCTAAGGATGTTTGTCGAGAAAGGAAAGTCTGACGTTGTCTTCTCTGGCTATCCCGATAAGGAAATGACGTGATTATATGTATTTATTTAATTTCACCATTATTTTGTGTACGTGGTTAAATATGATGCATTCCGCATACTTATCGCTATACAGCAATATCTTCCAGCCGACCAGCTCATCTCTCACATGCGCAATTTTGATCTGGGGCCACACAGCTGAGACTGATGTGCGAAAACTCCGTGTTCTGCAGAGCAAAGCTTTGCTTAATGTAGTGGATGCGTTTCAACAGAAAGCTTCGCGAAGACACGAGTCTCCCTACCATCCGAAAATACGTTGTCTCTCAGACCTAGAGGTTTTATACCTTACTTTCGAGCTAGCTTAACAATATGATAATTTCACTGATAGACTACGATACGAAAATCAATCTAATTCACACCAGGTATAAATAAATGATAAAAACTATCTAACCTCTTCTTATCCGCCGTGGTTGGCGTCGAATTGGGTAATTTGTACAATTATATATTAATAAATCCCCACTATCTATATGTTGGACAATAAATCTACCTGTTGTGCTTTTGTGCAATTAAGTCCCAAATAAAAAAATAACTAAACTAAGCTATAAGTTATATGGTGTGTTCCTTCTGGCAGAGAATATTACTACCAGGAAACGTATTGAAATCACTCTTTAATCATCATAAAACTCGTACTTGCTCTTTCAACGTTAACTCACTTGGCCAGAACTCTTTATCTACGTGAATTTCAAGTTAAAAGCTATGTAATTGGAATAAGACATTTCTAAGGATTAAATAAAGTGTGTATATAACGAGGCCAAAGTAAACCTTGAAGCCAGGCTGAATTAAAAAATATTTAATGGGATACCTATTATAGGATTTCCAAACACAATTAGATGAAATCTTCCCACCTGTTTGTACATAAACAAACATCTAACAGGAAAAATACCAAACCTTTGTTGATTGCGAAATTATTGTTTGATGTACCTGACAATTATTTAAGCCATTGATAAAGATAATCCAAGAGCTGAGTTATTAAGAGCAGCTTCACCACACGCAAACAGAATGCCCTTGTAGAACGAGTTTTCCGATGTTATATATTCCGTATATCGCTGTATAAATTAAGCATACACCTCATTAATACACTTTGTATACATACTATAAGTCACTTATTTATTATTTATTTATTTCGACACTTTATTGTAAGGTACACAAAGTTATTGACAAAGGTTTTTAATCAAGTAAACAAGATATACTTAGATTCATAACAGATACTGGGTAAACGGTTACAATGTTATTTCTGAAAAAAAAAATAGAAAGTTCTAAAATATTGCCAAATGATACAACAAAATATTTGCAAATGTCACCTAACACTGGTAAAGGAGAAGGGAAATTACAAGAAAATAAGAATTATTGAGAAGCAAATTTCGTCATTGAAGATAATTATAATACTTTTTAGCCGTTATTTGAATCAAACCAACGAGGGTAAGAGTCTTATGGCGGTCTAAAATTGGTTCCAGAATCTAACGGCGTAGACAGTAAATGGCGCTTCATTAGGAAGCATAAGTAAACATTGTTTCTATTAATATTATTTTTACCCTTTTATCAATTTAATTATTTTTCTATTGTATATAAAAACGGGGTTGATCCTGTATCAAACTTAAATTAAGATAAATAAATAAGATAGTGTTATAAATCTTCAAATTTTCATTCCGAAAGCAAAGAGAACCTGAGGTAAATTAGGATTGAAACTAACAAAACTAAATATATGTGAATCCGAAGGTACACCAAACACTGCTAAAATATTCAGGGGAAATGCTCATAGCAAAATTAAACTTGAAAAAATGTATGGAATAAAAACGAAAAGAAACATTTTACGGAAGCAAAATAAAAACATTTTCAATAAAATATTTTCTCATTACTATGATTAAATATTAAGGGCAACGCTATTATTTTTGCATCGCACCTGCGCTGAGTAAATATTAAATTCTAGATATTATTTTTCATGTGTGTAAAAGCACACACATCAAAAAGCTCCTTGGATAAAGTTATCACCTGTTACGAGTTAAATCACACTATTCGAATGATTTAAGATTTAATTCTACTTGTAAGATATGTGACAAAATAAGGTTGATGGGACGTAAAAAAATCGATTATCGTAATGAATGGTTCAGTAATCACCTGCAGTGGCTTAGTAGTTAGAACGACTTTCCGAACGAAAGAATGCCAGAGGTTCGTATTTTACCTGTAAAAATATAGATCTCGATATTTGGTGAGATATATTCTCAATTTTTAAAAACATCTATATTAATCCTGCTTTGATTAGTTTCAGAAAAACTATGAAAATCTCGTTACTGCTGTTTTTTTTTCATTTATTTATTTTCATTTCTGGTGTGCATGGTTAAACATGGTATATCTTGGGAATTTAGGGCTTTACAGGAATTTCTCCCAACCAATCAGCTCATTTTGGATACATTAAACAGTTTAAATCCATGAGAAAAAATGTTTTAATTTAACTAAAAACTCTTTGAATATAGGTAATTGTTTTTTTTTCCATCCATATATAATATTTTGTGTGAAAATATTGATTATTTTTCTGTTCTTTTAAATAAAAAATAAACCTTTTTCTTTTATTTTCTACAAGTTCATATTGTAAACGTTGAATTGTGTTTTAAATTTCATTAGTTTATATAGTAAATTCTGTGGTCCAAACGCTCGAGGTAAATTAAATATTTTTTTTATAAAACGAGTTAAAATAACACACATACCCTTGATGATGAATAAAAATGACAAGGGTTCGATTTTTTAAGGGCTTGTTTAATTTTCCCGTGCCAACCCAAGCACATTTGAGTCCCGAAATCAAAAACGAACGACGCGCGGACGAATGCCAGAAAAACTGAAAAATGTCAACGAAAAGCAATTTTTATAAGTTTATGTTTTTTACTAAAATAAAAAACATGACCCAAAAAAAATATTTTTTGTTACTACGTGTTGCTTCGGAGGACGGAGTATTATGATAGGACTTTTGCAGTTGCTGGTCCTGTGGCGTGGAATGGTCTGCCTCTAAATGTTGGATATATGAGTGGCGTATGCAGTTTTGAGAAGCACTTGAAGACATCCCTTTTTGGGATGCCTTATCTTAATTTATGATTGTATATGAACACTATACTCCATCTAAAGCTGAATGTGTTACTATCACATATCGGAAGATCTATAAAAGTTTCTTTGTAGGTAGCCTTCCCTTGTTTTTATGCGAAAAACCTATACTCTAATGACCGCAGTCATCACCTTCCTATCCTAATACTCAATTTATTTAAGTATTTATTTTGTTATGTTTTGAATCCATCAATAATAGTGGGTTTGAATCTCGAGTTGGAGTGTCCCTCAGGAGAGTCTGCTCTCTAAACGACGCTATATAAATTGTCATTATTATAATTATGATTTTCTAATTATCTACTAAAATAATGTTCCACAATAGTATTTTGGTATCAACTTTGACGGATAAGTGTGAAAATAAATGCTTTAGAAATGAGGGCATTATAAGAATTAAGTGCATGGCCGTGCGGTAACGCACTGGACTTTCGTAATGAAAGTCGTCGGCTCGAACACCGCGCTACGTCACTCCCCTCGAATGACAAAATATTTTATTCCGCCTTGTATTCGAGGGTATAAGGATACCTAGGACATCGATCATATATATTCTATTAAAAAAAGAGAAAGATAAACATTCCGATGTGCACCGATCCTCTCATTTCAGGTGTGTCATCGAATCCAATACATCGATGTGGACGGTCAGCTTGCTGGTGTGTAACAGCTCATTCACTTAAGGAGGAGAAAAAAAGAAACGAAAACTCTACGGCACAGCATCCTTATCCAATTGAATTGACGTTGGAATGGCGAGGGGCTCGACTACAAGGCCCAACAACAATAGCGATTAAGAATAATACATGGAGTGACAATGTATGACAAAATATGGAATGAAGTGATAAGGGATCATGGAGTGACAATGTATGGCAGAATACGGAATGAAGTGATACGGGATGAATGTGATCTTAAGGTTGATGAGTTAAGTAAGATGAAAAATACTACGTTGAGATGTGGAATGAATGAATAAAGAAAGAATAACAAAACAGATATGTAGGAAAAATGTGAGTGAAAGAGATATCGTGGAAGTTGTATGAAAAGGTGTATGGATGTAAAAAAAGGCTAAGTATATATATCGAGATAGAAAAGTATGGCGCTCTTTCCTTTATGCAACCCTGAAAATTACGTGATAGTGCGTATTATTACGCAAACAGACACAAACATATTGCGTGAATTTTCGTAATTGTTATACAAGTGAATTTTATTTCTAGCATCTCTCAAGTTTCATAAAAAATAAAGTGAATTAGAACAATTTATACTGGATACACTAAATAATTAATTTAGATTTCTCGTATGTGAAAATAAAAGTAAATTAAAAAAATATTCGGAATATAAAATTAAACAGAATAATTCAATATTTTTAGTGAATCGTTTCGAATAAAGCTTCTGAAAATGTAGAATTTCAATATCTTACGAAAGCGTGCTGTTGACTTTGATTTTACTTGCGCCTTTCCTTTTAGCAAATACCAAAGACGTGTTTTTAACGGTTGTCGTAAAGAGTTCAAAAGTTCTTGTGACTTGCCGCTGGAAAGTTTCAGCTTATTTTAAATTTGTGATTATTGCACACGTGAAGGAAAAATGCTTATTCCCCTTTTAATAACATCAGGAAACACTTTATATCAAGTAATACTTGTTTCAATTGTTACCTTCATAAATATATTTAGTATTATTTTTTAAATTTAAAACGGCTTTATTTTAAAAAAATTATAACTTTTATAGTCCTGTTCAATAATACTCAAAATATGTGTGATGCAACCACAAAGCGCATATACACATATTCCAGTGAATTCAGATTTTTAAAGTTCTAAAAGTCAATCAAACTTAAATGTTTTGTAATTCATTTTTATCAAACACTGTTTATTCCACTTTTTTGTGACGGTATAACCCTACCGGTTTCAAGGCTTTCACCTCATCTTCAGGGGAGCGCAAACAAGTATTTTTTGGGCTCGCCTGAAGATGAGGTTAAAGTCTTGAAACCGGTAGGGTTATACTGTCACAAAAAAGTGGAATAAACAGTGTTTGATACAAATAAATTACAATGGCTTTAAACCTCCACAACGTTAATGCCTTAACTATAAACAACATAAACAAACTTAAATGTATTATAACATTGTTTGTATGCAGGGCAACAAGGCGAGTTTATTTCCAAATGGCATTTTTTGCCTATCAACAACAAATATATTTAAGAAGCCTCGCGTGAAAACTAAGTCTGAACTAATTTTCATAAAAATAATGAGTAGTAATTCGAATCAATCCCACAACTCACAGCCTGAAAGACAAGCGTCTTAACAACTAGGCCTCGGTGATCATCTGAGATTATCTTTGAGTTTGAATCTTGGAGAAATGAAGATAGTTATATTTCAGAACTTATTTTCTATCTTTAAGTTTACTTTTAAATATCACTATAGGGAATAACTTTATATTATTTCATGTGCTTAAATCAAAAACGTCATATCGTATTCTTTTTTCAAAATATTAAAATTCATTTTCGTGTATTATTATATTTACAAATTAGGCGTACTGGTGGTTTGCAGTATCTAATAGCAATCGCTCTTAGTGACAGTTTTTAATGTTAATAACTGTATCTAATCGTTTTTTGTAATGAACATGTTCGGTACTAGGCACAGGTCCTGTTTTGTTTGATCACTTGATGATTGAATAAATGCAGAACAGGTTATGGATACATTATAAAAGACAATAAATTGAGTAAATTAGCATCCAAAAGACAACAAGTTGAGTATAGATGGAATAAAAGTGAATAGCAAATTTGTAGACTTGTGTAAATAATTTATGTTACGAAAATAATTTTAAAAAATCTCAAAATAGCTTTGATATTTAATTGATATTATGTATTCTAAATTTTAAAGAGCGAATTAATTTTTTAGTGCCTTCGAGAAAACCTACAAAGGTTTTTTTATTATTTGTTAAAAGTCTATGAATATTGTTTTAATAATTCGCTTCAACAAAAAGCCGTATTATTTTTTCGTTCAAATTTATAATTAAAATAAGTATTTGTACATTTTGTTTATTTTTTGCGTTTCGAAAAAATCTTATTAATTCGGTGTCTTTTGAAAAAGCGGCTTAGAAAAAACATAATTTGTCTGTAAGAAATTAAAGAGAATGTTTTATTTTTTTTTGCACCGCAGGGCGAGGTTTAACAAAATGAATCTTGGACTAAGTCCCGGGTTTTATATTACGTTTTATATCATTCTTCCACTTAGCGTTGAATACAAATGAAGCAATTAAGTCGTATCCCTCCCATTTACTAGTCGTTTAAAATATTTATACCAACTACGTGAAGTAAAAAGTAAAGAGAAACTTTCTATTGCACTCTTTGATATCTTCATAATCTAACGCAGAAGCGCACAAACTACTTGGAATCTGGAACCTTTTCAAACAATGAAAAATGAGTTTTCTGCACAGAACCCACTAGAACGGAATATCATGTTCTAGAATATTACATAATATATTACAAACTCACATTTTATTTTAATCAACTAATAGAAGACGGGATTAAATTTAGTCATCTCATTGAGTAAGGAAAATAAACTAATACATAGAAGCTTTTATTTATAAACTGCGTTCAAAACAAAGTTGGGAAAAGAGAGTTATTGATGTGATATTTTGTTTCAAAGTCATTGATAGGAGAGACCAATGGAAGGCAATATGATCATCACCATCACGCTATGTCCCTTTTGGGGTATGTAGAGAAAATAGATGTCCACCTCATTATATCTTGGTGCACATCTTTCGATTAAGCCACGTGCATACACCTTGTTATGCATACTCTCCTATTATAAAGGTTTTTCATTTTTTTTAATTTGATTAATTTTGTTTTGTCATAATTCCTAGATCTTTCCTAATTTCTCGTTTCTTCTATACGACGTATAGATTTTTTTCGTAAATCTTTCATAATTCATTATTTCCACGTCGTTGAATCATCTTAATACTATTTTCTTCATTTTCTTTCGATCTGCACTTTTTCCTATTCCTTTTTCTGTCATACATTGTTTTTCACACATTCTGCGAAACACTCATTTCTGCCGCTGGACAACTTAGAAATTCTTTAAGGTAAAAAAGGCACTAAACAACATTATAAACAACCAAGTTAATTTCAATAATAGCCCTCTGCTCAATATGTTTCCCGTTCAAGTCATCCTTTTGACGTCTACCTACTCCCCTCCTCTTATTGGTCACTACTCTCCTTCCCCTCTCCAGTACATATTACAATTAGAAAAAAAAAACATATTTTAGACATCATTTTGTTCAACTTCCTCTGATGAGGAAGCAGGAGGTTTTTGAAACCGGTAATGAATTCAAATAAAACAGTGGTGAATGAAAAATAAGTGTTTATTTTATTAAAAATTAATAAACATGACATCACAAACTGAAGCAAACATCTTTTCTAAGATTCAAGAAATAAATTAAGCGAATATACAAGTTAGAAGTGCAAGGTGTGCGTGGAAGAGGACCGAGGAAAACGGGGCTGGACCAACTGGGCTAGATTAAATAGTTACAAAAGTATTGTACATTGACTACAAATTTAAAAGAAGTCATAAATAAATATTAATTGTAGTAATTTGGGAATAACTAGTTGTAACCCGTGAAATATTCACGGAAGTAAAACAAATTCTACATTTATAAAAATATATATTCATAGATGTAAATTTTTTTTATCTATATCATTTATACATCGTCCCCTTTTACACCGGTTTAAAAATTGTCAGCTAGGTATTTAAAATTCGTTCAGTATCACGGACCCACCGATAATTCAAGTATTCCTCTCTCGCTCTCTTGTATTCAAAATTCAATTCTCGTATTATTTCTTTGACGACGACAACCAGCGTATGGGTTTTGGCCTATTTATACTATAATATGTCTCTCTCCGTGGTTGCAGTCCTAAGACTGGTTTGCAGCAATTTCAACTCTTCTCCTCCATTCCCCCCTGTCCTGTGCGGCTCTTTTTAAATCTGTATATGTTGAGCAGCGCACGTCCACCAACAGGTCCTCCGGGTACTCTCGGCGTGGGCGTCCCCTAGAGTTTGTCCCCTCGGTCATACCCTCCATTATGGCATGCAAGAGGCCCTCTTTTCGTATTATATGACCGATCCATCTTGCACGCCTTTCGGACAGAATCCTGAGCAGGTGCCTTCCTCCTTCGATTCGTTGGAGAACCTCTTCATTTGTGATGCGGTCTCTCCAGGAAATTCCTAATAGTCTTCTATAGGACCACATCTCAAAAGCCTCTAGTCTTCGTCTATCTCTTTCGGATAGGCACCATGTCTCGCAGCCGTACATCAAGATACTCCATACATAGGTCTTGATGAGGAGTATTCTCAGTTTTAGGTCTATATTATTTGATTCTATTATTTTCGACCTTTTATTAAATGCAAGTCTAGCCTGATGTATACGGCTGTCGACCTCGCTCTTGGACCGACCGTCCCATGTTATTTTGCTCCCGAGGTAGACAAACTCCTTGGTGTTCTTTAGTGGTTTACCCGACATCACTATTCTCATCTGGTGTTGCGCTCGGCCTACAGTCAGCAGCTTTGTTTTGTCTTTATTTATCTTCATACTGTAGTTATTTTGAAGAATGCTTTCCATAGTTGTTAAGGCCTCTTGTAGTTCCTCTTCACTTTCAGCAACCATAGCAATATCGTCAGCGAACCTTATCATATCCACCTTTTGCCCGTGTATCTTTACATCTTCTCTGTGACTCATTCTCTCTCTCAAGTCGTCAATCGCGCTCTGTATATAGGTGTTAAAAAGAACAGGTGACAGAGAGCATCCCTGCCTTACCCCTTGTCTTATATTGGCTTCCTTTGTGTCTTCGTCACATCTGATTATAGCGGCCTCATTCTTGTATAGCGCCTGGATTATGCGTGTATCTCTGTATTTGATATCAATTGTCTTCAAAATCTCGAAGAGTCTTTTCCATTCTACTTTGTCAAAAGCTTTCTCCAGGTCTATGAATGCGATGTATGTGTTTTGGTTTCTTCTTATTCTATTTTCTAGTAGTATTCGTAGAGACAGTAGTGCTTCTCTGGTTCCCACACCTCTTCTGAAGCCATACTGGTCTCTGGAAAGGATGTTCTCTACTTTTGGTTCAATTCTCTTTAGAATGATATTAGTCAGTATTTTTGAGGCATGGGATATTAGGCTAAGAGTTCTGTGTTGCTGACATTTTGTCGTACCTGCCTTCTTTGGTAATGTGACAATTAGGCATTTCTCGAAGTCCTCTGGTATCTTTCCGGTCTTATATGTTGTCTGTATCATTTTAAACAGGACATCTGTGATTCCTTTTCCTGCTGCCTTAATTAGTTCGGCCGGAACGTCATCGATTCCGGGTGCTTTCCCGTTTTTGAGGTTTTTCAGTGCGAGGTCGAACTCTTCTCTAATGATTGGGTCTCCCAGATCATCCGCGTCTACCTCATTAATATGTATAATTTGTAAAAATATTAAGGTTTTTTTCTTAAACGTTCTATTTTAAAAATAAGAACTTTTCATAATTTGTTTTCTACGTAATATAAAATATAATAATTTAATAAAACCTTTTGTGACTTAAAACTTATAAAAAAAATTTAAATTTGTACACATAAAATAGTTCATCATATTTAAGAATGATTGCAGACCGTAGTTTATAAATCACTGATAAGAGAAGCCTTTGGAGAATAAGAATTTCTTCAACACAGGCTTTAATTTCAACGAATAGGATAACGGAACATGAAAAGAAATTATGAATAAAATACAGAAATGTTTAAACTACAAGTTCATCACTAATAGAGTTGTAAACGATAAAGCTAACTACGCTTAAATGTACACTTGCCAGACATTTCTTACAACGATGAAGTTTTAAATTATTGTATAATGATAAAACTTGCATAAAAATTCACCGTGCATTTCAAATTATTTTAACAGCCTTTTCTATAAAGAGAAAGAATGTAATGGTATTTACTCAAAATATTTTACAATCCGATCATCTAACGAGCTGACGACCTCCGTGACCTAGTTGGTAATACGTCTAATTTACAATTGGGGGATTGCGGGTTTGTTTCCCGTTGGTACGCCTTTTTTTTCTTTTGTAAAAAATTATATCAATCTGATTTTCCCTATATGTACGTGTGAGCTGAAAAACATCTGATGTTCACGCGGCCGGGCTCACCCTATATGGGTGGGGTGTGTCTTGACTATAGGAATGTTATGAGGTGAGTCGAGATCTTTTGATAGCTTCTCTCTTAAATGTATTTTTTGTTATTTATCTTTAGATGATGTATTTATAAACATATGTTATGTATGATATAATACATACTGTGTTGCTATCAATAAACATATATTTTTTAATTATTATTTATTTATATGCCTCTTAAACAAATTTTCGGTTGATTAGAAGAGTTTTGTACATAGTAATAAACCTGCCAAGTTATATTGTGTACAACTACGTGTATTGTCGTTCTCTTGTCTGAAGAAGATTTTTTTAAGTTTCTCATCAAGAACGAATCCAGTTTCCATGGAGTGACATCCGCAATTAAATACTTTTACTTAAACATATTTTTTTGTTAAAACGCAAACGACGGGATAATTTGATGTTCGTGAAACAGACAAAAAGTATTTTGTCACATACGGGACGAGAATTAAACGGTTAATTTGTAACCTTTTACTTACTGATGGAACTGTTAAGACGAAAAAATAGTTATATAAGACACTCAATTACAAAATATTTGTCGGAATTCGATAGAATGAATACTGTTATAATTAATTTTCACGAGAAACATCTGCTTAAGCATTTTCTTAGCATTCCCATTTCCTAAAATATTTGGAGGAGGAGTTTTTGATGAATATATGGAGGAAGTTGTGAGGAAGGCTGTTGATTTCTTCAAATTGAGACAGTACACTAAGGGCAAACTCAAGCGACACACAGCCATATCTAGGTTTCACAGCTTATCTATTTACTTAGAATATTAGACCTGAAAATAAAATATACCTGTCGACAGTAAAAAAAGTGCGTTGACAAGAAATAAAAGAGTTATACATCCCTCAAGTACGAGTATAAATTCAGTATTCTTAGAATTTCATACCTGAAAAATCCGTATGTAATTAGCATCATGAGACTACGAAAAGTTCGAAAAAATAAAAACTGGAGTATGACGGTTTGGTCCCTATCTAAAATAGTTACTGAAAAGTTCTATCGCCAGGCAAAGTACCAAGTCTATACATTTTCCCTAATAAAATAAGACTTTTTGTTTTTTCTAAAAATTTACCATCTATCAAAATGTCCCCTAGTACTTATCATTGATATTCCGGTTCCGGCGCACTGAATGTAAATCGTCAGACCGCAACCCCTAATTTAGGGGTTGACAATTTAGCGGCAAATGAAATCAAAGGAGAGGGCCTCTAGCCGCCTGGTGGGTGAAGTCCAATGTAATTATGTCCTTTTGAAAATCATTTACTGAATTCATTTGAGACAAATAAATTCTACATTTTCATTCTCTTTGTCATGCTTGATGATGCTTTTATGACACTTGTCAGATTATTTATTCACATTTTGAAATGCTTTTTGATTTAAGTATGAAAAATTATTAACTTATGCTACGAAGTGTTGTATTTGTTTCTATGCGATATGCATTTTAAATTGTGTGAGAAATTGAACGTAGTTTACTTTTTTATTTTAAAGAACACTTTGTAATTAATCAACGAATATACAAAATAGACCATTCATGAATAATTTATTTATAATTAATGCATTAACACTGTGGAGATTTAAAGACATTGTAATTTGTAATTAAAATCCCAATTACTAGTGTTCATCTCATATAGAGTTCAATATTGTTAGTAAGTAAGTGAAAATGATTTAAATTGCGTGCATGTTAGAAAAAACATGCACTTATTATTCCGTAAATTATATCACCACTATCTTAAATTATATCGCCTCCACTCAGCTAGTATTGAACTAAATATATTATATCCACATTCAAATCCGTTACCATATTATGTTAATGTTGGTACATTCTTACTATTGGGCTAAATACCTGTGTTATTTCTAAATATAACGACACTGTAGCAAGAAAGTAACTTTTTTGCAATAAAGAGTTTCAATAAAAGTATAAAAAAAACATGACAACAATTCCTTATCATCACTGAGTAAGTAATTACGGAAAAATATAATCGAAAAATCGTTTATACGTTGTGTTTGCGTGAAATACACGTGTCCGCTCACAGACTTTAAAGAAATTTAGTTCATTAAATAAATAACATCCATTTCACTGCGTTGTCTATCATTGAAAGTTGTAAATTAAAAAACCTTCATTGCCACTGTTTTATACATTCACTAATATGTTATATGTGAAATATAATTTTATGGATGTGTAGGGATCCACGGTCGTCGCTGAATATTGTCAACACATACGGTCAACGACCGACGAAACGACCTTTGGATACCTCGACGAATTATATTTAACAGTCCGAAGGTCACATGCCAAAACATTGACGCGGCCGGACATCGCGCCGCATTCCATAGTAGAAAGAGAACGCATCACGCTGTCTCGCCGGTTCCGTAAATAGATTGTTTACCTACAATACTATTTACGATATCTACAATACTTCAATTGACCATTTCTGCACGCACAGAAGCGAGATGAAAGTATATCGCGGGCGCACTCCCGCGCCCATTCTGAAATGTTATAAATACCCACATACTGATAAATAAAACATTCATTCACTCTCTCCTTCCGCATTGCGATTTAACGTATTTTATTTATTTACCAACAACTACTATCATCATCTCTTCAAATAAGAAACATTCCGCTAAAGATGTATGTGATCAAGTCTATTTTTTGCGATTCTTCCAAATTTAAGCCGATGTAGATTTGATGTAATCTTCATATTATATGCTTGAATTAATATAATTGAATATTTGACTAAAATTACATTCAACTATTAAATATTATTCTCAACATTTTTTTTGTGGTCATTGAAAGTATGGAGCCATTTTAAATCCTGATAATGTATTTATGATGATAAGGATTCACACGTGTGAAAAATTTGTAAAAAGTATTTATCGCTTCTAGCCAAATAAATTCTAGAGGGCATAATTATCATTCACTACCATTTAAAAGAAGACTGTGTTGCTTTTTGAAAAAGTTAACAGAAATGTATTTACTAAAAATTACTTTAGTCTAGTTAGTCAAGACAAACTGTGAGTTACTTGCATACTCCAGAGGTTCTTAACCCAGAGGCTGTGTTACTAAAGCTGAATACACAGTTGTCTCCTGGGTTCGATATTTAACATGCCCGCATCATCATTCGGGTGTGTAGTGGACAATACGATAGTTGAGGACCATAACATACAAATAAATGAAAAAAAATTGACTGCTTATTGAATGATAATAGAAATTATATTTTGCCAAATAAATATATATTGATAATTTAAAATAACGTTAGAGCTGTAATATAATATTGTAGTTAACATGCTTGTATTGCATCCAGGTATTCCGTACTTGATATCTGTCTGATTCCAGACTTATTTTACTTCTAGACTAGGTATGCCAAACTCATTTTGCATTAGACTAAGGGCCGAATGTTTTTTCAATATCTAAAAAAAAAAAAGTTTTTTTTTTTCAAAATATATATTTTTTCCTCTTATAGTTAATTTTTTTCTAGTCTCGGTGAGCCTCATGTGATCTGCGAATATCGTGTTAGACATACCTGTTCTAGAATATTGTTATGTCACTTAATAGTTCAATAAGTTCTTAAGTATGAAAAAACATAAGAGCATGTATGACAAGATGTATGGATGTACAAAACGTAACAACTTTGGATTAAAAGGTACACAGATTTTTCTTACTAAAAAAAAACGTGGTGTGATCGTATGTATTTATTATGCAATTCAATGCCAAAATAAAAATATTTAAGTACTTAACGTAAATTATTTTGCAGACTTTTTTTAATTATTTAAAAGTCACTTTGTGTGAAATAAAACGTTTGACGTTTTACAAAAGCAAAAAATTCTATGAAAAACGACATTTTTTCAATTTCTATAGACATGCCATAACAGCTAAAACCGATACTGGGTGCTTTATAAAATATGTTGAACTTTTACTCGGTAATTCCCAGTGCTAAAATTATTTCGTTTTTTTTATTACATTTGCAGAGTTTAGTCTTGACATTAAAAACATTTCTTTGAATATTTAAAATACGTTTGAATATTTAAAAAGTTTATTCGAAATTATGTCTAAAAATTAATTTTACCAATACAATTTAAAAGTTTGTTATTTGATATAGTTTTTATTATTTTTTACCTCTCTATTTTATAAAAATTATATCTTTTAAAATGTATGTTTTTGTACATAACATTTTATAACTTTTAACATTAATTTAAAAGTACGTTTTGACTTTGCACTTTATTCCAATTCAATAAAACATCAGTGGCTTAGTTTGTAAAAACGTTTTTGTTCCCACAAAGAAGTTTCGAGAACAATTCTCGATGGTACCATAAATGGTTCCCGGTCCAGTTAATCTCACATTTGACCTTGAAACATTTTTTTGTTAGTCGGAAGAATTTGATTTAAGACATATAAACCCACCAAGTTGTATTATATTATTTACAACGCATATATGGCACAATGGAAGCGTAAATATTCATAAACTGTGACTACTAGTTTTGGAGGTCTCTACTAGTTTGGAGACATTGGCATATGAGAGAATTACAGAGCCTGCGATGAGGAGTTCTTGGACATGATTTTGACGTGGTTGTTGACATATAGATGCGTTTTTTTATTACACATGTGTATATGATTTTTTCTCACTTACATCTGGGGAATTTTTAGATTTAAATCAATTTCTTTTAATCAACCAGCTTTTGTTTCATGCTTTTTACTGATATTTATGACTGTATCTTTAATATATATGAAAACTAAATTTGGAGGAAAAAAAACTTACTAGATAGGCACGAGTATATCATAAGGAAATGGAAATAAGGGTTGGATTAGGATGAGAGTTAAGAAAGTGGAATATTTGGAGAGAAGTAATGCTTCTTTTGTTTATTTTTAAGCATCGATAAGAAAGAGGAATATTTGGAGATAAATAATAGTAGCACACCTGCTTAAGAAAGAAAGATCATTCCAGCTTAAGAAAGAAAGATCATTCCAAAATGTAACACAAAATATGGTGTTTACAATGATGTGTGATGCGTTTGTAAACAAAGGATTTCGATGCCACAAGCTTGGAGGCACTGTCTTAGGAAGAAAAAAAATCACGCAGATACTGAGGTCAAATTGAATTGTTCAATACTCCATAGAAGGTTGACGTATCGTGGATATTCCTGTATTATTTTAAGCCATTGGAGTCTGGCACAGTATTCCAGTGTGGGCAAGGATATCGATGGAGTGTAAATGTTTCAGCTGAAACAAGCAGTATATTGGGAAGATAACCTAGGACCATCGAGTTTGAAATTTGTGTATTTTAAAAGCTGACACCAATTCAGATACGTTAAAATAAATAGAAAGAAGAACACGGAAACACATTTAATGAATTTTGATTGGCGGTAAAAATAGGCGGGGATTGCGTATAATTATGTCATTTAAGAAATATGTCATATTCAGAAATAATATACCAAATATGTAGAATTGCTTGCGCTGATAAAAAATACACATGGTGATCATTTATGACAAAATGCGGAATGTAGGGATTGGAGATGAATGTTCACTTAAGGCTCATTGATGTATTGAGTAAGGGGAATATAATTTGGACATGTAGAACAATGAATGAAGAAAAACTAAGAAAAAAATATACATGGCAAATGGGAGTAGAAGGCGTGGTAAAGGAAGATCAAGAAAAGTACGATTGGATCAAGTATAATATTTTGAAGGAAGGAAATGTAAAAAGTCAAAGAATGGAAATCGGGAAATTAAATATTTTTCACTAAATTATATGTTAGCTTTTTGACGAATCATATTATGTTCATTCTCAAGCATGTCTCATTACAGGATGTGTTAACCCTCTCCATTAATACTTGTGGACTTGAAGTATAGCAAGTGTCTAATAGTGGTGTCTTGTGGATAGCGCTTGCCATATCAACTATACTAGCGAGTTCTTAGTATCTGGACTGTAAGCATCTCGTAACTCTCGTAACGGCCTGAGTCCGGGTGATCAAGCAGTGGTCACATACTGCGTTAATCTGCAGGCGGAAATGGTTGGAGGGGAACAAATAATTTGTAAATTAATATAGCTATCCAATCATCTATCTTCGTCCTTTATTTTTTTCTCTCCAAAGTTACAAATCCAAAATAATAAACAATCTTCCTAGTGCATTAAATGGTGAAGTGAGCATCGGAAGTCATGTTTGGAACCCTTCTAGGAGAATGAAACACTAATCACAATGTTCTTTAGAAAACAATATACCTAAACACTTATCTCTGAGGCCGAAGATGAATGGTATCGGAAAGGCAGAAATTTGCAGGCGAAGGTGTAAAAACGGTACACCTATATCCTCGCGATGTGAAAGGCAATGAAACACCATCACATTATCTTTGTTCTAAGTTTCTTCACCATGATAGAAAACAATAAAAATTGAAAAGCATTTTTATTGATTCTATAAAATCGTGTATTTTTTTCTAATGCATATTAATTCCGAGTCCTTCTGGAGTTTCAGGATTAATTCCTAATGGTTACTAAGGAAAGAAGAAGGTTTCAATATGGTGAACACTTGAGGGCTGTAGGAAATTGCAATAGACTAATAACCCACCAGAGTGTACCGTACACATCGAAAGTTTTAGATCATGCGATAACTTTAATTTTAAATGTTCAGCGTTCAGTGTTTAATTTTCAAATTGTAAATTACGATCTATCTAAATAGAGAACTTAAGTATAAGTGACTTTTAAGATAAAATTAAGAGGCAAAAAAAACTCCCATTTTTGAACTTTATCAATCAACAGTTCAGTCAATTTTGTTCGATAAAGAGAAGTTGTATATCCATTTTTTGCGGTCACTCATCACGCATGTAGTCACGATGGCACTCAGTTACCGCCATTTCGTGGTTCCCCATCAGTCAAGCCAGCCCCGCTCCCCGCCTGTTGGAGACATCTCATTGTTACCGCGAACATTTTTCATGTTCAAGCAAAATACAATGAAATACATTTTCATCCCCCGTCTATTAATGGAGGGGAGCACCCCACCGCCTGTGCTACGCTGTCACTGCAAGTGGCTAATAAATGTTGCCTTAATGAAAAAATAATCAGAGCTATGATGGAAACCCCTAATGACTATCTTTCGGGAGAATCATTTTGTGGACTCTATACTCTCGTTACCAGTGTGTCGGGTAATTAATGGGAAACGGTTTTTTTTGTTAGTATATGCTGATTTTACGTTAAATTTACTGTGTATTATTGTTTTTTTTTTATTATTATCTGAAATTTAGAATAAAAGAAGATTTGTGAAAGATAACAGTAAACGATTGGCGTAATTTCAATGGAAGAATTGAAAAGGTTGAGAAGATTATAAACTTAGAAAAAACATGTAATCACATAAAATTGAAAAATGTGTCACGAGTGATAAATGAATAAGTGTAATTGGCTAGCTGTGTGGATATAGTAGCACATATACAAGTGTAAGAATAAATGGAGAACTTACTGAGTGGTTTAAAATCAATAAAGATTTAAAGCAAGAATGCGTTATGTCACCTTGGTTGTTTAATTTCTATATGGGTTATAATAGGTGTGCGATTCAAAAGATGGTTAGAGAGGTGTAAGAAAAAGTAAAATAAATGTACGTGGACTTCTATATCATCATCGTCGTTGTTGAATCTCAGAGTCGAGTATGTTTTTTTATTATTTTTTTTTATGAATATATATGACCGATTTCATGGGTATCCTTAAACCCTCGAATACTAGACGGAAAAAATGTCTGTATCATTCGAGGAGAGTAGCACAGCGCGAGTTTCGAACCGTCGACCTTCCGCGCGGAAGTCCAGAGCGTTACTGCGCCGCCATGTACATTTGTCTTATTTACGTAGATAAGTATGGTTGTGCTTATTGAAAGTTAAGAAAATTTAATGAATAAATGTGAGCCATATGAGAAATGCCTAATTAAAGGTTTAAACATTGAAAAGTGAATTCAAAGGTTATGGTTATAGAAAGAGCTGTGGTAAACAGTATTTGCGATGTACGTGTGAACTCTGAAAAACTGGAATGGATTGATTAGTTATGTTATCTTGGCACCATGTTTACGTGTGATGGGTGAACTGAAAGATTAATTGAAATAAGGGTAACGACAGGGAACAATATAAATGGAGAACTTAATGTTATGTATAACAACCCCATTACATATATCACAAGTAGCAAAAATAACAATAAATAATAACGAACCTTGACGTATGAAACGCAATCTAAGATTTGGTGGAATAAGGATAAAATAAAATTTTCTTCGCTTTATTCAAGCCTACTATCCTCTATAACGCCTTATACTCACATTTACACCATATATTTGTTTTATTAATTCATTCTACATGCCCAAACCATCTCAGAGCACTTGCTATATTATCTTACTCAATACAATCCAGCAATCTTAAGTTAATATTCATCCTTAATCACTGCTTTCGTATTCTGCTATAAATTATCACACATTATGTAAACCCAATATTGTAATACCACCTTATCTTTGAAATAAACGTTTTGATCCAACCAAACTTTCTTGGTCTTGGAGTTAAAATACACGTTTTCATATTCCTGTTTACTAAAAAGAATAATAAAGCATGTGATATAAACAATACATACACTTCAAGAAGTAGGTCAATTTGAACTGTATGTGGAAAATATTTTATCTTACCGGATCCTTCTAACAAAAATATTCAACGAAAAGCTTTTTTTGGGATATGTATGCGGGGAAGTGGGTTAACTTGTAAGATTCTCTGAAGCAGTTTCCGTCTAACATGTCACATAATGCATTTATATACCATATTTTTGCAATAAAATAATATAATTTATGTAAATTCCTACTCTTAAGAATTAATCTCGCCGTTTTTACGTCAGTTACACAAACCGCAGCATGCATCCAAATATTCAAATAATCGGAATATGGAAGCGTCATATTAAAAAAAATATTTGAATATAGAATTCGATATTTTTTTAGTGATGTATTTTTGAGTTTCTGAATATTAATATTGTCACAATATTTTATTTTTTTGATAATTTTATTAGTAATGCAAGAAATTCTGTATTCAAAACATGTTACATTGAAATATAGAACATAAATGTTATGTTACAAGAAAAGGTTCGGAATGAGCGTCAGTCACCAGAAATAGAATACATATGATATAGAGATCTCTCCATGTGTATCATATTTCTGGTTAGTCTAGACTTCTCAAAATTATCAGACAGATACCGAATTGTTTGAGCAGTTAGTGAATTGTAGTTAGCAATATGGTTATCGAAATACTTTTAGCGTAGCCATTATTTTGATACATTGTTATTTTTGGTGTAAAGTAAGATGATTAGCGCTCGTTGTTGTGATATATATATATATATATATATATATATATATATATATATATATATATATATATATATATATATATATATATATATATATATATATATATATATATATATATATATATATATATATATATATATATATACTTTCGTTATAATTTTTTTCAGTTCATCTTTAATTATTTTCAAAGTAAAACCTACAAATGGAGATAATAAAATTATAGGCAAACCAAATGGGGTGGCTCATTATGTCACACCATATACGTGTATGTAAAGATGATCTCCATGGCCTAGTTGGTAGGACATCTGTCTCCCAGCCCGGAGGGTAAGGGTGTAAATCCTGCTAGAACCCAGATTTTTTCGAAAAGGATTCCAGTTTAGTTTTCACTTAAGGGCACTTTAATATATAATACTTCTTGTTGGTTGGACGAGATTGCCACATGGCAATAAAGCCGCTAAGTTATACTATATTCAATGAAAGTGTTTTACATTACATAGATATTTTTATAATTTATTGTCCAAATTCTTAACTAAGAGTAAAGTTCAACCACATCAAATTTAAGAATTTTCTAGAAATGTTCGTACGTAATGGAAAAGGACTTAACACACGACACACATTTTTTGGTTAGTTTGAAATATTGAAAAAGCGTAGATAAATGGCATTACAGAAGAAGTATTTATGTGTACGTCTTTTTGGACATAAATGAACATTAAAAAAAATTGCATAATTTTTTGTGAAAATTTTGCTAGCGGAACATTTTTGTTTGTTTTGTCGGTGCATGGGTTGCAGCCGAACGTCCATCCATTTCAACAACACTTTCTGTACAAACAGTATTGCATCAGTTTTTGTGATAAATCAATGTCTTGCAATCAACTAGAAAGATGTCAAGCGATCTCATATGAAAAACTATAGTCGTACATTGAACTCCTGCATAAAAGTTATGCGTTCTAACAAATAGGCCACGTAGGTCGTTCATGTTCTAAAGTTTCTTTGAATTGGGGCCACTTACTTGCTCGCTCGGATTTTTATTTCAGACCCATTAATAAATCCGCCAATGATAATGGCTATTCTTGCTATGGCTGAATTTCAACACCTGGGATATTTTAAAGTACCTGTACATTTCTTTATAGTTTTTAAATATTTCATTTCCTTGGCCAATTTTTTTTTAATTTAATGTAATTGATACATTAATGAGACATAAGCGCTCTTTACAATTAATATTATGATAATAAACAAGATGGAAGTGTTAATCATGTATCGCTTGTGGAAGACTGCGTAATTGCTAGTCACCTTCGCATAATGGGTATTGTGGAGGTTCCCAGCTGCGAATTTTGATTTTAAATTGCCTGAAATAGTTTTTTTTATTTTTTTTTTATTATATCGACTTTCATTATAACGTTTTTGACTTTGATGTTGTAGCACAAATAATCCTAGTGTGGGAGGATCCCCTCTTAAAAAATTCCCATTTTATATCACAATAAAAATTGAATGGTTGAATCAAAATAGGCACTAAGTACAAAAAAGAAACAAAAAAAACTAAGTATGCAGTTTCATTATATATGACATATAGAACGAAACTGCATACTTAGTTTTATTTGTTTTTTTTTGGTACTTAGTGCCTATTTCAATTCAACCATTAAATTATAAAACTACAAATAATCTATCAATATCTTGCAGAAAAAATATATGTTAAAATATAATACATGAAAATATCAATACATTTTCGAAAAATATCAATACATTATCGAAAACATCAATGTTTTTTTATTACACTCAAAGTATTAAAAAGATCAAATAAAATTATTTAAATTCAATCAACAATACAAGACTTGATATGGAAACTATCAAATCTTAAGGGATGAATATGAAATTAAAACATACTTTGTCATCAAAATGAAAATGAGTTAATACTTAAAAAAATAGAAATCATCATCCTGTCGTGTGTAGCTCATGATGACTGAGTGTTGTGACTCCCATGAGAGTCTATAACGACTCCTCTCCATCCATCCCTGCACTTCAGTTCGTCCCTGATGTTGAGGGTAGTCCAGTTGCGTCTCTCACTTGACCAGCCCAACGCATTGGATTCTTCTTGTTGTGCGTCGTCCTTCCAAACCTCCAGTAACCACAAACCTCTCAAACCGTCTCTTTGACCACAAGCAATGTGCCCAAAGTATTGGAGGACTCATCGAAGGCATATTGTCAACAATAAATAGAAGTCAAATGAGCTTAATGAATATAATTGAAGTCATGTAAAGTTTTTATTTTGTTACTCAATATTATTGACAGGATAGTTGTGTCTTTCCACGTAGAGCAATATTAATGGTGCCATATAAAAAAATAATAACCGTAAAGAATTTTCAAAGTACTGGGAACTTCAAACCTTTAATTATTGACTTTTTACATTTTCATACCGATTTTTCGATAAACTAGAGGAAGCAAATGATTATACTCGTACTAAAGGCTATGAATGTAGAATTAATTCATTCAATTATTTGTATCCAACTAGTAACTGTGACAACGCCTGAACTCAACTAAATGATTCAATATGCTGGTTGCTAAGTTATCAAACTTGATAGAGATCAAGTTATTGCGAAAGTCCCAGAACGTAAATTTCTGTCTATGAATAACGTTTAAATACAAAGTGAGTTATCGTATGAGTTCTCATAAATTAACGTATTTCGTGATAACAAAACTGTTTGAAATTTACTATCGATGTTGATAATTCAATAAGAGCAAGTGTTAAATAGTATAATATATTTGGTGTGTTATTAAATGTATGGATTTTTAAAATTTTAAATATCTACGATTTACTCTAAAAATTCACCAATTCGAGTTCGCGTTATCGGCCATGTACAATGAATTTTATAAGTGATAACCGGCTAATCGTTTCTTTCAGTAAAAAATAAAAAATGCAAAAATCATTACTGATAAATCGAGTTTGTTTGTTCGAATTCGTATGCAGTTGTTTGATCAAATACGGCTGTCAAAATTAGTAGGCACTTGTTACGACGCAAACTAAAGAGCGTTTAAATAAAGGTTTTTTTTGGAATTGATTATACATATCGTTTTTGTTAAAAATCTGCAATGTTTTCTAATTTTTGAAATTATATTAAAAAGGAAACAAACGGAAATGATTCTATTATATACAGTCTACATAAGTAGACTGTATATAATAGAATCATTTCCGTCACAAGAAATACGTCACAAGAAATACGTCAACTTCATGATTTGTCCATGGATACACCGGAACCACACTGGTCCATACAAGTTACTGTAACTAGCCAAGTCAAATTATCCTGATGACATCTATAGTAATGTGTATTATCGCGTGGCTGGCAGGGAACGCGTTAAAGAAAAAAAAGGAATATTACGTCAAGAGACCTTAGCTACTCGTAAAAACAAGACAAGAAGGTCTAAATACGATTTTTTGCCTTCTAATAACTCGTTGACGAGTCTTTTCACCAAGAATTTTATTTTACTATAAACAGGTGTTCTTAAAATACTACTTTCATTGAAAAAAATGAAAAATAAAATTTAATGGTGATATTGTATTTAAATTAACAAACATTTCAAACAAAATTATTACAAAATGCATGACCTCTATAGACTCAGTGAAAAAAATTTATTACATTCCCTTTTTTCATTGGAATTGGGTATTTTGGACTTCATAACAGAAGTTTTAGTAATGATTTTATCTATTGTGCTCGCAAGAATGATTGTATTTCTTCTTAATGCGATATATTACTACCATGTTATATATTTATTTTTTACTTCAGCAGTGGTTACAAAAACAAATTTCAATTACAATAATACAAATAACAAAACAAAATTCAAATGAATTTCAATCGAACAAACTTACAAAACTCATCACATAACAGAAAATGAAAACCAACAACTAAATTGACAAACCGTTAAATCTTGAACACGAAATCAAAACGGAAAAAAACATTTACGTGCAAAACACAAAAAAATACATTTGGTTCCTTTAATTTGATTTATGTGACAAAATTCGAAATATATTTTTGCAGTGTGTAAAACGGATATCCGTTAACTTTATTTAAAATAAGCATGTTTAAAAAATCTAGGAAAAATGTTTCAAATATAGTTTGAATAAGAAATGTTTTTTTTTTTAATTATTTTATATTTCCCCAAGAACAATTTCATACAGATAAGAAAAAAACATGATACTTTCCGAAGTATTTTTCATGATTTTGTTATTGTTGATACAATTTGTCTTAAAAACGGAAAATAAAATGGTTTCCTCCATTTTCATAAGATAGTCCTCATGTTAACACAATAAATAAGTTTTATTGAAACATATTTTCTTGTAGAGAGATTACTTAGTACGTATTGCCATGTATCGCCACATTGTTCCGGGTCATTTATCATTTCTGGCGTACAAAATGATTTGTAGGTATAAATATTACACAATTAGATGATTGATGACATTTCGTATTTCTATTGTGGAAGTTTTAAAACGTTACGTGATGAGGCTTCATAATGAATATTAAGACATAAGTGATACATGATGAGTATTAATAACTCATTCTAAGACATAAGTGGTATATGAGGAGTCTTTATCATATAACTAATACTAAGACATAAGTGTTATAACTATTGTTTAGACATGAGCGCTATCACAAATCAAGAGTTGTTAAGTTGAATATTCAATTATAGAAAAAAATGTTATTAAGTCAATCAGCTTAAAATTGTTTTACGCTGTGAAACCATAAATAAATAAATAATTGTGATGTTTCAGATCTAACAAGACGATCAAGAAAATCTTCGCATATACAGTTGGCATTCTTTTAAAGTGGCAAATCATATGCACATTTTTTTTAAAATTAGAAATATTATCTTCCGTTAGAGAACAATTTATGTGTTTTAATTGTTTAAAAATATTGAATGCATATGTAATTGAATGTTAATTATTGACATATAAATCTCAACGTTTCTTTTTTCATCTTTAAGTGTGTTTTTTTAAATCCACATTATTTCTCAATAATACCTAACTTCTTTATTCGACTATACGCTGTTTTCCTACAAATTCTACGCAATAGTCTCTTTTCACCACATTTATCTTAGTTTTTTTTCTTCTAACGTTTATCATAGTGTAAAGACCAAGATTTACCATATATAATGAGTAGCTATATAACGTATCAATCACAATTTCCGAGACTAACCAACAGGTGGTGCCTCTAATAACAAATCCATACCATTCTCAGTTAGTTACGATCTTTAGAAGTTACGTGTCGAACTTTCATGACGTTCCGACATTGTGTCATTAAATTACAGTGGTTTTAGTGACGCTACTTTTGTTATTTTCAAAACAATGGAAAAAACCGAATTACGTGTGTTGATAAAACATTGCTTTTTAATGGGAAAAAATACCGTTCAAACTCAGCGATGGCTTGAAAAGTGTTATCCGGGCTCTGCGCCGTCGAAAACAACCATTTGTCGGTGGTATGCTGATTTTAAACGCGGTCGTACAGACACAAATTATGATGCTGTTACACCAGAAAACATAAAAAACCCTCAAAATCGTGATGGAAAATCGCAAAGTAAAGTTGCGTGAGATAGCTGACATCCTGAATATATCATTTGGTATTTTTTACACTATTTTGCATAAACATTTGGTCATGAAAAAGCTTTCTTCGAAATGGGTGCCGCGTTTGCTCACAATGGAACAGAAACATCAACGCACCGATGATTCAGAGCACTGTTTGGCACTGTTTACGCAAAATAAACAGGAGTTTTTGCATCGGTATGTGACAATTGATGAAACTTGGACCCACCACTATACTCCGGAATCAAATCGGCGGTCAGCTGAGAGGAGAGCGGCCAGTGAAAGTCGTCCGAAGCGACCAAAAACTCAACAGTCGGCCGGGAAGGTTATGGCCTCCGTATTTTGGGATGCGCATGGTATAATATTAATCGATCACCTTGAAAAGGCAAAAACCATCAATAGCAAATATTACATAGCGTTATTGGAGCGTTTGAAGGCAGAAATTGCAAAAAAACGGTCAAATATAAAGAAAAAAGTTCTCTTTCATCAGGACAATGCCCCGTGTCATGAGTCGAATGGTTGAATTGAACTTCGAATTGCTTCCGCACCCACCGTATTCTCCAGATTTGGCCTCCAGCGACTACTCGTATTAGCTGTTCGCAGACCTCAAAAAGATGCTCCAGGGAAAGAGATTTAGCTCCAATAAAGAAGGGATTGCCGAAACTAGTGCTTATTTTGAAACCAAAGATAAACCGTTCTACACGGCTGGCATAGAAAAGTTAGGAAACCGTTGTAATGAATGTATCGCTCTTGAAGGAGACTATGTTGATGAATAAAGAAGAATTTTGCCAAACAAATGTTGTTTTAGTAGTTAGTCCCGGGACGTATTGATCGGTGTGTTATGCTTGTCAAAAAATCTGATTTAAAATATTACAAAGTAAATATATAAGTTCAATGTAACGGCAGAAATATGCATATGTTTAAAACAATTGGTGAAAAATCGCAAAAAACTTGTCAAGGGATGACAAACAACAAAGAAAGATCTTCCAATGTGTAACAGTAATACATTTGATTTAAGGTGAAGAGTAATGTAATAAATTATATTTCTACATGGAACATTTTCAAACCCACATTTTGACCTTATCAATATTACAAAAATAGAAAGTGTGGGAACTGAGCTTTTTTATCATTATTTTATTTTAGGGAAAGCTCTTTAAAAAACCTACACTGATAATGACTTTTAAAAAAACATTTTTAATACCTTCTTAACTTCTTTTACTTGGTTTTGCGTGTGGGCTAAATTGGTTGGATCAAATCTAAAATAAATATTCGTGCCCACAATCTTAATAAAATAACAGTTTATGTATTGGCCATACCATTTAAGTCTACGACCAGTGGAGAATCAGTGAAAACCATCGTTACATCACCATCACGCCGTTTCCCTATTAGGGTAGGCCGATATAAAAGATTTCCACTTCATTCTATCCTGGGGCATATATTTGACTTCGACCAGCATCCAATCCATCCATATACGATCTATTTGGTTCAGGCCAGATACTTTTGAACCTTAGTATAATATATATGTTAAATATCTTTGTCCGCAAGTTAACAAAAATTAACATTTTTTAAAATGTTTTTATCAAACAAAGTAAATTAGTGTACAAACATTTGTCAAGGCTATACCTATATACAAATGTATTACTTAACTAATCTTAATTATATGTTATAATTTATGAACTTACTTAATCTTATTTTCCTACATATCATTTTATTTTATTTATTCAATCTTAATATATGAGATCTTAGAAATAATTAATCAGTTTCAAGCTGAGCTACAGAATAAAAATAATGTTTTTAAACCTTTAAAGAATTAGTTTTAATTTTATGGTACTGTTCTACATATTCGCATTAGTTATATATTAATAAGTATTCTTGGAAGAGCTATATGGTATATGTGTCGTTGATAGACTGTCAAAAGACGAGGTCTTCAATTCTTAGGATACATAACATATGCTAAAGCAGATCGTTTGGAAAGACTTATGCAAAAAAATATGCAAAAGAGGAAGATTTCTGGCGTGGTGAACCGACCAAATGAAGTACACAATAGGATTTTCATTTATCTTTGAAGTAGAGTGGAGATGAGTGAAGAGGATTAGACAAGTGTAGAGATGAATTGAGAGGTTTCATCGAGAGCTATCATGAGAGTCACGATACTCGATAATGAACGATAGGCAATATAAAAAAATTTTAAAAAAATATGTTTTAGTTACCTTGAACTCAATGAATTAAAAAAATATATCAATTGAATGTATGTAGGTCTTGAAAATAAAAAAAAACGAATGTATATCGTCACACTATTTCCCTATTGGGATATGTTGAAATATACAGAGATGACAGTGCGCCAGACTTTCCTATCTCGACATATATTTTTCATCCCTTCACATTTTCATAGAGTTCTATCCAACCATGGTTTACTTGGACTGTCTTTACCATGTCTTTCAATCACATTTACACTGTATATTTGTTTTGTTAGTATTCTTCATTTATTCGTTTCACGTGTCCAAATTTATCCTTAACCACTTGACAGTTTTGCCCGAGCGGGACTCGGGCACGAAGTTTTTTTTTATACTGACGAGTCCGAGCCTCGTTCTGGCGAATCTTGTTTCGACTTGATGGGAGTCTTTCTCCCGAGCGTCGTTTGGGCAGATCTTGTTTCAACTTGTTTTCTCCGAATGGAATATATTTTCGTATAGAATTTATTCGTTCACAGCTCGTCATTGTGTTACGTCGCGTGTTAAAAATCCAACTGTGAAGTGGTTAATCACCTAATTCCCTATTCTGCCATACATTGTCCCCTAATGTATTATCTAAGTGCATGCATTGCAACAGCATTTATTCGGCTCTTTTCAGTATTTTCCACGACCACCTTTCACTCCTATACATCAAAGATTGTACTCAAATACTGTTGTTCTTAGCAAATATTGTTACTGTTCTATTCGTGTGTATATGTTTTAGTAATCCATTGACTTTGCTTCTTATCGCTACACGCCGCTAGATATCCATCATAAATATTCTATCGTCTGATAAAACACAACCTAAATATCATTTTTTTCAACTATTTCTGACCTCTCATTACTCACCCATGTATCACAACTACTAATCCTTCATTACTTCATTATTAATATTTTACCCATATGTCACATTCACTATTTGAGGTAACATAGTGTAAACTTAAAGCTTCAGCAAATAATGGAATGCTTCTTGAAATAAGATATTGATCTTATTAATAATAATAATAAGATATTGATCTTATTCCCGAAATACACCATTCACGTATTGTCAAAATTATTCAACATGGATTATAATTAGATAATTTACAGAAACGAATTATCTCATGATTTATAACAAAAACCCTTGTTATATTATTTATAGTTAAGGTATTAACATTGTGGAGGTTTAAAGACATTGTTATTTGTTTTATCAAATTACAAAAACCACTCTGTTAATTTGAATAAAATTTTATTACGTGGGCTCACTTCATATCCCACTTCCTTATTATATTTCTAAGAAGTTTAAATTTAAGACTTCACGGCCATATTTGAGTGAAGGAAAATAGATGTACGAGTATTTGAAATTTATAAATTTTATTGAATATTGAACCAGACTCGTATCAGTTGACGCATACGTACGAAAATATTTTTTTCTTTGGACAAATCATAATGGCTTAAACTAATATTTAGAGATCAGTTATATGAGTTAAATGATCTTTCATTTACTAAACGGGAAGCTACATTTTTTTACTGCAATGTATCGGTATTTTATCGACCATAAAATAATGTTACAAAAGTAATTCTCAAAATGGAATTTTGGGTAAGCATGAATTTAAATCTTATCACAAAAATTATAAACCTTTTCTTGAATCCTATGCATTTTTTTTTTCAGATACATTGAACAGTGCGCATATGCATGCTACCTACCACACATAAAATTCAAATTTGAGAAAGGTCAAGGCTCAGGTAATCTTAGGTCCTTACATACAATAAAAAAACAACATTTAAAAAAATAACAAAAATATATAAGCACTTATGATTAATCCACTCCAATTGACAAAACAGGTAACAAACGAATATCGAAATTAGAACATATTTAAAATAATCTTTAAAAGTTTGAGAGAAGCAAAGTCAACAAATAAAAAATGAAAATAAAGTCAATGACAGTCACGCTTTGTCGTCGAATTTATGATTCAAACGAACAAAAACGCTATCTAACTTTAAAAGGCATTAAGAATATCATAAAATATGTCCGAGACAGCAGCATTGTCATTACCCAATCGACGCAATGTGTACACTTCTACAACTCTCGTACTAGTTACTTCTACAACTCTCGTACCGGAATATATTCTGCAGTTTTGTACTTCTTCAAGGAATTCGGAAGTCAATCAACTCCAGTAAATTAGGACAGTAAATGATCTCATTCACTATTTTGAAAAGCAGGTTCAAATAAAACACCCCTACGATCAAAAAGACTCATCAGCTTCAGTCGGGATTATAACATATTATAGTTTACATTATCATTTCTAAGACCGAGCCTTAACTTGGTGTGACGCCAAAATATATGCTGCATCTCCAGAGCGATTACTATAAAGACAAAATGTCTGAGATCAATATCAAATATTCTCTTTACGCTAATACTGCTCCAAAACCAATGCTAAGCACCTGGAAGAATTATCTGTCAATTAGCGCAGGTTTAACAAACACTACGGCTTCAAGCAGCCTGCCACTTAACCATAATCAATATTACGGAGTACGTAAATACCACAACGTGCTTCAAAGCTGTGTCAGTCTTTGGGCTTTCAGTATAATGAAATGAAGAAAACTATCCGTAGGAGAATGTTGTAAGTCTAGTGAGAGTTAAATCAAGGCATTCTCTATTTTGAATTCAACGGCCATATACACGCTTTCAACAGAATCATAATGATACTAACCTAAATACCTTTGGAGTGACCAAATACTGGATTAGAAAGATCTGTTAGTAATACTATGATGAAGTGAAAGCCTTGAAACCGGTAGGGTTATACCGTTACATAAAGTGGAATAAACAGTGTTTGATAAAAACAAATTACAAAACTATGAAAAAAAGTTGTGTTTTTAAATCCGGCTTGTTTATGATTTTTGCTGATACTTTGACATGTTATTTTGTCTCTATGAATCTAAAAGTCTTACTTATTTATTTAACACTTCATTGTTAAACAATCTAGTGGGCTTATTACTAGACGGAATTCTCTTCCTGCCATCCAGACAAAAGAAAAAAAAAAGTTATATGATCCCAAAAAATATTCATACAATTACGAGTATATACACCTGTACAAAATTCATGAACAATAACACAATAAAATGTGAAAAATCATTAATCAAAAGGAAAACGATTTAAAAAATGCTGATGACGGATCGAATTTAATGTTAGTCGGTAACGTTTTAGGGTCTCACTGCATGGACAGTAAATGGCTGCGTTAAACACTTTTTAAGAAAAACTTCCTTCTGGATAAAGATTATTTTAGTAATTATCTTCCAATAAATACTTTTAAGCGTAATCAATATAAGCAAACGACTGTTTCAAATGTAGAGCGTGTAAAGTGGAGTTGTTGACCACGATTTGGATGTGGTTCAGATTATGATACGGTTAGAATTATGTAACTCATATCTTAAAATTAAGGTATGTATAATATAAAGACGGAAATACAGGATATGAATGTTTCAGCGGAGTGTTTTATTATCGAGTAAAAAATATGTATACCATAAGTTTGTCCCAAGTTGATATTACAACTTATATCGTTCGCCATTTTAGTTTGACAACCAAGCAGTGTAACATATACTCGTATATAACAAATTTACTACGGAATGTATGACGATTCGAAAATGCATTGTTATTATACCGTAGTACAAAAAGAAAGTTGAATTTAATCAATTTTTTTTTATTTTTTTTAAACTATTACAAGATGTTTCAAAATATCCTTTTACAGATAAGTTTTAATTCTAAGACGTAAAATTGAAAAAATATATGAAGAAGAAAGTAGGGTAAAGGCTGCAAAAATTAAAATGCACACAGTGTTATAATTTCTAGCTCACGCTTGCAAATATCGCCGGCCTTTGAAAGGCTGTTACCCGCGCTAACACGATTATTATCCCGCTTCGTAGAATACAGCTCGACTTCCAAGAAGTCTTGTTGTCTTCATTAAGATCTTTTGCAATTTATATGATAGAGTTGAATTGTCATACTTTTTTCCTTTTATGCAATAAATGTATACTCAATGTGTGGATTAGAAGGTTTTAAAAGTTTTAAAAAATATGCAAACATTTCATTCACAGTCAATTTATTAAAAAAACGTATAATCTTAATTAAAATTTAAATAAGATTCGACCTTTTTTAATGCAGTCCTGATAAAAACTAATCACTTCAGTAGAACGAATCACTTAACAAGAACGAATGTAGTTTATGTTTGAACGAACAAAAATAACGATGGTTAATTGTTAAATGATCAATAAGACCAGTTTCAAGAGGTGACAGTTATAGTAGAAATAGTACGAAGCTACTTCTTCAAATTTCAGGATCTCTTTTGTAACAAGGATTTCAAGTTCGACTTTCAAATGCAAATTTTGCTTTCCTACATATTCTTCGTACTTTTATATGGTGTTGAAGCATAAATAGTTACTCAGGCAACTACAAAGAAACAAGAAGCTTAATAAATGTGGTACTATCTAAGAATACTGATAGTCATAGGTTGACTTAGCCCTTAATGATGATATCTTAAAACGGGTGAATCTACGAGTATAAATGAAACTGGTGGATGTTATTTTCTACTATTAAAAGCAAAAAGTTAGTGTTTTGGAAATACAATGCAAGAAGAAAATCATAAGATCCTTCAACTGATATTGTGGAAGAAATATTACAAAAGAAGATGCATCATCCGGTTGAAAAAAATGCGGGAGTAGTTTGACAGTGGTTTAATATCGTATTTTAGAGCAGTTGCCTGAAACATCAACATAGTCAAGATAATCGACAACGTGTGAAGATGAAGGGCACTTTAAAGAAGAAATAAGAAAGTTGTTTAAGTAATTCTGGCGTCACTTGTGGAACTTCATAATTAACGTATAATTAAAACACGGTTACTTTGTTGCATTACACTTTTATTTAGTTATTGAGTTCGCTGAATACCTAGTAAAACATGATCGCTCGTTTTTAGACCTAATCAACACAAAAATATTACACATATATTATTTATAGTTAAGGCATTAACATCGTGGGGGCTTAAAGACATTGTAATTTTTTTTATCAAACACTGTTTATTCCATTTTTTGTAACGGTATAACCCAATCGGTTTCAAGGCTTTCACCTTAAGGTGGAATAAACATGGTTTGATAAAATAAATTACAACATATTACACAATATAGCTGGAAACCGTTGAAATACATAAGGCAAACAAACAAAACAAAAATATCATAAATAATCAATTAAATTTATTCTCTTCTCCGCTTCAAACTCCATCCCCCTTTATACCATAAAGAACAAATAGTGTATACGCTTTTACTCTATTTTACCATAAACAACACACCTAATAATGTAAATTTTATATACTTCAGTTGTTGACAACTCACTTGATGATGACACAGCAAGTATTGAGATGCATTGTGATTTGCAATCGATACAGTGGAATCAAACGAAGTAACCATGTTTTAATTTCATATTAAGAAAAAAATAATTTCTTGAGAGCCGAAGTATATTCTTGGCAAATTTTGAAGGTCATCGTTATCAGGATTCGTTTGATAGACGAGGCAATAATGAAAGCGAAATTTAGAGACAATGCTGACTTGGAGACTATTCGTTAGATGGACGAGGCCATAAAGAAAGCGAAATTTAGGGGCAATGCTGACTTATAACTATTCGTTAGATGAACGATGCAATAAGAAAACACAATTTAGAGACAATGCCGACTTGATGACTATTCGAAAGAAAAAACAGTTTTTTATTTCTTCCGAACACCTGAACTCGACGAGCTAGCAATACAATTGGACAGGTCCAGTAACAAAGGGAGCGTTGTCATTGATTCTTTTCTCAAACGTAACAGACTTATTAATGACACTTTTGCTAACAAGCCAGTGGTGTTTTATGCGTAAAAAAAAACCGAAAAAATTACCATTACAAAAAAAAATACATGGATATTGAAGTATAATTGGTATAGCGAACATGTCAGGTTATATTAATGGTTGGTTTTGAAATTTACTTATGAAATTTAACATGAACGTGGAAAGGCTGAAAGGAGCTTAATATAGAAATCCGTGCACATGAGATAATACATGTGGTGGCAATGTATGATGGAATACGATATGAAATGATAAGGGGGGAATATGAACTTGAGGCTGAAGTGTTGAGTAAGATAAATAAGAGCACTCTGAGATAGTTTGAGTTAGTAGGACTTATGAATGAAGAAAGACTAACAATACAAATGAATGGAAGGCGTGGTAGAAGAAGACAATGACCAATAAGTGTTCCAACCTAAGGGCTGAACCTTCGATTCCCGTTCGTAGCCGTTTTTTTTAATTGAGTTCCAGTAAGGTTCTTACTTAATTATATTATATTTTTAATTTGCAATATTTCATTAAATGATTTCTCATGACCTAGTTAGTAAGACACTAGTCTTCCACTTTGGAGTTTCGAGCTTTCGATGGTATCAAAAAAAAAAAAAAAGAGTCCCACTCAAGTTAAAAAGTTCGTTTTATAACATTTGTATTCGCTACATTGTTGCCGTGCAAGTACGATGGTTACTTGCTACTCCAGTGTTTCGTAACCCGAAGGTTCGATTACTGACACCGAAGACATTGTGTCCAGGCCACACCCTTCAGTATTTTAAATTCAGTTCTGTCGAGGGAAACTTGATGTAATATTTCTCAACTATTTGGATTTTTTACAACCATGTACATTTTTTGTTTTGAGTTTTTATATGTTTTATGAAACAAATGAGGTCTTTGCAATCTCTAATTAGTTCAACGTGAGACATTTCACGGTTCGAGAAGTTTGAAACAATATGTATTTGTGTTAATCAAATAAATGTATTAAAGTTTTATTAATTCACTTCTAATTGACGTTTTAAACATTATTAATAATTAAGAACTTGACACAAATCAATTTTATCACTGTTTCTAGGTTCAGTGTCAACGCCTTTATCCTATAAAGGAGAGTTAACAAGTTCCAACAGCGAAGCTTGCGCATTCTCAATTGCAAACTAGGGTATAGATTTGTAAAGATAAGCTTCATTTTAATGAAAACGCTATATCTATCCAAGTCTTTATTTCCTAACAGGGATCCCACTTTTCATTCATCCACGTTCCCAAATATTGCTATTGAGTCAACGATATAAAGGCTTACTACAAATTATTAGATATGGACATGGTGTCTATTTTTTTGTTACATTATCAAGTACAGTTACTAAGTTCATATAGATTACTTATATAATTTTTTTCTGTCATTTTTCGTAAATCAAACCTAATATTAATAATAGTCAACAAACATAACATATAATATTAAGTGAAAGTCTACAGTTAACGACAACTCCAGCTGTTAAGACTAATGTTTAAAATATTCAAGCCCCCTTAAATTGTTTGTTTCCTCTGTTTCTACCGCATTTATAGGGGGAGGTAATTTCATCAAATATGAATTTTTGTCTCCACATGGAGTTCAAGAATATCTTTCTCCTCCGTCGAAATATCGGTTACATTTTCCTGAACACATCTGTGGTAGTAAAGTCCGCATCATTCAAAACGTATAGGGGGAAGTTTGAATTCCATATTATGTATTGTTTTCCTTATTTTGTTGAGCAAAGCAAAAAAAATTGTACGTCTGACGGAACAAACATAGCAGGTGTTTGAAACAACCGCAAGCGGTGTATGGAAACTAAGGGAATTAATAGGGAAGCAAGCTGAGCGAATGTCTTACCGATTCAATATATTCTCTATGCGCACATCTTAGTCATACAAAATGGATGTCCCCTGATTTATTTTGGTATGTTGCCAGAGGCAGAGTAGAAACTAAGGATATTTTTTTCTCTTTTTTTGCGTTCAATTAAGACTAGCGTTATTTTTGTTAAGGGAAAAATCAACATGATATAAAATTATTTGAGTGTCTGAAATAATCATTATTTTCGTCTGACTATTTGTGTAGGATTTTGAATAAACAAAAAAGGAATTAGTTCTTTGTTGAATATTCTTGTAATATAAATGTTTACTTATACCCTTGGATAAAATATTTATTATATAATTTTGCTAAATATTTTGTTATAAAAATTCTAAATTATTTTTCAAAAGAAATATTCACAGTTTTAGAGGAAATTTTATAAATATGTTACAATACATGTTTTCTTGCACTATTTTTTAAATTTATATTGAACAAAAAAGTTTTATCTTTTATAAAACATTAATTTATTGTAAAGTAAGTGTTATATATTTTAATATTTAAGATACGAATAATACCAACAAAAAAGACAGAACACAAATATTAATTGAACATATTATTATATTTATCAATAGTGAAAACAGTAAACTTAAAATATAATTGAAATAAAAATAGATGGTTTGGCAACTTAGAGACAATAAAATATTTACAAACCAATCTATAGAAGCTGTGAAAAAGGAACGAGATGTTTGAAAAAACCTAGAAAAACATGTCACGTTCAAATGAATAAAATCTTAAAGGAAGGATTAAAAAAACTTTTATTAAAGGAGAATATTCATAACGAGGTTTATGGACTGGGCAAAAGCTTAATATGTGTGCTAGGAAATAATGAAATGGCGATCTGTTCTCTTTATTTACATCTGTAGGAATATGGTTTGATGGTGATGATGATTAAATAAAAGTATGTAATAGTTCTTTTGTATTTTACAAACTAATGTGGATTATAATTTCTTGGCCTTTCAAGTTATATTCGATATACACCTATAATCCTTTTTTCATCCCTTTTCATAAGAAACATAATGTTACCAAATAACTTCTTGCCTATTTTAGCCATGGAAAAATCTCACATATTTCAAGACATGTTTATACTTTATGATATGATTTTTTTTTTCAGTTTAAATCCATCTCTGTTACAGTCGAGAGTGACATCTGACGGTGGCAGAATATATCAGGCGTCCGAAAGTAAAAAATTGTGTTTGTATTGCTTATGTGTAGGCCATTTCATTAGGTAAGGGAAAATATTCCTGAAATCCAGTGAAACCCCTCAAGTCGTTTGAGATTTTACTTCAGGAATAAAAAATATTGTAAAAATAACCAAAGCTGGAAATATTTCTAAATAGCTAATACTCACATTTCATGTAATGATTTTGAGTTATGCTATTTCTAAACCAACATTTTTTATGGTTGCTCGAGATTAACGTCTAATGATATAAAAAAGGACGCCACATGGGTTCCCACACTGCTTTACTAATTCCTAAATAATACAATATATGTTTTAAGACAAAAATGATTCATTAGAATTTGATTAAATCGGTTTGCGTAGAGCAAACTATATAATATCAATTTAAATATGACTTAACTGGAAAGCGTGTAAAAGACTTTTTTTAAATTAAATATTCGTCATAAAAACATGTAGATATATGTACTATGCGTATCCAGAAAGTAAGTGTACTGAGGCTCTCACGACCGGATGGATTTTATTTTCGACATGTTGGCTACACTTCCGTGTAGCCTGACCCTTCCCCTCCACAACGAGACCGGTTTGAGGTCAGTACGTTGAGATGTGTCGACGCGACAACACGTTTCGTGAAAAATGTCAATCCAATATCCCGCCAAGTGTGAAATACGCGGCGTCATCCGTTATCTCGTTTGGAAGGGAAAACCTCTGGTTGAGGTTTATAATGTGGTGAAAACTGCATATGGTGATAAAGCTATGAATCGTACGAGTGTGTACAAGTGGTGTCGCGAGTTTAAAAACGGTCACGTCACACCTCTTCACCCTCCGCCAAAAAGTTCAAAACCACAATTTCAGCCAAGAAAATCATGGCATCCGTGTTTTGGGACTGTCAAGGCATAATTTTAATTGAATATATGCCTCAAGGGGAGACCATCAACTCTGCAAGATACTGTGAGACCATAAAAAAAATTGCGGAGAGCGACTCAGAACAAGAGGAGAGGCATGCTGACAAAGGGAGTCTGCCTGCTGCACGACAATGCCAGACCACACACGGCCAACGCCACGAAGGAACTGCTCGCCTCGTTTAAATGGGATGTCCTGAACCATCCCGCGCATTCCCCTGACCTAGCATCTTCAGATTACTATCTCTTTACCTCCCTGAAGCTGCACATGGGTGGAAAAAGGTTTTCAACCGACGAGGATGTAAAGGAGGAGGTGGAGAAGTGGACGGAGGAGTTGGCGGGAAACTACTTCGAGGAATGCATCAGAAAGTTGATACCCCGCTTCACCACCTGCATTGAGAGGAATGGCGACTATGTCGAAAAATAGCTTACATATGTACTACGGTAACCACGTAATTTTTTTGTTTAAATAAAAGAAATTGTAACCTACAAAAATTCAGTACACTTACTTTCTGGATATGCCTCGTATATATTATTTCCTCTACACACATTAATAATATTTTCCCATAATTTCTGGTGTTCAAAGGCAATAGGCCTATCTGGTCCTTATGACATACAATGAAATAACAAATTCAATACACGAAAAAGGTGCGAAAAATCCATGCAGGGAATCGGATCGTTGTTGTTGTCATGATAAGAGTTTAAAGACTTGACTAAACTCTTAAATATAATATGTTTTTGATAAATGTATGGAGGGGATTATAGGAGTAAGATGGGCAATCGATTTCTTCGAAAGGATGAAGTACGCCAAGGGTTGCCTCACGTGGTTCATACTCGTAATTAGGTCTCGCAATTTATCAAGTCAAAGAAAATTGATGGTAGAGCTATAAAATAATAATCGACAATCGGTATAAAGCATCAACCAATTTTTCATGCTTCCATGGGTGACGCAGAAGAAGAATTTGTACTAGGAAACAAACAATATAAACTATTTTATGATACGTCCTAAAGATTTTCAAAAACATCTCGCTCTTATGTGTAGTTGCGTATGAGAATGAAGGAAACCAGTGTACACGTCACAACCATGGACAATACGAACTGAAAAATAAGTAAAAAGTCAAATAAATGACACTTTTCATTTTATGAATATTTCATTCCTATATCTGTAAGCTAGGAAAACGTCTCTTCAACAGAAAGCTCAAAGAATAAACGGACGAAATTCCGAAGGACAAGTCTATATTGTAATGACATTCATGGTTATGGATGGTTTAACTGGCCTTACTCCATAACGGTTCATGTCACAACACATTTTCTTGTTAAGGCTTGAGTCTTGATAGCTGATCTTTAGAATAGCGATTACGGACAGCTGAGTTTGAAGAGGGTGTGAGAAATGGCTTACTCACAGTAGAACCAACGAAGGCTCAACCCGGTTTTATCCTTCTTAGAAGGCAAAAGTGCGCTCTGAATCATATCTATAGTGTCCATGGTGGCTGCGCTTATCTCGTATATAGATGGGGGCTTTAGAAGTATCATCGTTTACATACCATAAATCACATCGATGACTAGTGCACGCTGTATGCGATAACGTAGGTCAACAGATAATCTCGATGCGATGATGCAGCCAAGAGACCTGCCTATTCTTTTGCGTGGATACCAAATATGAGAAAAAAATAAGAAACTAGCAAGGGGATTCCCAGGAGTAAAGTATGCGTAAGCGCATTTCCAATAGTCCATGATCCATACTCAATAAAAGCGTCAGAAATGATTATTACAGATAATATGTCAATGACAACACATAATACTCGTATGTGTCAAATTCTTATGAGGATATACAGAAACACAATTTCATTTTACAACTGGTGTAAGGTTTTATATACCTGATGCGTAGTACACGTAATTATAACATCCTGTTTCACTGTTAAGATTCCGTGGCGTTGTTGGTAAGACTATTGCCTTTCAACTCGGGGGTTGCGGGTTTAATTTTCCGATGGTACCAAAACAGGGGTATTGTCTAGTAAAAGATTTCGTATAGTATCAATAATCTTACGTGTTTGACAAATGGTGTTGTCTATTCATGCGTGCGGTAGTATTGCCAACACATATGATGACAAACTGAGTTCAGTGCCTACTAAGACAATATTCTCTCCCGAGCCGAAATTGCACTTTTAACTTCTTCATCGTCCGTAAATTTCTTCCCTCGAAGTTCATTTTTCATGTTTGGAAACAAATAATAGTCATACGGAGTCAGGTCTGGGCTCTAGACAGGGTGATTTCATGTTTGTAAGTCACAGTTGTGAAGAGCAGCTAATGCGGAATTGCTTTTGTGCACGTGTGCATTGTCATGCTAAAGCAGCACCCGTTTTATCTATTTTCCTCTCCTTTTCTCCATCACAGCTTCTTTTTACCGCACCAGCAGACCAGAGAAGTACTCTTTAGTTATTATCATTCCCTTATCTTTGTAATCTATTAGCAGTATGCCTACTGCATCTCAAAAAATTGTAGCCATAATTTTTCCTGCCGATTGCGACACTTTGAACTTCTTAGGAGGCTATATGCCCTTTTATGTCACTGTATGGACTCCTGATTCAACTTAGACTAATGATGATGAACCCAAGTTGTATTTCCACTAACAATTCGGCTCAAAATCTCATCTTTGTTGTTTCTGCCGACCTCCGAAAACTGGCGTGAGCATTCTGGGTACCCACCTTTGACTGGCACTGACTTTTGACATCCCTAGATGCTGATGGAGGATATTCAAAATGGTTATAGGAGGTACTTCAACCATCTCTGCAAGGTGTTCTTTGTTTAGACGGGTATTCCTCTAGTTTTTCTACTTTTTTGACGATGTTGAAGAAGTAGCCTCAACAGAACGTCCTGGTTGGAGGTCGTCTTCAATCGATTCTCTCCCTTGCTTAAAAAGGGCTTCCACTTGTAAACCACAGTTTTTTCTAAGGCAACAGTCCCCGTGAATTGCTAAAATCACTTCCGAAATGATTTGAGGTGTTTTCCCTTGTTTTGTGAGAAACTTAATAACGGCGCGACACAATTTTTTTTTCCTTACTTGGAATGTTATTAACGTTTCACATACTCTCCCGACGATATCTTAAATACTACTGTTAAAATTAGACTAAAATTTGGTGAATCAACTAACAATGAGACGACCCTCTCCTTTGACGCCATCGATCCACGAATTTATTGATCTCACTTCGTACAATATAAATATTGTTAGGATTTATTGCCAATTTCTTCCAGCCATCCTTGCAATCGTTTTACAAATTTTGAGTGAGAGATGAGGAATTTTCAGTATTAATACATACATATATCATATATCGTAACCCCATTTACCTGCTAGGGTAGGCAAAAACGAAAGGGTGCCAGACATCCTATATCGACACACATTTTTTTATTCTTCCAAATCCATGTATCTTCTCATACAACTTCTACAACTTCTCTAAATTGCCCTTCTTTCAAAATTTCATTCACTTTATTCAATCATATTTTTTATAGTAAAGGCATTAAATTGTGGAGGTTCGTTTGTACTCCATTGAGGTGAAAGCCTTGAAACCGGCAGGGTTATACCGTTACAAAAAGTGGAATAAACAGGGTTTGATAAAACAAATGACAAAAAAAATATTCAATAATTATTTCCTTAGTCTTCCTAGACCATGCCTTCCACTCACATTTGCACCGTATATTTGCTTTGTTAGTATTTCTTTATTTATTCGTTCTAGACGTCCAAACTATCTTCAAGTGTTCTTCTTCATCGCCTTAAAGTTGTCAGGAAAGGTGGTTTTGATTCATGACAATGCGCAAACTCATGCATCAGCACGAACACAGCGCGAACTTCAACGTCTTAAGTAGGAAATTTTTGGACAACCTCCTTACAGCCCTGACCTGGCATCAAGTGATTTTCACTTATTCCCGAAACTAAAGCAATTTTTGGGTGGAAAACAGTTCGCAAACGATGAAGACCTCAAACAAAAAGTGGCATCCTGGCTCAAATCTTTGGCGGAAGAAGAGTATAAGATCAGAATAGAAAAATTGGTTCCACGTTACAATAAGTGCCTTGACAGCTATGGCGACTACATTGAAAAATAGAGTAAGGTACTGTGACTTTGTAAATAAAGTTTTGTGTTGATATATTTCGTTTTTATTTAGTTATGACAAAACGTTCTTTACTTTCTGGACGACCCACGTACAATTGTGGACTATCATCACAACATATTTTGATACTGTCCGGTTCGAGTATATATGTTCGAGTATATAAAGCTCACCGACCGTCGTGGCGATAACACGTGTTGTGATTTCTCCTTTGTGAATTGCCTTTTTTACAAGGATACTGTGACATAATGTCAACAAAAACCAATGGATCGTGTTGTGAAGTGTCTAAGCAGCTGCTAAACACAATGAAACTGTTATTATCGCGAATAGATTCCCTGGAAAATAAAATTGACAAAATAGTGCCAAGTGATAGCATATCTTCAGTGTGTATAACTCCCGTGTCTCCGCAGCTCGCCGGTACCGTTGGAATGGCCAGTGCAACACATGTGTTAGCTAGCCATAAAGGAACCATTTCTCAAGTGGACAACTGCGCACCCTCCGCTCCCGCTCACACCCCCGCTAACCTCACAGCGCACTCTGTCGTTCCAGCTCCATCGCGCCCTATACCTGCAGCCAGGACCCCAAACCCAGATGTTAACGCAGCCCGAGCATCGTACGCCACTACCACCATGAAGAATTCACGGCCTCTCAAACCTGGGGTCGCGGTGGAAAGGCGAACAACCAGAGGAGTAGCAGCAGCAGCGCAACCTAAAAATAGCTCTCCGCAACCTGACACTCGAACACGAAACACAGGCTGCTCATCGTCAGACGATGATAAAAATACAACTAATACGTTGAAGAATCTAAATGAATCAGAGGAGCCCACAGCCACAGTGACTCACGGTGTTTGGACAGAAGTTCGGAAAAAAAGAACTGTAATTCGTGGCACATTGCACAGTGAAATGAACACCAATAAATTTGTTTTTTACCATTGCTATCCTCTTCATCGTTAAACGACTGAAGAGGATTTAGAAATATACTTAAAAAAATTGGATGCTACCGGCTCATTCAAAGTGTCGAAATTGAAATCCCGCGGTGACTACTCGTCATTCAAGATCGGAATAGAGGTAAGCAAGACCGAATCAATTTTGTCTCCAAGTAATTGGCCCCGTAAAACCTTTTTGAAAAAATGGATAACCAATTTGGAGGCTCCTAAACTACCGAGCCATTACTGACAGAATGGGAAAGAGAAGCGGAATACTTCGTCTCTCACAATACTTAATGCGTACTATCAGAATGTGCGCGGCTTGAAGACGAAGACAATAAATTTTTTCAACAATGTTGCTGCTTCCAATCACTCTCTGATTGCACTTACCGAGACGTGGTTGGACGCCTCTGTCTATAGCCGTGAGCTTTTTGATGGTAATTATTTAGTATTCCGACGCGATCGCTCGACCGCTGATGGAGTCTCCGCACACCGTGGTGGCGGCGTGTTACTTGGATTGAGAAACTCTGATTCGGTTCTTGCTGAACGAGTGTCATTCCTAGAAATGAGTAATGAAGATCTCTGGGTTAAAATCACGGTAAATAGTTTTTTAGTAATATTTGTATGCGTTGTTTACTTCCCACCGAATACAACCGAGGAGAAATACTCGCTCTTCTGTACCAACATTTTAGCTCATGTAAATTACATACGAGATAGAAAAGTAGTAATTCTTGGCGATTTTAACTTAAATAGCGCGATAGGGGCACGGGGGGTTCATAACGAATTTTTGTGTGTTTCAACTGCCTACAGCTTGATACAATTTAATAATATCAATAATTTTAACGGCAGGCTTCTAGATTTAATATATTCAAATATTAGCACCAAGGTGCAACACGCCCCTTTTCATCTCGTACCAGAAGATCTTCATCACCCGGCACTAGAATTCGATCTCACAGTCTTCTTGATCAAGGATAAAATAAATGCGTCTCCAAAAAAATTTGAGAATCCAGTGTTTAAAAAATGGCGATTTGACAAAGGAGATTTCCATTCCTTATATCTGAAGACAAGGGATATTAACTGGGATCCCTTATATTCAATTTTAGACGTGAACGAGGCGGTAGCATATTTGTATGAACATGTTTATTGCGTATTTGATGAGTGCTTTCCCGTAAAACCAAAAGAGCTACGTAAGTGGCAATACCCGAGGTGGTTCACAAGTGAAATTGTTGGGAATATTAGACTTAAAGATTCTCTTCACAAAAAATGGAAACACTCTTGTCGTCTGAGTGACTACGATGCGTTCAAAAGTGCTCGCGCTCAGCTCAAACATAACATTCGCACGGCCTATAAAGACTTCATAAGGAACTTAGAATGTCGAATGGTACGTGAACCAAAACTATTTTGGAATCATATTAAATCCATGCGTAACGATTCTCCAGTGCTTAATGTTATGAATTGGGATGGGAATCAAATAACTGGTCCCGAAATATCTTCTGCATTCGCAAATTATTTTTCAACAGTTTATTGTAGGGACTCCGAGGCATTTGTTTTTGATGAACACCATACTTCCTCGGGATTTAAGCTAAGCATCACTACATTTGATATACTCAAACAAATAAAGTTGATGAAAAACACGAAAGCAGTCGGGCCGGACGGAGTACCTACATTTTTTCTTAAGGGCTGTAGTGAATTGCTTTCTGCACCTCTTGCTTACATATTTAATCTTGTCTTCCGAGTCCATACTTTTCCAAGTGAATGGAAAAAGACTCGAGTTATTCCCATATTTAAAAATGGTTCTAAGGACGATATAACCAACTACAGACCTATCGCCATACTTTCTTCAATAGCTAAGCTCCTAGAAATGTTTATGGATCGCACACTAAGGTCGTTAGTGGACCCATACATAATTGATGAGCAGCATGGCTTCAGAAGAGGCAGATCTACTGAATCCAATCTGATGGTCTTCACCGACTATGTTTCAAGGGCTGTAGATAGTGGCAATCAGATTGATTGTTCGTATCATGACTTTGCAAAAGCTTTTGATCGCGTCAATCACAAAAAAATATTAGAAAAAATGAGTGAACTTGGGATCCCAGGTAACTTACTAAGGCTACTGTCAGATTATCTTACAGATAGAAAACAATTTGTTTCACATGGAATCTACAACTCCGATTACTTCACTGCCTACTCAGGTGTTCCGCAGGGGTCTAATCTTGGACCTACCTTATTTCTTATTTTTATTAATGATATAGGTAGAGTTATAAAAAAATCCACGTTTCTTCTATTTGCTGATGACCTCAAAATCTTTCAAAAAATTCGTTCTTATACCGACTGCTTAGACCTACAGGCAGATCTCAACAACGTTTGTGAGTGGAGCCACAATAATAAATTATATTTCAACGCATCAAAGTGCAAAATTATGTCGTATCATCGCTCACACGTCTTGAAATTCCATAGATATACACTAGAATCTATACCTATTCCCCGCACAGATAATATTAAAGATCTGGGTGTCTTGTTCCACAGCAATCTCGCGTTTGGTCCTCACATAGAAGTTATGTGCAACTCAGCTTATAAAACTCTAGGATTTGTTATGAGAATCTCTAAGTCGTTTGAAAACCAATTGGTGCTCAAAACGTTGTTTAATTCATTGATCCGTAGCAAACTAGAAAGCAATGCTTGCATTTGGAGCCCGGTGGGGGCGCAGAACTCGCTCATGGTGGAGAAAGTACAAAAAAAATATCTACGATATCTCTACATGAGTGAGTTTGGTGTCTATCCGTGGCTATATCCTACGCAGTTTCTGCTGGGCATGCTCGGGTATAACTCCTTGAGCGTAAGAAGAGATCTGCGTCTCTTGGTATACGTTGTCAAACTCGTTCGAGGAGTTGTGAGCTGTCCAGCATTACTACAAAGATTAGCGTTAAATGTTCCTAACAATTACACTAGACTGCGCCGGCAGGAACTGTTCTCAATAACATACGCAAGAACGGGTCTTCCAGCCGCTATGCCTGTTGGAAGGGCCTTAACTCTTCTGAACGGGACTGCTTCGGATATTGACATATTTCATATCACATTACCAAAAGCAAAAGTAAATTTTCTTCTTAGATTAAGCGCGTTAGAAAGCACTCATCAACATACTTAAGTGACTGAATATATATGTAACATACGTTTGTGTGTAAATACTCGTTTGTATACATATGCATTATTTTTTACTTTATATAATTTAAAAAAAAAAAAAAATTTCCCTGTAATTTTTCTTCTTTTTCAATGTCTTGTATTTTTCAATGTAATTGGGCTAAGCCTGTTTTGAAAAAATAAATAAATAAATAAATAAATAAATAAATAAAAATGTTTCAGTGCCCCACAATTTCAGTGACTTTGTGTCTTATCGCTACACGCCGTTTGATATTCCTCGAAGCCCTTCCATCAACTAAAATTACTACCTAAAGAGCAGAACGTAGAACAAGTAGAAGTCTTCAACTTGTAATATTTCATTACTCACCTATATGCAAGTACTTGTATCTTATTATTTTTCTTTTGCATACTTAATGAAAAAATATGATTATTTGTTTTAAGAGGGTACAGGATGTCTTACTTTTAATTGTTGACAATGATTACCATTCTATTCTCATCTCTCAAACTGTATAATTAATCTTCATTCTCCGCTGACACGGCCATATCATCAGCATGCAGCAATCGGCACACATTCCCATTTGACATTTGTATGCCATCAATTGACTCCGGAGGTCGTATTTATATTTTTGAAAGAACAAAATATTCAAAAAAAAATTTTTTATTAATCTACGTTTATAAAAATGTCATTACTTTTCTTCCGACTCTTGAAGAAAAGTAAAACCGTAGGCGGCAAAGACAATTTTTCACCTAAGAAGCTTTTAGGTTTACCTTTTCTTATTTTGTAAATAGATCAAATCGGGAGGGCGTGTATAAAATGCAATCAATTCGGTATCTTAGAGACCTCGATGATCTGTCGAAATACGAGTACTTGGCGAAGTAAATTGATGTTTCGGAAATCACATAGAATTTGCTTGAATTATGTCAGACATTTTATTTTTTGACTTCGATGTATAAAAGTATACTTTATGACGGTGGTTTGATCATAAAAATAATACGACTTCTTTTGACAATTTCATTTTATTTTTCACGGCATTAACAACATTAACGATACGGAAATATCTATTATATTTTATTTTACTATGGGTATTTTTAAATATATAAATGTCTTTGATTTTTTCCTTAAGTATGGTTTATATATCGTTCATTTGTGTGAAACTATTTCGATTGAAATTAGCTTATATAACATAATACATTTATTGTACCTAATAAAATCTAAAGGCAACTTCATTAATATAATTTTATTATTCTCGTCATTCTCGCTTTATACTCGTACCTACGTAGCATTCTCGCTTTATACTCGTACCTACGTAGCATTCTCGCTTTATACTCGTACCTACGTAGCATTCTCGCTTTATACTCGTACCTACGTAGCATTCTCGCTTTATACTCGTACCTACGTAGCATTCTCGCTTTATACTCGTACCTACGTAGCATTCTCGCTTTATACTCGTACCTACGAAGCACAAAAATAAATATACCCGAACCGGGCGGTATCGTAATTTCCTTAGATCATAAGTCCACAATAATATTTTAGTGCCTACTTAAATTTATGAGAGTGGAAGATGGACGTAACGAAAGAAACACTGAAAAGAGTCGAATAAATACTCTAGAAATGCATATGCGCAAAAAGAAAAACATATAGGATGACAATGTATGACAGAATATGGAATGAAGTGATTAGGGATGAGTATGAACTTAAGGCTGATGTGTTATATAAGATGAATATGGTTTGGATACATGTACTCTGAGATGATTTGGATACATGTACTCTGAGGTGGTTTGGATACATGTGCTCTGAGATGATTTGGATACATGTACTCTGAGATGGTTTGGATACATGTAGTCTGAGATGATTTGGATACATGTACTCTGAGATGATTTGGATACATGTACTCTGAGATGGTTTGGATACATGTGCTCTGAGATGGTTTGGATACATGTACTCTGAGATGGTTTGGATACATGTACTCTGAGATGATTTGGATACATGTACTCTGAGATGATTTGGATACATGTACTCTGAGATGATTTGGATACATGTACTCTGAGATGGTTTGGATACATGTACTCTGAGATGATTTGGATACATGTGCTCTGAGATGATTTGGATACATGTACTCTGAGATGGTTTGGATACATGTAGTCTGAGATGATTTGGATACATGTACTCTGAGATGATTTGGATACATGTACTCTGAGATGGTTTGGATACATGTACTCTGAGATGGTTTGGATACATGTACTCTGAGATGATTTGGATACATGTACTCTGAGATGATTTGGATACATGTACTCTGAGATGGTTTGGATACATGGAACTAATGAATGACGAAAGACTAACAAAACAAATGAATGGTGATAATGTTGAGTGGAAAAGAAAGACTTACGAATATGGTCGGATTCATTGAATAATATTTCTAAAGAAGGAAATGAGAAATCTAAAGAGTTCTGAAATGGTTTGGGCACATGGAACGAATGAATAAAGAAAGACTAACAAAACAAACTAACGGTGCAAATGTTGAGTGGAAGAAGAAGATCGAAGAAAATATCGTTGTATTAAATTAATGTTAATTTTGAAAGAAGGAAATTAAAAATCTTAAGAGTTCTATGAGATGTGTAGACGTGAAAGAAGCGAAATGTGTGTTGAGATTGGAAAGTCTGGCGCTTTGTTCTATCTGCCTGCCTAAGCAAGGTAACGGCGTAATGGTACGTTTGTTCCTAAAATTGTGCATTTATTTTACCTAATTAAATCTATACAACTAAACTAATACGAATATATTTTTTTTATGTAGTCATACTTGTTAAATTTATATATTGAGTCTTAAAAATATATATCTTGTGCACTTTGATTGATTGTTCATATTATTTTTTTTTTAATGAGACAAATAAATTTTTTTTTTTATTCATCATTTTTTTATTTGCTGAGTGCACAACCAGTTACATTTTTTTGTGTTTGAACGGGTACCGATAGACTATTACACCAATTTTTAAAATATCTAAATTCTATAGAATTTTATAAAGGTCACGCTAGAAATATAACTGAATGGATAATTAAATTTCTTGGACTCGAAAAAATAGCACACTTTACTCTAATATCTATAGAAAACACACTTACAATTCCAGCAACTTCTAACCCCCCTAATAACTATTAATTTGCCGCCTTCAACCGCATGATTGCTGTGTCCCCTTAAAAGACGGCCAATTTAAAAAATAATTAAAGGTCATCAAAAAAATTGCTACAAGTAATAACTACTCTGAAAGACAAATTAATTCACTTTAAAAAAAAACAAAACATAAAAAGAAACTCATTAAAAATCATATTTTTAACGACACCTACAAGCATACTTACCTATAAATGTAGTAAAGTTCTTTTTATAAAAAATATATACAAAATAACAAAAAAAAAATAGGTAAGTCACACAAAGCGATTTTTACACTAATTTCAATCTCCGGAAACTCCTATTTAATGAGAAAGGCAAAAATAGAATACTTAGCAACAATGGTGTGTATAAACTTTCATGTGCTGATTGCTATAATTTATGTACAGGAAAGACAGGAAGATCCTTTTGAAAAGATAGTTCGAGAACACAGATCCACTTTAACGAATCCTCTAATTTATTCTGGAATGGCTAATCATTGTCACTGTGAAAATCAGATGTTTTCTATCGATGATGCCAAATTCTTGCATATCAGTAGTAACGGAAATAAATTGGACAGACTAGAGGCCCTAGAAATATCCAAGTCATTGGGATGAACATCTGGCCAACATCTGAATTCCCAAAATCTCACCGCTGCTTACTGAAGTTGTCTCCTGCATCCCTCCATCCACAATACCCAACCCGAATTTTTAGTTAGAAGCATGTATGTCGGTACCGGTTCGAACAAAATTAAGTCTTGTTTGTGATATCTATATATCTTATCTTCGCATACCCCAAAAGGGACATGGGGAATGGTTATGATACATTTAGATGATGGAAATCTCTAAATGTACAAAGTTTACTTACATCTTGTAATATTAAAAGGAATATATCCTTTAATAAAATAAAACAAAACTGAAATATGGATATTCTTAAACAAAGCCTCCTTATCCGTGAGAAGGCTGTAGCTACGCCCTTAAAGTGTTTTCAATAACCCAAACTACTTTGCATATTAACAACAGTTTGCTTACATCGCATCGCAGATAAAACTTTCTTAATATTAGCTTACAAAGTGTTCAACCATTAAATTGGTATAGACAAACCAATTTAAGTTAACCGATCATTTCAAAACATTTTCCGTTTGGAATATTTTGTTCAATTATAATTATTATTGTTATAACTATAATATATTTTAAAGTTTGCAGATTTTGTGGGACTTGCACAGATTTTAAGTGATGACTTAAGGATTTTCTGTTTATCAAAATAATATTTATTCCGGAGTTTTTTTTGTAAACTCCTATTTTAGTCCCGTGTTATCGTGAAAATAATAAAAAAATATCAACTATTCAAAGCCGTTTAGATACCAGACTCCTTATGGGAGCTCCAACTCAGGATGTGAACCCACAATTATACATATATAGCATCCCTTCATTTTCCTTTTAGGGTAGCAAGGGGAGACAGAAGACCAAACTTTCTTATTACATCTTCTCCTCCACAAACAGTTTTATATGTTTCATTTACTTCTTTCAAAATTTCATTGATTTAGTCTATCCATACTTTACCCGATCGTTCTCTAGCATGGCTTACAATTTTGCTTGTATTATAAATTTGTTTAGTCAGTCTTTCGTTACCCTGATAAACGGATTATTCTGGGTGACTTGAATGCGCATGTTGGCACCGGCCACAAGCTTTGGAGGGGGGTACTAGGGAGACATGGTGTCGGAAAGGTCAACTCCAATGGAGTTATGTTCAGATTATGAGTTGAAGGAGCAGCTTGAGATTGACGTTAGGATGGCGAGGGGATGATCGCTTACGATGCCTAGCAACGATGATTCATTATTGCCAGTTTGAAATACACTTTTAAGGCATTTTCAACCTAAATTCTTTTGAGCTATCTTTATTTTTATTTCAATTTAAATTACGACTTTTAAAGACTTTTTTTAAATATTTTTTATTACGAAATTGCGCTTTAGAAGTCTTGTGAAAACTGTTATTTGGTACATTGTTTTTGCAAGATAAATTATCCAGAGTCCTTTTGAATTGATCAGTCAACAAAATAAAATTAAAATAAAACTTGATCTTTAAAATATCTATTGAAATGAATATGAAATTGATTTTGTATGCATCACACGACTTACGATGATGATGAGCTAATGGATTACGTATTGAATAACCTTAATTTTAATTATAGGACAAGGTTCTACTTTAATATGTTTTTTTTAATCATTGCCGTGTTGAATTGGCTTAAATGATGGCCGAGGTTTCGAAGGCGCTATAGCCGTCATCTTCAAAGCGATGGCCAAAGAACGTTACTGAATTGCAGTATTCGACCACCAATTAATCCAACTTGATAGTTTAACAACTCCTAGAAACATATTTGCAACTTGTATAACTGAAAATGGTGAAATATATCTGACGAAGTTCTTGGTTGTTCTGTAAAAAATGCGCTACAATTTTATGAAGGAAATTTCCAATTTAAAAGTCACGAGTCTATGCACATTTCGTTCAGTTATGAATCCCATTTGTTTTATCTAATTTTCAAATGTAAAATGCTAGTTTTGTGACGGTTTCAGTGTCTTTATTATTTAAAAAATCTAATTCTTATATAGTTATAAATCTTAAGTTTAATTTTTCTCTTAAAAAGGGAGAAAAAGTTAATATCAGCCATAATTCATATTCGTGAGGATCAGTCATAAATGGATAAAAAAAATATTTATGCTTTTCTCTTAACTTTGAGTCATCATTTCTTTGTATGCCTAAACTCTTAGTGCCGTGCGAAAAAGCGTTTAATAATTTTCTTTGAAAACGTCTGAAAAAAGGAGAAGTCTTATCGTGTAAATAAATCGTGGTCGGAATTTCGATATTTGTAGGTAATTTTATCTTATAAATAAAATAGAATAATATGCTCGGTTGCGTTTACTAACGATTTATCAGTTTCATTTATCATTTTTCTATTCATTCAGGAATTCCATTAAGCCTCTTATAGAATCTGTAAGCCCAGGGTGAAATACCCAGAAATTGACACGCATTCGTGTCGAAGTACTTTTTTTGAACGTATATTTTCTTTACGGTAACACGATCCTTTATTGAAAAAAATTCAATAGAAGAAATAAATATGCATCGTAAAGGTTTTGCGTCGGTTACTGTATTATATTTTTTTATATATACGAGTATACGAATATATGTTATGTATTCTGTTCGCTTTTTGATCATCGTGTATTAAAATATTTTAAAATTTTGATAATCGTGTATTCTATTATATTTTTATCAATAAAGAACAACATTTAACTGTGTATTTTAAATGTATAAAACATAGATGTTAAAGATTAAGTAAATAAAACAAAATACATACATAAAGAAAAAAATTAATACATAAAACTCGCACTTCTGAGTGTAGTCGCTCAATCATGTACATTCAAGAACCCAATTCTCAAGATATCCATCGAGATATGAAAGATATCAAGATATGGAAGATTTCGAGATATGGAAGATATCGATATAAGAGTAAGACGAATAACTATACAATCCCAAACACCTTATGTATGACCAAATATCAACACATCCAATACTCAGATAACGCAGGAATTTTATGACCACCCACAACCCTCATGGAAGCTCTTTGAAATGTGTTTCAATTACTGGAGGGCTACAACTGAAAGGTTGAGTACATGGATGCAGCCGTCGGTGGGACACGACATACCGTGGGTCACGTGGAGGTCTATTAAATGTCAACACATGAACGTCAGCAGATCAAAAAAGAACTAAGATGGAGGATTTGTACAGAGAATCAACTACTAAAAATATGTGACGAAATTTAATCAAGATCGTACCCAATAAATTTATCCCCTCAGTTACTCACAAAAATACCTGCAGAGATGAACTTTCACTGTCATTGTAGTTTATTTATTGACTATCATTATTTTGCGTAAATTGTTATATATAGTACTTCTGGCAGGCGGGCTTATTGATATACAACAATTGGTTCCAGCTAACCAGCTCATCGTATATACCTTAAACTATTGTCTGTAAATCCCTGTAAGGTTCTATAAAAAATATTCGTTTAAATTTAATAAAAAAGTTAATAAAGGACCACTCTATAAACAATTATAATAGAAGTAGAAAAAAGGAATTCATTCAAAGAGAAGGAAGGGAACAAAGGAAAATTAAGATGAAAGAATATTATGAGTAAAGTAATATTTTTTCAATTCTCTCTTAAACGTAAAAAAATATGGTGCACATCTGATAATATTTGGAAGATCCTTCCACCCACAAATAAGAATTTGTAAATTGAGGTTAAACTACATTTATTATTAATATTTTTTGGTGCTTTGCACATTACAGGTATCCCTAATTTGTACTTCCATCAAGGTGGGCAAGGACCAAACATAACAAGTACAAAAATAACATGTGTAAAGCAATTCAAAATTTGAAGACTTATTTGATAAAACAATAGTAAAAACGTATATGTTACACTTAAAACTTTATGGCAAAATATAGCATGTTAAATAATATAAAAATTAAATTATTTTAAGTGTTACCTGAGCGATACATAAAACACGTCTATATGAGGTTAAAAAGTGCGATTGATCTACACACACGGTTAAAAATTACGATTGATCTAATACACTTACCGGCATTTCCAAAAGCAGGTTGGTTCGACTTATAGGTTGATAGAACAATGTGTAGTGTGTTGGTATACAACAAAGGAGTCTCTCATCGTCTGTCCGAAGAAAACGTTCGTGTTCTGAAAGAAAATATAATATTTAGCGAAGATATGAAAGGGGAATGGAATTGTTCGACACGCAAAATAATGTCGACAGAACGTGAAGGTTCCATCGCCGTCTTATTTTAAGCCAATGAAGTACGAGTATGTTCCGAAACTGACACGCGGTCACAATTTCTTATGTCCAGAAGGACAGTTACCATCTTCTGAAGATAAAGATCTAGTGATGTCGACACAATTGGAATGTAAGAATAATACTCGTATTTATTCTTGGAAAAATAAAAAGTAAGATATGGACTATAAATACTGTGGATCGTGGCAAATGGGAAATATTATTCTAAGTAATTAATTTAGGATTGTCTTCATAAAGATGATTTTCAACTTTTGATCCATATACCAAGAGGAGGGAAGAGTACAACTTTAATGTATATTTCATATTCATCGAATATAATAGGGTTTCTTCTTGTTGTTTTAATTTTGGTTGTTTTTGTATTTGTGTTTCTGTGTTTTTTTTGTTTTAATTTTTATTTTTATTCTTATGATTGTGTGCGGTATATTGTGGGATGAATATTTTTGGTCTTTCTGGAGTGATGTTTGAAGAGCTGAATTTCGCAAGATGTTTCCAGTTGTAGTTGAGTGTCACTATTTGTCAGGTTGATGAGAGCGTGCAACGGGGTTTTGTCTTTGTAGAATCAAAAATCGGAAAGAAGTATCGATTTATTTTTTCATGTTAAATGTCCTCAGTGAGATACAGGCAAAAGCCTAGTTTACTGGGGATACGACTAATGAAAGGCAACAAACCCAGATCCATTAAAATTGTGTATCCAAATCAAATTACCTGTTGTTTTTTCGCAAATTGTGTATATTTCTTGTTATGTGTAATAATAAATAAAATAAATAATAAATAAAATGATTGTTCCGAATCGATTTAGTGGATCGAAGTATTATAATCGAGTTGTATTTTCAACTCCTGTGTATTTTTGTCATTTTTACTTGTTTATTTTGACATTGATGTAGTAATATTAATATTTCGCAATATTTAATGAATTAACTATTTTTATTTTTGGCTTATGTTCATTTTCTCAAGTAATAAATATTTCAGTTGGATCTGTGATTATTAGTTATAATTTACCAGCACGACGATCCATGGAGTGTTGGTGAAAGCAATATTTCAACAAAAACTTGATAGCTACACAATATCCATTTTTAACATTTCAAAATAACGAAACAACACGCCTTCTATCGGTTCGAGTAGATTTACTACTCAGAGTAGAGGTATCAAATTTTAAACCATTGCATCACTTAATTATGCGAAAAGTGTGGCTGACTTGGTATCTGTCTACACACGCTCTAAAATTTTCAAGTTGAAATTTTTTAGACCATAATGGTAATTCAAGTGTCAAAAGCCAATTTGAAAACTGCACTCCAGCCAGCTCGATCCAAGACTGTTGCCTTACAGCTGGCATTGCAAACGCTTTGGGTGTTCTTTACAACACCATCAGGCCATGTAGTCTAGTATAATAATTAAGGTAAATTAGAACGTTCGTCTTTAATTTCGTAGTTTTATATTCTATACCGTCCATGACATTTTTTAATTTTTTAAACCAGAACTCTCGATATGATAATCAGTGGAAATCATCATCACATTACCATCATGCTATTTTCCTATTAGAGTAGGCAGAGATAACACATTTTAACTTCATTCCACCCTAGAACACATTTTTGACTTCTACATAATTCATATATCTTGTCATACAAGCTTTCCTATTATAAAGGTGTTTCACTATTTCCCCTTTCAGAATATGATTAATTGGTCGCATCATGTTTTTTCTCTAAATTATTATTCGTCGTGATTTTTATACTGAGAAACGTGAGCATACTGAGATTGTTTAAATTCTTCTCCAGTTCTCTCGGCACTCCATTTTCCGAAAAGCCTGTGACAAAAGCAGACTAGTAGCACTCTTCACCTAGTCCAGGTATTCAACCTCCGCTCCAGCAACGTATTGGTATTCTACCTCCGCTCCAGCAACGTATTGGTATTCAGCCTCCGCTCCAGCAACGTATTGGTATTCTACCTCCACTCCAGCAACGTATTGGTACTCTACCTCCTCTCCAGCAACGTATTGGTATTCTACCTCCACTCCAGCAACGTATTGGTATTCTACCTCCACTCCAGCAACGTATTGGTATACAACCTCCGCTCCAGCAACGTATTGGTATTCTACCTCCGCTCCAGCAACGTTTTTCTCGGTCTTTCAAATTCCTCATAATTCATTCTTTCTTTGTGACCAAACCATCTCAACGCTCATTTTTTTAATTTAATAATTGCACCTTCTTTCAATCTGCATAATATATTAATATGTCATTACAAATATTCAGATATGTCATTATATCATTGCAAATCTAAATTCAATGAAATAGACAAAAAAAAGTAAGGAATAAAACCTCTTTCAATCAGAATAAGAATATTCGAGAGTATAAAAACAAAATAAAATACCATTCCATTATTTACTTTGTCAATAATTTCATCGAGTTACTTCCCATCCACTCTTCGCTCTTACGCTTTTTCCCTTTAATCTCGGTATCTCCAATGTTTGGAGTATGATATATGTGATTCAGACAAAGTTTTTCGTTTTCCTCCCACTTCTTATATCTGTCTACGCTTTTCAAAGTTCTCACGAATAACTCGAGCGAGTCTTTCATCACATTTCACAACACGTTTCAACAGACAATGCCTTTTATCATCACTAAGTTCTCCTGTACAATTATTCCATTAAAATGTGGGAGACAAATTAGTTGATTCACAAAAGGGAAAATGGTGTACTATTCATAAGTTGTGGATTACTTATAACTTCAAGGTAATTTACATATTATTACGGTAGTGAAAAAATGTTATTGAATATTTTATTATATCAAACGAATACATCTTAATTATTATCACCACTACGCCATACATTATGCATTGAGGTAGAAATAGTGGACAGATATTCATTTTATTATATGCTGATATTTCGTTTCTGCCACGTTCATACACCTCGTCATTCACACTGTCATATTATAAATGATTTAAAAATACTTATTTTATATACGTATATCATATATATATATATATATATATATATATATATATATATATATATATATATATATATATATATATATATATATATATATATATATATATATATATATATATATATATATATATATATATATATATATATATATATATATATATATATATATATATATATATATATATATATATAATATATATATATATATATATATATATATATATATATATATATATATATATATATATATATATATATATATATATATATATATATATATATATATATATATATATATATATATATATATATATATATATATATATATATATATATATATATATATATATATATATATATATATATATATATATATATATATATATATATATATATATATATATATATATATATATATATATATATATATATAATATATATATATATATATATTTCCTCTGTTTTTTCTGGAAGATGCACCACTGCTTTTGCTTCTAGGTAGATATTTTGTATTATTCTTATATAAGCCGGTTGTATTCCTTGTTTCCTGAGTGCTTCAAATATGTATTCGTGTTTTACAGAGTCGAATGCTTTTTCAAAGTCTATGAAGCACATGCTTAGGGGTCTTCGATATTCATTCGATGTTGCTATTACTTGCCTCATTGTGTGTATATGGTCCATTGTACTATATCCACTTCTAAATCCAGCTTGTTCTCTTGGTTGCATATCGTCTAGCTGTTTTTGTATTCTAGTTGTTATTATTTTTGTAAATACTTTGTAAATGATTGGCATGAGACTGATGGGTCTATAGTTCTTTAAGTCGTTTTTGTCTCCTTTCTTATGAAGGAGAATCACTTTTGCCGTGTTCCATTTTGTGGGAATTTTCCCGTTGTTAATGCAATGTGTCATTATTTTTGCTAAGACGGGATATATTTCATCTCCTGCTGCTTTAAGAATTTCTATTGTTATGCCGGGTTATACAAGGAGACGCGATGTCACCCAAACTCTTTACAGCTATACTAGAAGAAATATTTAAAACCTTAAACTGGGAAGGTATGGGCATAAAGATCGATGGCGAATATCTCTCTAACCTGAGATTCGCAGATGATATCACACTACTAAGCGAAACAAGAGAAGAACTGGAGAAAATGATTCAAGAGCTTAACTTAGCCAGCAATCGAGTGGGCTTAAAAATGAACCTCGCTAAAACCAAAGTAATGTTCAACCAATATACACGTGCATCAACGAGGCAAATTAAGATTGGCGACATAGCCTTAGAAGAAGTCCCCCACTATATATATTTAGGACAACAAATATCAGCAGACGGGAATATGATCAATGAAATTAACAGAAGAATAAAAATGGGCTGGAGCGCATTTGGAAGAAATAACAGAGTTTTCAGAGAAAATCTCCCGTTATGTCTAAAAAGCAAAGTCTTCGATCAATGCATCCTCCCGGTACTCACATACGGCTGTGAAACGTGGACCCTTAACTCAAAAATAATACAGCGCCTCGTCACTACACAAAGAAGCATGGAAAGAAGTATGCTGGGGATAACAAAAAGAGATAGAAAGACAATTACGTGGATAAGAAGCCAAACGAAGGTCACAGACATAATAGAAAGAATACTCAAAAGTCAATGGGAATGGGCAGGACACGTGGTGAGAAGGGAAGACAATAGATGGACTAAAAAGAGCACAGATTGGATACCACGAGAAACAATCAGACCGAGGAGAAGACCTCAAAACAGATGGGACAGACCCTTCGTAAAATTCGCAGGCGTGACCTGGCAAAGAGAGGCGAGAGACCGCAAGATATGGAAATCTTTGAAAAGCGCCTTTACCCAGCAGCGATCAAATCAAGACACAGAAGAACAATAAAGATTAAAACCAAACAAAACGACCAACAAGTAAATCTAAACCTGAACCCGACGTATTCACAAACTTTTATGCTAATTCATTCGAAAATAAATTACTACTTTAAATTAATATATATGCTCTCAACTACTGAGGCTACTAATGCATGTACTAATAATTCCTTCTTTCCAGCATTTTAATACCACACCAAGTGTACCAATATGGTTAAAATCGAAGCATTTCATGCTGAGACCAAATCACTAGGTGTCCTCCAAAGCTGTACGGCAGACAGAAAACGGAGGTAGCCATTACCCTTATATGACAAAACCTGTCGGGTTTCACTAAGACAACCGGTGAACAGATGTGAAGTCCAAAAGTTAAGTCATAGGGGTGCCCTCACTCAGCAATGGGTAGAAAAAGGGCAGATAAAGATAAAGATAAAGATATATATATATATATATATATATATATATATATATATATATATATATATATATATATATATATATATATATATATATATATATATATATATATATATATATATATATATATATATATATATATATATATATATATATATATATATATATATATATATATATAATTATATATATATATATATATATATATATATATATATATATATATATATATATATATATATATATATATATATATATATATATATATATATATATATATATATATATATATATATATATATATATATATATATATATATATATATATATATATATATATATATATATATATATATATATATATATATATATATATATATATATATATATATATATATATATATATATATATATATATATATATATATATATATATATATATATATATATATATATATATATATATATATATATATATATATATATATATATATATATATATATATATATATATATATATATATATATATATATATATATATATATATATATATATATATATATATATATATATATATATATATATATATATATATATATATATATATATATATATATATATATATATATATATATATATATATATATATATATATATATATATATATATATATATATATATATATATATATATATATATATATATATATATATATATATATATATATATATATATATATATATATATATATTATATATATATATATATATATATATATATATATATATATATATATATATATATATATATATATATATTATATATATATATATATATATATATATATATATATATATATATATATATATATATATATATATATATATATATATATATATATATATATATATATATATATATATATATATATATATATATATATATATATATATATATATATATATATATATATATATATATATATATATATATATATATATATATATATATATATATATATATATATATATATATATATATATATATATATATATATATATATATATATATATATATATATATATATATATATATATATATATATATATATATATATATATATATATATATATATATATATATATATATATATATATATATATATATATATATATATATATATATATATATATATATATATATATATATATATATATATATATATATATATATATATATATATATATATATATATATATATATATATATATATATATATATATATATATATATATATATATATATATATATATATATATATATATATATATATATATATATATATATATATATATATATATATATATATATATATATATATATATATATATATATATATATATATATATATATATATATATATATATATATATATATATATATATATATATATATATATATATATATATATATATATATATATATATATATCTTTATCTTTATCTTTATCTGCCCTTTTTCTACCCATTGCTGAGTGAGGGCACCCCTATGACTTGAATTTTGGGCTTCACATCTGTTCACCGGTTGTCTTAGTGAAACCCGCCAGGTTTTGTCATATTAGGGTAGTGGCTACCTCCGTTTTCTGTCCGCCGTACAGCTTTGGAGGACACCTAGTGATTTTGTCTCAGCATGAAATGCTTCGATTTTAACCATATTGGTACACTTGGTGTGGTATTAAAATGCTGGAAAGAAAGAATTATTAGTACATGCATTAGTAGCTTCAGTAGTTGAGAGCATAGATATTATTTTAAAGTAGTAATTTATTTTCGAATGAATTAGCATAAAAGTTTGTGAATATGTCGGGTTCAGGTTTAGATTTACTTGTTGGTCGTTTTGTTTGGTTTAAATCATTATTGTTCTTCTGTGTCTTGGTTTGATCGCTGCTGGGTAAAGGCGCTTTTCAAAGATTTCCATATCTTGCGGTCTCTCGCCTCTCTTTGCCAGGTCACGCCTGCGAATTTTACGAAGGGTCTGTCCCATCTGTTTTGAGGTCTTCTCCTCGGTCTGATTGTTTCTCGTGGTATCCAATCTGTGCTCTTTTTAGTCCATCTATTGTCTTCCCTTCTCACCACGTGTCCTGCCCATTCCCATTGACTTTTGAGTATTCTTTCCATTATGTCTGTGACCTTCGTTTGGCTTCTTATCCACGTAATTGTCTTTCTATCTCTTTTTGTTATCCCCAGCATACTTCTTTCCATGCTTCTTTGTGTAGTGACGAGGCGCTGTATTATTTTTGAGTTAAGGGTCCACGTTTCACAGCCGTATGTGAGTACCGGGAGGATGCATTGATCGAAGACTTTGCTTTTTAGACATAACGGGAGATTTTCCCTGAAAACTCTACTGTTCCTTCCAAATGCGCTCCAGCCCATTTTTATTCTTCTGTTAATTTCATTGATCATATTCCCGTCTGCTGATATTTGTTGTCCTAAATATATATAGTGGGGGACTTCTTCTAAGGCTATGTCGCCAATCTTAATTTGTCTCGTTGATGCACGTGTAAATTGGTTGAACATTACTTTGGTTTTAGCGAGGTTCATTTTTAAGCCCACTCGATTGCTGGCTAAGTTAAGCTCTTGAATCATTTTCTCCAGTTCTTCTCTTGTTTCGCTTAGTAGTGTGATATCATCTGCGAATCTCAGGTTAGAGAGATATTCGCCATCGATCTTTATGCCCATACCTTCCCAGTTTAAGGTTTTAAATATTTCTTCTAGTATAGCTGTAAAGAGTTTGGGTGACATCGCGTCTCCTTGTCTTACTCCCTTTGTAATTGTTATTTCCTCTGTTTTTTCTGGAAGATGCACCACTGCTTTTGCTTCTAGGTAGATATTTTGTATTATTCTTATATAAGCCGGTTGTATTCCTTGTTTCCTGAGTGCTTCAAATATGTATTCGTGTTTTACAGAGTCGAATGCTTTTTCAAAGTCTATGAAGCACATGCTTAGGGGTCTTCGATATTCATTCGATGTTGCTATTACTTGCCTCATTGTGTGTATATGGTCCATTGTACTATATCCACTTCTAAATCCAGCTTGTTCTCTTGGTTGCATATCGTCTAGCTGTTTTTGTATTCTAGTTGTTATTATTTTTGTAAATACTTTGTAAATGATTGGCATGAGACTGATGGGTCTATAGTTCTTTAAGTCGCTTTTGTCCCCTTTCTTATGAAGAAGAATCACTTTTGCTGTATTCCATTTTGTGGGAATTTTCCCGTTGTTAATGCAATGTGTCATTATTTTTGCTAAGATGGGATATATTTCATCTCCTGCTGCCTTAAGAATTTCTATTGTTATGCCGTCATCTCCTGCCGATTTTCCGTTTTTCATACTATTTATGGTTTTTTCAACTTCTCTAATAAGAACTTCAGGAACCTGTTCATTTGTTTGGTTGTTCGGTCTATCTCTCGTGTTTCCAATGTCTTGAAATAGTTCTGAGTAGAATTCGTGGACTCGCCTTATGATTTCTTCCCGATTTTCGGTTTTGCTGTTATCCTTTTTGAGCAGGGCCGTTATTTGTTTGTTTCCGTCACTTAGCATTTGGGAGGTTCTTTTGTAGCTACGGTTCTGCTCTATTGTCTTTTGTATTAGGTTATATATATATATATATATATATATATATATATATATATATATATATATATATATATATATATATATATATATATATATATATATATATATATATATATATATATATATATATATATATATATATATATATATATATATATATATATATATATATATATATATATATATATATATATATATATATATATATATATATATATATATATATATATATATATATATATATATATATATATATATATATATATATATATATATATATATATATATATATATATATATATATATATATATATATATATATATATATATATATATATATATATATATATATATATATATATATATATATATATATATATATATATATATATATATATATATATATATATATATATATATATATATATATATATATATATATATATATATATATATATATATATATATATATATATATATATATATATATATATATATATATATATATATATATATATATATATATATATATATATATATATATATATATATATATATATATATATATATATATATATATATATATATATATATATATATATATATATATATATATATATATATATATATATATATATATATATATATATATATATATATATATATATATATATATATATATATATATATATATATATATATATATATATATATATATATATATATATATATATATATATATATATATATATATATATATATATATATATATATATATATATATATATATATATATATATATATATATATATATATATATATATATATATATATATATATATATATATATATATATATATATATATATATATATATATATATATATATATATATATATATATATTAATATTTCTCTATATCTTCATATAACTTGACGACCTAGTTGGTAAGACGCCTGTCTTCTAGCCTGCGGGTTACGGGTTCCCTTCCCGTTGGAACCCTTTTTTTAAGGTTTGTTTTAATATGCTAGTCTGGTTTTTAATTAAGGCCTCTTCACTTTAAATCTTTCTGGTTGGTTAAAAAAAATTGC